>CM028384.1:15787848-15879089 GCA_013146195.2 Codonopsis lanceolata | reverse complement strand
GTCACAAACCTCTAAATCGATCGACTAACTCAACACCGATCGACAAATGTCGGTAGGCGACAAATGTCGACTAAGCGACAAAAGAGGAGGATTCGAGGAAGAAAGGCAAGCCAGTTCAAGCCAATAAATTTTGTTCTTCTTAAGACCTCTAGGCTGAATCATAAAGGAATCAAAGAATTCACCTCAAATGATGATAAACCGGTTATCACAAGTGTAATATTTGCTCTACTTTTGGTCATCGGTCACATGAATGCTTATATAGATTTAAACCTCTTGACGGAACTAAAGCCTAATTTCGGGCAAGTTTGGATACCTAAGAAAACTAACCCTTTGGACCCAAAGTATAAAGGGTACCATGATTTAAATATTCATATTTCGGGTATGCTTAATGGCGAGATGATCATTCAAGCGACATATGGATATTAGGCTGATGCTCGGACACATGGACTGGATCAGGTGAACTCCTTACTAACATTATTGCGGCAAAAGGACCTTACGTAATTTTTGGAGACAACTCAAAGGAAAAACTATTGGCTATGGATCCATTATCGAGGATCTATAATAATTGAAAATGTCTCTTTGGTACAAGGTTTGAAACACAATCTTTTAAGTATCTCACAATTTGTGATAAAGGTATGAAATTGCTGCTCTTTCTCCTCCACACCTTGTTTTATCAAAAATAGCATCACAAATGAAATTTTGCTCACTTTGGTTCAAGAAAAAGAAATGTTTTTGCTATAGATCTACTTTCTTTAGATAGCACGATACTCAAATTTGTTTGGTAGCAAATAATATTTCCAAAAATTCATGGCTTTGGCACAAAAGACTTTCACATTTGAACTTTAAGTATCTTTCAAAACTTTCAAAAGGAGATTTGGTAAAAGGTGCGCCATCCATAAATTTTCCGCGACAAAAATGTGATGCTTGTATTTTGGGAAAAATAACAAAAACCTCCTTCAAACCAAAACCATGTCTTTCTACCAAAAGAACTCTTGAGCTTCTACACATGGATTTATTTGGCCTGTAACAATGCAAGTCTAGGAGGAAACAGTACACTTTAGTTGTTGTGGATGACTACTCGGATACACATGGGTTGAAATGATGCAATCCAAGGATGAAACTTATAGCATTCTCACTTCTCTATTCAGAAATCTTCAAACTCAAAAGGAATGTGAGATTATAAGTGTTAGATCGACAATGGTACGTAATTCAAAAATCTTGGGATGGACACATCTTGTGATGATCATGGAATTGATCATAACTTTTCGGCGATTAGAACACCTCGGCAAAATGGTATAGCTGAAAGGAAGAACAGACTCGATTGAAGCAGTAAAACAATGATAGCTGAAGCAAAATTGCCAAAATATTTTTGGGCGAAGCCATCAACACAAAGATGTTTTACACAAAATAGATCTCTCATAAACAAGTTTCATGGTAAGACTCCTTATGAAATATGGAGAGGTAGAACCCCTAACATTGCTTTCTTTAAAATCTTTGGGTGCAAATGCTTCATTCACTACAATGGTGGTGATTACAGAGGTAAATTTGATGAAAAAGTCGATGAAGGTATTTTTGTTGGTTATGCCAAGCATAGTAAAGCTTATAGAGTCTATAATAGAAAAACTCAAGTAATTGTTGAATCTATGCATGTTACTTTTGATGAATCAAGTTTATTTGAGTCTTATAAGACTCCTGATACTACTAACAACTTTGAAATGTTTGAGACAGGTAACAGTACTGGTTCAATTCAAAACAATCCTTCATCTTCAACTCCTCCTACAGAAACTATAGATATTCAGAATGAACCTCAGCAGGCTGACAATCTTCAGCCAACTGACAATCTTAACCCTGTAACAATAGATCGGTCCGGTGACACACTTAGTTACAAGAAGCTATTCAACCAAGCGACATTCATCCATCTCCAACCATTACAAAGCGAACCTCTTGCAGATCTTCCTAAAGAAATTAGGGAAGCTAGACATCATCCAGTTTCAAATATCATTGGAGATCCCTTTGCTGGCCTAAGAACCAGAAGTAGCTCCAAAATGAAACTCTTGATTCTCATGCCTTTGTCTCATCCATTGAACCCAAAAAGATTGATGAAGCTTTGGAAGACCCTCAGTGGATTGAGGCCATGCAAGAAGAGTCAATCGGTTTGAAAGATGTAAAGTTTGGGAACTTGTGCCTAGACCCACGTATCAACAAGTCATTGGAACAAAATGGGTGTTCGAAACAAGTTGGATGAAGATGGAAATGTTACAAGAAATAAAGCAAGGTTAGTAGCCCAAGGATATAGAGGAGAGGAGGGAATTGACTATGATCAAACTTTTGCTCTGTGGCAAGACTTGAAGCCATCGATTATTTCTTGCTTATGCAACCTTCAAGGACTTCAAGGTATACCAAATGGACGTAAAAAGTGCATTCTTGAATGGAGACCTACAAGAACAAGTATTTGTTGAGCAACCTCCTGGTTTCATTGATCTTAAAAAGAAGGACCATGTTTATAAACTAAGAAAGGCTCTTTATGGTCTTAAGCAAGCCCCAAGAGCATGGTATGAAACTCTATCCAAATTCCTTATGGAAAAAGGATTTCAAAGAGGTAAAATCGATACTACTCTTTTCTCTTTGAAGCACAAAGGTAATATTTTACTAGTTCAAATTTATGTTGATGATATTATTTTTGGATCTACTAATGAAATTTTGTGCAAGAGATTTGAGCATCTTATGAAAGGAAAGTTTGAGATGAGTATGATGGGAGAACTAACTTACTTCTTAGGTTTGCAAATCAAGCAAACTGAGGAAGGAATTTTTATCCATCAATCTAAATACACTAGAGAGCTGATCAAGAAATACAATCTTCAAGAAGCCAATTCAGCAAACACTCCAATGGGAGTTGAATGTCATCTAGTCACCGATGAAAAGGGTAAGCCGATTAATACAACCGAGTAGAGGTATAGTTGGATCCTTTCTTTATTTAACTGCTAGTAGACCAGATATCATGTTTGCAGTATGTATATGTGCTCGTTTTCAAGCTAATCCTAAGGAATCTCATATGATTGCAGCAAAAAGAATCATTAGATATTTGATTGATACTGAAAAATTTGGCATTTGGTATCCCGTAGACTCTTCTTTTAATTTAACAGGATATTCGATGTCGACCTTGCGGCTTGCGAGTTAATAGAAAAAGCACCGGTGGAACATGTCGGTTCCTTGAAGCAGGCGATATCTTGGGCATGCAAAAAGCAAGCCTCAATTTCCACTTCAACTCTTGAAGTGAATATATTGTCGCTTCTTTGGAAGTCGTTGTTGCTCTCTCGAATTCTTTGGATGAAATAGCAACTATTGGATTATGAGATGCCTATGGGAACTTGTCCTATTTATTGTGATAATACTTCTGCTATATCAGTTTCTAAAAATCTTGTCATGCATTCTAAAACCAAACACATAGACATCAGATATCATTTTTTGAAAGATCATGTTGAAAAAGGAAATGTTCAGCTAGAATATGTCCCTACTGAATTTCAATTAGCTGACATTTTTACAAAAGCCTTAAAATCAGATAGATTTGAATTCTTAAGAGGAGAATTAGGAATGCTTATCATGTCATAGATGGATATCTTTGGTTTGTCTAAACTTTGCAGGATACACTTCAGTTAGTCAGCCAATATGTATCAAGCTGACAAACTATTTCAGCTGAAAGTATATGGTCAGCCAGTAGCACAGCAAAAGACTTGTCAGCCAGTAGCTGACACATGAAACTCTTAAGCACCAAAATTTTCACAATTGACAACTTTTAGCTGACAAAATTTTCTCGGCTGAAACCATACTATAAAATAATGTCAGCCAGTAGCTGACAAACATCCACATATGACACTTATTAGCTGACATATCTCTCAGCTAATGACACAGTGATTAAAAGTCACTGTCCAGGTAGTCTCTGAGCTTTAAGTCAAAGCTGATCGTATCTCAGCTAAGACTTAATCTATAATTTATTTAAAATACCTCATTTATTTCCCGCCATTTATTTTTCCTTGGAACTCGCGAAGCTTTCTTGAAAAGCCAAAATGACCTTTCCACTATCCCACCAACTCCGGCGGTTGAAATGACGTGTTTTCACAAAAATGGCTCATCATTGTGATAATGACTCTCTGTCATAAATTGCTATTTTTATCACAAAAACCAAAATTCTGTGTACTTTATCACTACACTCCATATCTTCACTTTTAAAACCCACTAACTTTTATAAGCATCCGTACCTATCTGTTTTTCTATTTAAAACACACTCACTCTCACTTCTCTCTTACCTATCTCTCTCCAAAAATTTTCTCTCTCAAATAACCTCGTCTTCATCAAAAGCTCTTTATACTCTCAAAACCCTAACCCTAGATTCACTGGTATTGTCCATTTCTACTCTTTCTTTCCCTGTCTTTTTCATCTGCGTGTTTAACAAATTTGTTGTTATTTCAGGAAATGGGTTCAAACACAGCAGTAGGATGTCTTCTAGACATCGTCTCTTTGAATGCGGAACCTCTAGGGCTCGAGCTGATTCACCTTGTCACCGCAAACGGGTTAATGCCTTTGCTCTCTTTCGACATACGAACCTTCAGCTGCCAGCTAACTGAAGAGTTCTTCATGGGTATGGAAGAAAACCCAGCCAACCCTTTCTCTCTCATTGGCAACATCAGGGGCGTCCCTGTGGTGTTTGACTCAGAAACCATCTCGACAGCTTTCCCTAACCTTTATGATGATGGTTCAACCACCTATACCATCCCTGATGTCACTCAGCGAGCAGGCTGGATTACCATGAGGGGTGAAGTACCAGTGGAGCTTGCCTTCGACAGGCACAAGCATCGTTTTGCTCCACTCCACTATGCTCTAGCCACTGTATTGGATAAGTGCCTCATAATCAAGTCTGGGGGCCATGACAAGATTACTGAAGCCCAAATGTTTCTAATGGAAGGAATTGTGGAGAACTGTGAGATGAACTGGGGAGCTATTTTGGTGGAGTGTGTAAAAGTGAACATTGCCAAGTACAAGGAGAACATGGCAACTGGAAACCCAAGGCTCACTCATCACCTGATCATAAATCAGTTCCTTCGATCAATTCCAACTCTTCAGCATTTACTCATCAACGTTGGTGACCTTGAACCTGTCAAGGTCAAGAAGTATGTTGCTGCTGATATCAGGAGAGCTAGTATTTCTAGCAGATTTGGTCTGGAAGCACCACCAGTTCAGTCAAGCAGGAGGCCAAGAAGGACAAGAACCCAAGCTCTTACGGCTGTGTCATCCAGTCAGCCAGCTGATGATGGTCAGCAAGCTGAAGTTGCTCAGCCAAGTGTTCAGCCAACGAGAGTTCAGCCGCCAAGGGGTCAGTCAGGTGGTCAGACAAGAACTGGTCAGCCAGCACGTGGTCAGCTAGCTGAAGATGCACCTCCAACAGCGATTGGTCAGCCAGCTGATGTGCAAGAGGCTGAAGTCCCTGAAAGGAGGCAACCAAGGAGGAGGAGACTGACAGTGGCATCTGATACTGCTGCAAAAAGACAGAGAAGGAACCCTGAACTCAATCCAGGTACTTTTGTCCCTTTCTCCCCTCCTAATACAACTGATCCTGCTCCAACCTCTCCTCCCTCCAATCCTAGATCTCCAAACACTGCTCCTATTAAATTCTTCCCACCAATTAGGAATCCTACTTTCCATCCTAGGCATTCCTACTACCAAGCCAATCCAGTTCCCATTCCTCCAAATTGGGTCTTCCCCATAGATCATTTGCCTTACTTTGTTCAGTTTCTTCTCTCTTTCCATGAGGAGAAGAAAAATGAAAAGCCCCCTGTCAACCCAGTCAAGTACATTGACCACAACTTGAAAAGGAGACCCTATATGTTATACCTTGTCACTCCAAACCTCAGTCAAGAAGACTTAGTGGCCAATTATGGCAAGTACTTTGACCCTCTCCCTCTGCTCTGGAACAGATTCTATCTCTCTAATGATAGATTTGTTCAAGATGAGCTTGTCTATTTAGTTTGGACAATATATAGCAAGGTCCATGAATTACCATCTCTTCCCTCCAATGATCCCTTCCTGGTTGGCAGACTTGCACTGTCTGAAGATGATGAACTTAACCAGGACTGGGAACAACCTTCAGTCGACCCAACTAAATTAGCCAGAATCCAAAGAGCTGCGAACAAGTATGTTCAGGATGCAGTTAACACTGCAAACCAAGCTTACATTGAACTCCACAGACGGATGGCCTCCATGCCAGGAGGAGCTTCCATGAGCACTGCCTTTCCCGATGCAATGACAAGTCAGCCAGCCCCATTGATTACTGAATCCATACCCTCTATTCCATACATCACTCCTTCTTCTGTTCCTTTTGTAGTGTCATCCACAACCTTACCTGTTACAGTTTCACCCCAGCCAACTGCAATCTCAACATCAACTTTGCAACCTATCTCTCTACCTTCCTTCAATCCAACCATTGATGCCTCTTCTTCCATTCCTCCTATTACTGTTCCTCTCCCTACTTTACCAACTTCAATACCAATCACTCAACCATCCATTCCTATGCCAGTCAGTCTACCATCTGTTACGCCTGTGTCAGCCACTCCTGCTCCAGCTATGTCAGCCATACCCTTACCAACCACACCCATGACAGTTACTCCATCCACTTCCATTTCTCCACTGACTGATACCATTCCTGCCCCAATTCCTATTGTGTCAGCCATCCCTGTCCCCCTGACTAATGTCCCAGCTGCTATTCTTATTTCTTCAGCTAATACTGCAGCTGCCTCTCTTCCTCCTCCCACAGCTGACATCCCCTCTCACCCTAACCAAGCCTCTCCTCTGTTTGTTCTGCCTGATCTCTCCCTTCACACATCTCTCACCCTTTCAGTCAGTCATGTGTCTACCTTCAAGCCTACTCAACCTGAGCCGTCCATAGAAGAAGCTTCTGATTCCCTTTCTTCTGAAAAATCTGTTGGCCAATCTCCTCTGGATTCCTCATCTGACTCCTCAAAGTCCACTTCTGAGGATGAATCTCTTCTCAACCCTTCTCAGTTAGCCAGTAGGAAAGCCAGAAAACAAAGAAAGATTGTCTCCAAGGCTTTGCTTCGTCCTACTGGCACCAAAATTGTTTTTCCTGAAGACATGCCTACTCCTTCACCTGAGCCTGAAGCACAAATTCCAGCCTTCCCCATGGATGTTTTCTTCCCTCCTGACCCTGAGGATGCTGACATTCACACCCATCAGCTATTCTCAAATGAGCCTGAACCCTCTCAGCCATCAGCTCCAGAACATACCTCCTCTAGTTCTCTTTCTCTGTCAGCCAGGCTCGACCTTCTATATGCCCATCATTTGCACATGAAGTCAGCCTTCACACGTCATACCAGTCAGCTTGCTACTCTTCAACAGCAAGTTGCTTCTCTGCTTCCGAACCTTACTCAGATCATCACCACCGAGGTGCAAGCTGCCATTGCTGCTGGTGCCCCTCGTGAAGCCCACATGGATGACTGGAGGACCATATTACTATACCAGCAAGAGTGGTCAAATCGTGCCTTCAATGCTGAAGCAGCAATGCTTCAAACCATTCAGGAGGAGAAGAAGCCGAAAGCAAGAGCTGATGCTTACATGGCAGAAAACAAGATTCTTAGGCGATCGAACCGATGCCCGACGTGACACCGAAGGCGACATTGCAAAAGACATTCAAACAACTGAAGCCGGAACACAGCGTAAGAAGCCCAAGCGTAACCCCAACTCAGAATGGCAAGAAGGAAACCAAGCAGAAAAAGAACAAGTGCAGGAAACTGAAGCTGAAGCAACAGAGAATGAAGCTGAAGTTGGTCCATCAGTTGAAGCAGACCAGAACAACTGAAGGATCCACATCAGCCAAATGGATATTTCATCTCTCTAAACTCTGAACATTTCTTAAAAACTCTTGTTTTATTTGTAGCTTACATTTGGGATTTTTCTTAAGTTTTCAGTCACTTCTCATATATTATCTGCCTTTTGTACTAACATCACTTTTGTAGGAACTTTAAAATTTTTGGCTTTCTGCTTTCAAGTGAATGGTTTTAAGCAAATAGGAGGAGATTGTTGAATCTTGCACTTAATTAGATTTGCTTAAAATCATTCCACTTGATTGTCAGCCAAGAAATTTAAGTTATCAGTGGTCAGCCTGAAATTATTTTGTCAGCCATTCATTTTAGCTGACCTTAATATATTTAGTGTCAGTTTGTCTTTCCTTATTTGTTTAATCATATACTTACTGACACTTTCCTACTTTGTGTTTTTGGTAGATATACTGCTAGATTATATCTCCCAGGATCTTTTGAGATCTTGCCTCTGCCAAACACATTTTCAAATTCAAAATGTGTTCCTAACGGGTTGCTTTTGAAGACTATCTATAAATACCCACTGGAAGCATTATTGAAGACAACAATTTTTATAGAAGTCAAGAATTCATATACTTTCAATTTCACTGTGACGTTGTCTTCCAAGAAAACTTTAGCTAGATATTTCTCATTGAATATTTTCTTCTAGTTACTGTTTAGGCAAACACTGAGTGATTCATTCAAAAATATTTAGAAATCAGTCAGTTTGTCTCACGAGTTTGATTGTTTCTCAATCATTCTCCCCAAACACCGGTCTTTTGTTGTACACTGATCCATTAGAGATCAAATATATTTTTAATAAAATTAGTGCACTTCAAAAATCCAAGTCTGACCAACTTGGTAGTGGACGTAGCAGTTTATCTGTGAACCACTTCAACTGATTTGTCAGCCGTCTCTTATACTCTTACAAACTGACTCAACACTTAAGAAGTTTTTCAACTAATTAAGTGACAGTCAATTAACAACAATTGCTTACTTAATTGTTCAGTTAGTTTGTATTTCAATTACTTCTCCATATTCGGTGATCAATTTTGAAGAAAACTTCTTTTGAAAAATAGTTGTGTCAGCCAGCTGACCAACATTCATCAGCTTAAGGATTTTCAAAGTGTCAGCCAGCAGACCAACACCTCAGCTGACGGATAAAATCAAGTTTTCCGCTGCCAATCCTTTAAGTTTTACAAATCAATCCTCAAAGTTTTTTAAAGGCTATTCACCCCCCCCTCTAGCCTTAACTGTTGCCACTGGACTTACAGGCATGTTGCAAGGTACCGAGGAGGTTTAAGCAGCAGACACAGGTGTGAGAATCCCATTTTGATCCTTCCTCGTAATGAAAACGAGTGATTTCAAAACTTAAGCACATGGAATACGCTTGGCCTCTTTGTGGACTCTAAAATAAATGTACAGAGTCACCACCTCTATTTTAAGGTTAAAAAGAGAAAAACTAAAAAAAAAAAAACCAAAAATGTGGGTTCGGGGGCTAAGTTACGAGTTGGGAAGGGGTTAGGCACCCAACTCGCCCTTTCGGTCTCATAATGGGTTTGCAAACATGCTTGATTTATTTTATAAACTTTAGTCTAGAAAATGTGTATAAGAGAAAATAAAATAAGATTTCCATTTATTCAATTATACAACAATAATGATGAAATAAATAATTTATGTACAATTTTTTATACTACTTTACAAACAAAAATAATCCACTTACAAAAGGATAATAACAGCTATTTACATTATTATAAAGAGAAAACTAACTATGAATAAACTCATTTACGTTAAAATATAAACAGACATGAAAACAAGTCATTAATAATATTTACAAGACAATAATCATATTTACAAGTTCGCAGTATATATATATATATATACACCTTTCTATTTACAAACCGACATAACTAACCACGAGGATAGAACCTACCTCTTGGAGCGTGAGTGTCTGAACCCAGTATGCCTAGGTTTAGGCGATCTACGTGTGCTTCCCCTGTCCTTCTAAGAAAGGAAGTTTGATTGTTTTTGTTGTTGTGGTGGTGGTGGTAGGCGAGTATGTTGCACTCTGTCCAGAATAGGCAAAGGCGGTGGGATATGTTTTGGCAAGATTTCAGTAGACTAACGTTGCTTGGGTTTTGATTTGAGTTGCTAGGCTTGCTGGGGCAAGGACTTCTTGGCTTAGGGCTTACTAGGCAAGGGGTAGAGCAACGGGGCTTCCTAAGCTCTTCTTCTTCTTCTTCATCTTCTTCTTCTTCTTGGCAACGCAACGGATAGCGACGTCAAATAAGTAGAAACAACAACATAAAGTAAGGGGTAGCAACAAGGCAGGGGCGCGTGGCGCCAGCAATTCTAGGCGCGACGCCCCGACTTGTTTCTTGATGCGGGCGCATTAAAGGAGTCAGCCGACCAGGCCATGGAAACAACTCAAGGGCAAGACAAGGTGGTGCTAAAGGCATGGAAATGGGCTGCAAGGAGTTGCTCACGACTTGCATGGTTACGGGAATGGACTGTCCAGGTGCATGGGAGTGACATGCGTCGTATGGAGTGACTAAGATGCATGCAAGGTAGGAAGGCAGCAAGCTGCATTTTTCCAAAGGAGCAACTTGCGTGGAAATTACCTAGTAGTTGTTAGCAGTTGTATTTTTGGTATTCTTTTAAGTTATTTGTTTGCTTTAAAATTCAATTGTTATAGGTAGTCTATTTAGGAAAGTTTAAAGTCCTTTTTAGTGAAGGTTTCATTTTGGTAGATTTTCGGTTGTAAACCATTTTTAAGGGCAGTTTGAATAAAGAAAAAAGACACAGATTCAGTTTTTCGGCAAGAATCAATTCTTTCAAAAGAACAAGGTTGTTCTCCCTAAAATCGATTTCATCTTCTAAAGGTGAGTGAAGCCTAAAGAGATTAAGTCGTTGGGATTCTTTACGTTAGGTGAGTGAAGCCTAGCCGGTGAACCCGTTTCTATCCAGTTACTTTTAGTTTGGTTTTGTTTGAATGTTTGTGGATCAAATTAAGGAGTAATCTTTTTGGGGCTGTTGCGGGCAGATTAGTGGTTGTTTAAAATTGTACACATAGCTAGGGTTTCAGGTTAATCTTGTAAGGAAGCTTATGTAAAATCAAACAAGGTTTTTAATGGGTTTTGCGAGGGTTTAAGATTGTTTTGGGGGAGCTTTGAGTCGGCCAAGGGTTGTCCAAAATAGGTTGGGCAGATTGTGTGATTTAAGCAATTACATACGCATCAAGTGGTATCAGAGCTTAGCTTTCACGAATCCTAATTTGTGGAACGGTCATAGTAGTAACGAATGAAAGAAAGAAGGTTTTCAGAACACGGGGACTAGTCCAAGATCACGTTTGCGTGATTGCAATAGATGTGCGAAGTTGCATCAACAGAATCACAACAACATTGGTCGAGAAGTTAGGGTTACCAACCATGACGCACCCCACACCATACTATCTACACGGTCTCAAAGAAAGCATGGAAGTAAACGTAACGCTGCAAACCAAGTTCTTGTTTTCAATTGCAAGTTATGATGACGATATTATCTGTGATGTTATCCCGATAGATATTTGTCACGTCTTGTTGGGACGTCCACGGTAATTTGACCAGGTTGTTATACATTGCGGACGGGAGAGCACCTTCATGGTGAAACGAGGAAAGAGAAAATTCTTGTTTAGGTAATCACCTCCAACATACCATGCTTTCTCAGTCTACTTCGGTCCTGCTACCAGCTTTCAGGCGGAATACAGGAGTTTATTCATGTGAGTGCAATGGCTCCAGAAGCATGATATGTTGGAGGCTCTAATTGAGATTGATTCTAAGGTTTTATTTGATTGCGTGACGAGTAGTGCTGCTCCTCCTTGGGCTTGCACTTACATGCTCCATGCTATTATCTCTATTCATAAGAATATGCGGTTTAATTTTAGACACTGCTACAGGGAAGTCAACGTGGCAGCTGATGCTCTTGCTAACTTGGGTTGCAATCTCGGTTATGACTTCTACTTTTCCTCCATGCTGTTTGTTCCTAGACACATCTGTGGGCTTATTAACTTGGACAAATGCAACATTCCCTATATTCGAACTGTTTAGTTTTCCTTTTATTGCTTGTATTTCCTTTTCGAGGTCAGGCTCCTCTGTCCCCCCTAAATTGGGTAAGGCTGGTTGTCCCCCTCAAGTTTGTTTGCTCTTATATTTTTTTAATATATCTCTCGTAGGTGCTGCCCTACTTTAACTATAAAAAAAAACTCTAAGGGATGAAGATCCTTTAGAAGAACCACGAGTTGTTCAAAGCGTGAGAGGAAACAATCAAACAGAACAAAAAAAATTGGTTAGCGAGCGGGACATTGAGACAACGTTACAAAAGGGAATATCATGTTTTCTTATAACTCAAGTAAAGCCATACGTAGGAAAAGGAGCAGTGCACCCACGGGCCAAGGAAAATATTAAGCAGTTCAAAGACGTGTTCCCCGAGGAACTACCAACTGGCCTACCACCCGAACGGGGAATCGAGCATCAAATTGATCTTATTCCAGGGGCTCATTTACCCAATAAACCATCCTATTGTTGCAACCCGGTAGAAACTCAGGAATTTCAAAAACAAATTGAAGAACTGATTAACAAAGGGCAAGTGGTGGAAAGCATGAGTCCATGCGCGGTACCCACCCTTTTGGTACCCAAGAAAGAGGGTACTTGGAGAATGTGCGTTGATAGCAGGGCAGTCAACAACATCATAGTCAAATACAGATTTCTGATGCAACGGTTGGATGATATGATCGATGAACTCCACCGAGCAGTGGTGTACTTAAAGATCGATCTACGGAGTGGATATTACCAGTACGGATGAGGGCCGAAGATGAATGGAAGAACGCTTTCAAAACCAAACACGGACTGTACGAGTGGAAGGTGATGTTTTTCAGACTAACAAACGTACCGGCTACATTCATGAGGCTGATGAACGATGTACTACGATCGTACGTTCATAGGAAAATTTGTGGTCGTCTACCTAGACGATATTCTGATATATAGCAAGGATGAGGAGGAACACGGATGACACCTGAAGCAAGTTCTCATAGCTCTATGGGAAAACAAGTTGTTTGGCAAACTGGAAAAATGTTCTTTCATGCAACCAAGAATCACGTTTTTGGGGTATGTGTTCTCCAAAGAAGGGGTAGAAGTGGATCAGACTAAAATCGAAGCTATCAGGTCATGGCCGACACCTTCTACGATAATTAAGGTACGATCATTTCACGGTTTGGCATCCTTTTACCGACGATTTATTCAGAATTTTAGTTCCATTGCTAGTCCAATGACCGAGACTTTAAAAGGAAACAAATTCAAATGGACTCCAATAGCCCAACGTTCTTTCGAGATATCGAAGGACAAATTATGCAACACACCAGTGTTAGCCATGCCCAATTTTACACAACCCTTCGAAGTTGAATGTGATGCAAGTGGAGTGCGCATTGGGGATGTTCTGATTCAAAGTAAAAAAAAAGACCAATAACTTACTTTAGCGAGAAATTGGGAGGGGCTCGACTGAACTATTCTACATATGATAAGGAGTTCTATGCAATCATGTGAGCCTTAGATCATTAGAGCCATTATCTAAGACCTAACCACTTTGTGTTACATTCAGACCACGAGGCATTAAAGTATATACATGAACAACACAAACTTAAGTCAAGACACGCAAAATGGGTGGAGTTCCTTTAGTCCTTCAATTTTTCATCCAAGTATAAAGATGTGAAGAGTAACATAGTGGCAGATGCACTATCAAGAAGGTATTCAATGATAGCAGTTTTGGATGCAAGATTATTGGGATTTAATCTCATTCGCGAATATTAAATAGAAGATCCAGATTTCGGTGAAGTGTTACTAGCTTGTGAAGGAGGCACGCATGGGACATATCTGCTACAAGATAGATTCTGTTGATTCCTAATTCTAGATTTGGTTGAGTCATCTTCTGATTCTATTGTATAGTGGCTAAAAGGTTTGCGTACCGATTAGTGTGGCAACTGTCTTAGAATCAAAGTGTTTAGAACTGTTTAAGTGTTAGTTTAAGCGCGGCTTTGCAAGCTTCTTCAGCAGCCTTGAACGAATAGCAGACTTTGAAGTCTCCTCAAGGAGCCAAAAAATCAAGATTAGCCAAATCACGAAATTATGACACGTATACACCTACCTAGATATTTTCGAAAATATCTAGTCATTATGTCTTCATCAGATTTCACTTTCAAAAAGTCAACTCTACATGCTGACAACTGTCTAAACTGTCTCCTGAAACCTGAAGACTGAAGACATTACCCTTTTTGGCTAAGAAGACTTTCTGAGCTGAAGCGCCTGCAGTCTGAAACATTACTCTATTTGGGAATGTCTTTTCTGCACACACTGCATCTCTGATGACTGTGGATGTTACATCTCCCAAAGCGCCGAATTGCATTCAATGCAAAAGAACGTTGGACACAGTTCACTCTGTCTCAGTCCAACGGTCCGAAGATCTCTTCCTGGTATTTATTCAAGTCTTGAAGATCTGAAGAATAACACTCTTGCGCATTAAAAAAAAACTCTCAAGCTTCATCTTCAATATTCAAGCATTCAAGAGATCAAAGGACAAGGACTAACACTTCACCAAACTTTCTGAAGCTGCAGATCTGCCATCTTAAATTCGTTTCAGCTTCATTTAGTTTGTTTTTAAACTGTTCTTTAATTCAACACGTGTGAGAACAATTATTCCTTGATTGTTTCTCTCACCTTTATACACTTGGTTAAAAACTTATTTTGTACACGATCCATTAGTGATCTTACTCATAAACCTAGTGGATAAACAAGTGCACTTTTAAAATCCAAAGCTAACCACTTTGGTAGTGGATGTAATACTATTCACAGTACGAACCACTTCAAATCACTGTGTTCTGTTTGAACTGTTCTTATCTTTCTTATTAACTACTTGTGCTTAACTATTTCTGAATCTGTACAACCTTTACTGAAGTGTTGATAGTTCAGATTCTATTCTGTTTCCGCTGCCTTAATACTTCTATTCAAATCTTCCAAGAAATCGTTAAGAAGTGTTTACGAAAAGTTTTTACAAAAGCATATCTAGGCTATTCAACCCCCCCCCCTTCTAGCCTAGATTGAGCCTACTTTGGGACCAACAGATTCCTCTTTAAAGGAAACCTCTTATGCATCCCAAAATGCTCCTAGAGGGAACTTTTAGTACGAGAAGCACATGGAGGAGGATTGGTGGGTCACTTTGGGGTAAATAAAACACTCAAATTACTCTAAGAACATTTTTTTGGCCCAAAATGTTGTGCAGTGTACAGGCTATGGTAATACGGTGTGTAACTTGTCAACAAATGAAGAGCATCTTTCATCAAGGGTTGTATACTCCCTTGCCTGTTCCAGAACAGCCATGGAGTCATTTGTCAATGGATTTTATTGTTTCTTTGCCAAGAACTCAATGAGAAAAAGATGCGATCATGGTCGTGGTAGACAGATTCTCAAAAATGGCGCACTTTGTTCCCCGTCACAAAACAGATGATGCATCGTTTGTCGCTAAATAGTTCTTCAAAGAAATCATTAGACTACACGGAATTCCAAAGTCTATAGTGAGTGATTGGGACAGCAAATTCCTAAGCCATTTTTGGCGGATACTTTGGAAGTTGGTAGGAACGAAGTTGTTGTTTAGTACGTCCCATCACTCGCAAACGGATGGACAAACGGAGGTCACCAACCGGACTTTGGGAGATTTGTTGAGAGGATTAGTTGGAAAGACGTAGAAGGATTGGGACGTCAAGTTAGCTCATGCAGAATTTGCCTACAATCATACTCCGACGTACGCGACAAAACACTCGCCTTTTGAGATGGTGTACGGGATCAATCCTTATCTAACCATCGATTTAGTGCCCGTAAAAAAAAGAGAATGGGTACAGCCTGACGCCCTTGCAAAATGGAAGTTCATGAAACAATTACATGAACAAGTTCACATGAGACTTGAGAAGGTAAATGAAATATACAAGAAAAGGGTGAATTGAAATCGAAGAGCAGTAGCTTTCCAGCCCAGTGATCTAGTATGGTTGCATCTACGTAAGGAACGATTCCTGAACAAACAAAAGAACAAAGAAAACATTATGTAATCTAAAGGTGTGTGATGGTATGTTAAGGAGAGAGGAACCAGTTTTGGAGATAGTTTACCCTGTACAATCACCGATGACCATGTCGTTGGAGCCCGTGTAGGTGGAGTGTACGGAAAGATTGCCGAGGTCGCCAGTAATATGGTGTGAAACACCACTATCAAGTAGCCAGCTCGGTGTCCCGGTGTCCCCTATGGTCGCTAGATGTGCCTGCGATTGCCATTTGGAGCTGCTTGCCGAGCTGCGAGGAGCGGGTTATGCCGTGGTGGCGACCAGTTGATAAGTCGGGCAACAAGCAACACTGTGACCCTATTGGTGGCAGCCTTGACACTTGCCAAGATATGGTCCCTGTTACCGAGGAGCCGTGTCCGAGGACTGGAAGGAAGGTTACCGAGCTTACGAGGACTGGTGCCTAGTGTGCGAGCAGCTAAACATATATTTTACTAGTGGAATTTATGAAAAGCTCTTCTAGGTAGCATATAATCACTTTTAAGAACACAACACCCAACCTATCAGACTGATGTAATCTATGTAATTAAAACAAGACATCATCGGGTGTAAACTGTAAAAACTGTGCTGGACTAAGATGAATGAAGCCTCCGATGAAAGCATATATGATAATTCATTCACTAGTTAGCAGCACCCTTCTTAATCTCTCTCTCTTTAATATTTATTTGAATGATCTTTGCTCAGTATTCATCACAGCTTCCAGCGCTACGTCCTTTCTTATTTATACTTGCACTCCGTGACCTAGAAACCTTGTAGAAGAAGAAAACCACTTACCATAAATGAGTCAATCGGTTAGTGCAATAAAATAGGACTTAGCATAAATAGACTTATCATTGTAGAAGGATTCCTTACCAAAATGAAAGTAGTTCGGCCGTGTCTTGTTACACAAGACAAATGACACAAACACAATCGTGTTAACAAGAACACAAAACCCTAATATTCTAACAATTCATAAACCCTAAAAACCAATTAAATATAATCTCCAAAATAACCTTTCTATAAAAGGTGTAACAATAATGGTTATAATCAAAGTAAATACCAAGAAAGGCAAAACAAATAATTAATTAAAATGAAACAATTAGATAACATAAAAACTCAATTAATCACTATCCAACAATACTTTCTATAAAAAGGATATTGTTCAATATGGGGTTGTTAATAGGCTATTTGTCATTGTTTTTAATGTAAAGGTTACAACATTATTTTCTATAATGGATGCTATTTGCTATTTAAATTTAATTTCAGCCAACTACTATACAATCATGGTTTACCGTTTCTATGGTTTTGTTATTGTGGCTTGTGGTCATTATGGATGCATTCAAACATAGTATGATATGTTTGAGTTGAGCATTGGTTGAAGCTAATCATAAGTCTCATGGCATTCACCTGACCTTGATTTAAAATTATGGACTAAGATTCTTTAGATGATTTTTTTGGGGTGGGGCGTGGTTGATTGATTACATTGAATGCCTTATATATTGTTCAAGAAAGAATTTGGTAGATGATATGTATTTCAGGATTTTATTGGATTTACACGAGATATGAGTTGTTTATTGACCATCTATATATAGTTGATCTAAAACTATAAAACTAAAAAAAAAATGCAATTACCAATGCCCAAAAGTTTCTATGCAATGTTAAATGGTAGCGTGGCATAACCATTTTTGGGGCAAAAGCTCTTAAAATTTAAAATATAACATCTTTTTGTCTTTTGCGATGAGGTAACCAATCACTTAAAATTCTCCTCGGAACAATGTTATGTTTGTCGAATGACCAGCAAGAAAAAAGTTTTGGAAGTTGATAGTTGTGCTCCATGATTAGAATGTACGTCCGCTATTGCTCCAAATACTTCCTATTGTAAAGACATGTATGCCATCCTTACTTCTCTTACTAAATTAGGTCTTCTTTGGAATGAAAATAAGAGCAATCCATTTTACACTTTATACCGCCTTCTAAAGATTCTGCAATATGTTTCTCAACGTGGAAATATGTGATCTTCCCTCTTGTGATGGACATCTATATTTTTGCTCTATACGAGGTAAAGATCTTGAACTTCTCTTTACATTTAAAGGTATAAAAGATGATTTATTCTAACTAAGGCTGAAGGAAGGTGATGAATGTGGTTCAAACAAGCAGTTGAGTTGGGTAGACTGCTCTAAGCCTCTAACTAAGGCTGAATAATGGTTACATCTGTGGTTCAAACATAGTTTTTTTTTTTTTTTTTGTGTGTCTAGTTTTGTGTTTTTTTAAATAACTCTATTTGCTTTATATGTACATGCCATTGAACCTTTTATGATTTGCATAAAGAAGACCACGACTGCACGACCTTTTTGCTATTCCCCACATATGTATAGTAAGTAACTTAACAGTAAATGTTGCTAAGTTGTAACGTTGTCTTCATCAACATTTTGACTTGGTAGTCATAGGTGTATATTCTAATGGTCTGTTTTGGTGTTTGATGTCAAATGTTATTCATATACTTAGTCACATTAATATTTTCTATTCATTAAAGTAATTTTTAGTTATTTATTTTTTATGTGTAGATTTTCAATAATAAATAATTGGTTTTTAACACTTCATCATAGATTACATGAAACTATTATTTACCCCAATTTCCTTTTTTTACTACTCCAAGTGTATGGTTGATTAAACAAAGTAATGAAGATTAATCTAATCCTTCCATTACTGCTATACAAATCAAATAATGCATTCACATAATGATATTAGAGAATAATATATTTTATATTTATTCATATTTATTTGTAATTATTATTTAGTAGTAATTACCTTGTATAGTTTTTTCCTTATTATGATTCCTTCCTTGTAATGGTTTCTTGTACCCTAGTCCAAGTGTAATTGTAACTCTTCCTATAAATAGGTGATTCAATCAATGGAAATGCTATGCCGTTAATTCCTAAACTTTATTAGTTTCTACATGGCATCAGAGTTTTGCTCTTAAAACTTCATCTTCTTCCTATAGCCACCGCCCTAACCACTCTCCGCCATGGCTAACGGAAATTACTCCCTCGCCATTAAAAGCCCCGTTGATCCCACACAAACCTTCGACCTCATCAACATCTCTCACCACAACATCCCCAAACTCACCTCCACCAACTACATAGCTTGGAAACTCCATGTTGAGGCCACCCTCATTGGCTATGACCTCTACAAGTTTGTAGATGGCTCACACCCATGCCCACCTCCCACCTCCCATCGTCCTAGCCAACGATGCTCAATCATCCAAGGACGTTTCAATCCCAAACCCACACTACCAACCCTAGATTCGGCAAGACAAACTCTTGTTCTGAACTCTTGTTGGTTTCCTCTCAGCTCCCACGGTTCCTATGATCTAACAGGCCGCCACTACTCGTTAAGCATGGGAAACTCTGGCTCACACCTTTGCTCGCCCGACTCATGGCCACATCAAGCAGATTAAAGACTACCTTAAGCGGGCATCCAAGGGCATTCGGTCGGTCTCTGATTATAAACAGTCTGTCAAAAGTCGGGCAGATGAACTCGCATTTCTGGGCAAACCACTTGACCATGATGACCTCATTGAGATCATCCTCGGTGGACTGGATGATGACTACCTCCACATCATGGATGTGGTTGAAGGCTGGGACACTCCTATATCATTCGATGAGTTTCATGAAAAACTCATCAGCCGAGAACTGCTCCTGAAGCAGTCTCAGCCCGCAACCTTCTCGCACCCTGCTACTCCAAGGACCAAGAGCTCGTCTACTCGATAATCGTCCTCGCAAGCTTGGCCATTGTCCACATAACCTCGGCAACCTACTCAGTCCCAAGGTGTTGCTACTCGCCAACAATGACCTTATCTTGGTAAGTGCCATGGCTGTCGCCAATAGGGACACACGGTTGCTCACTGCCCCAACTTTCAATTGGTCACCACAACATCTCTACCCACTGCTTCCAACTCGAACAGTGGCTACACAAGGCATCCACGAGCACACCTAGTGACCACAATGGATACAGGGACTCCGTGCTGGCTTCTCGACAATGGTGCTTCTTACCATGTTACCAACGACCTTGGCAACCTCCACCTTCACTCCACCTACACGGGCATGGATGACATGGTCATTGGTGATGGTACGTGCCTACCTACCTCCAAAACTGGTTCTTCTATCCTTCCCACACCTGTACACACCTTTACTTTACAAAATGTCCTGTTTGTTCCTAGCATGAAACATAATCTCATATCCATATCTCAATTCTGCATATCAAATAATATGTCTATTGAGTTCTTATCATCTTGTTTTCATGTGAAGGATCTACTGACAAAGAGAATACTGCTGACTGGATTGTCTAAGGCTAGTGTGTATGAATGGCCGACCATAACTCCCTCTCATCATCCCTCTACTTGTGTTAGCTCCAAAGTCTCTCACTAAGATTGACATCATCGCCTTGGTTATCCATCTGGCCATGTCCAAAGTCAGATACTATTTAGCATAGGTTTAACATTAGACACTGCTCGCACTCATCATATTCATTGTAATGATTGTCTTTCTAATAAAAGTCATAAACTGCCTTTTCATCAAAATACTATTGTGCCTACTCTTCCTCTACAAACTATTTATACTGATGTTTGGACCTCCCCCCTTCCATCTATTGATGGTTTTCAAATACTATGTGATTTTATTGATCACTATATCCATTATATGGCTTTACCCGCTTAGACTCAAGTCTGAGGTCGCCACCATCTTTCCCAAGTTTAAAGCCTTGGTCAAAAACTATTTTAAAACAACCATTGTCACTCTTTACTCGGACAGTGGACTTGCCCGGGAATCTGGCTTGGCCGCCTACTTGTCCGCCCATGGCATCTCTCACCTCACCTCGCCTCCTCATACCCCGTAGCACAATGAGTTCTCGGAACGTCGCCATCGTCATATTGTTGAAACTGGTCTCTTTCTCCTCTCTCGTGCATCTCTTCCGTTTGCCCTTCTGGTCGTTTACCTTCCAAACAGTGGCCAACCTCATAAATCAACTACAAACACCCACCCTTGCTCACCAGTCTCTCTACCATAAAGTTTTTGGCTCTCCGCCCAACTACTCCAAACTTCGTGCTTTGGTTACTTGTGTTACCTTTAGCTTTGCCCTTACTCCGCTCACAAACTAGCTGCTCGTTCCACTCCGTGTGTCTTCCTCGGCTACTCGCTCACTTAGAGTGTTTATCTCTGTTATGATCCGAGCACCACCAAGTTGTTCATTTCACGTCATGTTCTATTTGTCGAGTCTACCTTTCCAATGTCCACACCGGAACCCGCCCTGCTGACATAGATACCTACACTAGTGTCTCTTAGCTACCTTCTCATGAACTGCTCCTGAACATATACACACTGTCGGCTGCTCACTCTAGCCTTTCCGTCAGTTTCTCCTAGCACTAATCAGAATGTGGTTGATCTCAGCTCACCCAAACACCAGCCTCAACCACCCTCTCCACTGCCAGCTACCAGTCATGTGATAGTTGCTTAACCCTCCTCGGTAACTAGCTCCATGCCCGAAGACAACACTATGCCCACCTACCTCGTGCCCACTGACCCTGTTCCTGTGCCTGTGCCCGTTGACTCTATTCCTGTGCCTGCTGCTTCTGGAACTTCATCCATAATTACTCACTCCAAAAATAACATCTACAAACCACTCACCAAACTGAGTCTCCCGGCTCAACTACCAACGGACAGCGAACCAACATGTGTCACTCAGGTTCTTAAAGATGTCAAGTGGCGCCAGGCCATGTCGGAAGAGTATAATGCTCTAGCCCGCAATGGTACTTGGGATTTGGTTCCTTCGGTAGATGCTCGCAAAATTGTTGGCTTCAAATGGATTTTCCGCATAAAAAGACATGCTGATATCACCATTGATCGCTACAAAGCTTATCTTGTGGCTAAGGGGTTTCACCAGCGACCATGAGTGGATTATCACGAGACCTTCAGTCTGGTGGTTAAACCGACCGCTGTTCGTCTTGTTTTCTCACTGGCCGTATGTCGAGAATGGGTTCTTTGGCAATTAGATGTAAACAATGCCTTTTTTCAAGGCAGGCTATCTATGGTCTCAAGCAGGCTCCCCGAGCATGGTACAATGAACTACGTCAGTTTCTCCTTACCTCCGGGTTAAAAAATTATGTGGCAGACACTTTGTTGTTCATACTTAATACAGGGGGCACCACCATCTATTTTCTTGTCTATGTGGATGACATCATCATCACTAGGTACCAGCCCGTTGTCGTCCAGAACTTCATCTCCTTGCTCGCTGCTCACTCCTCACTCAAAGACCTTGGAGATCTTCACTATTTCCTTGGTGTTGAGGTCATCAAGCGACCAAGTGGTCTCCTGCTCTCACAGCGTGGGTACATTGCCGATCTCCTTGCTTGCAGGGGCATGATAGATGCTCGCCCATTTGCTGCTCCACTCCCCACCTCACCAAACTTATCACTTCAGTCGGGCACTACTCTCACTAATCCGACATAATTTCGGGCAGTGGTTGGGAGTCTTCAGTATCTATCTCTTACTCGCCCAGATGTTGCCTATGCTGTCAACAAACTCTCCTAGTTCATGCATAGGCCGACTACCGAGCATTGGAATGTGGCCAAGCGAGTTCTCCGGTACCTCTGCGAGTCTATTTACAATGGCATTCTACTCTATCGCCAGTCCCCCCAGCTTTCCATGCATTCACGGATGCTGATTCGACAGCAACCCAGTCTCTTGGAGCTCCAAGAAACAACGCACTGTTACTCACTCTTCGACTAAAGCTGAATACCATGCTGTCGCTGCAACATCTGCTAAAGTCCACTGGATTGTGTCTCTGCTCGGAGAGCTCGATCTCACCTCCTCAATTCAGCCCATTATTTATTGTGACAATGTGGGTGCCACTAGTCTCTGCTCCAACCAGGTCTTCCATACTCGCATGAAACATGTGGCCGGACTTTCACTTCATTCGACAACAAGTTCCGGATGGGCTTGTGCAGGTTTGCCTTGTTTCTTCGGCTGATCAGTTAGCAGATGCACTGACCAAGCCTCTTGCTCGTCAACAGTTTCATCAATTACTTCACAAGATTGGTTTCTCCTCTCGGCCGTCCATCTTGTGGGGGTATATTAGAGAATAATATATTTTATATTTATTCATATTTATTTGTAATTATTATTTAGTAGTAATTAATTTGTATAATTCTTTCTTTATTATGATTCTTTCCTTGTAAATGTTTCTTGTACCATACTCAAAGTATAACCCTAATTGTAACTATCCTTATAAATAGGTGATTCAATTAATAAAAAAAGGCTATGCTATTAATTCCTAAACTTTATTAGTTTCTAGAAATGATGTGTTAACTCAATTTAAATTTTGAGATTTGTATTATTAAGTTTTATAATTTTTAGACGTTGTGCCAAAAAAATAAAAACAATATAGACGTGCTTCGATTTTTTTAATTATTATATTCTTTGCTTACTAAATAGCCTTTGTCAAATGTAGATAGTTGATTGTATATCGCTTTGTATAGTGTTAGCAATCTTAAAAGCATCCAATTTTTGATCCCTAATGGTTCAGGTCCAACAACTAATGTTGTATATATACGAGTATTTCAAAATTTATAATAATTTTTTTTATAAGTGATATACTCTAAATATTTTTTTTATCTTTGTTTTAAATATTTATTTAATTTTCATATATTGCAATCACTAATTTTTTTTTACTATACATTCCGTGTATCGTGAGAGTGTATACTGTGTATTACTAGTATGATTAAAATTCAATAAGATACAAAAGACACCAGGGAAAGAATTGACAATTTGAGTAAAACAAAAGAAGTCCAAAAAGGAAAAGATATGTGATGCCTGTCATAACTATCAAAACTGAAAATATGTGCATCCAAAGATAAAGATAAAGAAATTATATTCTGATTTGAGTTATCATACATTTCAACATTTCCAAATTGTAAAGAGATTCAAAAGAAATCATAACTATTATAACAAGTTTCACAAGAAAAATAAGCAAACATCTATGATTTCAAGACTTAAGGAAATGAGACACTTATGTGTCGTTTGGAAGCCAAGATTAAGGTTAGTTGTCAGATGTTTGGTACACAATATGTGGTCGGGACTAATATCATAAATTATCCGGATAAAATAATTATCACATCACTATTAATACCAATGAAGAAGATGATATTATTAGCGTTCTCACTAAAAAAACTGAGATTAACATTTTTATCTCAAAACTACTCACAATATGAAAAAATTATTAATAACGATGACACTAATAATATTAGGATTAATAATACTGTTTATCCCTTCCCGACTACTAAACAACTACAATAGATTACCTGATTATAAAAGCACCTTGAATTCATATATTTAGGTAATTAAGAAAAACAACTATTTAATTGTGTTACGTGCTTGTTAAAAATAAGGGTATTTTAGGTATTAATTTTTTTTGACGGAAAGTGTGACGGTAACGTGGAAAGGGGTACTTCTTATTGAAAAATACAAGATGTAGGACCAAACATAATAAAATGAAAGAGGTATGACCAAACTTAGAATTGGAGGTAAATTGAGGGACTAAGGATCCAAGACAAAAGGCAAAAGCGCAACAATGAAACCTTGGTAAATGCAGAGAGCGTATGTCGGGCGGTGGATGCAAGGAAGAAGTTGTTGCTGCGGCGGCGGCGGCGGCGGCGGAGGAGGAGGAAGAGATTGTAATAGGGATGGGTTCGTATGGAGGGGAAGTTAGGATGGTGAGGGGAGACCCAGCAGAAGAGATGATGCTGTTGTGGGGCATTCAACAGCCCACTTTCTCAAAACACAACGCCTTTGTTCAACAATCCTCTCTGCAACTCCGAATCGACGCTTGCGGCCGCTCTCTCTCCATTTTTCAGTCCCCTTCTTCTTGGTACTTTCTCCACCACCCTGCTCTAGATTCTGTGTTTGGTTGCTTGTTGGACCTGCAAATTTCACTCATACTATACTACTTATCTAAACAATATAATAAACTCATTCTTATGGAGTACTACTTATCAAAAATTTTAAAAAATTGATCATATCATACAGCCCCTCCTCCCTTCTCTAGATTCTGTGTTTGGTTTTGACCAATTTGCTGATAATTGCTAGACATGCTGCAAATTTCATTCATTTTATACTACTCCCTCCCTACTCAAGATTGTTGTGTGTGTGTGTGTGTGTGTTTTGGTTCCGACCCATTTGTTACTAATAGCTGCGCTAACAAATTTCATCATATTATACGATCCTCTCCCTACTCTAGATTGTGTGTGCCCATTTACGAGTAATTGCTTGTCGTCCCTGCAAATTTCACTCATATTATACTACTCCTCCCTACTCTAGATTGTGTGTTTGGTAATTTGGTTATAATCAATTTGCTAATAATTGTTAGTCATGCCTTCAAATTTCATTCGTATATATACTACTCCCTCCCTACTCTAGATTTTGTGTGCATGTGTGTAAGTGTGTTTGGTTCCGACCTATTTGTTACTAATTGCTGCCCCTTCCGATTTCATTCATATTGTACGACTCCCTCCCTACTTTAGATTGTGTGTGCCCATTTACTAGTAATTGCTTGTTGTGCCTGCAAATTTCACTCATATTATACTACTCCCTCCCTACTCTAGATTGTATCTGTGTCTGGTTTTAATCAATTTGCTAATATTTGCTAGTCATGCCTGCAAATTTCATTCATATTATATTAATCCCTCCCTACTCTAGATTTTTTATGTATATGTGACTGTGTGTTTGGTTCCGTCCCATTTGTTACAAATTGCTGCGCCTGCAAATTTCATTCATATTATACTACTCCCTCCCTACTCTAGTTTTGCTTAGTCCCATTTGCTTGTAATTGCTTGTTGTGCTTGCGAATTTCACTCATATCACACTACTTCCTCCCTACTCTAGATTGTGTATGTGTGTTTGCCTGTTTGGTTTTAACATAGTTGTCAAAGGCGCTTGCCTTTGGCGCCTGATGCGAGAGGCAAGGCGAGGCGAGGGTTTGTCCCCTGAAGAGAGCTGGGCGAGGCGGGCGCTAACTTCCGACGTAGATATGAAATTTTCCATTCCAGATCTAGCCTTCAATATTAAATGTTAATGAAATCTAAGAGCACAGATGGCTTTGTCTCTACTTGGTGAACACATTTGGGCTTTCGTCGTCGCTGGAGGATGCCGGAATCACTCTCACATGCCGGCGCCAGAATTTTCTTGCCAGAGTGTCACAGACGTGGTGACCAGCTCCCTGCGAACTTCTTCCCGTGGTTGATTTGTTGGTTGGGGGAGATTTAGCCTGATTTTGTAATTTCTTTTGTTTATTTTATTTTTTTCCCCTACTTAGGTTTTTTTTCCAATGTGCTGTGTGTGCTGCTGCTTCTTATATCACTACTTAGGGTTTATTTTCCTTTCATTTTTAGGTATTTTATTTATTATTCATTATATTTTTAATTTGGGATTTCAGATTTTTTTTCAATTTGTTTTCGGATTTTACTTTACTTTAAAAAAAAACCTTATTTTCTTTGGTTGGTTAACTATTTATTATATTACTTGGAATTTAAACTAGCTCAGAATTTCATCATTTATACTATGTTAGAACTTAGTTTCATGTATTATGCTCACTTATAACATGTTTTGTTGATATTTGTTAAGTTATATGCATTTTATGTATTTTTCCTTAGTATTTTTTCCGTGAGTGCCTTTTTGGCACCTCTCCTCTCGACTCAAATTTGGACCTATCGCCTTTTTGGCGCCTCTCGACTTTGACAACCATGGGTTTTAATCAATTTTCTAATAACTGCTAGTGATGCCTGCTGATTTCATTCATATTATACTACTCCCTCCCTACTGTTGTGTGCATATGTGTGTTTGGTTTCGACCCATTTGTTACTAATTGCTGCGCCCGCAACTTCATTCATATTTTACCACTCCCTCCCTACTCTAGTTTTGTTCTTTCCCATTTGCTAGTAATCGCTTGTTGTGTCTTTAAATTCCATTCATATTGTACTACTCCCTCCGACCCTCCCTACTCTAGATTTTGTGTGCTAGCAAATATCATTCATATTGTACTACTCCCTCCCTACTCTAGATTTTGTGTGTGCAAATATCATTCATATTTTACAACTCCCTCCTTACTCTAGATCTTGTGTGTGTTTGGTTCCAACCCATTTGTTAGTAATTGCTTGATGTGCCTGCGAAGTTCATTCAAATTTTACTACTCCCTCCAGATCTACGTTTAGCATCTTCTCCTTATTTTTCCTTACTACTGTCAGCTGTAACAATGCTGTGGTGATAATCTTGAACAGAATAATGTTACAAATAAATTTCACTGCCCAATTTTTCCAACCGTATGTCCCCAACATACTTTTGTAGTCTCGACACTTGAAAGTTTCTCAGTATTCAAACTTGCAGAAAATGGACTTGTATGACTCAAAAGTTTTTGGGTTCTTCATCATACGTTGGTAGTTTAATAGGTGCTTACGGGCGACAATCTGAGAGCTCGCGGAAAGATCCATGTCAATAGGTGCTTCATGTGCCAACAAGATGAGGAAACTTTTAACCATCTGCTAGTGCACTGTCATGTTGCATGGGAGGTATGGAGCTGGTTTTTTCTCCTAGCAGGTGTCTCGTAGGTGATGCCTAGATCGGTCATTGAGCTTCTTCAAGGGTGGTCTTTATATAAACACAGAAAAAGGAATTTTTTGTGGGAATGTGCTCCTTTGACAATTTGGTGGACCATTTGGAAGGAGGATAACCAAAGGGTTTTTGAGAATCTAGAGTCTGATGTTACTCGAATAAGAAATATGTGTCTCAGACTCTTCATTTGTGGTGTTCGGTAGTTGACTTGAGTTCAGAAAACTTTTTCTAGATATTGTGTACATGATTTTTACTAATTACTTCTTTTGTCTTGTATACTTCCGGTGTACGAGGACGCGTCACCTGATTTGACGCTGTGGTAAATATTACTTTTAACTATTAAAAAAAAAGTAAGTAGTTTACTCCAACTACTTACCAGTTATGATTTGTTAGATGCTATGGTCTTGTATAAAAAATTTAGAACTGCGGGTCAGTTCCAGGGCTCCATAAGACATTTCATTGTTAAATCAGATGATCTTCCACTCAGTGGCAGAGCTTGGATATTTAGTCTCCGTGAGCCTGCAAAGAATTATCAAAATGAAAAAACTCTACAGAATTTTTAGGGGTTGAAGATGATAACTTTTTGTTCAAGCACTGACTGTAAATATGTGATGATGTGATCCACGGCTGTGTCATGTATGGTTGGTTGCTCCATCGCTCTTGCCCATTAAAATCTTTGCTTTTTGATAGCATAACTATTGTTGGGCTTGAGTTGAGTGCCCACTCTCACTCTCAAAAAATTCTCTAAACAGTCCATACAAAAAAATGGTGGGAGGTAAGGGGCTAAGGGCATTTCATTTTGTTTTATACTTTATCCCATCAAGCGAAAGAGAAAAGAGATAGGGTACATGGTTCGTTTGGGTAAATGGTTCGTTTTTGGGTTTATATTTTTTATCTTGTTTTGCCAAAATGGAAGAGAGATAGAGAGAAAAATACTGGGACTAAAAACAAAGAAAGTACAAATCACGAAAATAAAAAACTACAAACCACAAAATAAACTATGTACGCAAACACTCTATTTAGCAAAATAAAATAATATATGGCCCCAATCTCAGCATGAGCAGAGGCTCATGCTGATTCCATGCTGGATCTGCCCCTGCTTCCACTCAATGGAAATTAGGCATTGATCCATAGTCATTGTGTAATGAAATAAATTTCCATACAGTCTCCAACCAGTATTAAATTGTGGAGATGTGTATGAGCCCCACTAATCTTAAGCTGCACGACATAGCAAAAAAAAATCTGGGCTAAAAGATTTCTAGACCATGTTCTATGCTTGTAATCCTTAGTATTGGGCTTCCATGAATGAAGACCAGAAAAATAATTGACATAGCTTATCCTAGTTCTGTTATGCTAATTGCTTGATATACCATTAACTGTAGAGTACACCTGGAGTAACTGGAGCAGTGATGTGGGACAGTGGAGTTGTTCTGGGGAAGTTCTTAGAGCATGCAGTGGAATCAGGAACAATCATTTTTCACGGCAAGAAGGTTGTTGAATTAGGTTCAGGCTGTGGATTGGTTGGGTAATAATATTGATCATCTGTTATTTCCCTTTCCATTTGTTTTGAGTTCCTGTTTATATGGATTATCTCAATGTCTTAGTTAGTAAGTGGCTTATTCATTTCCAAGGATAACAACAAAATATAATCATCCGGGAATTGTTAAGGGCTCTCCATCATTATGTTTGAGCTGATTCATGTGCACACCATGTTCATAAAACACTATAGGCCCACAATCTGTATGGACATATAATGATTAGCTAGAAAGTAAATTATCAAATGGAGTAATGAATGACTTGCATTTATTAGTAAAATGCTTGGCAAACCTGTCTCCTTGGAATCTATTTTCCTTATGTTGTGTTTCCAGCTGCATTGCAGCTCTTCTAGGTGCTCAAGTTATTCTTACGGACATGCAAGATAGACTGAGGCTATTGAAAAAGAATGTTGAAGCTAATCTATATGGTGATGTGCGGGGTTCAGCAACGGTGAATGAGCTCACTTGGGGAGATGATCCTGATTCAGAAATGATTGAGCCTTTACCGGATTACGGTAAGAGCATCACATTATCGATTTCGCTGATAGGAAATCCAAAATTCGGACAAAATACAAAATGGATGGACCATTTTGATTCATTGAAGTTGCTTGGCTTTTCTTTGGTTATTCCAAACATCTGGGTGGTTACTGAACCTTTTTTAAATCATGCATACCTTTGCTGAGTCCATTGCCTATAAAAAGTAAAATTAGTCACTGGTTAACCACTTCTTGCAAATAATGTCAATGTTTAGGTCTATAACCGGTGAATGTGTTCCAGTACTTTTATAAGTGCAGACTCCTCTCAGTAATTTCCTTTAGCAGAGTGTAGAGAAAGATAATGAAGAAGAGACCAAATTCCAATGTGCATAATTAAATCGAAAACTTAATTCAAAAGTATTTGGTCTCCACTCTGAGCAAATTACATTATTAGATGATTAGTTTATAAGCTACTAGCTACATGATTGCTACTAGGCCTGCTGTAGCAAATCTATATCTATATCTAAATATAAATAAAACTTAGGTAGTCCAAAAAATGTAAAATCCCACCAAAATGCACTTACTAAAAAAAGAAAGTCATCTTTGAGTATTATTATAGAGTAGCTAGCATGCTTTGAGAACACAAATCTGATTAATTGATTACACAACTCTCAAAGATTTATTGAAAATATGCAAATATGCACGTGGTAGAAAATACCGAGTTTCTATGTAGTAGTATTTAATAGGAGCAGCCGTATTGAAAATCTGTAAATACAAATATCTTTTTGTACATACTTAATTTACTGATTAATTAAAATGAGCAAATAACCTTGGAATAAGAACAAATGTGCTATAAAAAACCTGTTCATTGAATGCAATGTGATTACAAAATAAAATATAACCACAATTATTAATTATAAAAAAGCCTGCTATGGAAATCTTCACATATGACTTGTCTGTTTTTAAAACTTTTGTGTCTCTTTCGTATTCGAAGTTATATTATCAAAACAAAATTTATTTTCGCAAATAACTACATTAATTATAATTTATTGGTAAATCATAGCGAGTATATACGATTAAATTATAGTAGTAGATACCAACCACAAATTATAAATATTTAATAAATCTATAGGTTATATAGAGAAGAATATACATCTGAATTACTATTTATACTAGTTAAAATCCTAAATTTTAATAACAAAAAATATCAATTATTAAATTCTTGAAATTATGAACGAGAAAATGATTTCAACAATTCATAAAATCATGGATTAACATGCTTTTTCATAATATCAATTATACCGATATAATTTGTTCCCTTCATCATGTATTTTCTTTATTTTTTAGTTTTGTTTATAATAATCGTTTTATTTGAGTATAATTTAATTAAAAGACATATGCCTGTGCATTTAACGCACGCGTGAAAAACTAGTTAAGATACATATAGAATAGAATAACACACATTACCTCACTATCATCAAATGTTGCTGAAAGAACCAAAATGATATTGAGATATTTCCCATTTTCCAATAGTTATGTTCGGTTTGATTGTACTTGTGTACACTGTACAGGATAGATGGGTTTAATTTATTTAATTTCAGGGTATTCAGGATGATTTGTTGTCTACAGATAGTTAAGTCTGCACATACTTTTAGACTGTTGGTATCTTAAATGAGCCTAGAAGAACTAGTTTGCGTTTTGATTCATGGGATTGATCAGCTGCAATTGACCGAGGTAATGATTTGGAGGTGGAAACAGAATGGTAATGGGCACGACCATCCAGCATTTGGTTTGTAGTTGGAAACTGTGCAGAATGGCGTTCTAGTAACATGTTTGGTATGCAGTAATCGGGGCTGGAATGGAATGGGAAATCAGCAAAAAGACAAGAATTCCTCCTCGATGCCATTTCATTCCAAGAATTGTTAAGAGGAAATGATTTATATAAAAAAAAATGTTAAGAAGTAATGAAGCTTGGCCTGGATTGAATTTACTATTCTATACATTGAAGTTATATGATTGAGACTGATACTCATTGTTCTCTTTTTGATAAACGAAGAAACTGTATTAAAAGCTAGAAAAATTTTACAAGAAAGGGCTCCCTTCAGAAAAACTAAACAAATCAAAAGCCAAAAAAATAAAAAATAATAATGACAATAAAGAAGCTAAAAGTGAAAAACGTAGGCAAAATCAAGAAGCACTACTGTCCAGTCTTTGCTCGAGCTCGAAACTGTGATTGATAGCCCTCTGAAAGTCCCTATAGCATAAGTCCAAAAAGGGGAGAGACAAAAGACCAAATCCTTGGAACTAGAGGAGGAAATGGGTCTCATTGAAAACCCTACAGTTCCTCTTTGTCCATAAGCTCCAACACCACTGGTATAAACATTGTCCTTATTCGCAACCTCGAAAAGAAATATCACAGACATAGTACGCACCTACTATATGCTATACTCCAGAATACCTAAAATGTCCACCAGAGGTCCAGAGTCATCAAGCCATAGGATAGCATAAGAAAATAGTAGCTCATAGATCTCACGCTCCTTGTGGCACATGACATACTTGGCCAGGATAGTGCCTTTAAGGCCACTTTATGGCAAATCAATCGTATTCAACTGGTTAAGAACATGTCCAATCAAAAAGCCTTTGATTTGATTGAGACCGTGGCTTAGTAAATGAATGATGTCAGGAAAAGAGAAGGAAAGGGAGATGAGAGCGGGCTAAAGTCTCCATGAAATATTTGAGAATTGGAGAATTTCTGTATTTACTTTTTTTGTTTTGTGATTAGCGGAGGAAATTAATTTATTAAATCAGGATTAATGATACAATCTCAGGCGAGTGCATACATTAAGCTACAGACTAAATTTTTCTCCTATTTCAGTGGTTCGGCCTGAAGAACTGGGGGAGACAGAATTTATAGTTAATGAGGAAGAGGAAGAAGACATTTCGATTTGGGTGAAAAGGAGAGCCAAAGGTTTTGGAAGGTTTTTAGGTGTTTCTTGTGCAGGTTTTGAGGATAAAATCATGGACTTACTGCTGGACATAGAGAAAAATTGGAAGTCTTTGGAGGTCTACAGCAACAGAAAAGGAAAATACTCGAGCGATAGGGGAAAACCTGAAAAATACTTTTAACTAGTCACACCAAGGAACTTAAAAATAAATCAGGAATCTAAAGCCACGTACTGCTGAAATCTTTCGTTCCAATCTTCTTTGGTTGATAACAAAGCCATCAACGCAATGGACTTTCAGTAATAAGGGGAAGACGATCTTTCAGGAGTACAATGTTGCAAGAAACTAGGGATAACAGGGTGATCTTTCAGTGTGGGAGGAAGACGATCGAAGTTTTCAGGATTATCAACAAGGATCGCATCGAGTTTCAGTTGGTGGAAAGATACAGAGGCATAACAATTTCTCTGAACCTCTAATTTCGTACGAGAAGCAGACTGAATTCTGAAGGGGTGGTTTCGGATGATGCACCGATGCGAGAGGATGGAAGCTAGGTGGAAAGGAACTGGTAGCCAGGTGAGTGGAGGGGTGAAAATGGAAGGATTCATGTCCGATTCACTAAAAGTTTAAGATTTGCACTAATTTAGTGTAAAACATCAGCACTACATGAGTACTTGGCAAAAAGGAAGGATTCGGGTAACATAGGGCTCGACTATTTGGGGAACAAAATTTTGATTAAGCTCAACTTGATCAAGAACTAGAACATGCTCTTACCCGAGCTTACCGGTAGATTGAGCTGTTCGGTTCATGCAACAGTCCTAAATCTGGAAACTAGGCCTTACCATCAGATACAAGGAGGAGGGCTATGTTGTACGGACACGGATATGCGGACATGGGATACGGGGATATACGATTTTCAAAAAATATAGGACACGGGTATGGGGGAATGTGTAAATATTCAAACTATAAGGACCAAAATGTAAAAAATGAAATAAATATTTATAAAATTTTTGTTATAACAAGTAACATTTAAAATCTGTCATAAAGTATACAAATTTTATAAAAATCAGAACAGAACTCACTGTAACAGAACAAATTTTATAAAATTTTTATAATAAGAAACCCTTTCTTCCACAGTCAATCACTCAAGTCATAATTCACATAGTATAAAAAATTATAATCAGTACTGTATACCCTATGGCCTATACAGAGTAACACTAACAGAACTCACACAACGTAGTGTATTATATATATACAATTATATTATATATTCTACAGAGTACAGGGAGAGATTGAAAATTTGAAATCAATGAACTGAAGAGAGAGATGAGAGAGAACTGAGAAGAGAGAATCAGAGAATAGATGGGATAATCGAAGGAATCAAGGAAGAATACCTGGCTGGTGTCTGGCGTCTGGCGACACTGGCTGAAGATGGTTCGAACTTTGAAGTTTGAATCAAAGGGAGAGAAAGAAGACTGAAGAGGCGCACGGCGCATGCATGCGCAGCCTCTATGCAGGGAGAGAAGGTCGAAGGGGAGGGGGCAAGGGGCCGGCGGGATGTGTCGATGGTCAGCAACGAAGGGCGGAGGGGGATTTGAGGGGTTAGGGCTCGTATTGAGTTACCGTCTATTTGAGGGGATTTGAGAGACTATGCGAGGACTGACGAAGTGACGATTACTAGAGAGAAGTCAATAAAATTTACCCCAAACGTGTCCGACTTAAAGGTACGTATCCCGACTGTCTTAGCCCATAACCGTGTCCGTGTCCAATAGTTTCGAAAATTTAAATTTGGCCCAAAACGTATTTGGGGCCGTATCCGGCGTGTCCGCGTCCCACACGGAAAACGCCCTCCATCTGCCGTGTCCGTGCAACATAGGAGGAGGGCTTTATCCCAATCTTGTGAAGGATAAGGAAACTATACAAAACTAGTCAAATCTGAGTCCATTGCAGCACAATGGTTGCATTTTTCATGACATTTCTGATGGCAACTAGGGTGACTACTTGCTACAGCTTGCCGCTTATCCAACTTGCACATGTGTTCTCAACGCATACTAGGGAAACATTCTATTGGTAGGGTTGTTGGTTTTATGCTGTCCGGGAAAAGCTTCTTCTGCCCAATTACCTTAGAACACACTAGGTAACATTCTATTGGTAAAGTTTTTTGCTGTCCAGGGAAAGGCACCTCTGCCCAATTACCTTCTAAAAGGAAGATAAACTAGATTATATTATACATCGTAACGCATGCAGTATTTCCATATCAATTGGAAAAGGTAAAGGAGTGAATGCTTTCTTCGCAGACAGATATTTTGAGGACCGTACCAGATTGGGCATTAAAACGGATGAAGACAGAGATTTCTACCTCAGCTACTCAATAAGTTGATTTGAGATCAATTAGACAGTGGGTCTTTTATTACTCTTAGGTACTGTTTGGTAGTCAGGATTAATGTACAACTGCCTACTGTCTCTGATGCTTCGTAAGCAATAGGCGGTTTGACCAATTGCACGAGTTACCCGGATCATTATCCCTTCACTAATTATACCAAGGGGAGGTGGTATTATTAGTGCCCTCGCTAAAAAAATTTGGGACTAAGATTTTTAATCTCAAAACTACCCTCAATATGCAAGTGTGGATTAATAGCGAGAGTGCTAATAGTATTGAGATTAATAATACTCTTTATCTTTGCTCAACTACCAAACAAGCCCTTGGTCTACTAATAATTTGGTTTATATTTGGGGTTTTCTCTCATAATTCATGGACATAGTTTTTATTCTTTAAATATTTACAGTTTCTCTAAAAATTATGCAGTTCTTGGCTCTGATGTAATCTACAGTGAAGGAGCAGTGACTGATTTGTTAGACACACTACTAGAACTCAGTGGGTGTCAAACAACAATTATTTTGGCTGGAGAACTTCGAAATGGTAACAGTTTCAGTTTTTACTTGTATATTGTATTGATGTTATTCTGGTGAAAATCTTTAAATGGTCAATAAATTTTATCTTATTTTGCAATTGAGTGATGCAACAATTTTTCCTTTTGCATTGGGTTATTGTACTCACAATTTGCTTGCAATTGGGTAATCTCGTTAACGGCCATCCAAAGTAAAAATGGATTGGGGTCATGTAACTGCACACGACACAACTGTAGTGACTTGGACAATGACTTGGAAAATGAAAGCTAATGAGCGGAAAAATACCCACTTCAAGACCCTTGTGCGTTGCACATGACCTCGGGATGAGCGCCTTTAAGTGGGTATTTTCTTGCTTGGTAGCCTTTATTTTCTAAGTTAGCATCCAAGTAGTCACTAAAGTTGTGTCATGTTCAGTCACGTGACTGTCATCCGTTGGGGAATGATTCAGTTGCAAGCAATTGCTAGTCCAATAATCAAATTGCAAAAAAAAAAAAAATATATATATATATAAATAGTTTAGTAAACTAATTGCAAATTAGGGCAAAACATAGTGATCTATGTAGCTATTCACCCATGTTATGTAGACGCAGGGATCTAATGCATTTGGTTCTTTGGCAGATGCAGTCCTCGAATACTTCTTAGAAGCTGCTATGCAGGAGTTTGTTGTTGGCCGTGTTGATCAAAATGGGTGGCATCCGGAGCATCGCAGCCCACGTGTCGTAATATATGTCCTGGTTAGAAAAATAAAATAAAAATGATTGTAAAAAATAGTTGACTTGATTCTTAATATTAGTATATTATGGACTTTTCTTTAAACAATATCCTGAAATTTTGGGGGCCTTATGCAAACTTGAAAGGAATAATTACAATGATGAATTTAAAGCGTACTTAATCTAATTTGGTTTGATTTGGATCGATATAGGCTACAAATCAAAACCAAATCAAATTAAATCAAACTGACCATCTGTGCAATGAAACCGTTTTGGCGTTTAAAGGCACAAAATGGTACCGTTTCATTAAGCAACATTCAAAAAAGAAGGAAGGTGGCCGACAGTCCCATGTGGGCGGCTTGACTTGGGCGGATGGCATGCTTTCCGTGTGCACCCCCTAGTTGGCTAGCCTAATTTTGTAATTATCCAACGTTTTTGGGTATTTTTGGTATTAAAAATATATTTTTTAAAACAATTCAGATTTTTATCTTTGAATAGAGATTAGGTTTGCCTCATTTGGATACCAAACTAATTTTTTGGAAAATTTGATATTTCTCTTATTTCTCTCTCTAAATTTCATATAATTAACCATTTTTAATTTTTTTATTAACTAAATTATAACTAAATTGTTACTTAAATATTTTAATTTTTAGTATTAAAAATTAATATTATTATTAATTGTTAATATAAATTGAAAGAAGATATTAAATTAATGTAGATAAAGATGGTGATATATGTAAAGTTATTGGAGATAAAGATAGTAAGATATGAAAAAGTATTAGATTATGTGTCACTGTTGTATAAGTTTTTTAGTTTTGAATCAAACTTATATCAAATGGATTATTTTATTGGTTTTTAATCGGGTTGTGGTTGATTTGATGTTTGATTTTGGTTTTAAGATTTAATCATTGTTCATGCTCTATCCGCTCCAATCCCCTATTGTTTTATTCAACCAATAAAGTGTTTTTTCTAAAATTTGTTCTAACAATACCCTTTTCTCTACCATCCTCTCTCTCACCCTCTGACGAATTCTAATTTTTGAACTTATTCTCTCTCTCTCTCTCTCTCTCTCTCTCTCTCTGCTATTTTTTAAATTGGAAATTAAGTTGACTAAACTTGAAGCTCAAGGCTTTTATTCGTTTAGCTGCTAAGTTTCAAGATAAACTGTAAGTGTAATAACTTAGAGCCTCTACCTTCACAACGTTTACAGCGAGAGTAACCTTTTCTTGCTGTTGTTAGCACCCAATAACAGAAACACTGAGTCGATACGCTGATTGTGCTGTGGAGAGAAACTTTTTAGAGTCATTTAGTGATGTGCCTCGCATGGGGGCTGTCTTTTGACCCAGGTTGCGTTGGAGAGTTTTGCGATGTTCGTATTTTCTGCACCATACCTTTCTTGTGATGCCCGTATTTTCTGCATCGTAGGCTCAACGATGCGGGCGTCGGAACTTATGATGCTTGCATCGTAGGCTCTGACGCAAGGGAAAGAATAGTTTAATAGGACTTAGGTTCACCTGCACTGACAACCCTCATCTTATTCACCACAGCAAAGTCAAGAAGAGAATGACATCAAATATTTAATGTATTCATGCATTATAAGTCCGTTGCCCGTCGGCCATCACTCCCTTCTTCTGCAACTCTCCATAAATCCGGATATTACCCAGCTTACGTATTCAGGCTTTTATTCTTTTCTCATCTCTTTCTTCTTCGGTTTGTTTAACATCTCGATTGCGTTCTCTTCTCTCAAATTCATCCTAGCATTTTTCCAGGAGTAATCTATGCAAAGTACTAATCTTCTCAGACTCGAGCTTTTGTCTACTCTTATTCAATTAGAAAGGAGTGAATTTTTTTAGAAATGATTAGGTGAGAGAAAGAAATCAATGAGATTAGAGAGAGAATTGAATATGGGAAATGGATGTTTAGTGTTGAAGAATGGAAAAGTTGATGAAGATGGGTTTTTGGGGGATTCGAAGGTGGGGTGACGGAGGGGAGTGGGATGGGGGTATGAGAGTATTAATGAGGAGAGAGATATACATTTATGTAAAAACTTGTGTAGGATGGTCTTATAGATTTTAAATTCGTAAAATGAAACCCCAACGATGATAAAAAGAAGGTAGATTGAGCGGGTAATACATCAATAAAGATTGCGGGTTACTCAGTGAAAAAATGGGTCAGAATGTGAGAAAATAGGCAAAAAATCGGACATGGGCTGAAATCCACGAATCGATCCGGATTGGCCTACATAGCTTGCGGGTCGCGTAAGGAGAGCCACGTCACGTGTCACCTCGCTGAAGGTGACATCACATTAATGAGAAGTTTACTGTTTTGCTCCGATGCCCCTGTATTTTAAAAGTTTGCTGCTGAAGATTTAATTCTTGCCACGCCTTGCACTTTTATCCTCTGTTAGCTCCGTTAGCCCTCTGTTAGCCTAATTTGCTTTAGAATGTTTGACAGACCCTAACGGATATTGACGAAATGATAAGAGATACATTTTAAAGGGAAAAGTGACACCTTTAATGATAAAAAGTGACACCTTTTGAGGTCAAAAGTATCTCTTTTTATGTGAAAAATAATTTTCATTAAAATGTAAAGTAACACTCTTAATAATAAAAAAATGACACTCTTAATACTAAAATGAGATACATTTAATACTAAAAAGTGGCATTTTAAAACTAACAGTGACGATTTTAATTTATACATTTATAATGCAAAGTAGCACTTTCAAAGAAAAAGTAACACATTTAAGGTTAAAAAGTAACATATTTTAAAGAGAAAAAGTGATAATTTTTATTAAAAACGCAAAGTGACACATTTTATGCTGAAAAGTGACACAATTTATACTGAAAAGTGATACTTTTAATACTAAAAAGTGTCACTCTTCATTTATACACGTGAGTGGTGACGCTGTAATTTTTAAAAATCGAGGGGTTGCACTAAGATTACTGAATCTTACCTATTTAACATGGATAAGTCTGTCTTACGGATTAACATCCGTAAGACCGTCCTACATGAGACCACCTCATACATTTAATGGGAGTCATTGAGGGTTGAGACATTTAATTCATTCTGATGCCTAAATTTTGCATTGTGATGCCCAATTTGGGCGAGACTTTTCTCTTTGTGATGCTTAAATTAAGACAGACTCTTACGATGCCCAATTTTGGGCATGGGCTTTGTGTGTGCGTCTTTTATTCATTAAGGGTATCCGACAATTTACCAAAAAAAGTGTACTTTACCGGTTGAATAAAAAGAAAGTGGACTGGAAATGTTATAATTTCCCCAAAAGGTATTGGCTCGGTTATCACCCAACTTAAAATTGTAAAATTTGGGCCGGTCCATTTCAATTGTTTCAATTCATCATCCTTTTTTTTTTTCGACTGGAAAAAAACACTTTTGAAGTTGAAAAGACTACGACATCCTTAATGAGGTTGAAACGCGCTACGAATCACTAGCTGCGAGCATCGCCGTGCATAGATTTATATATCGTGATGCAAAACTTATAATTTTGGTTCATGTATTTTTGCATAGCGGTGCATATATTTATGTATCGTGGTGTATTAATATTTATGATACTAAAGAATTGAACACATGCGCTATATAAATAAATTATTTGCGATTTCTTTTATACTTTCACTTCACTTGCTAACAGACCAAAAAAAACCCTAACCATTTCTACACAATCCATTTTTACAGAATCCCGTAGTAAATTTACTCTGTCCAATCTAAATTTTAACTCATTTTGATTTTCAAAAATGTCTACGGATATTATACTAGACAAAACTTTGGTAAACAACACCATGTTTATGCAATTGTCATTATTCGCCAAACAACAATTCAAACGAGGTCCAATTGAATATTTCGTTGATAAATTTTGATATTCAACATTATAATATTTACCTGTAATCAATTGAATAACATCACCAATACCAAAATTTTCAGGATGTTTAGAAACAATCATATCTCTTCGGAATTTGAGCAATAACATGATAGATTTTCCATTGAAGAAAGGAGAGATTGAGATATAATTTCCGTCGTTCTTTCAAATAGATCACATCATTTTTAAAAGAAAAGGAAAAGGAAAGAAACGATGATTTATAGAAGGGATAATCAAATGAAACTATAAAATGCATACGGAATAATAAGGTTCATGTAAACTTTAAATTGGATTGATGCATTGTGGTGCAAAAGTTGATGCATTGAGTAAGTGAACTTCGTAGTGTGCCTTTAGTTCATTAAAGGTATTGTAGTCATTTTGCCCTCAAAAGTAACTTTTTACGGTTGGAAAAAAAAAGGGGACTGGAGGGGTTATAAACTTGGGAAAGGGGACCAGCTTGCAATTTTTCCAACTTACCAACGAGCTTTAACACAACTAGTACTACTCATTTCTCATAACTGAGAGGTCGGGTGTTCAAGTCTCACTAGAGACACCCTGGACTTTACAACTCTCAATAGAGAAGTCAGGTGTTCAAACCTTTCCAGAGGCATCGTTGTTGTTCAAGCCTTACCCAAAAGGCACCATTTAGCTGCTTACTTATCCTAATGGAGTGGTCGAGTGTTTAAGCCCTACAAGAGGCACCCTGGTACTTCACTACTCTCAACCGAGAGGTCAGGTATTCAAATTCTCACAAGAGACATCATTTGTTTTAGCCATACCAAATACATTATATATCTATTATTGTAGCATTTCAAGTCATTAAAATAATAATAAAAAAAATAAGGGTTGACGTACAGTATCTGTCCCCTCCAACCTTTAAAAAAAATTTATAACTTAAAAAATAATACTCCATCAGTTTTAAAATTATTGTCTACTTTGACCCAGCACACTGTTTAAGAAAAAAATAATTGATTGTATTATAAATATTGGCGAAATGTGTAGTTTCCTTTAATGCCCTTGAATATGTGACCATAATTAAAGTATGTTGAAAAAATAAAGGTAAAGTGTTAAAAGTGTTTTCCTAAAAGAGAAAGTTTTGAAAGAAGATAATTATTTTAAAACGAACGAAAAAAGAAAGATGGATGATAATTTAAAAACGGATAGAGTATTAAGAGCTTTAGTTCGAGATCGAATCAATTGTCTTTCTTTTAGTTTCTTTTTTCTCAGATCTAGGTTTATACGTTCTTTTAGGAGTTATTAAAATCAATAAACAATAGTATTCTTATATGGACATACTAACAAATATATATATATATATATATATTTTAACATAAAGTCATTCATGTCAAGCCCCTAATCTTTCCTACATGGAACCTAATTCAGGACATGAACTAGCGGTTGCTAATCAAGTCTTATAACCTGTAATTAACTTTTAATACTCCCTCAATCTCAAAATCATCTTTTGGGATGACTTATCGTACGGTTTAAGAAAATACATTTGACTGAATTATTAATATCAGTTTGATGTGTAGTTTACTTTAAAGCCTATGTGTATGTGACTCATAATTAAAGTATGATGAAAAAGTAAGAGTAAAGTGATAAAAATATTGTCCTAAAAAAGAAAATTTCAAACAAGATAATTATTTTGAGACGAATAAAAAATGAAAGCAAGACAATAATTTTGAGATCGACGGAGGGAGTAATAACCAATTCAATGGAATTTCACAACTATAAACAATTAGTCGCAAAAAAGAGGTTTTCAAACTGTTAACTAATTATAATACAACAAAGAAGACTACATGCTTTCAAGTTCAACTCCCAAGCATTATGCGTATATATGTATATACATACACAACTACAACCCAAAATACTACCCAAAAGAACCTTCTAGCACTTCGAGCTTTTCACCTCACTCACGACACTTGACTTCAATCTAAGGAACAAATTGGAAGGGTGTGTCTAAGACTCAATAAGGGTCTCTAACTCATGTATGCTATTCATGACAACAATATAAAATTACACAGTGAATTTCAACAACTTTAACATGCTTAACACTCAAGTCCCACTATTACGTAGTCGGTTCAAGGCATTCACTGTCCTATACCAGTCAATACAGTGACCCATCACGAATAACAATATCTCATGCTCACATAAGTACGGTATAAAAACGTATAAAGTTTACCAAGTTTATTGAACTTTCATGATCACTCTCTAAAATCCAATTTGTGATAGTACATAGTCAACACATAGTAGGGTCCCTACAAGCCTTAGCTGACGTGAAGACTCCAACATTGTCTCGTAGGAATAGTGTATGAAACTTCGTTATGGTCGTAACGGAGGGTGTTAGGCCAAATCGAGATTCTGCTATTAAATTGTATTGCTTTTTGCCCCGTGACCAAGTCATAGGTAATCTTGATACCTATGAGATAACGTTTTATACTTATGGTTTTGATCACAAAGTTGTTCACATAACACCCTTGGGTGTGTTGTGCACAGCGGAAGACTAGCAAACAAATTAACAAAGTAGAATATGATCAATCATAAAGAAGAGAGAGAGATTGGGGCTAACGGACTGTCGAAATTTTATTAGAGACACACCTTCAAACATTCTAGGTATAGAACTATTTATATGTGTACAATAGAAACCCTAAAACCCTTAAAAGGATAAAAAAAAAAACAGACAAACTGCAAACACCTAAAAACGGGGCTGAGCAATCGCTCAGCCTAAGCACTGGGCGACCACGCAAAATACAGTAGCACCCGTCGAAGGTTTCTTCATTGAGCGATCGCTCAGCCAAAATTCTGGGCGATCGCCCAAGCCCAGAAATTGCTATGTGTTTGTCTGAAACATAAATAGTCGTACCGCGGGGGGCTACGCCTTAACTGACCCGTTGCCTTGTTAATCGAGCCATCTCATTCTCAACATGATGTATAAATCATATAACGTTTCATGTCATTATCATGTTACTAGAAATCGCTATTCCACATCATTGTCACCGGCACATAAACAGGTTTCAAATAAGTTATGCTCGCATAACTAGTTCAACTTCAATTGATAACTTTGGCAATCCAAGTTAACGTCTCAAGCTATATCCAACGGGACCAACAATACTCTTTAATACAATAGATAGCGTTTAACTTTAACATATATAGCTTAATTCATTCACCCCATGTTTTATCAAAAAGACAAAAAGTTCACAATATCAATCCTTTGAGATGCATTACACCAAGAGTTTACGTATAAGCTACAAAGTCGCTATCACATAGTTTTTAACCAATGAGCTCTAACATAATTAGTATTACTCATTTCTCCTAACGGATAGGTCAGGTGTTCAAGTTTCACTAGAGACATCCTGGACTTTACAACACTCAATAGAGAGGTCAGGTGTTCAAACCTCTTCAATAGAGAGGTCAGGTGTTTAAACCTCTTTAGAGGCATCGTTGTTGTTATGGTCTATATTCCCTCAAACCTTTTTTTAAATATATATATCACATAATTTTAAGGCTTGGATTATTCGTTGAGTGATAACACACTTAACACAATTGTTATTTACACCATTAACTGATTATCGATCTCTTTACAGCTTTATAAAGTCACCATGCATTATCTAATTTCTTAAGCGTCATTTAATAACGTTTCATTATAGTTTGGTAGTTTAAGTATTAGCGGCTGCCTTCCCTTTTGAGTAGCGGAAGGAGTTGGAGGGCGTATTGACTTTTAAATGCCCAGTCTGTATATCTTCACCAATACGGACTCCTATCTCCATTATATCTTTGAAATTGCTATAGAGGAGATACCGCATATGCTCCCGGTAAATAGGTTGGAGGTTTTTGATGAGCATCTTGGATGACTCAGCCGGATCAGGTCTGTCGAGTGTTTGAGCTATTTTTCTTTTCCACCTGGCTGCAAACTTAGCACAAGTTTCTTTTTCCCTTTGGGTGCACGACTCAAGATCTCTTTTGTTTTCAGAGGTAGTATTGTGTTTGTACCTCTCTAGGAACCCTTCGGCTATTTGGTCCCAAGTACCCATGGTGCTATTGTCTGCTAGCATTAACCATTGCTTGGCAGCCCCTATTAAGGTAAGATGGAAATAGGAGGCCATAGCTTCAAAGCTAGCCCCTCTTGACTGCATGCTGGTAGAATAGGATTTTAAGTAAGAGACAGGGCATCCAGTCCCATCGAATTTTTCTATGTCAGGCATTTTGAATTTTGAAGGTAGTACTGCTAAAGGTTGCAATGCTAATGCCCGCGTAGAAAATTCTCCTTTGTTCAGAACTTTGAGCATCATACTTTTCAAATTCTCCATGTCAGCCTCCATTTTGGTGGGAGGGGGAGTTGGGTTTTGGTATATGCTGGTAGGATTGAGAAAGGCTGGGTTTATTTCAGGCTGTGGCATTTGGTAAGGGTTTTGGGAAGGCATTTGGTAAGGATTTTGGAGAGGTGGGTTATTGGCGGCTTCCGTTTGGTGACCAGGATCATTGAAAGGTAGATATGTCGTTACTTGGCCTGGCTGGTTATAACTTCTAGGGTCCATATGTGGACTATTTTGGAGCGGGTTGGTGATGGGAAAAGGGATGTCATTTGGATTCTGGGGGATATTGGTGCTTGGGAAAGGATATGGAGGGTATGGTGAGAAAAGGTTAACGTTTGGGATATAAGGGTTAGGTGGGGGATTTGGATTTGGGGTAGTGGTGGTATTTGGTGGGTTGGTGTTTGACTAAGGATTTGGGTTTGGAGGAACATGGGAAGTTGATGCTTCTTGAGGGGCTGCAGGGAAAGAGGTTCCCTCACCACTAGGTTTTAAACTTTGTACGAGATTTGCCATCTGGCTCATTATGCGATCAGCCTGTGCACCCAAATTTTGATCTAGCCACTGTTGCATAGCCGGTGTCGGAGCGTACACTGGAACCCCTGTATCTGTACTTACTATAGACTGCTCATTTTCAGCTGCCATTCTGCTTAGATCTGTACCCTCTGTACTGATTCTGCCCTTTTTTGATCTGACCTCAATATTTTCTGATCTGATCTCTGTGCCTGTATCCCGTATCAACCGACCAGTACTATTTATGCCTTTCCAAACTCAAGCCAGGTTTTTGAGGAAAAGGGGCTTGAAGGCATCAGAAAAGGTTGGCTGAAGGCTTTCTGGATTTGGAGTACAGTGTGCCTTTATTAATAATTTTTATTATTATTCATTTTCCTTACAATTGATCGGACAAACACCCTCTTTGTTTTGACAGTCTCGGGACTATTCCTGGAATAGTGGATTCTTTCTCCAGAGTATAGGAACCTCGTATTCCACCTACCTTTCGACTCCCCAAGATCGGACTGATCTCAAGCGAATGGCCTATACTCTTTCCAGGATCCACCATTCAAAAATGGTCTAGGTCGAATATCAGAAAATCATTGGTCAGCCCCTGTGCATATTTTATTCATATTTCCTCTTCCTTTTTTTTGTGCTTTTTTTTTTTTTTTTACACAGGGACTGGTCAATAATTTAGAGACATAAAAACCGATCGGTCTATGAAGTGTCCTGAGAAACTATATGCAATTTAGCGTTGGCTGATGCGGGGGGTAGGTGGCCATGGTGTAGGGTAGCAGTTCAGAATATTTCTACGTGCATACGCGTGTGTGCGGTATCTATAAAGCAGTAAAATGATTTTTTTTTCAGATATAAAACATTAAATAAAACAGATGTAGCATGTCTTGCTGTTCTCTGTGGATTTTCTCTGCTTTTTTAGTTTGAGCGTGAGCAAGTAACCATTCAGATCAAGAAATAGAAAGAAAAGTGAGAAATCTATATATTCCTATTAATTACATATTGATCCTAATCTCCAGAATAAAATGATAGAATGAAATAATATGTACATATTTTGCACGATAAAAATAAAGCAGAAATATAGCAAGATATAAAATAAAGCAATAATAAAATAAAGCCCATGCCCTTTGTTATGCTGCCCGGAAATCAATTGTTTTTTTAAATATACCAGTAATGATACTCGGAACGAAACTGCTGCAAGTGAACGGTTATGCAGAAATATATATATATATATATATATATATATATATATATATATATATATATATATATATATATATATATATATATATATATATATATATAAATGCAATATTTAAAATGCCGAAGACATATAATAAGCATATTTTAGCCAAAACCCAAAGAAAACTGATTTTTTTATTTATGAAAAATGAGTCCATCCCTCCATTTTTATTTTCTTTAAAATAAAAACGACGTCTCCAGTAGAGTCGCCACTGTAGGTGCCCCGGAATCTCTCCCGGAACCCGCGCTCCCTTTTTTAGGGGAACGCGAGTTGCGGAAAGACATCACTCTTTCCATTTCATCCTCCATTGTTTAGGGGAAGACGAAATTAAAAGTGAAAGAGTGTAGTCAAAAAGCGCGTTGAATACGCCTCGGTCACCGAGTGTGCTTTAGTCCATTATGAGTGTTTGAATTTTTCCGTATCTCATCCTCCCTTATTTAGGGGAAAACAAGATGCAGAAAACGCATCACCCTTTTCATTCTCATCTTCCCTTATTTAGGGGAAAACGGAAAAGTGCAAAAAAAAGATGTTGCGAAGGCGCGTGGGAACACGCCTTGCTTCACTGTGGACTTATGTACATTCTGGGTCACTATGAGCGCTTTGGATTTCCCGTGTCTCATCCTCCCTTGTTTAGAGGAAAACAAGAGACAGAAAGTGCATCGCCCTTTTCATTCTCATCTTCCCTTACTTAGGGAAAGCGGAAAAGTGCAAAAAAAAGATGTTGCGGGCCTCACTGTGGTCCAATGTTGTAACAGAGTCGCCATCTTTATTTTAAAGAGAAATAAAGAAAAACAAAAAATAACCAGAGTTTATAAAAAAAGGGTTCGGAGGTTAAGTTACGAGGTAGGAAGGTGTTAGGCACTCAACTCGCCCTTTCGGTCTCAAAGATAGTTTTTGGCTAAAAATATGCTTTTATATTTATTCAGCAAATGAAATAAAACATTTAAACAGATATATCTGTATTTACATTATTACAGACTTGCAGCCGCTTCCTTCCAGTAATTACAAATATATTTATAAATATTTGACCATAATAATGAGTCTTTTTAGTGTTATTTTCTAAAGAAATCCGGACAGCAGAACTGCTTATATTTTTTACATCGGGCTGGCTGAAAATTTCACTTTTTATAAAACCTCTTAAAGGCTTACCTTTAAAATCGTACGGTGTGCTAGCTATGTCCTTCCAGGAGAAAAGTCTTTTGTTGTTGGGGAGATTCGGGTAGAATAACTGGTTCCGAAAGTTGCCTTATGGCACCGTGAAACGGGCGGAGCAACTGCTTGCTTTTATTCTATTGTTTTCTTGCTGCTGGTGGAAATCGGGCAGAGCAACTGCTTGCTTCTAACAGATTTGACTTCTAGATTCGGGCAGAGCAACTACTCTTTTTGGGATTTTCAGACCGGAAAAATAGGGTGGAATCCTAGCTGGAAGGCTAAGGTTCACTTTGACCGGTTGGATTTAAGTTTGGAGGAGATTTGGCAGAGCTTCGAGGTTTATAGGAGGAGGGGGACTTTCTCTTTCTCACGATCGCTCTCACTGCGTAAACTTTAAGCGGTGTGTGAACTATGTGCGGAGTGTGTGCTGAGTCTCTTCACAAACTGAAGCCGGGGCCTTCTAATTATAGGCCGAAGGAAGGATTCCTTCGTCATTAAGTTTTCTTCTCTGTGCTTCACCGGCTTGTAACGCATGCTTGAGAGCTTGTACAAATTGTCAAAACGGAGAGTACATAATCACTATTTGGGCGCCACCCATATAAGGTCTGGGCGCCGCGCCTGTTTTGCATGTGGGTGGCGCCTGGGCCTCTTTTTGGGGTCATTTTTGACACTTTGCCCCCTTGCATTTCACTGTTTTATGCATCTTGCTTTTCCTTTTATATTTTCAAACCCTGTAACTTGACATTTGTTAAGTTTCAACAAGTCTTGATATTTCATGTCATGTCACATACCAGGGGTACGAAATTGAGGTGTCTTCAATGTGTCATTTTTTAGTATTAAGAGTGTCACTTTTTAATATTAAGAGTATCACTTTTTAGTATTAAGAGTATCACTTTTTAGTATTAAGAGTGCTACTTTTTAGTATTAAGAGTGTTACTTTTTAGTATTAAGAGTGTTAGTTTATATTTTAATGAGAATTATAATAAATTTCCCTTTATAGTGTCACTTTTAACATTAAAATATGTCACTTTTGTGTTTTTAATGTGCCACGTTTGACTTTAAATATGTCATTTAGTATTTCGTCAAAGTCCGTTAGGATCCGTCACGTATCTCAAGCCAATTGATGCTAACGGAGCTGACAAAGGATTAAATTGCAAGGCGTGGGAAACATAAGAATTTCGGCGGCAAACATTGAAAGTGCAGGGGCACCGGAGCAAATAGATGAATTTCTCATTAATGAGCATTAAAACTAAATAATGTAATTGGGAGGTGTTGAACCTACATCCTCTATGTTCTAAACCTTAAAACATTACGTCTAACCAACTCGACTAACATGTTATTGTGTCAATTTCTAACATGTTTACTTATTAACCCGCGAATTCCTAAATGGGGCTTTGTCTTACAGATTTAGGATCCGTAAGACCGTCCTACACAAGTCTTTGCTTTGATTAAATCACCTATTTATAGGGAGTTACAATTAGGGATACACAAGGAGTAAAGTACAAGAAACATATACAAGATAGGAATTCTAATAATAAGGTAAGAACTATACAAGGAAAGAAACTATATATGGTAGTTAGCACTAAATAATAATTGCAAATATTTATTCTCTAATATGCCCCCGCTAGATGGACGTCCGAGAGGAGAGGCCAATCTTGTGAAGTAACTGATGGAGCCGTTGGCGAGCAAGGGGTTTGGTGAGAGCATCGGCCAACTGATCAGCCGAGGAGACATGAAAAACCCGTAAGAGCCCGTCCTGAACTTATTGCCAAATGAAGTGAAAGTCAAGAGCCACATGTTTCATTCGAGTATGGAAGACGGGGTTTGAGCAAAGACTAGTGGCACCCACGTGTCACAGTAAATGACGGGTTAAGTGGAGGAGGTGACACCCAGCTCGCCGAGGAGAGACACAATCCAGCGTACTTCTACAGTAGTAGCAGCCACAACCCGATATTCAGCTTTAGTCGAGGAGCGAACAACTATGCGTTGTTTCTTGGAGCTACAAGAGATCGGGTTTCTGCCAACATAGACAATATAGGCACTGGTGGAAGTATAGTCGTCTTTGTTGCCCGCCCAGTCGGCATCGGTGAAGGCATGGAGAGCTAAGGGTGACTGATGATGAAGGGCGACAGACGATGAAGGAGAATTCTAGCATCAATGGTCCCACAGAGATAACGAAGAACTCGTTTGGCCGCATTCTAGTACTCGATGGTCGACCTATGCATGAACTGAGAGAGTTTGTTGGCTGCATAGGCGACATGATCAGGGCGAGTAAGAGACATGTACTAAAGACTTCCAACCACTACCCGGAACTCTATAGGATCGGTGAGAGCAGTGCCCAACTGAAGTGTCAAGGTTGGCGAGGTGGCGAAGGGAGTATCAACAGGGCGGGCATCTGCCATGCCCGTGCGAGCAAGGAGATCGGCAATGTAACCATACTTGGAGAGCATGAGACCACTTGGTCACTGAACAACTTCAACACCAAGAAAATAGTGAAGAGCACCAAGGTCTTTGAGCAAGAAGCGAGCAACAAGCAGAGAGATGAATTTCTTAACGGTAGTGGGCTGGTTCTCAGTGATGATGATTTCATCCATATAGACAAGGAGATATATGGTGCCCTTTGCATTAAGTATGAACAACGATGTGTCAGCCACAGAATTTTTTAAGCCGGATGCAAGAAGAAACTGGTGCAGTTCATTGTACCATGCTCGGGGAGCCTGCTTGAGTCCATAAATGGCCTTATGAAGCTGACATACATGTTGAGGGTTATCCTTGTCGATGAAGCCAAGTGGTTGTGCCATGAAAACCTCCTCGGACAGAGTGCCTTAGAGGAAGGCATTGTTCACATCCAGTTGCCGAAGGTCCCACCCTCGGCATACGAAAGATCCATTTACAGCCAACAATATTGCGAGCATCTATCGAGGGAACCAGATCCCAAGTACTATTGCGAGCAAGTGCATCATACTCTTCAGACAAGGCCTGGCACCACTTGACATCTTTGAGAGCTTGAGTGACACATATTGGTTCGTTGATCGCTGCTAGATGAGCCGAGTCACTCAGTTTGGTGAACGGTTTAAAGATATTATTCTTTGATCCGGTAACCATGGATGAAGTACCACAGGCTGCGGGCACAGGAACAGGGTCAGCGGGTACTGGAAGTGATGAAATGGACATTGGAATGCCCTCGGGTGTAATACACACTGGATGTATAAGACTGGTAGCGTGCACTATCCTTGGGTCCATAGGTGCCGGGGAGTACGCATAGCTGGTAGCGGGCATAGTAGCTGTTGGTTGAGGGTGGTGTATGGGCGAGCTGAGATCAACCATATTCTAATTAGTGCTAGGAGCAACTGACGGGAAGTTACTGGAGCAAGCAGCAGACAGTGTGTATGAAGCCAAGAGCAGTTCATGGAGTAACCAGGTGGCGTGAGTGGAGGAATTAGGGAGGGCAAGGTGGGTGTCGATAGTGGACATGGGAAAGGCAGACTCGACAAAAAGAACATGACGCAAAATGAACAACTTGGTGGTGCTCGGATCATAACAGAGATAGGCACTCTGAGTGAGTGAGTAACCTAGGAAGACTCAAGGATTGGAGTGGGCAGCGAGTTTGTGGGCGGAGTAAGGGCGGAGCCAAGGGTAGCAAAGGCAACCAAAGGCACAGAGTTTGGAATAGTTAGGCGGAGATCCAAACAGTTTTTGGTAGGGAGACATCTGGTCTAGAGTTGGTGTTTGTAGCCAGTTTATGAGGTAGGTCATTGTTTGGAAGGCAAACGACCAAAAAAGGCAGTGGAAGAGATACTTTAGAAAGAAGCGAGAGACCAGTTTCAACAATGTGGCGATGGCGACGTTCCGAGAACCCATTGTGTTCCGGAGTGTGAGGTGGCGAGGTGAGATGAGAGATGCCATTAGTGGACAGGTAGGTGACCAAGCCAGTATCGCGGGCAAGACATGTGTACTCAACGCCATTATCCGAGTAAAGAGTGACAATTGTGGTTTTGAAATATTTTTCGACAAGAGCTTTGAAGCGGGGAAAGATGGTGGCAACATCAGATTTTTTTTGAGCAGGTAGAGCGATATATAGTGATCAACAAAAATAACATAGTATTTAAAGCCATCAACAGAATGAATGGGTGAGGTCCTGACATCAAAGAAAATAATTTGAAGCGGGGAAGAAGACACTATGGTAGATTGCGAGAAAGGAATCTTGTGACTTTTATTGCATAAAAATCATTACAATGTGTTTGTTTAATGCGAGTAGTGTCTAAAGCTACGCTTAAACTGGATAGAATCTGACGCTGGATGGGTTCAGAGGGATGAAGAAGCCGGTGATACCAGTCGTGGTGAGAAACCTTAACGCCCACACAGGCAGAGGGGCAAGGAGAAGGAAGGTTTATGGTCGACCATTCATACACACCATCACCAATGAACATGTCGTTTATACTATCGTAGTCGGAGTGTAGAGAGAGGTTTCCAAGGTCGCCAATGACATGGTGGGAGGCACCACTGTCAAGAAGCCAGCTCGGTGTCCTTGTGACTGATGTAGTCACTAGATGTACCCACAATTTCCATCCACTTGCCGAGGAGAAAGTAGTAGCTTGGGGTGTGGTGGCGACTATTTGGTAATTTGGGTAGCGAGCAATAGTGTGACCTTGTTGACGTCAGCCTTGACACTTGTCGAGATAAGGTAGTTGTGGCCAAAGAGTTGTTGCCGTGGTCTGTTGAGAAGGTTGCCGAGGTTGCGAGGATGCCGGCCGAGCATGTGAGGAAGGATGCCGAGCATGCGAATTGTTGTTCCTTATAGCAGCAGGATTGGTAGAAGCTGGATATGAGAAGGACGCGAGCTGAGACTGCTTCAAGAACAACTCGCGGTTGATGAACTTTTCATGAAGTTCATCAAACAATATGGGTGTGTCCCGACCTTCGACCATATTAACAATGTGGTGGTAATCATCGTCCAAACCCGTGAGGATGATCTCAATGAAATCCTCATGGTCAAGGGGTTTGCTGAAGACAGTGAGCTCATTAGACCGTCCCTTGATTACATGTAGTCGGATATCCTCTGACTACTATTAGAAGCTCGCTTAAGGTAATCTTTTATCTGCTTGATATGGCCATGTGTTGGGCGAGCATAGTTGTGGGCTAGAGTTTCCCATGCTTCGCGAGTGGTGGCGGCCTGTTGTATGATGGGAACCAAGGCAGCAGAAAAGAACCCGACAAGATCGCCAAACAGAAGTTTGTCTTGCCGGATCCAGGGTTGGTAGTATGGGTTGGGTGTTGGGACGTCCTTGGATGTTTGAGCATCCTTGGCGAGGACAATGGGAGGCAGACATGGGTGTGAGCCATCTACAAACTTGTAGAGGTCATAGCCAATGAGGGTTGTCTCAACTTGGAGTTTCCAAGCGATGTAGTTGGTGGAGGTGAGTTTGGTGATGTTGTGGTAAGAGATGTTTATGTTGTCGAAGGTTTGAGTTGGATCAACGGGGTTTTTTATGGTGAGGGTTTGATTTCTGTTAGCAATGGTGGTGAGCGGTTTGGGCGGCGGCAACAGGAAGATGACGAAGGTTTAGAAGCAAATCTCTGATACCATGTAGAAATTGATAAAATATATGAATAATGGCATGAGCCTTTCATTGATTAAATCACCTATTTATAGGGAGTTACAATTAGGGTTATACAAGGAGTAGGGTACAAGAAACCTATACAAGGTAGGAGTTCTAATAAGGTAAGAACTATATAAGGAAATGAACTATATACGGTAGTTACCACTAAAAAATAATTACAAATATTTATTCTCTAATATATACATGTAACTACTTGGGTTAGGGCTTAAAAATCTTGACTCAACTTCTTGGCCCGAACCATTCAGGCTGCATGCTAAACAATCTGGTCATCAACCCGCTTAACATTTCATGTATTTATTGAAGGAGAAATTGTGTGTCGGTCCCCTTCCATAAGTTTTTAACCTTTTAAGTCTTTTATGTTTTTTTAAACCATAAAATACAATTTTAAGGGCGAAAAGACGACTATACGATTAATGAGCTGGAGACGCGCTAAGGATCACTTACCCAGTGCATCGCGATACATTCATCAATTTGAATCACGATGCATAAATTGGATTTGCAATGCATAAATTGGATTCCCGATGCAGAAAATCCCGATGCACATAGATTTGATTTTGTGCATTGCGATGCAAAATCGATGATGCAGATAATCCCGATGCATAAATTGAATTTGCGATGCAAAATTAGATCCGATCTGTGCATCGCAATGCAAAATCGATGCTTTGCGCACGTATGTTCGGTTCATTAACGGTATCGTAGTCTTTTCACACCAAAAAATATCTTTTTTCAACTTAAAAAATTGGTGAAATGGAGTGGTTGAAAACCTTTAAAAGAGATGGGCCAAATTTCACCTTTTATTAGATGTAAGTTGGATGAGAATGGAGTAGCCCATACATTCAAATTCATAGATCTTTCATATTGTTCATTCAATATCCATGGAGTAATACTTTGTTTGGCGTAACGCTTGGTCTTACCCATACATGCAAATGCAATAATGATCAACTTGGATAACTCAATTACAATGAACTTAACATACCAGAATAGTTTTGAATTGGAGACTTCCCTCTCCGCCATGGAAGATGATGTCACATATCTTGCTAATTTTTTATGTTTATTTAAAAAGGTAATATTTCAAGTAATTAATTGGAAATTGTTAGAAATCTTTTTTTAAAATACCTAAATATGAAAACAACTAGTTTTACACATGTGTGTTTAACACACGAAAATAAAACTTTTTGAATTATATTATACTCAAGCAAAACAATAAAATTAATAAAAATTAATTTAATTATTAAATAATACGACACCTAAAATTTTTTGTAGAACCTTCAACCATATATTGTTGAGAACCAACAATTACATAAAAAAAACTAAAACTTAAATAATAAAATGTTGACCATAATATTTTTATATACACGACATTTCATTAAGAAATCAAAAACCAAAGAGAGAAGGAAATAATAAAGTTAGACTTTAATTGGAATCCACTAAAAGACTAAACATTGTTATTTATCGATGTCCTTGACCCAATTACCCCAATCTAGAATTGTTAGATAACCAACACACATTTCAAGAATGGTGTGGTCTGCATACCGTTTATTCCAAACAGAACAAACTGTTGATATTCTAACTAATGGGTTGTTCAAGGCTTCAAGCCAGCTGTTGAGTCTTTTCTTAACAAGTTGGGATTACATGACATTTACATTCATCTTTCCTCTTCGTACGTACACCACATCCTCGTCGCCGCCTGTAAATCCCAAACCTAGATAGAATGTGTTAATGAGGGATGCGAATCATGAGACGATGACAATGAAGTTTTTTTATTTTACATAATAAAATATGTATATTTTTTAATAATAATTTAGAGAAAATAATTGAAAATTTTAGTTGAAATTTTCAATTATTGTTTCAAATATTGTGAAAACTATAAATATTAATTCATTATTCAAGATATTTTTGTTATTGTTTAAATTGTTTTGTTTTAACATAATGAGAGAAATTGAAATTCACGTAAAAGTTTCAGATCTGTATGTTGAGTCGTTGACTGCTATAGTGCATATATTCTGACTTGAGAGTGTACGACATTACTAACTTATTTTTAGTTTCATTTGTTGACCAATCATGACATGCTTTGCTAGCATATTCCTTAATGGAAAGGAAAAAACTTCATTAATTATGGAAAAAGAAAAAAAACACATTCTCTGAGAGTCTTTGTTTGAAAGTCAAACTTTTTAAGAAAATTACATTTTGGTAGTTTTTTATTAATAAAATATTCCCCCCGTCCCAAAATTATTGCTTGCTTTCCTTTTTCGTCCGTCCCAAAATAATTATCTTCTTTGAAAGTTTCATTTTTAGTACATCAATTTTACCACTTTACCCTTATTTTTTCTTCTTACTTTAATTTTGGGCCACATATTCATGGGTTTTAAAGGAAACCACACACTATTCCAATATTAATAATTCAGTCAAATGTGTTTTCTTAAATTGTGCGCCAAGTCAACTCAAACGATAATTTTGGGACGGATGGAGTAACACTTTTATGCTTAAATTTTTTTAAGTGGACTCTTTAAGTGAAACATACCAAAATTGAATAGTAGACTCTTTACCCGGAACGGAGGAAGTGGTTCATAAGATACTACCTTTGCATACTGATTGAAATTATAACTGAATCAAATGAGGGTGACATTAATTTGTTGCAATTCTTGTTGATTTATCAGTGTTTAGCTAAATTTCTTGCAAAATAGGTGAGTTATGGAGGACAGAGTGTTTTATGTGAGTTTTGTAGGAGTTCAATGTGAGTTTATGTAAGATGGGTTGTCATAATTTATATTGTTTAAGATTCTTAAATATACATGTGAGTTTTGTAGGAGCTCGATGTGAGTTTATGTAAGATGGATTGTCACAATTTATAATGTTTAAGATTGTTAAATATAAATGTGAAGAGAAACCAAAAGACTATGTTTGTCTCGTGATTATCAATTCATTGATCAAAATTGGAGACATAGAAACATGAGAAATATTTCATCTTCAAGTACATGGATTTATATTATAACTTTCTTTTAACTAATGATTTTAAACAAAAAATTGGTTTGTTAAAATAACTTTATCATTATATATATATATATATATATTGCGTAGCAAAGTTGCTCAAGTAATTCAATCACCAAGGAAATAATTTATCACATGACAAAGTGGCTGTCACTTCCTCTCCTTCCTTTTTCTTATCTTCTATCTTTAATCATATCAACACTCTCTCTCGTCCAAACAACGCACCAACATACTTCAGATCAGACTCCCTCTCCCCCTCCTCTCTCTTAAATCAAACCCACCATATACTCAATTAACTAACTTTTCTATAATTAATTTTTGGTCTAAAGCTTGTAAAAATGGCAGGGGAGACTGTCGTTTCTTTCAGCATAGGAGGGCTTCGTGATTTACTGGTTGCAGAAGGGGAATATTTGAATGCTTTCAGAAGCCCAGTTGATGAGCTTCGAGAAAAGCTAACAAGTATGGAGGGTTGGTTAGAATATGGCGAGGCAAGACGAGATGAGCGTACAAAAGAAGTCGTAGAACTAGCCGATAAGCTGATCTACTCCATTGAAAGTTACGTCGTTCTTCGTGTTTCAGGCTTCTTCAGAGAACGTATGCTCCTTGGAAAGGTTAGTTCGGATATTCAGGAGATCACAACCAAAATCACCGATCTTGTCAATGAATTAAGTGAAACAATCAAGGTAGGAGGCGATTTGGGGAAAGCTTATAAGGTACAAGATCTTTCCTATCTTAACGAAGACGACTTTGTGGGGAGGGAGAAGGACACCGAGAAATTGGTGAATTACTTGATCAACGATGATCAGATTCGAATCATTTCCATAAAAGGTATGGGTGGTCTTGGCAAGACTACACTTGCTAGAAAAGTGTACAAAGACAAGAGAGTTGTAAGTCATTTTCAAGGTTTTGCATTTGTTTGTGTGAGCCAACAATGTCAAGTCGAAGCAATCTTGCGACATATTCTACAACAACTTGCACCCAAGAAGAAGGAAGAAGAGATCAAGAGCACGAGTGAGACACCTGAGAAGAAGGAAGAAAAGATCAAGAGCATGAGTGAGACCGACGTGATTGAACAACTTCAGATTGTTTATAGTGAGAAAAGTTGCTTAGTGGTCATTGACGACCTCTGGTCAGTTGATGATTGGAAAAGCCTATGTCGTGGCTTACCTGATGGAGACAAGAATAGCAGAGTAATAATTACGACTCGTAATCAAGATGTTGCAGAGGAAGGATTATGCTATGAACCAGATTGCTTAACGGAAGAAGAGGGTTGGAAGCTAATTCAAAAGAAAATATTTCTACCAAGACGAGAATTTACTGGTGAGTTAACTAATTAATACACTAGTAATTATCTTTGATTTTACTACTTGGCTTAATTCTTTTTCTTATAATAATGTGAATGAATTCATTGTTCAACTTTATCACAAGTGATTTTCCCAGCTTGTGTGTCACAAATATTAGTGAACTCATATATTAAAAATATTAAATTTCATGAATGTTTATACTTTGTTAGTGTATAAAATAGACAATGTAAAATGAAAGATACAATCTACGATTTAGCCTTCCTATACACTATTTTTTGGACCGATTTTAACCTTTTTGGGTGGTGGTACTGCGACCTTTGCCAAGCACCCCCACACTTTGATAAATTTGTAGGAAGGTTTGCGACCGGTCCATAATTCATAGGGTCTTTTGTCCAATTTTTTTGTGGGAGCTTGTTTAACAAGTAATTGGCTGTGAGCACCGCTTCCCCCCACAATTCGTTGGGAGATCAGATTGAATCAATAATGTATTCATCATTTCTTTAAGAGTGCGATTCTTCCTGATCTCAGCAATCCCATTGGATTGTGGAGTGTAAGGTAGAATGACTTGGTGAAGAATTCTATGTGCAGAGCACAGAAGTCTTTAAAGGGAATACATATTCGCCTCTTCGATCAGACTTATGAATTTTTATCTTTTTCTCAAGTTGATTCTCGACTTCATTTTTATATAGCTTGACTGCTTCAATTAGGTAGAGATGATAAAAACGAGTACTATCATCGATGAAAGTGATGAAGTATTTTTGCTCGCCATAGGACTCTATGAATTTTAAATCGCATAAGTCACTATGAACTAGATCCAATGGTCTAGTGTCACGTTCTAGCTATCGATTTAAACGATGTTCTTGTTTGTTTGGCTTCAACGCAGATTTGACATTTTCTTTTTTATTAATGCGTATTGTAGGAATTAGATCCATTTGCATTAGTTTTGAAATAGAGTCATGCATGGTTAACATGACCAAGTCGATAATGCCAAATATCAGAATGCTCAAGCAAGTAAGAAGAAGGTGCATTAGCATTATTATTATCAACTATGTTTGAGGTGTTCACCACCATCACATTACATTTGAAAAGGCCCTCATCGAGGTAACCTTTGCCCATAAAGACTACACTCTTACTAAGAATAAACTTGTCTGACTCAAACACTAACTTGAAACCATGTTTAATCAACAATGAACAAGAAATTAAATTCTTCATACTTTCTGGCACATGAAGGACATTGGTAAACACCAATTCCCTCCCACTCATCATTTTCAGCGTTTGCCCTTTGCCTAACATTCCAGAGGTGGATGAGTTGCCCAAGAACAGCTTCTCCCCTGACGTTACTTTGGTATAAAAAGAGAACATCTTCGCATCGCCGCATATGTGACGTGTGGCACCGGTGTCCACGAACTATTCATGACCCGTACCGACCATGTTGGTCTCAAAGACCATGCAGATCATGCTGATGTCACCGTTGACAAGGTTGGCTTCGCGCCGGAACCACTTAGCTTTGTGGCCTATCTTGTCGCAGTTGAGACACTTGCCTTTGAAGTTATACTTCTTGTGTTGTTTGGATGTCCCTTCTCCGGAGCTATTACGCTTCCTGTTCTTGGAGTCCTGTTCAACAACGTTGGCCTCTTCAATGGTACGAGTGTTCTTGTTGTCAACAATCTGGTTGTCCTGCTCAATCCGCAGCCTCATGATCAAGTCTTCGAGAGACATATCCTTGCGTTTGTGCTTGAGGTAGTTCTTAAAGTCCTTCCAACCGGGAGGTAGCTTCTCGATCGCGGCAGTAACCTGAAATGACTGAGAAATTATCATTCCCTCAGCCTCAATTTCATGGATGAACAGTTGGATTTGCTAGACTTGTGAAACAACTTTGTTTGACATCAACCATAGAAAAGTCTAGAAACCTGCCTACCTCAAATTTTTTATGGCCATCATCCTCAGTTTTATATTTTTTCTCAAGTGATTCCCACAAATCTTTAGCAGTTTTAAACTGACTATAAATATCATAAAGAGAATCATGGAGACCATTAAGAATGTAATTTCTACACAAGAAATCTGAGTGCTTCCATGAGTCGATTGCTGCCACTGTTGTCTTTTTTGTCTCGGCAGGGGCTGTCTTTTTTAGGAATTTAGACAGGTTCAGTGTGTTCAGAAACAACATCTTTTGCTGCCAAGGTTTGAACTCAATACCGTTCAACTTGTCATGGCGTTTTCCATGATGAGCATGGACCGCTAGCGGTAGGCCAGGGTGTTCTCCATAATGAGCATGGACTGCTGGCGGTAGGCCAGGAGTTGATGTCGTACAATAGCAGTATCAAGTTCTTTTCCAGAAGTAGACATTCTGCACAAAAGATCAAATATTTTATTTGTACTACAATAAATAGTAGATACATTTGTGTTTTATATATAAAAAAAACAGTACTTTACAGTAATGTTTTTTGTAAAACAATAACAATACTTTATAGTAATGTTTTCTGTAAAAGCATAACAACACTTTTGTTTTCTGTAAATTGAATTCACTGAATTGAATCCTCTTGGGAAAGGAGTACTCCTTGTTTTGTTTTTGTTTGCACAGAACAAAACCTATAGACTTTGTTTAAAAGAGTTCTACTGGAATAAAAACATAGTTAAATAGGACAGAAAGATAGATGAAGACATGAACACTTTTCAGGATCTTCTAGGAACACTATGCCAGAAAACTTTTGTCTTAAGATTGTTAGTAGGCCTGGATTAGGTCCGTGCAGAAGATGAATTAGAGGGGTGTGTGTTTTAAGTTCCAGTAGATTAGTGATCTCTGTCCTTAAGACAAAAACAGGCGCCACAATTAGCCTGGACGGATTGAAGCCTGTTAGACTCTCAGGATTATGGAGCTTACTTGATTGAAGAGGCAGATTTCCTAGATCAATCAACAACGAATCAGAAGTGCTGTTGTATCTTTATATTTTATTTTGGGAGGTGAAGGAAAAACGAGAGAAAGAGAGAGAGCGAGAGAGAAGGAAAGCTTTTTTGAGTACGTTAAGGAAAATTTCTGGTTTCCTTGGAGGATTTTAAAGGGCAGATGGAAGGGAGTTGGGAGCGGTTGAGTTGTGTTCGAAACAGACACAACTGTTTGGGACATAACTGTCGTAACTGCTACAACTGTAACTGTTCTTGTCTGAAAGGGGCACAACTGCTGGCGGCTGCTGTAACCGTTTAAACAGAACTAGTTCAAAGGGTCAAACAAATTGCTTGGACTTTTGGAATGAACTGGTAGCAAAGAGAAAGGGTCCAAGCCAGTCGACCAACCGACCGACCAGCCGAGCCGAGTCGGGTTGGGGCAGGCGGCGCGCGCGTGTGTTTGAACCTGCACTTAGCTAGGTCTTCCCTCCTACACAAAAGTGTAGTGGCACAAGGGCCGATTGTTAAGCCTAAAAGCTCTTCTTTATAAAGTGGAGCTTATTCCCTTTTATTCCCAATGTGGGATTCCCTATTAACTACTTACACAACTTCCTCATTCAAATTGTTTATTGGAAACAAGTTTCCAACAGGAGAGTGTGTAACCTTTGTATTCCAAAACACGACTCATCGTAATCGGTCACGAAGAACTTGGCTACACCTTCTTCGGCGCACCCAGCCCCAAACCCGAGACCCAACCCAAGCTCTCATTTCTCTGCACTCAACAATCCATGCTCACAAAGAACACCTCAATCTATATCACTCTCTTACTCACAAACTCACCAGGGATTTGAATGACGGAAGAGAGAAATCTACCCTAGATTGTTATTGAAGGTACATGATAGAGGAGAAAGAGAAAAGGGTATGTGGTTGCTACTAAGATCTCACAATATCTAATATCTATCTCTCGTACGCAGCCAAGGCAGAAAGAGAAATATATATATCAAAGGAAGCTAGGTCACAAAGGCAGTCAAGAGAGTTAATAGTCTTCCAGTTTTGCGTAAGCTACAAATGTGCTGCCCAAGAGATGAGCCAAGTTGTCTTTTTGGGCTCTAGGAGAAATAGAAGGCTGCCCAACAACTAACATACTGGGCCTCCAATTTCGAACAGTGACATTCTACCTTGTCAAAGTCCTATCGACATTTCATTCTTTCGACCTTGTCCGCCATCAATGAAATTATGCCCCCGCCATCACCAATGAATACCTTCCACTCGCCTTCTGCAGCTCCGCAAACGAATTTGTCGAACCAAGGAATTGCGTTAAGGGACACCATTCCTCTCTTTTTAAATTTCACCGACTCATGAAATCAAGAAATCGAGGCCCAAAACAGATGGAGGATTTGAGAAACTATAATGGTGATGATAGAATTAAAGAAAATCAAAAGCTATAACTGACAAGAAAGAAATTACCTATGGACTTTTTCTGCCTAGGTTCTAAAGTTTCTATTTTTTTCTCTAAAAACTCACGTGAAGAGTACATGGTGAGTTAACGGCTGAAATCCTAACGGCATCCAACGGAGGGACCACTAGTGTGCATAAAATTTTTACTTTGGACCAAACTTTTCACTTTTTCCAAAATAAGGACTAATATTAGAACGTTAAAAAGTACAGGGACGAATGGTCACACTAACCCTTTCAAAAAGTATAAAACAAGAGATTCAAAGTACTTTTAATATAACTAGTAAAGTTCACGTGCGTTGCATGTGGTGAACGAACGTGATGTTAATGAAATGTAGGAATTGGAGGTAACTTGCATTGAATTTTTTTGTTCTAATTTATATTTTTATGCAATCAATTGTTTTGTTTATTACAAGAGCATTATTAGCGAATATTCTCTAGAAGTTTATACATTTAGGTATCTGCTTATATTATCGGGGTATGATGAGCTATATGACCAGAGTGCATAAGTTATATCTTTTGCCATCTTTTGTGATAATTAAATCCTATTAATTCATATGTTGCTAAGATATGATTTATATATGTTCATGTGCTTTTCATGTGGTTAATGGGTTCTTGACAATTATATGGATGAACTAAGAATGTATAATTTGTTAGGAATACTAAAATTGCAAACCGTGACCAAAACGTACCATTCTTTAGTTATGTGAACGAATCCTTGATATTGATTGGTACATTATTTGCATGGACATAAGGTGGATATATAAGTGAATCCTAATTTTTAGGCCTTTTCGAAACCTTGATTTATCTCATATTTATCTATTTTGTTAATTAGTTTATTTTATTGTTTTCTATTAGTAAAAGCAAAAAACCACAAAACACATGTTTTTTATTATTTGTCTTTTGTTTTGTTAAATTAGTTGAATTTACTTAAATCATAACTCAAGTCTATGTGGTTCGACTGTTATCTTTGCACAACTATACTCTAGTTGAATTTTATTACATCAAGTAATCGTAAAAAGAAGTTACATATACTTTGTGACTTAATGAGCCTTGCACATTACATAATCATAAAAAAAAGCTTAAAGTTTAATTATGCACTTGGGCTTAATGTCACATACCATTATGCCACTTTATCAATAATTTACTCATGAATAAATTACAGTCCAATCCACTTTGCAAAATTTTTATTCCCTTAAATGCCTCATTTTGATATGGCATGCACGTGTGAAGTCACATGCTTATGTTTTTGGGTGATAGCCGGGCCGGCATCATGCGGTTGAATTATAACTGTAAAAGTCCATCATTATTTTTTTAAACCGCTACAATGCATTTTTTTTGGAAAACGACGAAAATATTCTTAATAAAGGAAAGACGCACATACAAAGTCAATGTCTCAATTTGTGCATCGGGAAAAAAATAAAATTGGACGTCGGTAAAAAAAGTTGGGCGTTGGTCAAAAATTTTAGGCATCGATCCAAAAGATATTTTTAATAGTGGTAAATTTTTTTGGGCGTCGTTCAAATTTTTTTAGGCGTCGTTCAAATTTTTTTAGGCGTCGTTCAATTTTTTTTGGGCATCGTTCATTAATTTTGGGCACTCAAAAAGGCCTATGAGAGTCGCACCCCAAGCCAAAGAACCGCTCCAATCTCCCATGTGTCCCTCCCTAAGCCAAAGCAGATTTTTTTCTTCCAAAAAGCACTTATTTTCTTCTCCTTAGGAATCCCACCAGTATCAAAAAATGGGAAATGGAGATATTCTCCATTCCACCTACTAATTACAGGCTCTTGGTTTTCCCGAATTGGGTTTGTTGTTCAACACCCACATCGCAACCATCAACGCATGAAATCGCCAACTCCGACGCTTTAATTGCAACTGAGTTTGTTGTTCGACGCCCACATCGAAACCTATGATGCCCACATCGACACCACCGCGCCTAAATCGTCAACTCCGACGCTTGAATCACAATTGGATTTTATTAGGTGCGTCGTCTTCTTCAACCGCTTTTACGTCTGAGTTGGTTATTTTGTTCGTGTTACGTAGGCATGGAGGCATGGGGGAATTGTATTTTGAGTGAGATGGTGGAATTAAAAAAAAAAGGGAAGAAGGGGAATAGGAAACATGGAAGAGAGAGGATAGGTGAGAGGAAGATGGGTATTATCGGAAAAAAAATTATAAAAGTGAACTTTAACGGTTGAATAAAAAATAGGGGAGTGAAGTGTTACAAATTTACAAAAGTGTACTAGTCCGCAATTATTTCTAGGTCTTTTATAGAGCTGGCAGCTATATTGATTTCTGGTAAAATTACGGATCGGTCCACTTTTCAAAGTTTATAACCCCACTAGTCCAGTGGTTTGTTTTTTTTAATCGGAAAAGAACACTTTTGAGGGCAAAATGACTGTGGATACCCTTAATGAACTTGAAGCGCGCTACGTTTTTGTATCGCGGTTCAAAAATATCGGATTAAATTTATGAACCGCGATGCAATTAGACTATGAAATAAAACTATTGAACCGCAGTACAAAAAATAATGAATGAAATTTATGAACCGCGGTTCAAAAATAGACTAGGAAATTAAACTTTAAACCGCGATATAAAAATTAATGTAATTAAACTTTTTTTTAAAAGCATGATTCAAAAATAGACTATGAAATTAGAAAATGATAAATAATGTTTACAAAAAAATCGTAAATTAGAAAATGATAAAAATGGAGAAAGCAACAACATAGATACACTTACTCAATTCAATCAGCAATGAATTCGTAACAAATTCTAGCGGTAAGATAAGATGAGATCATCCACAATCTTTCCCTTTATCATCACTCTAATTTTTTTTAAGAGTTTTTCACCTCCCTTGAGACCCACAATGGACACCCTATTAAACACCATATCCCTAAAATAAGCTAATTTACCCCCAAAATATTGGGTGAGTTTTACAAAACACTGGATTATTTCTATTCGTGTATATATATGTACATGATAATCTGACAATCTCATTTAATGATTTGCTTTCATATTCTCTTTTCATTCCCAATTTCTATTAAATTAGGGTGTGTGCGTGTGCATGTGTGTGTGTGTTTTTTTTTTTTTTGGCACTTATCATTCCCCTTTTCTATTATTTATAACTTAAAATTATGAATATATTGGTAATCTTAAAAAATGTGACACGACTTCATTTAAATAAAAGTAAACATATAATATATATTTTTAATTATATAAAATTTAAAGTATATATATTCTATTCCGATTGCGGTAGGAAAATATAAATAAAAACGAATGAAATACATTGATAGTTATGTTGTTACTTAAACAATGTCAATAATTTAGAGGGTTATAGAAGGTGCTGATTGGAGTTGAAACTTTTTTAAAAGGACTCTAAAAAGATTTAGGAGTTGTATAGATGCTGTTTTAGGGTACAACCAATGTGGATGTTCCGAGCTGAATTTAAAAAGAGACAATGGGAACGCAAGATCAAGATAGATCTCGTCAACATGTTGTTAATGGAAACAGATCTCGTCACCACGTTATTATTTTATTATTAATGAAATTGATTAGTATATGATAAATTTACTTGTTTGTCCTTAATTAATAATGAGTGATTAATTAAATTTTGGGCTATTTTTGTCCAATCATGATTTTTTATCATGGTAAATTTACTTGTTTTGTTCCTTATTAAATGGTGGGTGATTTATTTAGTGAAGGGTTATTTTTGTCTATCTATTTAATTGTAAGAAACAACCTTTGACTTTTATAGGTAGAGAGATTATTGTCTATCTAATAATTCTTTTTTTGTTTTTTAGAAGAAGTAAATCAAAAGATGGAGAAGTTAGGGAGGGAAATGATTGGCTGGTGTCGAGGTATTCCGTTAGCTGTGCTTGTGCTCCGAGGGGTTTTGGTGACAAAGGCAACCCTACATGAGTGGGAGAGGTTCTACGAAAGCAGAACCAGGGAAGTAGAGCATGAACAACTCTACGGAGAAGTGAAGAAAGAGTTGCTATTTAGCTACAACGAGTTACCATACCAACTACGACCATGTTTCCTTTATTTGGGATATTTTCTTGAAGATGGGGAGATTGAGGCTGAGAAGTTGTATATGTTATGGGATGCAGAAGGCATGCTATTGTCCAAGGACAGAAAGGAAGGAGAGACCATGATGGATGTAGCAGAGCGTTATTTGGGTGAACTCGTGGGAAGAAGCATGGTTCAAGCAGAATTTGATACTTCGAGAAGGTTGAAATCATGTCGCCTTCATGATCTCATGAGAGAACTATGCTTGTCGATAGTTGAAAAGGATAAGTTTCTTAAGGTCAACGATTATCATACCCAAGAGATTGAAAACATTGTGTTGGATACTACAACACCTAGACATGCGTTCTATTTTTCTGATGACTCCAATTTCGGTGTTCAGATTGAACAGGGTGCGACTCAGAATGTGTGTTCTCTTCGATTTGTTGGAGGGTACCCAAAGAAATTATCCAACTTGAGGAAGATCAAATTCCTTAGAGTTCTTGACTTTTATAAAGTGGGTGATATGATGAAAAACGTGATGAAAGAAACCATCCACATGAGGTACTTGAGTTTCAACGATTGCCGTATATACTTTAAGTTACCAAAATTACTGGCGGGCGACCTTCGTTACTTGCGAAGTCTTGATTTACGGTTCTTAAATATCAAAACATTTGATATACCGAATGTTTTGCCAAGAAAGTTGAAAAGATTGAGGCATCTGTTTCTTCCAAAATTGTTTAAAGTGACACCTGAATTGTCAAGATTGCGGCTGGAGGGCATGAGGGAGTTGGAGACACTGGTAAACTTTGATTCAAGAAAGTGTGAGATGAAAGATGTCATGCAAGTTGGAAATCTCAAAAGATTTGAAGGGAACATTTGGATCTCAAGTGAAGATGATGCCGAGGACTGGAAGGGACTCATCTACTACATGAAAAAGGTGGATCTGGATTCATCACGACAATCGTCCCTTGAAATTTCTCTAGATGGTCCAAATATGATTAATGACTTAAATGAACAATTGAAAGGGTGTGAAGGAATAATTCGTGAAGCAAAAATTGATGGGTTGAGAGGTAAGTTGATACAAATTTTCGACTTCACTCCACTCCTCTCGTCATTAGTCATGAAGAATATTTGCTTTGAAGAAGACCCTATGTCCACATTGGAGAAGCTCCAAAATCTAAAAGATCTCATATTATATAATGTGGAACTAAAGGGAAAGGAAATGACTTGCTCCACAATGGGATTTCCTCAACTTAAATTTCTTGAAATCAGAGAAATGAAAAACTTGGAGAAGTGGAGGGTAGAAGAAGGAGCCATGCGCAATCTCTCTGAATTATCCATGAATAATATTTGCCTTGAAGAAGACCCTATGCCCACATTGGAGAAGCTCCAAAATCTAAAATATCTCACATTTTTTAATGTGGAACTGAAGGGAAAGGAAATGACTTGCTCCACAATGGGATTTCCTCAACTTAAAGAACTTGCAATCTCATCCATGAAAAACATGGAGAAGTGGAGGGTAGAAGAAGGAGCCATGCGCAATCTCTGCTTTTTACAAATTTATGAATGCTCAAAGTTAGAGATGCTTCCCGATGGGTTGAAATACCTGAAGAATCTCTCTCGCTTGGTTATTTGGAATATGCCTGAAGAATTCAAAAAGAGGATTGGAGTGGTGGACGGAGGAGAAGAAGGAGCTGACTTCTACAAAATCCGACACGTGGGTTATGTTGATATCAGATCTTGAAAAGAAGTTTCTTTGGTTAATAGATTTGAATAGGAGTAATGAATTTGATAGTTTGTTATATGCTTTTGATATGCTACAATCTCAAGATTTACAAATATTAAAACGTTTCATTTGTTTGACTACCTCTCCGTCTTAATTGAAAACAATCCATTTTTAATTGTGTGGAAGGATTGAGATGTATAATTGAAAAGGAGTTGCTTTGGTTAATTGATATGAATAGGAAGTAATGAATTTGTCAAGAAGCAAATTCAAATTTGAATTAAGGTTAGAAAAAAATCAACCAAAAGCAAAAATAAATCAAAATCATCGTCTTAAGATCCAACCTTCTCATAAGCCCAGATATCCTACAATCCGCGAAGAACGACTCAAGACCAAATTGTATAGCATTGTTCTTATTTTGACAGGTTTCTTCAAGATCCAACCTCCTCAGAAGCTCAGATATCCTACAATCCACGAAGAACAACCCAAGACCAAATTGTTTAGCATCATTTTGGTTCCATTGTCGGGAAACAAAAATTTCCGATCACTTTTCTTTTCATCAACCTATCCTTAGCAATGGCAAAGCATGTTAAGAGTCATGTTGGAACAAGTGGTGTTGCTGCCGGAGATGCATCCCTTCAACAGGGAGATTGTCCACCAATGCATAATAGACATGAGGGCGTTCCTCAGCCGAACGTTCTTCCCAGAAACGGTATCCCGCCTTTGGGGGGAGGAGTGATGACTACGTCTCAAGTTGCTCTCCACCAACCAATCCATCCCCTTCCACCAGAAGGGGCCAATGTGCACATTAACGATGTACCCCAGCATGAGGTATCAGTGGACGATGCGCGCCACCAGATCCAACAACAGCGTGCACATTCTCAAGAATTGAGAAACTTGTTGAACTAGCGGAGAGAGGCTGCTCGCCAACATCAAGAAGCAGAGGCTGTTCAGCTAAAAGCTAAACAACCAGGCGCATGCTCATGCTCTCCACAATCAAACTCAATACTTGGACAGGATGTTTATTCTAAATCAACAATTAGCCGCACTGGGTCAACCACCAGTTCCCATAGAGGAACAATTGATCCCGATCGTGCCCGTAGTAAATGTTAAGCGAATCGCCGAAAGAGCGCCTAGTATCGGTGGCCCGGCCCCACCCAGAGCTCCTTTAGCAATTAAGTAAGCTCCAGGTCGAAACCGAGCTGAAAGTGATGGCAGCCATAACCAAGGAACTCGTATGGTTGAAGTCCACGAGGAAAGGTACAAACGCGATAGGCGTCGTGCTAAATAGCACATCATGGTCCTCGATTGTCAGCCCGCCAACAGGTGAAGTCGGAGAGAGGAGCCCGAACGCTCCTATCATTCTCATTCCCGTTATTCTCATCGATCCCGGAGGTCACCACCTCAACGGGACCATGACCAACGAGAAGAACATCCAGACGCTCCTCGACCACCAAAAGTTTTACCTGTTGCAGCTGTTGACACCCCAATTTCGTACCTCTGGTATGTAACATGACATGAAATATCAAGACCTTTTAAAAACCTAACAAATGTCAAGTTACAGGGTTTAGATTGCAAAAAATGCAAAAGAAATGAATGGATGCATGAAGAGTGAATTACAGGGGGCCAAAGTGCCAAAATCAAAAAGGAAAAGCCCCTGGGAGCTGCCAAGGGGCCCCCAGGCGCCGCCCATACTCCCTTTGGGGGCCGCCCCCATTTCCATTATGGGTGGCGCCCAATAGTACCTCCTGCATTGTAGCATTTTGTCTTCGGTGCAATCTCTCAACTGTGTGGTACAAACCAATGAAGCTTAGTGAATGAAACTTACCAATGAAGAAAGCCAGGATTCTCGCCTATAAATAAAGGCATCTGGCATTCAGAATTCACACACTTTTTCACCGTTCAGTCGTGAAAACTCTCCCGAGAGAACGCCGAGATAATTTTCCTCTAGCTCCGAAGCTCTGCCAAATCTCCCTCAAACACTAAAACTTACTGACCAAAGTGAAACCTAGTTGCCATGCTAGGATTCCGCTCTATTCTACCGATTCAAAAATCTCAAAAAGAGCAGTTGCACTGCCCGCATTCAGACATCAAATTTGCAAAAAGCAAGCAGTTGCTCTGCCCGATTTTCGCTGTCAACAAACAGCAAACAACAACACAAAAGCAAGCAGTTGATTCACCCGGATCCTGAGGCTGAAAAGCAACTTTCGGAAGCAGTTGCTCTGCCTGAATTCCCGCAACAACAAAGCAACAAAAAAACGACTCCCTCTCCCTGAAGGACAGAGCGAGCACACCCTAAGGCCTATCAGAAGGAAGCTTGGTACGGGATAGAACCCCCACGCTTCAAGAGGTAAGTATATTAAAGTTTTTATTAGATAAAAGTGCTATTTGAGCCGGTCCAATGTAAATAAAATAAGTAGTTATGCTGTCCGAAATTCTGTAAGAAATAGCACTAAAAAGAGCCATTATTATGGCCAAATTTCTGTAAATGTATTTGTAACTCCAAGAAGGAGGCTGTTGCAAGTTTAAAATAATTTCTTATGTATATACAGATCTATATTTAAATGTTTTTTTCAACTGTTAAATATATATATATATATATATATATATATATATATATATATATATATATATATATATATATATATATATGTAAAACATATTTTAGCAAAAAATTATTTTGAGACTGAAAGGGCAAGTTGGGTGCCTAACCCCTTCCCACCTCGTAACTTAGCCTCCGAACCCTTTGCAAATCTGATATTTTTGGTTTTTCTTTGTTTTTCCTTAAAATAAAGATGACGACTCTGTTATACATGTTTTGAGTCCACAGTTGAGGCGAAGCGTATTCCCACGCGCTTGAAAGGTTTTGAGACCATCCACTTCTCGGTAGCGGTGGAATCGGTCGAAAATCGGGGCACTCACTGTGGCGACTCTGCTGGGGACCGTTGTTTTCATTTTAAATAAAATAAAAACAGAGGGCTAGACTCATTTTTTTAAAAAATAAGTTTTTCTTTTACTTTTGGCTAAATATGCTTATTATATTTATTGAACAGTTTAAATATTGCATTTTTATATATCTGTATATATATTTGTGCATATAACTGTGAAATCCTGCAGCAGCTTTGTTTCAGGTACATTTGCAAACAAACAAAAAAAGAATATCAGGAAGGATAACAAAAAAGGGGACTGAACGCTTTTTATCGCTTTATTTTATTATGTCGTTTTATTTACTATTTCTCGCAAAATATGCAAATATTCTTTTATTCTGTAATTTTTATTTAGGGGATTATGACCAAATGTAATTAATAGGACCAGATAAATTCTTTACTTTTGTTTCTATTTATTGATCTGAATGATTGTCACGCTCGCTCACGCCGTCCTTTCAAGGACTCAAAATAATTAGCCGAGAAAATCCACAAAGAACAGAAAGACATGTCATTTACTGCTAATTTATTGCTTTATATCTGAAAAAAAGAGACTTTACTGCTTTTTAGATACCTCACACACGTGCACGCACGTAGAAATATTACGAACTGCTACCCTACACCATGGCCAGCCTACCCCCTGCATCAGCCAACGTTAAATGCATATAGATTCTCAGGACATTTCATGGACCGATCGGTTTTTATATCTCTGAATTATTGACCAATCTCTGTCGCAAACAAAAAAAAAAAAGAGAATACAGATATATTCACAGGGGCTGACCAATGATTTTTATGATATTCAACTTACACAATTTGAATGGTGGATTCCGGAAAGAGTATAGGCCCTTCGTCTGAGATCAGTCCAATCTTGGAGAGTCGAAAGGCAGGTGGAATACGAAGATCCTATACTCTGGATAAAGAATCCACTATTTCAGGAATAGTCCCGAGACTGTCAAAACAAAGCGGGTGCTTGTCCAATCAATCTTAGGAAAAATTGATTAATAATAATAAAACAATAATAATGGCACACTGTACTTGAACCCAAAATCCTGAAACCTTCCCCCCTGATACCTTCAACCCCCTTTTCCTCAGAAACCTGACCCGAATTTGGAAAGGAAGAGATAGCACCGATCGTTTAATTCGGGTTACAAGCACATATGTCAGATCAGAAAATATCAGAATCAGTCCAGAAAATACAGATTTGGGAAGAATGGCCACCGAAAATGTACAGTCTGCTATAAGTACTGATACAGGGGCTTCAGAGTACGTTCTGACTCCGGCTATGCAGTAGTGGTTAGATCAAAATTTGGGTGCACAGGCTAATCGTATACTGAGTCAGATGACAAATCTCATGCAAGGTCTAAGGCCCAGTGGTGAGGGAACCTCTTTCCGTGCAACCCCTCAAGAAGCATCTACTTCTCATGCTCCTCTAAACCCAAACCCTCAGCCAAACATTAACCTTCCACCAACCGCCAGCGCCCCAATCACCAATTTCTCACCAAATACTTATTACCAAAATTTCAACCCTTTCTTGCCAAACCCACCATATCCTTTCCCAAACACCCATATGCCCCAAAATCCAAATGGCCTCTCATTTCCCATCACTAACACACTCCAAAATAGCCCACATATGGACCGGAGGCTATGCCCAGCTAGGACGAGTAACAACCTATCTACCTTTCAGTAATCCTGGTCGTCAGGCAGAACCGCCAATAACCTATCTCCTCAAAATTCCTATCAAATACCCTAGCAAGGAATAAGCCCAGTTACCCCCAATCACTCCAATATATACCAAAACCTAACACCACCTCCCACAAAATTAGAGGCAGATATGGAGAACCTAAAAAGTATGATGCTCAAAGTCTTGAACAAAGGGGAATTTTCTACGCAGGCATTAACGCTACAATCCTCAGCTGTATTGCCCTCAAAATTTAAAATGTCTGACATAGAAAAATTTGATGGGACTGGATGTCCTATCTTCCACTTGAAATCTTACTCTACTGCTATGCAATCAAAGGGAGCTAGCTTTGAGGCAATGGCCTCTAATTTCCATCTTACCTTGGTAGGGGCTGCTAAGCAATGACTTATGCTAACATAAAACAGTACAGTTGCTACTTGGGATCAAATGGCCGAAAAATTCCAAAAGAGATACAAAGACAACAGTAGCTCTGAGAATAAAAGGGAACTTGAGGCATGCACCCAAAATGAAAAAGAAACCTTTGCAGACTTTGCAACCAGGTGGAAGAAGAAAGTTTCCCAAACTTTAGACAGACCTGATCCATCTGAATCAGCCTGGTTATTTATAAAAAACCTCCAGCCAATTTATCTTGAACGCATGAGGTATCTTCCTTATGGTGATTTCAATACCATTGTTGAAATAGGAAATCGTATCGATGAAAAAATATGTACAGGGTTCCTAGAAATTGATACACCTCCTAACTCATCTTACTACTCTGAAGCAGAGGAAGCATCTACAGTGGAAAGCAACATTATGGAGAAAGGTGGCGATATCAGAGAAAAATATCAACAAAATGAAAGAAAATTGGATAAAATCTATGCGCCAACATCAATAATCTTTCAAGGTTTGCTAGCCCAAGGGGTCCTGAAACCATTAGAAGATTACAAGCCTTCAAACCCATTACCTGCCAAATGGGATCACTCCAAATATTGTGAGTACCACCAAAACAGTGGCCATCCTACCGACAACTGTTGGACCCTTCAACGCGCCATTCAGAGACTCATCAATAACAAAATCATTGAAAAGTCGCACCTGTAGTTATTTTTGATAAAAAGTGATCAAGCATTGCCCAAGGAGCAATATTGAGAAGGAATGTGGATAGGGCAGAATGTTAGTGCAAGAAATTGTTGGTCACTCAGGGAAGGACAAGGGGAAGACTTTGAGACGAACGGAATCCTGGAATACCCTTTTGTATACACCTCCAGAAACTTTTTCTCCTTTGAACCTCCTTTATGACAAATAAAAAGGAGGTAACTTTTTTTCAACTCAACGTTAGTTTTCGTAGATGTTCCATATATATCTTCTTTTCTTTCAGGTCACCTATTTCTGAGTATCCCTGGAGATGTTTTCTTCTCAAGGATGATAAATTAACTCACTTAAAAACACCTAAATCTATATGAGTTGATAATGAGTCATCCAAAAGAAATGGACCCGCAAACTATTATGAACACATGAAATCCAAAACAGGCAAGTCGTCTTGATCAGAATCATCTTCGACCCATTGCGGCCAAGCTGTTGAAAGCATACTAGGGCTTCCTACCATAAACACCAAAACCCTTCCGAAAATCTGAAACCCTCTTAAGTTCACCATATGCCAAAATCCCAACCAAAACTAAGACCTTCCAATATCCCCAGCCGAACAACTATCCACATGATCCAGCTTCCCGAAATTGGGGCTGCGTCGCCTTTTTATATCTACCAAGTATGATTATCCTTTGTCCCAAAAGGAGAGAGGACATTCTTCAACTGCTATGATGATGCTCCAAGAGAAAAAGAAAAAAAAAAGGAAAGTGAATAAAAGAAAGTAAAAGAAAAGACAAGAAAAAAAAAGGAAAAGCATGGAAAGGCAAAAAAAGAAGAAGAGAGAGACAGAAACTCTGGATCAAGTCCATCATTTGTCCATATCTCCCTTACACAAACTAATTTAGGGTTTCTCAGGGAAAATCAACACATACACTTTTTAGACGTGGATCGAAGGAAAAAAAGGCCAGCTATACCCAAAGCCAAAGCCATACCCAAAGCCAAAAAGCCTACCAAAACCAAAAGCCAATTATCCATCTAGAACCACAGCCTGAAAAGCCAACCAACGATCAAATTATTGAGCCTTTTTTTTTAAAACCAATTCCATGAAGATACCTTAAAACTTAAGCAATACACCTTGAACCGGTCACGATCAACAACTCTGCTTCAATCGGTTATAACGTGATCTGAGTCAAAGATGAACTCTTTGCTAAAACACATAAAAATATCAAAAATTAATTACCAAGCAGGGTCCATATGTAACGACCCGACCCAGATTCCGGAACAAAATCCAAGGTCACACCGCAAGGACAAGGCAAGAAGGGGACAAGCACTTGCAAATTAGTAGTGCGAGTCAAACAATAGAGTTATCCAACTCTAAACAAGAATGTACATCCATACAAAAATACGGGTCAACAAAAATCAAAGGTGCGGAAGCGTTAATAGAGTGAAGACCCGAGCTAATAAACTCGAAATCAACACTAAAGAAACCAAGAGAGACTATTGTCTCGAGAGGAGAAATTACAAAACTCGCGTGCCACAACATTGCAGACGCGGAACAAACCATCGGCACTCCAGGCCGGCGTTTCAACAACGAACTAACCTGATATAACAATTACCCATGGCTAAAGCATAACGGGGTTAACCAACAATGAAACAACTAAAATAAAGAAAAGCCCCAAAGCTACTGCGTGCCCGGTAGACAACTGAATATAAAACTAAGACTTCGAATAACGGCACGACACAATACGTCGGCCCAAAGAAGAACCAAATCAGAACCCAAGTGTTCTACCCGACTGTAAAGTCTAAATAACTTTACAATACAATGAGCTCACAAGAATAGTAAAGTACAACAGACAAATCAATGATGCTAGAAGGAACTCCCCAAGCTACTACTAGGGGAAATCAGCTACTACAATCACGGACACATGAACTAAGCTCGGGCTATCGATCAGCTGCGATCTGCTACAATCACGATCTACTTGGCCTCATTGTAGCGGACAGGTTGCTGCAACTAGAAAACAAAGTACGGGATGAGTCATAATGACTCAGTACGCTACTACTGAACAATATAACATAATATGAAACATTGTTAATATAACAGTAACATCGTGTTACAACGACGAAACTCGTGAAGACGTGTCGTATACTTTACAATAAATCTCTCCTTCTCACTTACTAAACTGTCCAAACGAACTAGGGTGGAATTCCCTGTTCAACACAAACCAAATGAATTAGAAAGTAATTCTCATGAAAGCATTACATGTAAGTATGTATAACTTTTTATATACATGTCAAGTCATTCATGAAACTAGCAAGTATGAGCATGTATATTCACATATATGCATATCAAATCATAGAATTATCAAGTATAAGTATGTATACCTACAGATATACACACCATGAAATTCAATCATGCGCAATCAAGATAAACATGGTCACTTTCAATCTCATGTCTTAATTAACACTTTGTTGTCACATAAGTGCTTGAAATAAATCACATAACAGGAGGATATGTTATAGAGCCGCTGCCGCAACGTAGATCCTGAAATGAAAATGGTTATCACGATTGTGGGTTGTCGGATGCACGTGAGTGATACATCGACCAAGCACGATAGTATTATTCCAAGCGCCCTAATGGTTACGACAAGGTACTTGTTGAATCTTGCATAAAATTAGATTTGCTTAAAATCATTCCACTTGATTGTCAGCCAAGAATTTAAATTATCTTTGGTCAGCTCGTAAAATTATTTTGTCAGCTATTCACTTCAGCTGACCTTAACGTGTTTAGTGTCAGTTTGCCTTTCCTTATTTGATTGATCATATACTTGTACTGACACTTTCCTACTTTGTGTTTTTGTTAGATATTCTGCTAGATAATATTTCACAGGATCTTTTGAGATCTTGCATCTGCCAAACACATTTTCAAATTCAAAATGTGTTCCTAACGGGTTACTCTTGAAGATTATCTATAAATACCCACCAGAAGCATTCTTGAAAAAAGCAATTTTTTTTTACAGAAGTCTAAAGCCTCATACTTTCAAGAAATTTCTCTGTGTCTTAGTCTTCGTAGAAAAACATTAGCTAGATACTTTTCTTTGTTTAATTCTTTCTAGTTATTGTTTAGGCAAACACTGGGTGATTCTACTTCATATCTTTTGAATTCAGTCAGTTTGTCTCACGAGTTTGATTGTTTCTCAATCATTCTCCACAAACACCGGTCTTTTGTTGTACATTGATCCATTAGAGATCAAATAGATTTTTAATAAAATTAGTGCACTTCAAAAATCCAAGTCTGACCAACTTGGTAGTGGACATAGAAGTTTATCTGTGAACCACTTCAACTAATTTGTCAGCGCTTCTTATATTCTTGCAAACTGACTCAACACTCAAGAAGTTTTTCAACTAATTAAGTGTCAGTCAGTTAACAACAATTGTTTGCTTAATCGTTCAGTTAATTTGTATTTCAGTTTCCTCTCTATATTAAGTGATCAACTTTAAAAGCTAACTTTCTTTGAAAACAGTTGTGTCAGCTAGCTGACCAACTTTCATCAGCTTAAGCATTTTCAAAGTGTCAGTCAGCTGACCAATTTTCAGCTGACTGATAAACAAGTTTTCCGCGGCCAAACTTAAAAGTTTTACAAATCAACCCTCGAAGTTTTTAAAGGCTATTCACCCCCCCTCTAGCCTTAATTGTTGCCATATGGACTTACAATACTCTTCTCCACTGTGATCAAATAGTGGAAGGTGGGTGCATGATGATGGGCTGGCGATCCATCACTACCACAAATCTCACAATTCGTGACGGCGATGCATCGTTACCATCGAGACAAGACAAGTATGCCAGCTGGACTAATGGAATGACAAGTAGATGTTTACTTGGCACTAAAATCAAGTAGAGAACGAGCTCGACAAGAGCGAACTCGTCCATGTCAAGTAGATGTTTACTCATATAAAATCAAGTAGGAAGCGAGCTCAACAAGATCGAACTCGTTCAAGACAAGCACGCATGTTATTCACGACATGTTCACGATTAATCATATAGATTACAAAAGGAACTCGATTGAGTCTCAAGTATAAGTGTCAAGCCGTCTACTCAATTCTATTCAAGTTCCAAAAGCTAGTAATCTAGTCCAATGGATTTCTAAGTGTCAAAGGATCTCACCACGATCCTAGTAAGGTCCAATCGTTCCTTAATTCGACTCCGTTGAGTCTTCGCTACAATTATTCCCAAATAGAATACAAATGCTATATGCATTTCTATCCCTTTTCCATGTTCACAGTTCACATATATCTAGGTCCTTATTACATTGAGAAACCCTATTTCAAAAAGTTCACCATTCCACCTATTAGTGAAATCTAAGTTCAATACATGTACACTAATCAACTTTCAATAGGTCATTAAGACATTCGAGAATAAATCATGCTTTGAGCCAAGATATGAAATATGCTTCATAAGTCATATAATGCCGATAAAACCACAAGGTAATCAAAAGTAATATATATACTTCAAGTCGAAAATGAAAAATATGCTTATTAAGTCATACTCAATAAATAAGTAAGAATACCAAATCACAATTTATATAATTCTCAAGGTTTACCTAGATTGTCTAGGCTCACCAAATAACAAGATTATATCCTTAGAGTCTTTCTCTTTAGGATAGTATTTCATCCCAAAATCTCAAATCCATTAAGGTTTATGTAATAGTCATAAACCACTATTGCCACATTCAAGTCCTTGAAGCCATACGCTAACTTACGTTGCAATACTATGAGACCTTGTTGAGGTTTTCTAAGTTAAAGTACCAAGTAGTACACTCACATGATAAGACCCATGGGTTGTAGTCTAGGTTCTAAAGATGTCCGTGCGATACTATTTTGCAAGGTCAAGGCAATACTAGCATGCTTTGGATAACAACTTGATTATCTTTGCAACTCTACGAGTAGACTCTATATATATAGTACTAGATCATAACCCATCAAAATTCGTTATTTAGGAGATTCTCTAATTCACCATCTCGGATTCCCCGAGATGATCCCAAGATTCCCAATCAAGCCCTTAAACAAGTTAGGGTGCATTCACACATACAAGGCGACTCTAGTGAGTCGGAGTTCTCACATCAATAACTCCAAATCCATAGGATCCAAAAGATGGGTAGGTCAAGTTCCTACAAGTCTTACAATCCTTTTTTTTAAACCCTTTTTTATAAATCAATTAGGACCACAATACCAAGCCAAACATGACCTTAGTCTATCGATGATCCAAATTCTACAATTTGAAACCCTAGCATATAACTTTCTCTACGGCTTTCAATTGCAATTACTTCCTTCACGAGAGTTGTTCCTAAACACATTTGGGACATTATTCATGCTTTACTCAAGTCCAAATTATTGACTTATAGGGCAGCCCCAATAAATTCAGATTTCACACCTAAAAATGACCATTTCTCAACATCTTGCAAATGTGATTGATTCCTTCACAAGAACTACTCCTAGGCAAATTTAGAACAACATTCATGCTTGAACTAAATCCAAATTAGTAAGTTAACATGGCAGCCCCAAATTTTCAGATTTCTATCTTGTTGAAATGAAGATTTCTACTTCACAAAAAGTCTTCCTAAGCATGTATACAACAACTATTATAAAGGGAGTATGCCCTAATATTGAACCTACAAATTTTTTGGGTTTGAAAATGTACCTTAAGCCTTAGATTAATGGATGCATGAAGAAATAAATCAAGGATAAACGTAGAGGAGAGCAAGAGCTTCGAAAGGGCGGTCTCGGAAGTCCGATCGGGTCACCGGTGCTCCGGCAATCGATCAATGAAGGTGGAGTGTTCTTGAGTCTCCTCTTTCTCTTCAAACCCAGCAAGCTCTCATACGTAAGATGGAAATGGCTGGGATGGTGAAGTCACAAACTTGGCTCAATCCAAGTGAAAGGGTTATGTGACTTTTCATTGGTCAATAAATGTCTACCATTGATAAATAATCATCAAAGGCTTGGATTGAGTCTCCCTTGGTCAACATAAGTGAGATTAAGTGATTTGGGTTAAGTTTGGTCGGACTTGGGGTCAAGGGTGCAAGGGAGAATGGCTGCAACCACAATAATCCCGAAATCTGGAAAACATATTTTTCATTTGCGAAGTTATTGGACAGTCAATCTTGTAAAATCTACCATAAATCACTAACAACTCCGATTGAGATAATTTTTGATGTTTCTGAAACTAGACTCTTTAAAATACAATTTAAAATTTTAAATTTCTCAATTCGAACTTGTATTCATCAAAATACAGTCCCTCCAAGTTCATGTTAACATTCTGAATTCTCAAAACAGAACACAGACACAGCCATAATACGTGGCCTATTTGAGGCACTTAAACACATTGGAAAATTATGAAAATTTACAGGGATTAACTTAACATATGTAGGTAACACACAATAAAATTTAAGCCCATTCTCTTTAGTAGATTGGTACCAGAATTTTCCCGAATTTTGACCAATAACAAGACTGAATCTGTGAAGTAATAAGTTGGTCATTCTATTTCCAATTAACAAGTCCACGAACAAGGATGGTTAAACATGAAAGAACTAGTAACCTTGGTATAGAATTCAACCCACATGAACCACAAGTAATCATGGACAAGTCTCTAAGGCAAAGGAATGCATTCATGCATCCAAATTTCCAAATGTTCAAATAAAAGCAAGAAGGGTGTCAACCTCAAAGTTAAACTTCCAATGGTTTAAGTAATGACCAAGAAACATGTAGAAATCATACCAAGACTCTTTAAGACTTAGTTAAGAGTTAAGGAAGCTAAGGCGATACACAAAGCTACCATGAAAATGCATACAAAGTATAAAAATCTTATAAGACAACCAATACTCCACTAAAAGAACTAGAACCAAGATAAATATGATAGGTTTATTTCTAGTATGTTAAGCAACAATAATGATCATGGTAAGTAACCAAGGTTTGGGTTCTCATACTAACAAAAAGCCAACAAGAACGTTATGGCCATTTGGCACGCAAAACAAGAAAGTCAAACACACGAAGGTCTAGGGTCTTACATCCTCACCGCCTTAAAAGAAATCGTCCTCGAATTCACAATTCCACAACCGAACTTCTAGGTCAACACTTTAACCAAATAACGTAAATCGAGGTAATCACCTTGTTGAGCCTCCTAACTCGGGATAACTTTCAATTATCAACTCAAACCAATCTCAATGTCGAGACATACTTGACTGCCGACATAGTACAACAATACGAGTATAGCTTACTAAATTCCGGTCAAACGTGGATATCAAGGGTTAATGTCTCTCTACCAAACAAGCAAGCCAGTCATTTCCATGACGAAAAGTCATAATCATGTGCAATAATTGCACTGAAACTAACATACTCGCTAAATATGAAGAGCATTTATCATATCAAGTCACTCATTCAATCAAGTAACACAAGTTCAATTATCTCATAGCATGACTTTCATATAAAAGTTGCACATATTTACACTAGTATAACAATACACAAATTACTTGTTCCATTCCATTTTGGTAACGGGTTCAGTCAATTCCTATCTTAAGTTATATCATTCTAGTTCTTCGACGAAGACCTCTTGATAATCAAGTCAGGGGCCCTCTGAAGTGACTTCAAAAGCTTTCGTCGTATAGGATGCGGGGTGTTTGTAAATCACATAAAAGCATCCTTTATAACGGTCTCATGCACATACAATATAGTCACTTATAGGCATGGAAATCAGTATCATGTACATAGTATATTAATCTACTACACAAGTATACATCACTAATACTTTTATCAATGTATTAGGCTTAAATCAAAACAAACCCACGTCTCGAAGTCACTAGGTAGTACATACTTACTAGTTAGTATACTACAATCCATATAAGTCGAACCACATATGGCCGACAATCTATCCAATCAACAAATCGCATGATCACCTACCGGCTAATCACCAAGTCTCAACATGAAACCACAACGATACCTTGATTATTAGGGTATTCCCTTCAATACTAGATAACAGGCAATTGGAAAGAGTCCTCCAATTCCCGATACTAGGTAGCACGAGCACTCTCGATTAGGTACCACAATAGCTATATACTTATATAGAAATCGTGGAATGCACTAGGTACTATGGGAGGCTTAGCCACACCGCTCAAGAAACGTGTAACAACGATCAAAGGCACCAATGGACACCACGACGAGCACACTCGGGATCGGCAACTTGAGCTTATCTGATAACTCATAACGGACAAGAAACAATAGCTCTACAAGGTAGGAACACACACTCTTGGTATAACTGCAACTTAAAAGCAACATAGGAGGAATATACTACTCCTAGACACAAGCGTGCACTCACGGCAATCTAGACCAAATCGAACTTAGTAATACAAATCCTATACTTGTACAAAAGAACATTCCAATAAGGCACTAACCAGAACACTCGACGGTTATTACTCGACGACAACCCAAATCCAACCTAGGCCATGGAACCTATCCTGGCTTATAGCTAACAAAAGCTCTGATACCAACTGTGACGACCCGACCCAGATTCCGGAACAAAATCCAAGGTCACGCCGCAAGGACAAGGCAAGAAGGGGACAAGCACTTGCAAATTAGTAGTGCGAGTCAAACAATAGAGTTATCCAACTCTAAACAAGAATGTACATCCATACAAAAATACGGGTCAACAAAAATCAAAGGTAAGGAAGCGTTAATAGAGTGAAGACCCGAGCTAATAAACTCGAAATCAACACTAAAGAAACCAAGAGAGACTATTGTCTCGAGAGGAGAAATTACAAAACTCGCGTGCCACAACATTGTAGATGCGGAACAAACCATCGGCACTCCAGGCCGGCGTTTCAACAACGAACTAACCTGATATAACAATTACCCATGGCTAAAGCATAACGGGGTTAACCAACAATGAAACAACTAAAATAAAGAAAAGCCCCAAAGCTACTGCGTGCCCGGTAGACAACTGAATATAAAACTAAGACTTCGAATAACGGCACGACACAATACGTCGGCCCAAAGAAGAACCAAATCAGAACCCAAGTGTTCTACCCGACTGTAAAGTCTAAATAACTTTACAATACAATGAGCTCACAAGAATAGTAAAGTACAACAGACAAATCAATGATGCTAGAAGGAACTCCGCAAGCTACTACTAGGGGAAATCGGCTACTACAATCACGAACACATGAACTAAGCTCGGGCTATCGATCAGCTGCGATCTGCTACAATCACGATCTACTTGGCCTCATTGTAGCGGACAGGTTGCTGCAACTAGAAAACAAAGTACGGGATGAGTCATAATGACTCAGTACGCTACTACTGAACAATATAACATAATATGAAACATTGTTAATATAATAGTAACATCGTGTCACAACGACGAAACTCGTGAAGACGTGTCGTATACTTTACAATAAATCTCTCCTTCTCACTTACTAAACTGTCCAAACGAACTAGGGTGGAATTCCCTGTTCAACACAAACCAAATGAATTAGAAAGTAATTCTCATGAAAGCATTACATGTAAGTATGTATAACTTTTTATATACATGTCAAGTCATTCATGAAACTAGCAAGTATGAGCATGTATATTCACATATATGCATATCAAGTCATAGAATTATCAAGTATAAGTATGTATACCTACAGATATACACACCATGAAATTCAATCATGCGCAATCAAGATAAATATGGTCACTTTCGATCTCATGTCTTAATTAACACTTTGTTGTCACATAAGTGCTTGAAATAAATCACATAACAGGAGGATATGTTATAGAGCCGCTACCGCAACGTAGATCCTGAAATGAAAACGGTTATCACGATTGTGGGTTGTCGGATGCATGTGAGTGATACATCGACCAAGCACGATATTATTATTCCAAGCGCCCTAATGGTTACGACAAGTTACTCTTCTCCACTGTGATCAAATAGTGGAGGGTGGGTGCATGATGATGGGCTGGCGACCCATCACTACCACGAATCTCACAATTCGTGACGGCGATGCATCGTTACCATCGAGACAAGACAAGTATGCCAGCTGGACTAATAAAATGACAAGTATATGTTTACTTGGCACTAAAATCAAGTAGAGAACGAGCTCGACAAGAGAGAACTCGTCCATGTCAAGTAGATGTTTACTCATATAAAATCAAGTAGGAAGCGAGCTCGACAAGAGCGAACTCGTTCAAGACAAGCACGCATGTTATTCACGACATGTTCACGATTAATCATATAGATTACAAAAGGAGCTCGATTGAGTCTCAAGTATAAGTGTCAAGTCGTCTACTCAATTCTATTCAAGTTCCAAAAGCTAGTAATCTAGTCCAATGGATTTCTAAGTGTCAAAGGATCTCACCACGATCCTAGTAAGGTCCAATCATTCTTATGTTAAATTTATATCTGATCAGTACATTACATTAGTTTTATACTTCAGTGGCTAATCGGGCTGCGTATCGATTAGCGTGGCAACTGTGTATAGAACTTTGCTTTGTATAGTTTTTGTAGGACTTTTCGGGTTCACGGAAGACCTTTCTCGGCTTCACGGAAGACTGCTCAAAGCTTAAGATCGGTAGACCTCGTGTCCAATGATCCGTGACGTGTCCTCTCCATTAATTAATTCAAACTTATTTCCATATCTTATTTGAATTAATCCAAGTCTTTTTCAGACATGTCAAGCCGCCGAAAGCAACTTTCCGAAAAGCAGGAAGACCTTTCTTTTCGCCCCGAACAAGCAGTGTAAAGAAGTAAAGCGATGTCCCTAGCTTACGCTTCATCTCTCGATCGACACCAAATCGCCCACCTTTTCAAAGATCTCTAAATGATTACCGCTCTAGATATCTGTGAAGACGAAATTCTTGATCGATGCATTTAATGCATTTATGAATAGAGTTGAAGTCTTCGAAGTCTTCTCAACGGATCTTTTGAAGTGCATTTTAAATCTGCCATTGAAGACAACAATAGCGACAATGCATATGTAATCAATCGAACACTTAAAGAATTGCTCAATCTACACAACTCCAAGTCTTTCGGTTCGGTGCATTCAATAGATCCTCAACAGATCTAGAAGTCCTCGTCAACAACAAGAAGCCGCTCTTCAACATTTATTGTTTTATTCTTCTTGTTGTTTACCTCCATTAACTATATTTCGCACGAATTAAATATCTTGTATTTACGATATTTAATTCCCTAGACCCAAACACAAGTCAATATTTTGTACACGATCCATTAGGGATATTCTTTGTAATTGATCTAAGTGGAAAACATAGTGCACAATTTAAATCCAAGGTTGACTGCCTTGGTGGTGGACGTAGCACTCATTACAGTGTGAACCATCCCAAAATACTTGTGTTATTTCCTTCTGTTTGTCTATTACTTGAACTGCCTAGTTTCATTGTTTATATTATCCATTTCAGCAGAACTTAAGTAATCTGTAAAAGGTCTACCGGTAGTCCTTATCGGCAGACCTGGAACAATTTTCTTGAAGGTCTTCCGCTACTTGATTCTTTTCATAGATTGCAAGTAACTTTCAAGAAACTTACTTTAAAAGTTTTAAAGTGTTAATAAGCTATTCAACCCCCCCTTCTAGCTTATTATTGTGCTCATTGGGACCCACAATTGGTATCAGAGCCTTACTCTTCGAAAACAAGTTTTTCCAAGATTAAACTCTTGAGAGATACGACATAATGGCACAAACACACTATATCGCCTACATCTAATGCTAACCACGTCCCAATATTGGACGAAGGTCATTTTGATGTATGGAAGGATAAAGTAATGAGATTCATGAACTCTATTGACAACAGGTTATGGAAATGTGTCACTGCAGGTCAACATGTACCAATGAAGGCAAATCTTCTAGCCTCCATCGCGGGGAATCCTGCAGAAGTTCCAAAAGAAGAATCAGAATGGACAGAGGACGATAGAAAGCTGGTAGAACTTGACAGCAAAGCAATCAACATAATCACCAGCTCTCTAGACACAAGCACATATCAGCAAGACCAAGTGATTCGATGTACAAGCCGCTAAAGAGATGTGGGAAGCTCTTGTAGAATACTTGGAAGGAGACCAAGACACAAGAGACAATAGAAAATATACATACATCCAGCTTTGATTCTTTCAAAAAGGATCCTAAGGAAACCTTGAGACAAGCATACGATCGATTCAAGGTGAGGTAATAAATAGTTGCTTTTCTCTTGGTAAAGCGTATGACAAAAAAGGAAATGAACATGAGGTTTCTAGGCTCTCTAGGTAGCTTATGGCATGTGAAGACCACGGCTATGAAAGAATCTAAGAACTTAAACGAGATGACTCTTCGTAGTCTCTACGCATGTTTAAAGGTTTATGAACTTGAAGTTAATCAAGCTCTAGAGCAAGACAAGCAGTCGAGCGTGTCCTTGCCAACCATGGTCCAAGAAGAAATCATTGTTGAAAACAAACCTTCTACTTCTTCCTGTGAAAATGATTTTTTATCTGATGAACAATTTGCTATGTTTGTTAAAAGATTTCAAAAGTTCGCAAAATATGGAAGAAAGAACACTCACCAACAACCTTTTAGGAAGATTGGTGAAAGCTCATCTAAAGAAGAGCTTGTGTGTTATAACTGTAGAAAACCTGGTCATTTTGCCTCAAAATGTCCTAAGCCAAAATTTGAAGCATACCGAAAACCCTCGTTTAGAAAATTTCAAAACAAAAGGTATGTTGGTGAAGACATAGAAGATAAACAGTTGCTACATGGTCAAGAAGCTACATGAAGATAAACAAGTTGCTACATGGTTTGAAGAGGAGGAAGAAGATTGTGAGCAAGCTAACATATGCTTAATAGCTCATGATTCATGTCCTACCTATGACTCGAAAATGAAGTTGTAGTTTCACCAAGTCCTTTGGACAAAAATGAAACCAAAGAAGTGATAGCTTCGATGAAGAACTTCTCAAGGATAATCGGGATATGCTTGAAGAATTTAATTCCTTTAGAGTAGCCTATGTTAAACTAGCCAAGAACTGTGAGAAACTCACAGCTGAGAAATCTTTGATGGCGGTGAGATTCAAACTCTCAATAGTGTCAACAAGAGAGTATCAAACGAAGGAAGAAAACAAATTTCTCATGACAAAATTGACTGTCCCGACCGAGCACATCAAAGGACTTGACCTAGAGAAAATTGCCTTGCAAAGACAATTGACTCCTGGAATAACTCCAAGGATGCATTTGAAGAAATCCTTACAAGCCAAAAATCTAGCAATGATAAAACAGCATAGGATATTCGGATGTGTCTCTTCCGACAATCTCTTACACAAAGAGAAAGGTGAATCCTCGAAACGCTAATGATATATCTTTCTCTAAACGTACATTTGGAAATATAGGAAACAAGGCCTTGGTTATTCAAGTGTTCCTTACGTTTACCCTAAAGCTCGAAAAGGAAAAGCCAAAATGAATGATTCAAATGAGAAACTGAGAAGGTAACGGTAGAGAAAGTGAAGTCTACCAAGCAACGACTATGCTAAGGCAAAGTCCGCTAACGGTAGACCTACTAAACCTCTACCGGTAACTATCAAGTTTGTCTATGAAACAGTAAAGTCGCTACTGTTGAAGGTAAACTTAAAGGTATTCTACCGAATCCTCCTGAAAAGGTATTCAACAGAAAAGCTAAAGCTAAGTCTGTTGGTAACCTACCTAGGAAGAGTCGAAAGAAACCAATTAAGTCTACCGTCAACAAGCAAGCCGAACCGAAAATGAATGTCAAGAAAAGGAATGATCATAAGCACTCTTCAGCCAAGACTCTAACGGTTCTTCTATGGTCTTTCCATTTATGTCATTCTTGCTATTGCTTAGGCCATCGGCACCGTAATGCTCGCTAAGGTTCACACCCAAGATCGAGAGACCTAGTTCTCTCAAGGTCGAAGCTGTACGGGTTGCAAAAGGTTGCTAATCCTTAGGACCCATATAAAGGGTACCTTGTTTTGCTTTAACTCTTTTACAGAATGCTTCATGGCTATAGAATCGAAAATAAAGACATCCGGTACCTAGACAAAGGGTCGCTCAAGACACATGATCGGGAACATAAGTCTTCTTACGTATATAGCCGAAGCAAAAGGACCCACGCTATTACGCTTTTCTGAGACAATGCAAGAGGAAAGACAATTGGATATGGCTCAATTACCATTAGAGGAAGTCTCTCCATCAACAAAGTTTCTCTAGTAAGTGGTTTAAAGCACAATCTTCTCGAGCATATCACAATTCTTTCGCGACAAAGGACTTCTATGCCAATTCAATTCCAACCAGCCTTTATCAAAGACAAGTGAATCATGCTCCACAATATCGACCGGCAATAGACAAGGAAACGCTATGTCGTGGACTTAAATCTTCTAGGGAGATTCTCAAACCTCGTGTCTAGTAGCCAACAATGTTCGTGACAACAAATTGCTATGGCACAAGCTGCCTCGCCCACCTCAACTTCAAGCACCTCTCCAAGCTCTTTCAAAAATGGGCTTGTCAAAGGTCTACCTACGGTTGTCCGCCGATCATGACGATTGTAAAGCTTGTCAACTAGAAAACTTTCCAAGTCTTCCTTCAAAAGAAAATCTGCTTTATCAACAAATGCATCTCTTCAACTTCCTCGCATATGGATCTCTTTGGACCTATTACAACAACAAGCCAAGATTTCGAGACAAGTACACACTTGTAGTAGTTGATGACTACTCTAGATTCACTTGGATTGAAACTATGACATCTAAAGATGAAACGTATGATCTAGTCACCGCACCGCATTTTTTAGAAGACTTCAAACTCAAAAGCTTGAAGACATTTGTGACATAAGATCGACAACCAAGACCGAATTCAAAAACAATGGTGTAGAAAAGTACCGCGATGACCATGGGATCGGCCACAACTTCTCCGCCGCCGGCATTCTCAACAAAATGGTGTACTCGAACTAAGAAACGTAACACCGATTGAAGCGGCTAGAACAATGCCGCGGTAAGCTAAACTTCCGGTATTTTCGGGCGTAAGGGCCAAACACGCTTGCTTTTACCCAAAATAGATCCTCGTAAACAAGTTTCATAATAAAACTCCATATGAAATATGGAGAGGAAGATCCCCAAACATTGGATTTCTTAAAATCTTCTGTCAGAATGTTTTATTCTTTACAATGGAAAAGAATATAGAGGAAAATTTGATGCAAAATCGACGAAGGAATTTTTCTCGGGTATTCCAAACATTCAAAAGCATTTCGCATTTTCAAGAAATCTAACTTAAAAATCTTAGAATCAGCATGTTTCTTTTGATGAATATGACTTGTTAGAGCCTAGAATGGTCTCGAACGTTGCTAATGATTCTCGATAATGATGAGACAGTACAAATACATCATCTACTTCAAGCTCCTTATCGAAAACCAAGGCAATCGCAGATCCCCAATATCCGATAACCTTCACCGGTTGAAGAGACCTCTACCGATACCGATAACAACTCATCTGCTGACCCCTTAACCCATCTCTTTCTGCTTTTACCCCAAGCACCTTTACGTATCTTCATCCTTCTTGTTCACCGTAAAATGAAAGTTTTGAAGACTCTATTTCTTCTCGAACTGCATTTTGGTGAATCCCTTCTCAACCAACTCCGTAATTCTTAAGGGAAGAATCCACTGTAAGTGATCTTCCTCCAACTCATATGAAGCAAGAGATCATCCCATTTCTCAAATCATTGGTGATCTCAATACGTGAGTTCGCATTTGAGAAATAAGATTCGAGAAGAAACTTTGTTTGCCTATGCATTTGTATCGAACTCGAACCAAAGAAGATTGATGAAGCTATCAAGATCATAACGGATTGAAGCTATGCAAGAAGAGCTGAACCGCTTGAAAGATGCAAGGTGTGGAGCTTAGTTCAAAGACCGATCGATCATCCACTATCGACACCAAGTGGGTATTCGGAATAAAGAGATGAAGATGGAAATGTCATCGAAACAAAGCTAGATTAGTTGTCAGTGGCTACCGATGTGAAGAAGGAATTGACTTTGATGAAACATTTGCTCCTCGTTGCTAGACTAGAAGCAATCGAATCTTTCTAGCTTATGCCTCGCTCATGGAACTTCAAAGTGTATCGATGGATGTTAAGAGTGCCTTTCTCGAATGGTGATCTTCAAGAAACCAGATATACGTGGAACGACCTCCGGATTTGTCATCTCGCACAACCGACCACGCCTACCCGACTCAAGAAAGCTCTCTACGGCGAAGCAAGCTCCTAGAGCTTGGTATGAAACTCTATCCAAATTTTAATTGAACAAGGATTCGCGAGAGGAAGAATCGACACTACTTTATTCATCCTCAAGCACAAAGGCCATTCTCTTCTCGGGTACAAATCTATGTGGATCGACATCATCTTCGGATCAACTAACCAAAGCTTTGTGCAAAGATTCGAGAAGGCTGCAAAGCAAGTTCGAGATGAGCATGATGGGTGAACTTACCTATTTTCTAGGGCTGAGATACAACGGACTTGAGCGGAATCTTCATCGGCCAAACCAAATATGCAAAGGAACTAATCAAAGTTTGGTCTTGATTCGACGAAAGATTTGAAACTCGATGTCTACATTGCCATCTTGACAAAGATGAAAAGGAAAACAAGAGAACATGACCAAGTATCGAGGAATCATGGGTTCACTTCTTTACCTTCTTGCTAGTAGACGACATTATGTTTCTTTGTTTGTGTTTGTGCTAGATCGAGGCGATCAAAGGAGTCACATTTGCTTCTTTGAAGCGTATCATCGAATGTTTCAAAAACAACAAATCTAGGCATATGGTATTCAAAAATCAACAACTTCAATCTAGTTGGATACTCGAGATCTGATTATGCGACTGCAAAGTGGCGAGAAAAAGCACCGGTGGGACTTGTCAATTTCTTGAAGCAGACTCGTCTCATGGTCTTGCAGAAGCAAGGATCGATGGCAAACTCTCAGCCACGAAGCGAGTATACATTCTTTATGGCATTGTTGCTCTCAAGCGCTATGGATGAAGCAACTAGTGGACTTCTGACATCAAGGCGGCGCCCAATCATGTGTGACAACACATCGGTAATCTCGATCTCAAGAATCCGATGATGCATTCAAAGACAAAAGCACATTGATATTTGTTATCACTTTCTCGAATCATGTGGAAAAAATAACATCGATGCGGAATATGTTCCAGCGAGCATCAATTGCGGACATTCTCCACAAAACCACTTGGATGCCACGGGTTTTGCTTATTTAAGGAGAAATCTTGGTATGATTGATCCTCTTGCTTATTTAAAAATTTTGTTAATGTTTCTTTCATACCCGGTGAGCCAGTATTTGACTAATCGGAAGGCGTAAGTTCTTCTTTAGGAAGACCTAAAGGTTAGTACTCTTACTTAGTCTATTTTGCTGCAAAGAGGTTTCTAAAGCAATAAAGGGGTCAGGGCGAAATTTGGTACTTAGAAAATATCTTAAGTTCCCGCTTTTCAAAAGCGAATATTTTCGCCTTTAAATAGTCCTCGAACCGTCATTTCCAAACTTTACGAAACCCTTTGAGCGAAATATCTCTCTCTCTCTGGGTATTACTTTACGCAAATTCCGTTCTTTTCTTCTTCTCATCTTCAACAATGAGTGCGCCTCTCTCTATTAGCCTTTCTCTTTGTTACGCATTTCATTATCAACCTAAAATCCTTTTGGAATTCAAGCGGTCATTTTGAGTTTCTCATGATTCGCCATTGTTGTTGTTACAAACTTGAATACTAACGATCGTTTTGTTTATTCATTGTTCATTCTTATGAAAACTTACGTTATGCATTTCTCGAGTGTAGTTTCTCTAAACATTCTAGGGTTTTCAAGTTTTTGTTTGAAAATTTAGTTTATTTTTGAAAAAGCTGTGAAATTCCTACTTGTTTAGATGTCTGATGAAAAGCCTAATTTTTATTTCGTTTTCTTTAGGGCAAGAACTTACAAATCAAGCGACGGTGGGAAGGCTTATGACCACGAAAATGTCATTCCTCAAATTGAATATATCAATCTTCGAGGATATCCATCTATCCGCCGCTCATGACATTATAAGCTTTGGACCCACTTCTTATACATTCGGGGCATGTGCATTGACCTTGATCAATTAACTCTATAAATTTGCCGGCGTCAAAGCTTGCGAGAGATATGGGCGCCTCGGGATTCTCCTCCTCTTACGCCTCAACGACAAAACCTATAGTATCTTCTGGCGGAAGAAGATTTTATCAACGAATGGAGCTCGTAGACAGTTGCTCTTCGTGCT
>CM028384.1:15714536-15787748 GCA_013146195.2 Codonopsis lanceolata | reverse complement strand
GGATCTCTTTGGACCAATCACTACGATCGATATCTCGGGAGACAAGTACACACTTGTAGTAGTTGATGACTACTCTAGATTCACTGGATCGAAACAATGACATCAAAAGATGAGACATATGATTCGTCACCGCTCTTTTCGTGGAAGACTTCAAACTCAATTAGTGACATCGATCGGACAACGACACAATTCAAAAACAATCGGTGTAGAAAGATATTGTGATGACCACTCGGCCACAACTTCTACGCCGCCGAACTCCTCAACAAATGGTGTAGCTGAACGAAAAGAACATGACACTAATTGAAGCATGAAGAACTATGTTGGCAGTAAAAAAAAAATTCCAAAGTACTTACAGGCGAAGCCATCAACTCGCATGTTTTACCGAGAGCGTATCCTCGTAAACAAGTTTCATAACAAAACACCATATGAAATATGGAGAGGAAAAGCCCCAAACATAGGATTTTTCAAAATCTTCGGCTGCAAATGTTTTATTCATTATAATGGAAAAGAATATAGGGAAAATTTGATTAAAAATCGACGAAGGAATTTTTTCCGGGCTATTCCAAACATTCAAAAGCATTTGCATATTCAACAAAACTTCTTTAAAATTATAGAATCATGCATGTTACTTTTGATGAATATGACATTGTTGAGCCTTGAAAGGCTCAGAATGTTGCTAATAATTTCGATGATGATTGAGGCAGTACAAATACATACCTCTTCTACTCCACTTCGAATCTCTCCAGCTCAGATCCTACCAGGCTTCCGCTAACCTGCTCCCAAGAGACTTCACTCGCCGATGTCAATCTCAACTCTTTTCGACCACGAACCAATCTCTTCTCTTTTTACCCCCAAACACTGCGGATCACTCACCCCTTCTTGTTCACCGTAAAATGAAGGTTAAGATCTTATCTCTTCTCGAACTGCATTTTGGTGACTCACCTTCTCAACCAACTCAGATCTTTAAGGGAGAACACACCGAAGTGATCTTCCCCCCGCCTATTATTGAAACTAGAGATCATCCCATTTCTAAATCATTGGTGATCTCAACTCAGAGTTCGCATAAGGAATAGAGTTCGAAATGAGACTATGTTTTGCATTCACATTCGTAAGGAAATCGAGCCAAAGAATATTGATGAAGCTATCAAGACCATTACGTGATTGAAGCTATGCAAGAAGAGTGAACCAGTTTGAAAGATGCAAAGTGGGGCTTAGTACAAAGACCGACCGACATCCGCATTATACACCAAGTGGGTATTCTAAAACAAGAGATTAAGATGGAAATGTCACTTAGAAACAAGGCTAGATTGGTTGCTGCTGCTACCAACAGAAGAAGGAATTGACTTCGATGAAACATTTGCTCTATTGCTAGATTAGAGGCACCGACTCTTTCTAGCCTATGCTTCTGCTCATGGACTTCAAAGTGTATCAGATGGATGTGAAGAGTGTCTTTCTTAATGGTGATCTTCAAGAAACGGTATACGTTGAACAACCCCCAGGTTTTGTCATTCAAGACAAACATGATCATATCTACCGACTCAAGAAAGCACTCTACGGTCTAAAACAAGCTCCCAGAGCTTGGTATGCAACTCTATCCAAGTTCTTAATTGAACAAGGATTCGTGAAAGGAAGAATAGACACTACTGCTTATCCTCAAGCACAAGGGACATTCTCTTGGTACAAATCTATGTGGATGACATTATCTTGCCTACGCAAGAGATTCGAGAAGCTGATGCAAAGAAAATTTGAGATGAGCATGAGGGGAGAGCTCACCTACTTTCTAGGACTGTAGATTCAACAAACTTTTGATGGAATCTTCATCAGCCAAACCAAATATGCAAAAGAACTCATCAAGAAATTTGGTCTTGATTCAGAAAAAGGATTTGAAACTCCAATGTCTACCGACTGCCATCTTGATAAAGATGAAAAGGGAAAGCAAGAGAACGTGACCAAGTACTAAGCTATCATAGGTTCACTTTTACCTAACTGCCAAGACCCTGACATTATGTTTGTCGCTTGTGCTCAGGCTAGATTTTAAAGATCCAAAGGAATCACATTTGCTTGCTGCCAAACGTATCATCAGATATGTTTCAACTACCACAAATCTAGGTATCTGGTATTCCAAATGTAACAACTTCAATCTAGTTGGATACTCAGATGCAGATTATGTAGCCTGCAAAGTGAGCAAAAGAAGCACCAGTGGGACTTGTCAATTTCTAGGAAATAGACTTGTCTCATGGTCATGCAAGAAGCAAGGATCGGTTGCAAATTCAACCACAGAGGCAGAATATATTATCGCTGCCAGCTTGTTGCTCTCGCCTACTATGGATGAAGCAAAGAACTAGTGAACTACAACATGAAGACGCAAATTGTCCAATCATGTGTGACAACACTTCAAAGAATTTCGGATCTCCAAGAATCCAGTGATGCATTCGAAGACAAAGCACATTGATATCCGTTATCACTTCCTCAAAGATCATGTAGAAAAAGGTAACATCAGTTTTGAATATGTTCCAACTAAACATCAATTGGCTGACATTCTCACCAAACCACTAAATGCAACCAGGTTTGCGTATTTAAGGAGAAATCTTGGTATTATTGATCCTACTGCTTAATTTCTATTCTTTATATTTTTATTTCATACCGGTAGACTTAGATCTCTACTAACCGGCATACTTTATTTGTCCTATATCGGCAGACTTTCACCAGGTTAGTGTTTCAACTTAGTCTATTAAAGCGGGAAAGGTATCTAAAAAGAAAAAGGGGTTGAAAGTCAAAAAGCGTTAATACTTTGAAAATCTCTTAAGTCACAACTTTTTCGCTAAAAGATTTTTTCTTTAGATTGACTTTGAACCGCCATTTTTAACACTCTATGAAAATCCCCTTTCTCTATAATATTTCTCTCTCTTCTCAAAACCCTCTCTTTCTCTCTATAACTGCTCCCTTCTTTTCCAATTTTTCGTACTTCTTCTTCTCTACAGCGACAATGGTAAGCATTTCACGACTCTCTGGTTTACTATTCATCGACTTTTGTTTAGTATTTCCTCTTTTGAGTTATTTTTTTGGAATACAAAAAGACGCTTTTGCGTATCTGGTCAGTTTCCGCCATTGTTGTTTCTCAAAACATTGAAACTAATAGTTTTCTCTGTGCTATGTGTACTCATTTCTCTTAGAAATCATCTGTTATATGTTTCTCTAGTTATAACTGTCCAATGCACTCAAGGGTTTCAAATTTTTCATCAAAAATTTCGATTAATTCTCTCAAATTGAAATCCTTGATTGTCTATTATAAAAATCAAAAGCCCTAATTTCTAAATGTGTTTCTATAGGTGAAAACATCTACTAAGTCAAAGAGTGATAGTAGGAAGGAGTTTGACCCAGAAAAGGTCACCCCACCTGGTTTGAGCATTAATCTACCAGGATACCCTCGATTTCCTACTCCTCACGATATCATTATTACTCTTGAACCTAAACTCTATGTACTCGACATGTGCATTGACCTCAACACTGTCCGTACATTCAAAGCCGGAGTCAAAGCTTGTGAGGACTTGAATGCCTCGGGGATTTTTCCGCTATTTTGTATCAATGACATGGACTACAACATTCCCCTTGCTGAGGAATTCTATCAAAGAATGGTCATCAACCCTAAGACTCCGTCTATAATGCCTGGATGGATTCGAGGACGACCCGTCTCTGTCACTGCCAAGACAATTTCCACAATCATCGGTGTACGCTATGGTGGTGTATCTGAGATAACCGTTGCTGAGGCTGACCATGCCTGGGAAGCAATGAGGGGAATTGATGTCCCAAGGGAACCTCAAGGAAAAATGCTTAGGAATCTGTTCCCTCTGGATGTTTACTGCACATGCCATCTTCTTAACAAAGGCCTTCTATTCAAAGGCAGGGCACAGGACATGTTCACTACCCAACAGCTGAAACTTACCAGTGCTGTCTTCTTACATACCCAGCTCAACTACGGAGCTATCATATACAACGAGCTGAAACAGTATGTTGAGAAAGTGAAGAACAACCCCAACCTCAAACGGACTTTTGTGAGACTAATCAATGTCCTTCTACGGGCCTCCACAGAAATCAACTCTTCCGTTAAGGAAGATGAACTCACTTCGATAACCAAGGACAAGCAGCTGACAGCCACGTTCTTCAACAAATATGTTGAATATGAGAACAAGCGATGGCAGCAACGAGGACTTCCCAATATCTCTCTTGAAAAGGTTGCCAAGCCAACGCCAATGGTCGTCACACGCTTCAACATGGAAGCATATGATGCTGCTAGCAAGAGCCATCGTAAAGCAGCTGAAAAATTCAATGCTCAAGTTGCTCAAGACATTTACCAGGTAGCAAAAGATCTGGCTTATGAGCCTGAGCTATTACTAAAGAAGAAGATAGCTGCCAAGGCCAAAACGACCAGGGCGGAAGAAGAACAGGCTGAAAAACATCAAGCCAAGTGGATAAGGCTAGAGCTGAGGCCGGCAGACAAGACAAGTCTGCTAGCAGCTCTTCTGCAGCTGCCGGTAAGCCTTCATCTTCTCAACCTTCTAACCAAGAACCACCAACCTCCACTCGCCAGCCTTCTCCTCCACCCAAACGTAAACCCTCTTCTGACCAACCATCACCTTCATCAAAACTTAAACATAGGAAACTACGTAAAGCTTTACAGACACAGCCACCAGCAAACACTCATATCTCTGTCGATGAAGCAGCTGAACCTTCTATTCAGTTGCTAAGGCAAAAAAAGAAGTCTGCTGACAACCAACCCTCTACCACCACCCAACCCATTCTTACCGAGTCATCTACTCAGAGGACTTCACCCCCTCCGGAGGAGTCTATCCCTCAGGAGGAGCCACAAACACATGAGGAGCTTACCAGAACACCCTCTCCTTCTCCTCCTACACCCTTCAACTACTCACCAAACCCATCTACCCCAACCATCCCAACTACACTATCCAAACGAACCCAAACCACACCCATTAAACCCTTAGACTCTGTTGCCTCCAAATTTCTCTTTGAAATTTCCTCGGTAGCAGAACTCTTTCCCCAGCCTCCATCCCAACCTATCCCACTTAAACCAAAATCCCTTTTCTATCCTGCACCATTCTTTTGGTTCTCCACCTACCCCCTACCAGAACCTTCAATACTCAGTGACAACTCCGACACTGACATTGAACTTGACCACCCTCCAACCCCTCCCCCTCCCCAATCACCGTTTCCTCCTCAACCTATACCTTCTCTTCCCGTGACTCATCCTCTTACAGCTCAGTCACTCTACCTCTTCAACAAGCCTTCCGACCCACTCCCACTGCCAACGCCACCACTTCTGCCGGCAGTGAACATGTAACACCCCGCTCCTTCGTTAGCTCGGTTTGCGTGCTATACTTGCACTTCTTCCTTTGTTGATTGTATGGTTGGTTTGCGAGAGGGTCTAGATATGTATGAGAGACCACGTTAAGACCAAAACATTATTAAGAGACTCCATATAGTTGTTGACTTGCTAAAGTCACAAGTCGTGACTCGACGATAGTCGGAATGCGACGCGATTGAAGGTTTGCTTGCGTTTTGCGTTCGTGACCTCGGTTTGGTCCTAGACCTTATAATATGGTTTATTAACATGTTTAGATGTATTATACTTCAAGTTGGACGTATTCCTTAAGTCTATCGATGATTTGGAAGCTTTGGAGATAGCGTTCGTCTCTATCGCGTAGTTCGGGGATTGAGTCATGTAATCGTCTCTCCTTTGGGATTCTTATTTCCCTAGTTGTTATTAGACTTTCTAGAAGTATTTAAGCTTCTTCATTAGCCCTTAGACTTGCCTTAAAAGTCTTCTTTCATTGCTCGCTCGATTGCGAGTTCATTCGTCGTTCCGGTTGCACGTTGTCGCACCCCTTCCTGCTTCGCCCGAGTTGTTTCTGGAGTTGTTCGGGTGTGTTTCCGACTTGTTTTGAGTTGGGTTAGACCTTAGAATGGTTGCCCATAAGTTGGGACCATTTAGGACTTGTTTAGACCAAGTTTTGAGGACATAAAGAAGGTCCAGAAGCCCAGGCGCCCGCCTGGCATCTTGTGAGGCGCCCGCCTCAACTTCTGAGAGCAATTCAAAAATAGACCAAGCCCCAGTAGATGAGGCGCCCGCCTGGATATGTTGAGGCGCCCGCCTCAACATCAGATACACACTTACGGGATTTTTCCCCTGTTTTGATGCTGAACGACTTATACACCCAAACCCCCTATCTAAACCTTTTCTAAACCCCACTTAAACCTCCCTAACCCTCCTTACTTATACCCTAACATCTCTAACAAGTTTTATGGATGGATTAGTGGGTAATTGAGTGGATTAATTAAGCCCAAATCAGATTTTTAAGACACCACATTGTGGTGACACTTGTCCCACTCAATTTTAACCCCCTTTTAAGCCACAATCTGAGAGTTTGACTCTCATTTCTCTCCTCCCTTCTCCAAAAACGGGATTAGCTTCCTCCATGGTTCCTCCTTGAGTTCTTGAAGGTTTCTTCTTGGTTCCCATAGCTCCCTTCCTCCATTGTTGAAGCCAAGCCATAGGATTGAAGAGCTTGTTGAGAGGAGCATTTTCAACCGATTAGTTTTCTTCTTTGCTTTCTTGGGTGTAAAATACTTGTAAGTTACTTCTTCTCTCTTTGATTTTGTACTCATTGATCCTAAGGAAAACAAACTCTATGCTATTTGAGGTCAATGAGTACACATACTTGCTTTATGTGATTCTTTACTTGTGATTTGAGCATGTGAACTTGTTAAGAGCATGTGTAGGATGACTTCTATGATTATTGAAGTATATTGTTACTCTTCATCTTGTGTTTCTAGGATTGTGAGCATGCTAGAAATCATGTTTACCTTTTATTTGGGTTTATTATGATAGTAGGCATAAGTTTGGGAATTTGGATGTGTGATCTCACTAGATAATATGAGTATGACCATTTATTTGAGATTATGTGATTTGTAAATGGGTATAAGGTTTTGTTGAGTTCTATGGATTTAAATCTTGGGAATTTAGTCCGAATGATTTTTGGGAAAATTGTTATAAATGTGAATGGTATGTTAATTTGGGGATTTATGAAATAGGTATTTAATGTTGTGTGATAATTAAGACTCAATGGAGTTGTTTTAGGTTCAATATCATGTTGGTAAGCATTAGGTTAAAACCCTACGATGTACGGGTTGGGTTGGTTTTGATTGTGAGTACCCGAGCATCTTAAATTGTGTACCATTTGTGACTCCCACGATATAGAGGCTTATTGGGGATTTATTTAGGGCGTGCTCGTTAGGGCACGGAGCATTAGAGATCAACCTATGATCTCGTATTACTTTAAAAAATGATTATTTGAATGAGTTCTCTTTTAGGGAATTTGGTCGCGTGCACATGAAAGCACTTGCGAGGTTATGACTACGGCTTAGTTTTGATACCCGTGAGATTGGCTTTGAAGAAGTCGAACATATATGACAGTTGGGACTATGGTTGAGTCCGGTGTACCTTTAAGTGAGGATAAATGCTAAGTCTTGATTTATGATTGTTTTTAGACTAAATAATAGTCTTTGGTTTAATCCCGAGTAGAGGGCTATAGTAGACCTCATATTGTGGTTCCTTGAGCTTATATGCTACGTATGATTGGGTTGTGACTTGAGGGTTATGAATACCTCCATATGTGGTTCTTGGACTATACTGATAAGTTAGTTGGATTTGTTAAATATGTGCATTGTTAAATTGGTGTGTAGAACTTTATGTCCTACTTGATTTGATATGTCCGCTATGATCGGTCTTGGTTCTTGTTTGAGCATGTGAGTAAATATCTACTTGTGCATTTCATAAAAGCCCAGCTGGCATTATTTGGATTTGGTTTTTCTGTCAGGGTAGGACGATACATCGCCTATACGAATCGTAAGATCCGTGATTCGCTATGGATCGCCGCACTCGGACCTCACACACCCTCCATCAGGCCGCAATGGGGAAGTAGCCCCCTTGCCGTAACAATACGTGCGACATCGGCTGCTAGCTAAATCGAATGATTCTCGATGAAAGTCGATGCATTCACAGAGCATCGATGTTGCACGAACCAGTATAACATTGTGTATTGCAGGAGCAACACAACGGCGCTATTTGGGTACCTTCTCTATCCCTTATGTGGCTTACTATGAGCACTTATATGAAAGATAATGTGCTATGTGGTTTATGAAGTTTATGTTACTTGGTGACTTAATATAAGTCTATTGTTGGTATACGATTAAGATGCCATGATTTTATACATGTTTGTGCATTATGCCATGCCACGTCATGCTATGCCATACAATTGCATTTAGTAACTTACTGGGTCATTATGACTCATTTCGTGTGTTTGTTTTCCTTAGTTTTTGCAGTTAGCTCGTTAGTGCGCGTTGCGGCTTCGGGTGCTTGTCGGATAGCAGGTGGTCTTCCGGGCAATAGCTTGGATTATTATTACTATTGTATTTTGTATCTTGTGAGACACGGATGTGAAGTTATGTAAACTTTACTTGGGTAGTTATGTTAGTATTTTATTGTCGTTTATTTTGGTAGCCGACTTGTTGGGTCGAGCTGTTGTATTTATTTAGAAGTTTATTCAGTTGTCTTCCCGAGTAAGGTTTTAGCTCGCTTATTCTAGTATTATGTTATTGTTATTTCTGTCCCCGACAACTTTAGTCGAGAGACATTGGTTTAGTGGTTAGTATTTTATATCTTATTCGTTTAGTTGATTTGTTCCTCCGGCATGTTATAGCCGTAGAGTTGTTGTTTATCAGGTTGGGTTCTTGTTGCTTCGCCGACCTTAGGTGGCCGATGGTTTGTTGTCCGTGCGCAATGTTGCGTCACGCGAGTCGTAGATTTGTCGAGAGATAGTCGTCTCTCAGCCTTGTATTCCTTAGTTGATAATTATAGGCTTTGGTCCCACTTATGATTTGCTTCCGCAGATTTTAGTTTTTTTTGGTTATTCCGTATCGCCGTATGGCTTTACATTCCTGTTTTGAGTTTGTTGGTTCAACTTTTGACTCGCACCACTACGCTTAGCGGGTGCTTGTCCGTCTTTTAGCTGGTCTTGACGGCACGACCTTGGGATTTCGCATTGGAGTCCGGGTCGGGCCGTCACAGAACATATACATATTGGTCTGGACCCTTCTCCATCTCAACCGGCCAATAATGAAATTTTGTCTCGTCTGGACGCAATTTACAACCGACTGGGAGAACTGACCAGTATCTCCACAACTACGTCCGAAATTGCAACTACTGTGTCCAAAGCGGTTGATAGAAATGCTGCCATTCTTTGACAATTCCAGGAAGATGTATGGACCAGATTTGGACAGATGAAGCACGAGTTCACTGATGTCAAGATTAATGTAGAGGCTCAACGAACGGAATGTGCACGGATAGTTTCCTCTATTTTATACGAACTGTTTCATGCCATCACTCTCCATCTCGGCAACAATCGCCCACCTGTTCTCGAGCTCAACAACATTGCTCACAATTCGGCTCATGATGTTTTGAATGCTCAACGTGATCGTGATCTATCTACGTGACAAACTGGACTATCGTTCTCGATCCACCAGACCTCCTACTTCTGCCAATGATGAATATATCAGAAGAGCCGAAGAACTAGAACGGCAGCGAAAAGAAAAGGAAGCAACAGATAAATGCAAAGGGAAAAGACCATGGTAATTGTGTATCCTTTTTCTCCCTTAACCTTTGTATCCATCATAATTTTTTTGAAAACTCTGATATATTAAACTTCTCGTTTAAATACAAAAGATTAATTGTCTTTCAAAAAATTGTCTATAGTTCAATTTTTTCTATTTCAATTCATATATCTACTTAGAATTTAAACATTCAGTTTAAATCTATAATTGAACAGTTTACTACTAATCCTTGTGATGTTCCTTACTTATCTTCTATTGTAAGCACTTTGATTAGACTTTTTACACTTGAGGAGTACTTCTGTTTAATAGAGGCATGTCCACAGTTATCAATAAAAATTCCTCTTGACATGCTATTATCTATCATATAGTTGTTTATAGCCCTCACTTGTAAGTAATGATGATCAGATGCAAATAGGAGGAGATTGTTGTTTCTCATTGTAATTTGATTTACATATGTTCATGCATTACATTAGTTTTATACGTTAGTTGCTAATTGAGTTGCGTATCAATTAGCGTGGCAACTATGTATAAAACTTCGCAATAGAATAGTTTGTTTTTAGGCTTCACAGGTTCAACGGAAGACTTCAGCCTTCCTTCACCGGAAGACCTTAAACAACATCCAGCGGCAGACCTTGTCTGCACGTATTCAAGCATGACGTGTCCAGCCTATCAAGACTTAATGGATTAATTCAAATTTATCATTCATCAGTTTAAATTTGAATTCAAGCATCCCAAACTTCTCAAACACGCTTAAACAGCTTTCCAAAAAGCTGGAAGACTCTCGCCTACTGAACTATGACAGAACAGGTGAATAGATTGACACTTGTAGGTCTGAAATTCTGATTGTTCGGCTACCAACTCCTGCAAACAACTCTGCACCACTCCCTGCTCAATATCAGTGAGGACGAAACCTACAAGACAACTCCATGCATTTAATGCATTCAACCTACTAGAGCTGTTACACTTCGTCTTCTTCAACGGATCTCAAGAATGCTCCTGCTATAAATATTGCCATTAGAAACTAAAGAAATAATTGTCTATCCTGAAATGTTCTGAAATTCAACAACTCTAAGTCTTTATACTCAGTGCATTCAAGAGATCATAAACTGATCAAGAAGTCCTCGACAACAACAAGAAGATCTGCTTCAACATTTATCTTAAGCTTCTTATTGTCGTCTTCCTTAAACTATTCTTCTGCACGAATTCAATATCTTGTTTATCTAGATATTCAATTCCCAAACTCTCAAACACAAGTCAAATATTTTGTACGCGATCCATTAGATATATTCCTTGTAATAGAACTAGTGGAAAACATAGTGCACATTTTAAATCCAAGGTTGACTGCCTTGGTGGTGGACGTAGCACTCTTTATAGTATGAACCATCTCAAATACTTGTGTTCATCCTTGACTGTTGCTTACTGCATTAAACTGGTTCTTATTTCCTTTACTTCTCTATTCAACAGCAAACTTGAGTATTCAGTCAAGTCTACCGGTAGTCCTTAATCGGCAGACTTGAACTGTCTTCCTTACAAGACTTCCGCTACTTCAATCTCCTTAATAGATTGCAAGTGCTTGTTTTAGGAACTTATACGAAAAGTTTTTAAGTGTCTAATAAGCTATTCAACCCCCCCCTTCTAACATTGTGCCCTTTGGGACTAATAGCGAGACATGGAATGGACGATGTTGAGAAAAGTATGGTTTTTGTCAACTTAAACACACTATATATATGAAACTTTTTGAGTTCTTGAGCCAATAGCTACATCACTTGTACAATTGGTAACAGTAGGAGTCTTATAGGAAGGATTATGAGTTTTATATAGAAGAGTTTAATATCCCATGTTATAGCTATTGTAATTAAGTATAGTTATTAGATAATGACAAACAAATTATTTAAGGTTGAATTTGAAAAGACTCCTTTATTTGGAAGCTTTAAAATGCAACTTTAACAAAATGATGTGAGGTGTCACACCCTCAAGCTTCCTCACCAACTTTAAATATATTTATATATGTATTTGTCACACAAATCAGGCAAGGGGTTATACCTCTTTAGTTTTAAAAAAAAAATCTTTCGTTGGTTGGTAGGCTTCCATTATTGTTGACCCTCACAGGTTCTAGATTTTGGTTGAGTCATCCTCTAATTCTATTGTACAGTGGCTAAAAGGTCTGCGTACCGATTAGTGTGGTAACTGCCTTTAGAATCAAGGGTGTAAAAGAATAGTTTAGTGTTAGTTTCTCTAAAGGCGCGGACCAGCAGGTTTCAACACCAGCCTTGAAAGCACAACTCACCAACAGACTTCCAAGTCTGCTCAGCTCCAGATTGAAGCTCAACCAAACACATGGATTTAGATTATATAATTTGATCTAGATATTTTATATCTAGTCAAATAATATTTGAATTTCATTTCATCAGATTTCCCTCTTAAAAGGTCAACCATGTCCTTGCCTGACCACAGACAGTTGTATAGACTATACGTCCATCCTGTTGTCAAAATTATGAAGTCTGAAAACATTACCTCTTTTGGCTAAGAAGACTTTTAAGTTGTAACGCCTGCAAGCTGCAAAATTACTCTGTTTGGTATGAGGCTCTGCAACACTGCATTTCTGATGATAGTCTCGCTGCACTCATTCCACAAAGCACCGAATTTCATTTAATGCATTATAACGTTGGACACATCCTCTCCATTTCTGAAATCCAATAGTCCTAAAGATCTCTCGAAGTATATATTCAAGATTTGAAGATCTGAACAATATATCTATTATGTATTCAATACTTAAGCTTCATCTTCAATACATAAGCATTCAAGAGATCAAAGGACAAGAACTAACACTCCAACAAACTTCCGGAAGCTGCAGATCTGTGACACCCCGCTCCTTCGTTAGCTCGGTTTACGTGCTATACTTGCATTTCTTCCTGTGTCGACTGTATGTTTGATTTGTGAGATGGTCTAGATATGTATGAGAGACCACGTTAAGACCAAAACATTATTAAGAGACTCCATATAGTTGTCGACTTGCTAAAGTCACAAGTCGTGACTCGACGATAGTCGGAATGCGACGCGATTGAGGGTTTGCTTGCGTTTTGCGTTCGTGACCTCGGTTTGGTCCTAGACCCTTATAAGATGGTTTATTAACATGTTTAGATGTATTAGACTTCAAGTTGGAGGTGTTCCTTAAGTCTATCGATGATTTGGAAGCTTTGGGGATAGCGTTCGTCTCTATCGCGTAGTTCGGGGATTGAGTCGTGTAATCGTCTCTCCTTTGGGACTCTTATTTCCCTAGTTGTTGTTCAACTTCCTAGAAGTATTTAAGCTTCTTCATTAGCCCTTAGACTTGCCTTAAAAGTCTCCTTTCATTGCTCGTTCGATTGCGAGTTCATTCGTCGTTCCGGTTGCACGTTGTTGCACCTCTTCCCGGTTTCGCTCCGAGTTGTTTCGGGAGTTCTTCGGGTGTGTTTCCGACTTGGGAGTTCAACCAACCCAAGTAACTGGCAAAAAGATCAATAGGACTTTAATAAGCTTGTAATGTAAGGCCTTGGTGTTGTGTGTTTTATTCGATAAAATACACTAAAAATAACTAGTGATCCTTTCTTGAAATGACCTTTCCTAATATATTTGTATCTTGAAAGCTATGGCCTCATTTGAATCTTCTTGCAATATTCTTCCCACCCACATCCTACTCTCTCCAAGGGTAGGCTAAAGTGTATAAGTTTTAAAGGTTAAGTTAATGTAGTTAAAAGAAATGAAGTCGAATGGGGGTTGTCGTATGTTTAGCATACATCATTCTTTAATTCAGCTCAAAAGGGGGCACTAGAGATATTTTTTGTAACGCTGGAAAATATTTAGGCTCAAACGATCCAAAGATAGCCTAAATCATATCCTAATGCCAGAATTACTCATGCTAGTTTTTAAGAAAGTAACTACACATAAAATATCACACTTATTATGAAATTGTCGAATTGAAGATTTAACATCATTGGATTTCACATAAACATTTGCTAAAAAAGAGGTAGGGACAATCAAGGCTAACGTGCCGTCACGGTTCAAAAGTGTGCTTGAGATATATTAGCAAGAAAAATCCAATGGATCTAACTATCATGCAATTGACCATAAGTTACAATTCAATGCAACAATCACGTCGGGATGGCTATTCATCATATTCTGGTCCATTAAACTATTTTTTTAGAATGAAATGTGCACTATAAACTTAGTGAAAATATTCAAATTTCTCCATAATCATGACTGGGAAAAGTGCACAAGGGTTTGGAGAATGTTAATATTTTTGCAGACTCGAGTGAGTTCCAGAGTGATCTATGGAAAAGTAATGTGGTTTATTGCACTAAATCATCAGCGGCTGAAGTAGCCACACCAGGACTCGAGAATTAAAATTTTAATTTTTAATTTTTAATTTTTTTAATAAAGTTAGAGATAATTGATGACCTAATTGATGATGGATCCCTGAAGGAACCAAATATGATAGTATTCTGGTCAAGGCAACATCTCCTAAAATAAGCAAACAAAAAAAGCAAGCAAATAGAGAGAGGAGAAGAGACGATAGAGGGGCAAAAATTGTCCCGAACCCTAAAAAATATAGCACAACTCCACCACTTTTTAGGCTTGGTCCTTCAAAGACCTTGAACTTAAATTCCCGAAAACTTAAATTTTATTTTGTCCTCAAAATTGAGGGTTATCCCATAAGGGGGGGGGGGGTAGAAGGAGGGGAAATATCAGAAAGATATAGCTAGTACGTCTAACGAAAGAGGAAGAAACTTGTGCTTATACTCTTGGTGAGTCGGGACGAAATAACGAAGGCGGAAGGAACTCGGGTATAATACCGGGTGGATAGCCGTAGGAAGCGGCCACATATCTTGCCACCCGTTTTGTCCACCCAAAGAAGTAGTTCTGGTCAGCGCGCATCTATGCCAACTGCTGTTGGGTCATCTGTTGGTCCAACCCGAGCTCTTTCTACCTATTGGAGAAGGCCTCTAAAGGAACCATCTCCTCCTCAATATTAGCCTCCTCTTGAGGCTCTTCACACGGTCCCCTCTCACGTGGTTGGCATTGGTGATCAAAAAGTAGCGTCGTAGTAATGTCGGGTACTGCCCGAACTCTCTTAGAATCTGGAGTCCAGACGACTCCAGCCCCACCACATAATCTTGTGATTAAACTCGGGAAATGAATCCCGATTTCGTCCTACCTCTAATGAGGGTCTGAATCTGGGCATTAATCAGGTGCCCAACATCAACAGACCTGCCGGTCAGGATGGTGTGGATCAAAACGGCCTTAGGCCAAGACACCGTGTACTGATGGCTGGTAGGCATAAGGCGTGCACAGATAAATTTAAACACGAACTTGATCGTGTTTGTTAAATGGGTCTCGTCCATGGTGCGGGGGCCAAATGGTGGACCTTGATGATAGGTCCAAGCCGTGTCAGGAGTTGCGATCACCGCATTGACCTCCTGAAAAGAGATGGGACAGGCAAGATGGGCACTATAGTGATTAGTGCCCTCCTCGAAATTAGGAGTGCCAAAATAATGGTTAATGCTATAGGAGGAAAAGTTGACAATCCTAGTTTAGACATTACTGGTGTTGGACACCACACCAGTTGGGGAGACACGCCCGTTGGCGTAGAATTCACGGACAATGGCCACGATGGCCACTCCCAGAGTCGCACAAAGGGCTGCCCATCTTCACTATGCGAAAAGGTCAAAGTCTTGAAACTTAAATCCCCTCTCGGGGACTATGCTTTTGGAGAGCTTCCTAGTGTAACTGTCTGACGCCTCAAAGGAGACGAATCTAAAGGCATCATAATGTTGCTCCTCATGGGAGCAGGAAGAGGATGGTCCGGTATTCCTACGTTTAGGGGCCATGGGGGACAGCTAAAAATATAACTCTCTCAAAAAAAAAGAAAAATCAGAAAACCCGCCAAAGCATAAAAAGCATGCATGTAGACAATATTAATGACGAATCTATTACCCTAGCATGCAAAATTTTGACAAATCAAAATTTACAAAAATTAAAGGGGATAGAAGATAATTGGTTTGTGCATCATTAAAACGCGATGTTGGATGAGGTCGAAATTGTTGAGCTTCACTTCAATGGTGGCAGCAATGGTTCTTCAAATCTTCCAATGGAGTGAATGGCAAAGATGGATGTGAAGCGAATTGAGAAGACTTTGAGAATCAGCAACCACACCTGGGATTTATGGTCGGATGAATGATGTTGTTTGCCAGAATTGAGAGAGGAGTAGACAAAGCAACTGGAGAGTTTGAAGATTTGTGATTTCTTGTGAACTGTTCATGGCTGCTGCGTCTTCGCTTATAAAGAGGGCCTTGCGGCCGTAAGGTGAGGATACCTTACGTCCGCAAGGGTCACAGTAACTGCACACTAATACTGAGGTAGGGCTTGCGGGGGAAAAGTGCATGGGCTTGGAGCCGAAAGGGTCCTGAACCGTCTGATTTAAATGAGGTCTTACGGGGGCAAGGGTTTGAGGCCTTGCATCTGCAAGGTTCACAGAAACTGTGCCTCTTGGGAGGTTGTTACGCATTTTTGCAATGTCTTCGTTTTCATCCTTCCGTTACGTTCTGTTAGGGCCGTTTCTTTCCTGTACTCTGAAAATTCTACAAAACAAAACTAAAATATTAGATGACATATAAATATAATACTAAGATACTTTTCACCCCCAAACATAAATTATGCCATGCTTGGAAAACATTTAATTTAAATGCTCATAATCAAATAAGATGGAGAAAAACATATTTAACTTACACTACGAAAGCAATTAAAAATTAATCAAAGTGGGTTGCCTCCCACCTAGCATACTTATTTAACGCCTTTAGCTCGACCTAACCTCAAACCTATTCTCTTGGGGGTTCAGTGTCAGAGAGACGAATAACTTCAATTGTCTTCGCAACTAACATGGTTTCAAAATAAGGTTTGAGTCGGTGACCATTCACCTTAAAGATCTCATTGGTCTTTGGGTTCCTTACATCAACTGTTCCATGTGGATAAATCCGTACTATTAAAAAATGACCAGACCATTTTGATTTTGAACTTTCCTGGGAATAATCTTAGTCTAGAATTAAAAAGGAGAACTTTCAAACCTAGACGCAATATCTTTTGATTAATTCTCATATCATGATATCTTTTGGTTTAGCATTCTCATACGAATTAAGCCTATGTTCTTCTAACTCGTTTAGCTGGAACAGACGATACTCTCCAGCCAAAGTTAAATCAAAATTAAGAGTTTTAATAGCCCAAAAGGCTTTATGTTCGATTTCTACTGGAAGATGGCATCCTTTGCCATAAACTATCCTATAATGACTCATTCCTATTGAATTCTTATATGCAGTTCTGTATGCCCAAAGAGCATCTTTGAGTTTTGGTTCCCAATCTTTTTTGTTTAGTCTCACTGTCTTTTCAAGGACTGCCTTGATTTGTCTATTACTAACTTCAACTTGGCCAGAAGTTTGAGGATGATATGGAGTGGCCAACTTGTGAGTCACACCATGTTTCCTAAGGCACGCATTCATCAAGCGATTGGTGAAGTGCGTTCCTTGGTCACTAATTATAGCTTTCGGTATCCCATACCGGCTAAATATTTCATCACATAAAAAATTAACCATTTGACCATCATTTGTTCGAGTAGCGATGGCTTCTATCAATTTGGACACATAGTCCATTGCAGCTAAAATATATTCACAACCTTTAGAGACTGGAAAAGGACCCATAAAGTCATTACCCCAAACATCAAAATTTTCAACAACGAGATTATAATGCAAGGGCATCACATTCCTTTTAGTGATTCCTCCAGTCCTTTGACACTTATCACATGTCTTACAAAATATTTCAGTATCTCTAAAAATAGAAGGCCACAGTATAAACCAGCTTGTACAATCTTCCTAGCAGTTTTAGTACTACTAAAATATCCACCACAAGAGTATTCATGGCAGAATGTCAAAATACTTTGTTGTTCTTGATCTAGAACACATCTCCTAATTGAAGAATCTGAACGCATTTTAAATAAATATGGATCTTCCCAAAATTAATGTTTAGCATCTGCCAACAATTTCTTTCTTTGATGATAATCAAAATAAGGATTTATAATATTTGCTACATGAAAATTCACGAAATCAACATACCATGGTTCATGATCTTTAACTGCAAAAAGTTGTTCGTCAGGGAAGTCTTCCTTCATGGGGATTTTATTTTCAAGAAATTAACGTTCAAGTAAAGGTAAAAATTCTAATCTGGACAGATGATCAGCAAAAACGTTTTCTATCCCCTTTTTATCTTTAATTTAATGGTGATGTCAAATTCTTGTAATAATAGCATCCATCTAATCAGCCTAGGCTCCTCCTTTTTGCTCAAAAGATATTTTAATGATGCATGGTCTGAAAATATAACAACTTTTGCTCCTAACAGGTACGGACCCAAATTTTCTAACGCAAACACAACTACTAAAAATTCTTTTTTGAATGTGGTGTAGTTCAGTTGTGCATCATTTAATGTCCTACTCGCATAATGTACTACATGGGGCTTCTTATCTACCCTTTGACCTAACACAGCCCCAACCGTAAAATCTGATTCGTCATACATGATCTCAAAAGGGAGAGACCAATCAGAGTTGCTTAATATATGGGTTGTTGTTAATTGTTCTTTTAACAAATTAAATGCATTTAAGCATTCTTGATCAAAAATAAATTTTGTACCTTTTGCCGACATATTGCACAGAGGTTTACAGATTTTTGAAAAGTCTTTTATAAATCTTCTATAAACACCTGCATTACCTATAAAAATTCTAACACCTTTGACTGTAGTTGGGGGAGGTAGTTTTGAGATAACTTCAATCTTCGCCTTATCTACCTCAATTCCTTTATTCGACACAATATGACCTAAAACAATTCCATGTTTAACCATAAAATGACTTTTGTCCCAACTTATGGTCAAATTGGTTTCACAACATCTTTTGAGAACTGATGTTAGATTTTCTAAGCAATTATCAAATGATTTCCCAAAGACTGAAAAATCGTTCATGAATACTTCTACACACCTTTCTACTAAATCAGAAAATATTGAGATCATACATCTTTGAAATGTGGCAGGGGCATTACATAGTCCAAAGGGCATCCTTCTAAAGGCAAAGGTTCCAAAAGGACATGTAAAATTAGTCTTTTCTTGATCTTCCGGTACAAGTGAAATTTGATTGTAACCAGAAAAACCATTAAGAAAACAATAGTAATCATGGCCAGCTAATATTTTAAGAATTTAGTCAATAAAGGGTAAAGGAAAGTGATCTTTCCTTGTGGCCGCATTCAATTTTCTTAGATATATGCACATTTTGTAGCATGTTACAGTTCTCGTAGGAACTAACTCATCTTTCTCATTTTTCACAACTGTAATTCCCGATTTCTTAGGAACTACTTGAACAGGACTTACCCATTTGCTATCAGAAATTGGGTAAATTATACTTGCATCAAGAAGCTTAAGGACTTCTTTTCTAACTGCTTCTTCCATATGTGGGTTAAGTCTCCTATCTAGAAGGTTTGATACCTTCTTCCAAGTGAATTTTATGCATACACATAGTAGGATTTATTCCCTTTAAATCTGCTAAGGATCATTATATGGCTTCTCTATGTATCCATAAAAAATTAAACAAACTTGCTTCTTATTCTTCCTTTAAATCAGCAGCAATTATAACGGGTAAAGTTTTACCTTCCCCAAGAAATGCATATTTCAAGTGGGGTGGTAAGGGCTTTAAATCTAGTTATGTAGGAGATTCAATGGACGGGGTGAACTTTGGAACTTCTAGTTCCACTTTTCCAGTTTGAACATCTTTAAGAACTTCAAGTTCCTCTTTTTCAATTTGAGTATCCTTTGGAACTTCAAGTTCTACTCTTTCAGTTTGAGCATCCTTAGAACGGATCTCTTCCTCTAATTCCTCAATGTCGAATATCAAATTTAGAAAATCTCTATTATCTGAATCTCTTCTAAACATTACTTGTTCTAACTCATCTTCCTTTAAATATGATTCAAAATTTTGGGATGTAAGGTTTTCTATTTCATCAATTGAAAAGCAAGTGTTCATATCGCAGGCCTATTCAAAGCTTCAAAAATTGAAATTTCTACAGTCTCTCCGATAACTGACATTGACAGCTTACCGTTCCTTGCATTAATCATTGTATTGGCCGTGGCCATAAAAGGTCTTCCTAACAGAATAGGAACTTCATTACTTGTACATATTTTCCTTTCCATCTCTAGAACCACAAAGTCGATCGGTATGATCAACTTATCAACTTGAACTAAAATATTCTCTACTATTCAAAGGAGATGTTTGACCGAACGGTCAGCTAACTGTAAAGACATAGTATTGGGTTTTAATTCTCCCAATCCTAATTGTTTATAGACAGCGAAAGACATTAAATTAATACTCACACCTAAGTCAAGTATTGCTTTCATATATTTTGAATTACCCAAAGAAACTTGGATATTGAAACTACCTGGATCTTTTAATTTATGGGGGATTTCAGGTTGTAATACGGCACTTATGTTTTTAGAAACAATTTTTTTCTCATTCTTTTCGAATTTGTGTTTCTTAGAGTGGAGATCTTTGAAAAACTTAGCATATGATGGAATATTTTTAATAACTTTGAGCAAAGGAAGATTAATATTTACTTTAGATAACATATTATAAATTTCCATAAATTGTTTATCGATTTTGTTTTTTATCAATCTACTAGGAAATGGAATTGGTGGAACATATGATGGATGTGCAACATGTGGTTCCTCAAGAGGTTCTGTCTCTTTTTCTTTATCTTTCTCTTGTATTTCTTTTTTAGAATCTTTTTCTTTTTCTTCAACTTGTATTTCCTCACCAGAATTACTTACATCATCAGGAATATCAGAAGGAGTAGAATCACTTACCTTTTCACCAATGACTTTTCCACTACGCAGAGTAGTGATTTATTTTTCTTGTTCATTTTGACTAGGGAACTTCCTTTCTTCTCTACCTCTCAATTGAGCTAATTCTCCTGACATTTGTCACAATTGCATCATTATTTCCTAGTTAAAAACATTCTGTGTCTCTCTCCATTCATCATTTTTTTTCTTCTTCAATTTGAAGTTGTCGTTGTTGAGGAAATTGTTGATGACACAATGGCTTATTTCCTCCCCATGCGAAATACGGATGATTTCTCCAACCCGAATTGTACGTGTTGGAATAAGGATTATTCATTTTGTCTAGGAGGATATGAGTTCATAGCATTCACCTGTTCAAGAAGCAGAGTACTAGATGGATAAAAATTAGTAGCATGATTATTTAGTCTACAAATAGCACACGCTTCTTACATTTAAGAGTTATTTTCAATTTTGTGTTGTAGGGTTTCAATTTGTGCTTGCATCCGCTCAAATTTAGCATCACTATTTGTATTATCTTGAATTTGATACAAACCTTTATTTTTACCTCTAGTGCTTTTCTGTTGAGAATTAGCACATAACATTTCAAAAAAATCTTCTAATTTAGCTGGTGTCATTCCTCTAACGGAACCACCGGCTGCACTGTCAACCATAGTTTGAAGAGCAGAAGAAAACGCATGATAAAATTGAGTAACTAAAACATCCTGGGAAAGATTATGATAAGGACACATAATTTGTAAATTTTTAAATCTATCTCATGCTTCATGTAATGTTTCTCCTGGTTCAGTTTGGAAGGCAATAATTTGTTTTCTATAGTCAGATAGAGATGTTTGATAAAATTTACTCATAAACAAATCATATAATTGAGCTCATGTTTAAACACTCCTTGGTGCCAAATTCATAAACCATCTTTTCGCTGCATCTTTTAATGCGCATTGAAAATATCGCATTTTTAATTGATCTTTCGTTAGACCTCCTAACGGAAAATGATCAGTCATACACCCATACTCTTTCACAAAAGCAACTGGATTTTCAGAAGGTAGTCCATAGAATGAAGGCAATATATTATAAAAATGGCCTTTAAGTTCAAAGTCTCTTACTGCTTCTGGTAATACTAAACATGACGGTGTCGCATTTAGCATTGGGCGACCATAATCATTTATAGTTCTTTGATTTACTATCATTTCCATATTTCGAGCAACTGGTTCCTCCTTGATTCATTGGAGGAACCAGATTTTCTAGATTTTGATTAGCCATTGGAGGATCAGCCATAAGATCCTCTCTATCTACTTGTTCTTGATTGATTGGTGGATTGTCAAAATTATTAGGATTTCCCTAATTTCTACCAAGATTATTTATATTTTGATTTAAGCTTGATAGCTTGAGATTTAAAGATCTACGATCGTGCATACAATGCAAAACTAAAACAAATAAATAATTAAATTAAAAATGTGGCGACCCGACCCGGACCTGAGGTGGAACCGCGGGTCGGACCGTCCAAATAGGAGGGAAACAAGTAAACACATAAACATGCAAGGACTCAATTTAAGAAAACGATGTGACGCAACATTGGAGACGTAACACGCCTCGGCACCAAATGGCCGGAATTTTTAAAACTTTTCAAACCTGATATAACAGTTAAGCAATTAAACCAAATCATCGGCGACACTACATACCAGAACCCAAGCTAGCAGTTTATGGACAAGAATTAAATAAGAGCTAATAGGATGCTCAACGAAAGACTTATACGTAGTGAACTAATTAACATGATAACCAAAGCTCGGCTTACACAATGCCGGCATTAAAGGGATTACAAGTATTACAAGTAATAATACTACAAGTAGTTAACTAAAATAAACAAGTACAAGTTCTAGCACATTCCCAAGCATAGTCTAAATGACTTGTTTTAAAACCCGTCGTCCTTGCAAATTACAAAAAAAAAGGAAGAGGACATCTAAACCACCTCTTCAACTGCAACGACGGACCAAAAGAGGAACAAGGGAACACGAACACTGCAAGCATCATGAGAAGGACTAGCTTTGCTAAGTTCTAAAGCAGGAAAGGGGAATGGGTAAGTCATAAAGACTTGTAAGCTATCAATCATGGCAATATGCAACATACAAGGCAAGATATCGTCACATAAGCATATAGAACATATATCCAAGATGCACATTGTTTCACATAGGTGCTTATAATTAAATCACATAGGATAAGGATATATGGAGAGCAGGGCCGCTATGTAGTTGATCGATGTCTTATTTTAATTATTTTCCTTGCAAGTGGACAAGACTATTGGAGAATAGTTTTGGAAGCAAGGGTCGAACCCACATAGACAAGAAGATCACAGATAGTGCAATTTATTGATAGCAAATTATTAATCTAAGGGGGGTTTTTGTATTTATTCTATTCTAAACTACTATTATTATTTAGGTGTTTAACTAATTAGCAGCAATTACAGGTTATGAAGATCTTATGGCGGATGGCAATCTAGGATTAGGGGTTCACTTGTATCTCCTCTATGTTTAATTCAAAATAATTATCATTCAATCTATTGGGTTCGTTCACAAAATATAGATATAGTTTGTTGAATTATTGGTTCAACCTCCATCCCCGAATAATTCATCCATTCTCTATCCTAGGCACAAGAACATATAATCCAACTGTCACTTAGATCATATATAGAACCTGGCCCTAACTTATCACTCTCGTACATCGATAGGTCCAATTTATTGTGATGGTGAGCCAGTGTACGACATATGCACATTGATCATGCAGTTATCCACACCTCTAGGCCTATATTATTTGCGATTACATTCATTTGTTCAAAGCGAAATAATATAGGGATTGATAATCACCACAATCACAACAAGAATTGAATAAACATAAATATAAATTAAAACATAGATTTGATACAAGTTACCTCCTAGATTAATGAAGATTTAGTTCATCTTTTAAGATGAACAACACATGGAGATGAATGAAGTCATGAATCGATCTTCGATACTTGTAATTTACACAATCTAATTATGTTATACAGCCTAAAATCTATCCTAAAGCTATACAAAACTGTTTCCAGCCGTTTCTAGACGTCCTAGGCTTTGGCTATCGACTCCTATTTATACCGAGGAGTTGTATTACAATCGTATAACGCGAATTTTTGTGTTCTGACTACCTTGCGGTCACAAGGTCTGGCACACCTTGCGTCTGCAAGGTCCTTGACAATTCCGGGGTTTGATCTCTGAGGTTTCTGTCCACCTTGCGGAGGCAAGGTCTGGAACACCTTGCGACCGCAAGGTCTCCAGCATGATTCTTCTTCTTTTCTTCTTCAATTTTCAGTCTGACCTCTTCTTGGAATTTGCATATAAAAGCCTTGTGATTTGCATATTTTCACTAAAAACCCTGAAACTCACAAAACTCACTGAAAACACATATCAGTAGCCAAAAGCCTCGTGAAATAGCATAATTTAAGTCATAGAAGTATAGGAAATCGACGTATAAAATACATCGATCAGTAGTTCCTACATATAAGCATTATCTGGAATGTGAGGTGTCGGATGATTGTGAGTACATCGACCTTCCGAGGAGATGACCGGGATAGACACACCAATATGCTCTAATGGTTACAGCAAAGGGGCTACTTCCCCACTGTGGCCAAGTATGAATTGTGTTCTAGAATGGACTTGGAATAACTTTTGTTCTTGGACTTGTTGTGAATTGTAACTTTGAAAATGATGATCGATCTTGATTGACTAAAATTCATGAATGACTTAATAGTCTAATTGTAAATGAATCGAGAACATAGAAAAGAGCAATAAATTGCATATATCATCTATCCTCTACTTGAAAATAATTTAGCGATAACTCAACGGAGTTGCACTTAGAGAGTCATTGAACAATATCGACTCTATAATTAATCCCTACGACGTTTAGAGTTCAATTGAATTGTAAATTAGCTCTTGAGAATTCTTAAAGTGATTTATCTCATGCTTGACTTGTATATCGTAGAGTAATATGTCTACTTGATTGGATGAATCGCTCTTGTCGATCTCGCTCCCCTACTTGATTTATTACGTGAGTAAACATCTACTTGACTCGGACGAGTTTGCTCTTGTCGAACTCGCTCCTTACTTGATTTTGTGTGACAAGTAAATATCTACTTAGCATACAATTAGTCTAGCTGGCATACGTGAATTGTCTAGATGGTCAACGGTGCATTGCCGTTATGAATTACAAGATTCATGGTAGTGATGGGTCGCCACACCATAAACTTGCACACACCCTTCACTACTGATCACAGTGGAGAAGAGTATCTCGTCGTAACCAATGGGCGCTTGGAACAATACTATCGTGGTCGATGTATCATACACGTTCATCCAACAAATACATTCAAGATAACCTTGTCTATTTTAGGTCTACGAAGCGGCACCGGTTCCATAACACATCCTTATCCTATATGATTTATTTAAGCACTTATGTGAAAACAACGTGCATCGCGACATGAGAACTACGTGCTAGTATGATCTTTCTTGATACGTGTTATGTATGTCTTGCATTATATCATGTCATGCATATTGGTGGCTTACAAAGTCTTTATGACTTACCCCCTCCCTTTTTACTGTTTTAGATCCTAACCATCCAGGACCGTCTCATCGAGGTTGATCATCTACTCTTGTTCGTGAACGCGCCTAGAGGTGGTAGCGTTGGCTTTTGGTTTCTCTTTTGGCAAGGACGCTTGGGTTAAAGCAAGTCATTTAGACTTCGCTTAGGAATGTGTACTTGTAGTGACTTGTTCTTGTGTAGATTTATAGTACTACTTATGTTTCTAGTCGTTTGCCGGCACTTATAGGCCAAGCCTTGCTTGTATGTATTGGTTCACTCGTTAAGACTTCCATTGAGCATCCCATTAGCTCTTATTTACTTTTGTTGTTTCTCCAATGTATTTAGCCTTCGAGGTATATATATTAGCATGAATTATTTAGTTGTTGGGTTCCGATTGTAAAGTCGCCGATGAATTGTTTACTTGCTATTAACTGTTATATCAGGTTCCAAAGTTTTAAAATATTCCGGCTTTTAGTGCCGAGTTATACTGTGTGTCCAATGTTGCGTCGCGTCAGTTTTGATAATTTAGTCTTTTCTATGCTTGTCTTGTCCTTATTTGGACGACACGACCCGCGACCCCTCCTCGGGGTCGGGCTGTCACAGGTTTAATTGTCGAAATTGGAAACACGGGGTTTAATTTGCAATACATGCAATAGGATAGGTTTTTTTTTCAATTCACTCGCCAAATATTCATCAAGTTAGGGCTATTCAATGGGAAATGGAGTTCAAAATTTTCCACTGCTTCAGACAGGCTAATAGTGTTGCTGACCTTCTGGCTAATTTGGGTTGTGGCTCTTACCTTCGGGTCAATTTGAGGATGTTCGTGATCTACCTCCCCGCATTCGTGGCTCCCTTATTATGGATAAATCTAGCACTCCTTATATTAGACGTTCAATTTAATATGAATTTTTTTGGTCTGTTTATTTTAGTGGCTTTTTTGTCGCTCTGTATTTTATTTTTGAGATAAGGCTCCTATGTCCTCCCATTTATAAGGGCAAGGCTGGTTTTCCCCCTCGAATTTGTAATTCTCTTTTCCTTTTAATAAAATCTAGCATGGTACTACCTTTGTTTCCCTAAAAAAAAAGTATGCCAAATATGTGTTTGAAATTTACTTGAGTATGTTAGTATGTACTTAGATTTAGTTAGACAATAATTGTGTTCAAATTTCTTATTTATGAGTACTTGGTGAAATGGATTTGGTATTGGTAATGTTTTGGTTACTTTTGGCTATGTTGATCTAGGACAAGTAAAGTTGAGTCTCAAGTGCATCCTATTATGTTTTGGGAAGTTTGTTCGTGCCTTGGGTTGAGTTTGAATTCTTTGGTCCATTTTGGTCAGTTTTCTGGGTTGTGGAAGGAAGATAGTCGTGTCCTATGGGGCAAGGCGACCGCGTTGTATTAGCTTTTTAACAGGAAAGTTTCTAGAGGGAAAGCTGTCGCGTCCTTGGGACAAGGCGGTCGCATTGCTGGGGTTAGGCAGTCGCGTTACAAATGGTAAAGCGACCACGTCTTGGGTAGAAATTGGGTATTAAACCAAGGTTTTAAAGTGATCGCATTGTTTATGGAAAACCGACCGCGTTTTCCTGAAGGTAGTCGCGTTGTAGGGAAAAGGCAACCGCGTCCGACACCATAATTTTTAGTTCACTATTCTGGACACGATTCAGTCACATCATGTATGGGAAGGTAACCTCCTTTGCCCCTGTTTCAGTATGTCCTTTTTAGTAATTAACCATTATTTTTATCAAAATATATTTCAAGGCACGTGTAGACACCCCAATTTCGTACCCCTAGTACGTAACATTGACATGCAATATCAAGACCTGTTAAAACTTAACAAATGTCAAGTTACAGGGTTTAAAATGCAAATGACAAAGCAGGATGCGCAAAATAGTGAAATGTAGGGGCCAGAGTGTCAAAAAGAGGCTGAAGAAAAGGAGCCAGGAGGCGCTGCCACATCTCCCCATGGGCGCGACGCCAAGAGCCTTAAGGTTCGGCGCCCAGCTCTGCTATAGTGCTCTCCGACACTTCAAACCAAATTATAACATAAAACCTACCTGGTTTATCAATGGTATCAATAAACCAATTGATAAACCAGTTCAATAAACCAGTTTCTTAAACCAATTTCATAAACCAATATGTGAATAGTGTAAACCACTTAAGCGACCATTGGTCAACCCGTCGACTACACTTGTCGACTAAAATGATAATATGCACATATATCCCAGTTTCATAGACCAGTTAAATGTGAACATGGTTTATTAACTGGTTTATTGATAAACCATGATGCATTTTCAAAGGAAAACCTTTTTTGACTTGGGAAACTGAATTACAACATAAACAGACTTAGTTTATCATTAAACCATTTCATACACCAGTTGATAAACCAGTTTTTATCAACATGGTTTATCAAAAAACCTGTCAAACCACACATAAAACCAGTTGAATAAACCAACATAATACTAAAGGATTGTGTTTGCAATTACAACATAACATACTTTATACCAATATTTAAGTACCAATTACAACAATATAACATAGTCTCTACCAATACAAAAATATACAACTGAATGATTAGGTAAAACAGCGTTAGGATAAAGGTTTCGGCGCAGGCGTAATGTAGGGAGAAGAGATATATGTGCAGATGTTTTTTTCTCCTTTCTCTTTGATTCCAAAATATTGTCAGCCCCAATACCAAGGAGACATTTCATTTTCCTACCCTTAACCTTAACCTCATCTATTTTTCCCGGCTTATCCTCCGCATCTTCACCTGCTTCAAATGCAGATACTTTTTCCAAAAGATCATCCAAATCTTCCAACATATCTTTCACATTTTCACTTTTTTCTGCTCTTCTTCCTTTTGAAGACACTTTCACTCTTCATAGCAGTAATAGTGGAAATGAGATTGGTGGCAGGGGAGTATTAGAGATGGTGGTAGAAGGGGCAGTAGTAGTGGAGATGAGAGTGGTCGTAGGGGTAGTGGAGATGGTGGGAGTGGCATTTGGGATTCTGGAAAAGGCAACAAAACTTGGAAAAGTAGGAGAAGAGTAACAAGTGGGAGTCCAAGTCAAGCTGGCGGGTGATGCTTGTTCTCGAGCAGGACCTAAACTTATTTTTAGATCATCATGTTAATTAAAGTAGGTAAGCAAGTTTAGGTAAGTATAAACTAATTAATATCACACTTCAATCCTAAGATGGTCAATCTTTTGGTCCATATGGTCAATCTTCTAGTCCATCTTCTGCAATAAATCAAAAATTGCACTGAGATGAGGAGTGCTGGTGTTGTTGGTGCTAGTGCTAGTCATAATGAGAGAGGGAGAAGGATATTATCGGGAGGGGATACATGTTGGGGATCGACGGCCTTCATCTTCAACATGTTCAGCCTCAACATGGAAGGATGTGCTCCAATCAGCACCAAACAGACGCTCATACTCAACAACAAACTGCTTTTGTTTTTCGGCTTCGGTGGGGATTAGTGGAACAAGCACTTCATCCTGTCAATTGAGCAAAATACTAACTTGATTAATAAATAAACTATACTGGGCCTCTACTATTTATAAAATAATATAGTTTGGATTAAATAACACAACAACTTTATTAATCAAACTCTACATTTACCTTTGGGTTATCCAATATCTCCATGATTTCCTCATAGCTTGGATTTTGACATGACTTCCAATTGCACATTCTATGTATTTTGGACACTTTATTGTTGATTTTTGATAGCCCATATTGTTCTTTAAATCCAGGAAAACCCTGGAACAACTCAAATACCCAAATCTGCATTTTCAAAATGTTAATTATTAGAAGCATATCAAATTGAAAAAAATCATCTAACCATTCAATATAAAAATCAGCTACAAATGGTTACCTGTAATGCCAACGGAAAGTCGTTGCATACTTCTGTCTTAGCACCAGAACTAGCCATCTTCATCAATGAATTGAAAAGGTGGGTATAAGACTTTGTTCCCCATGGATATTTATTGAACAAATCCAAGTTCTTAACTATACTCAAAACACCCATATCAATACCATTATTAGGTGATGCACCCGTCAGCACATACTCTCAAACAAGTGCAAGACCAATCTTCAGCTTATCATCCATGTCAGTTACCTCTCTAAATATTTGTCTTAACTCCTCAGGCTTCATTGTTTTTCCTCTCAGTCCAGGAATATATTTCTCTAATAATTCCTTGGTAGTAGGGATTTCAGGGACATAATCTTTCAATAATCTAGGTTTTAAACCTGTGATTACGGTGTAGTCCGAAAAAGAAAATCTAACTTTTTTACCACCTATACAAAACCATATTTCATTTTTATTGTTTCTAGGTGACTCAATCCTAAAAAGTGTCAAAACATGAATCAGCACATTGCTCTTATTAATATTTTTTCTCATCCTATACAATTTACCAATAGTTGATTTCCTGAATATAGTTTTGTGTGCACGATCTAATGTTTTATATACATCATCTAATATTAACAAATTGCATCTTGTAGTAACCTTGCATTTGTACCAATCATCTCATGAAACAATATATGACATCTGTAATAAAAATATAAATTAAATTAAATATTAAAAAAAGGAACTATAATATACAACTATTAAAACAAGGTTTACTTCCATGGTTGATTCAAGTGATCGTATGAAATTACACATGGTTTACTCACATGGTTGATTCATATATCATGTTATAAAACACATGGTTTTCTAACCTTAAACAAAAACTCAAGTACACGATTTACTGACATGGTTTATTGATGAACCAGATTCATTCAATAAAAAAAAAAATTGCCTTAACAAACCAACTACATGGAAAACTGATAAATAGAAACCTAAACCTGAACATAGCAATAAAATTTCATTTATGTTCAGGTTTATGTTTTTGTTTATCAGTTTGCCATGTAGTTGGTTTATTAAGGCAAAAAAGATTTTATTTTCTCTTGAATAAACCATGTGAGTAAACCTTGTGTAATTTCATATGATCACTTGAATCAACCATGGAAGTAAACCTTGTTTTAATAGTCTTATATTATAGTTTCTTTTTTTAATGTTTAATTTATATTTCTATTACAGATGGCATATATTGTTTCACGAGATGACTGGTACAAATACAAGGTTACTACAAGTTGCAATTTGTTAATATTAGATGAGGTATATAAAACATTAGATCGTGCACACAAAACCATATTCAGGAAAACAACTTTTGGCAAATTGTATAGGATGAGAAAAAATATTAATAAGAACAATGTCTGATTCATGTTTTTGGCACTTTTTAGGATTGAGTCACCTAGAAACAATAAAAATGAAATATGGTTCTGTATAGGTGGTAAAAAAGTTAGATTTTCTTTTTCGGACTACACCATAATCACAGGTTTAAAACCTGGATTATTGAAAGATTATGTCCCTGAAATCCCTACTACCAAGGAATTAGTAGAGAAATATATTCCTGGACTAAGGGGAAAAACAGTGAAGCCTGAGGAGTTAAGGCAAATATTTAGAGAGGTAACTGACATGGATGATAAGCCGAAGATTGGTCTTGCACTTGTTTGGGAGTATGTGCTGACGGGTGCATCACCTAATACTGGCATTGATATGGGTGTTTTGAGTATAGTTAAGAACTTGGATTTGTTCAATAAATATCCATGGGGAACAAAGTCTTATACCCACCTGCTCAATTCAGTGATGAAGATGGCTAGTTCTGGTGCTAAGACTTCTGTATGCAACGGCTTTCCGTTGGCATTACATGTAACCATTTGTAGCTAATTTTTATATTGAATGGTTTGATGATTTTTTTTCAATTTGATATGCTTCTAATATTTAACATTTTGAAAATGCAGGTTTGGGTATTTGAGTTGTTCTAGGGTTTTCCTGGATTTAAAGAACAATATGGGCTATCAAAAATCAACAATGAAGTGTCCAAAATACATAGAATGTGCGATTGGCAGTCATGCCAAAATCCAAGCTATGAGGAAATCATGGAGATATTTGATAACCCAGAGGTAAATGTAGAGTTTGATTAATAAAGTTGTTATGTTATTTAATCCAAACTATATTATTTTATAAATAGTAGAGTGTCCAATATAGTTTATTTATTAATCAAGTTAGTATTTTGCTCAATTGATAGGATGAAGTGTTTGTTCCACTGATCCCCACTGAAGCCGAAAAACAAAAGCAGTTTGTTGTTGAGTATGAGCGTTTGTTTGGTGCTGATTGGAGCACATCCTTCCATGTTGAGGCTGAACATGTTGAAGATGAAGGCCGTCGATCCCCACCATGCATTCCCTCCCGATAACATCCTTCTCCCTCTCCCATTGTGACTAGCACTAGCACCAGCAACACCAGCACTCCTCATCTCAGTGCAATTTTTGATTTATTGCAGAAGATGGACCAGAAGATTGACCATATGGACCAAAAAATTGACCATCTTAGGATTGAAGTGTGATATTAATTAGGTTATACTTACCTAAACTTGCTTACCTACTTTAATTAACATGATGATCTAAAAACAAGTTTAGGTTCTGCTCGATAACAAACATCACCCCCCAGCTTGACATGGACTCCTACTTGTTACTCTTCTCCTACTTTTCCAAGTTTTGTTGCCTTTTCCAGAATCCCAAATGCCACTCCCACCATCTCCACTACCTCCCCTACAACCACTCTCATCTCCACTACTACTGCCCCTACCACCACCACTCTCACCATCTTTACTACTCCCCCTGCCACCAATCTCATCTCCACTACTACTACTATGAAGAGTGAAAGTGTCTTCAAAAGGAAGAAGAGCAGAAAAAAAGTGAAAATGTAAAAGAGATGTTGGAAGATTTGGATGATCTTTTGGAAAAAGTATCTGCATTTGAAGCAGGTGAAGATGCGGAGGATAAGCCGGGAAAAATATATGAGGTTAAGGCTAAGGGTAAGAAAAGGAAATGTCTCCTTGGTATTGGGGTTGACAATATTTTGGAATCAAAGAGAAAGAGGGAGAAAAAAACATCTGCACATATCTCTTCTCCCTACATTACGTCTGCCCCGAAACCTTGATCCTAAAGTTGTTTTACCTAATCATTCAGTTGTATACTTTGGTATTGGTAGAGACTATGTTACATTGTTGTAATTGGTACTTAAATATTGGTACAAAGTATGTTATGTCGTAATTGCAAACACAATCCTTTCATATTATGTTGGTTTATTCAACTGGTTTATGTTGGTTTTGGTTTATGTGTGGTTTGACAGGTTTTTTGATAAACCATGTCGATAGAAACCGGTTTATCAGCTGGTGTATGAAATGATTTATTGATAAACCAGGTCTGTTTATGTTGTAATTCAGTTTCCCAAGTCAAAAATGGTTTTTCCTTTGAAAATGCATCATGGTTTATCAACTGGTTTATCAATAAACCAGTTGATAAACCATGTTCACATTTAACTGGCAACCCATGTTCACATTTATTTAACTGGTAAACCATGTTCACTGGTCTATGAAACTAGGATATATGTGCATATTACCATCTTGGTCGACAAGTGTAGTTGACAGGTCGGCCAATGGTCGATTAACTGGTTTACACTATTCATAGATTGGTTTATGAAATTGGTTTAAGAAACTGGTTTATTGATAAACCATTGATAAACCAGGTAGGTTTTATGTTATAATTTGGTTTGAAGTGTCAAAAATAGTTTTTCCTTTTAGCTCAGCTCTTTGTTTCTCTTCCTCTTCCTTGAATGCTTTAAGTGCAGCAAACTCACCTGCAGCATATGCAGCTTGAACTCCAACAGTTATGGAGTCCTGTATGGAGGGTAGAAGAGGTTGAATCTACATCTGCAAACCTTGAACATGTTCGTTCATCTGCTGTTGTACTTCCTGAATCTGTTGATTCAGCTGCTGGTTCATGTCCTTGAGATCTTCTTTGATGTACACCTGAGTAATTCTTACAATATCTAGTGCTTCATAGTAAGTAGCACCTTCAAGAAAGAGATTACCAGAGGCAAAGCAGGGTTCAAGTAGTAGGATCTCAGAGGAGCAAGAGGGAGTAGCGCTGGTGGTGGAGCAGCAGGAGTAGTAGTTGGTGGTGGAGGAGTTGTTGAAGTTGTATGAACAACATCTGTAGGTGAGGAAGAGGGGGTGTCATCAAGGAATAATGTTTTCTTCCTAGTAGGCTGAATATTAGCTAGTTTAACAGTAGCTTTATGTATCTTCCTTAGCCTATAAGCATGATTATGGGTTGGAGAAGGCTGGACCATTTCTGCAGTTGTTTCTGATGTAGTCTTTGGAGGCACAAATTCTTCTGAGGATGAACTGTCTTCAGTAGATGTAGATGAAGAAGATGAAGTTGAATCAGTAGAACTTTCATCAGCTGCTTCTTGACTTTCCCAACTAGAAGTAGATGGAGTAATGGGGATTTTGATTGTGTTCAGTTCAAGATCAGATGGAGATGGTGACTTGGTATGATCTGTTGTTGGAAAAATCATGGAGAAGGGTTGAGCTTTAATGGGTGAAGCAGAAGCATGTGGAGATGGGGTTTTATGTGGTTCAAGAGATAGCTGGGTAGAGGTAGAACCTCCTCCTACCTTTGTGGATCTCTTTTCTAAGAGAGACAGATACTTGATAGATACACTGATTAATAAACCACAGACCAGTTAACACAATTAACAAACAATGACATGATTTATCTATGGTTTATTAATAAACCAGTTGATAAACCAGTACATACACTGGTTGATAAACCAGTTTGCAAACTTGTTTGGTAACCAGTTTCATAAATGACCACACACCATTTAACAGACACTCACTTGGTTTATCTATGGTTTATCAATAAACCAGTTGATAAACTAGTTTGCAAACCAAGGTGTAAACCTGTTTGGCAACTTTTTTTTTTTTTTGATAATGGTAAATGTATATAAATATCGTAGCTGCCAAACAGTGACGCTGGCTTGCCTATATACAAAGAAGAAAAAGACAAAAGATTAACTATCGTAAAGGCAAGTTCTCGCACAAAATCTACAAAAGAGGAAGGCAAGAATGAGAATGTGTGTGCCCCCACGTACACCACACAAACAAGAGATGAGCGAGCACTCTTCAAATTTGAAATAGGTCCTTCCTCATTATCGAAAGCTCTCCGATTTCTTTCCTTCCATATTGTCCACCACACCCCCAACGGGCGACTTCCCACAAAAGATTTCTTTCCTTCCTACCGAAAATACCTCCAGCTCCACAAAGAAATCTTTGGAGGTCTCCTAGAGTACCCACTCCACTTTGAACAAGCGGAACAAAAGGTTCCACAAATCCCCAACCACCGGCAATTGCAAAACCAAGTGATTTACACTCTCCTCACTCTCCTTGCATAAGAAGCATCCGTTAACATATATGATCCCTCTTTTCCTCAGTTATCCCCGGAAGAATAGCCTGCTCGCCACTTCCCATGCAAAAAGGCTACGCGACTTTGAGCTACCGCCTTCCACACCAACTTCCATGGAAAAGATGACCGATCTCTACTTGACGGCTTGGCATAATAACCTTTCAGCGAGAATTTGTCCTTCGCTCGACCGTCTCCAAACCACCCTATCGACTCGCCACCAACTTTTTGAGCGTAAAGGAGCTCAAAGAATCTAGTCACCGAATCTATCTCCCAATCCTCGAAAATTTCTTCTAAACGCTCGGGTTCCGTGATACTCGACCTCCCTCTAAAGAGAGCATTGAGCCGATCAAACTATTCCTTTCCCTAGACAAGGAGAAGAGTTCGGAAATGATGATGGATAACACCTCATCTCCACACCATAAGTCATTCCAAAATTCCACCTTCGCCTCGACCCAATCTCGAATGAAATATTCCTACCAAAAGCATTCCACCTTTACTAATACCTTTCCATACTCTTGCCCCAAACGCTTCATAGACCTCTACTGAAACCACAAATGATTCCCTAAGCCATATTTACTCTCCACCACTTTCCTCCATAAGGCCCCTTATCTACCACGCACCTCCACAACCACTTCCCAAGCAGTGGCTTCATTAAACAATTTGAGATTTTTCACTCCTAAGCCCCCTTTCCCCAAATCGAGAGCAAACTATGTCCCAATTAACAAGATGAAGTTTCCGACATGAAGACCAACCATCCCAAAAATCCCTTTCCGGCTTCTCTAATCTATTACGAACCGTCGAATTACGAAGATGACAGAAAGTACGTAGGCAAATTCGAGAGTATTTTTCACCAACACCAATCTCCTCCTTTCGACAAATACGCTTCTTCCACCGTAAACGACGTTCGAATCTAGCAACCACCGAGTTCCATACATTCTTGTTCTTATATGTGGGCTCAGATAGGCAAACCAAGGTACACGGACGGAAAGATAGGCAACCTTGCATCCGAAAAAGAAGCCAAAGCGTTAATCCTCGAACGCCGCCCACCGGAATGATATCACTTTTGGAAATATTGATGCGCAACCTGGCCGCTCGAAAGAAAAGCAAAGACCATCCTAAGATATCCCGGCTGAGGCGCTCCGCACCGCAAAAAACTGTAATTAAGTGTCGCGCAAGAGAGATGAGACACCAAAGTCCCCCTAGAGTGTTCCCCACCCACTTTGAACCCACCGATGTAGCCACCCAAAGTAGCTTTCTCCGAAGTTTGCTAAGGGCCTTCATGACTATGATGAACAAAAAAGGAGAGAGGATCTCCTTGTCTCAAACCCTCGAGCTCGGGAAAAACCTTGGAATCTCCATTGACCAACACCGAGAACCTAGCCGAAGATATGCAAAGCGGATCCATCTTCTCCACTTGATTCCAAAAAACCCATCATTAAAAATCCCAATTTACATGATCATAAGCCTTTTCTATATCCAAATTGCAAAGAATCCCGAACGCCACTTTTTAATCTAGCATCCACAATTTCATTAGCAATCAAAGATGCATCAAGAATTTGCCTTTCCATGACAAAGCATGCCGGGAATCTGAGATGATCTTGCCCAACACCTTCCTCAACCTCTCGAGACATCACCTTGGAGATGAGCTTGTACACCCCGCCAACTAGGCGATAGGCTGAAGTCCTTGACGCCACCGCTCCTTTTTCTTAGGAATCAACACAATAAAGGTAGAGTTCGACTCTTCTCAAACCGAAAGTTATCGTGGAAATGATTAAAACCTTCGAATGTCGTCTTTCACTACTTCCCAAAGAATGTCGAAAAAGGCCAAGGTGAAACCATCCGGCCCCGGGGCTTTATCTCCACTCAAGCTACGCAAAGCCGCCACTACTTCCTCCTCTCGAAAAGCCTATTCCGCACCATCCGCATCGGCGAGCTTGAGATTTGAAGCCGACACCGCCCAAATCAGCTCTCCATTCACTTACGTCTCGCTTGTACATTCCTCGATAGAACTCCACAATGCCTTTCTTTACCTCTACAGATCTTGCAAAGTTATACCATCTATGGTGACCTTATGGATCTGTTTCTTTGCATTATGAACACTCGCCATACGTTGAAAAAATTTAGTATTTCTATCTCCTCCCTTAGCCATTGAATACGGGATTTTTGCCTCCAACTAATCTCCTCACTTTTAAGAAGGCGTTCCGGCAAATTCTACAATAATTTCTCTCTACGACTTGCCTCGACCTCATAACTCTCTTCTCTCCCAGAACTTTCATCTATACTCCTTATCTTCTCTTCCTCTTTTGATTTTAAGGTCTACCCTTCCAAAACTTCTCTGCTCCATGTTTTTAAGTCCCGCTCAGCTTGCGCCTTCTTGGCCACTATGAAACCCGGATCCCCCTCGACAATAAACGACTTCCATCTCGCTTTAACCCACTCCATAAAACCCTGCTCTTTAAGCCACATATTCTCAAACCTGAATGGACTTTTCCTGCTAATCACTTCACCAGTTGATAAACCACAGACACTTAACACAGTTAACAGACAATGACATGTTTTATCTATGGTTTATTAATAAACCAGTTGATAAACCAGTAGATACACTAGTTGATAAACCAATTTGGTAACAAGTTTCATAAACGACCACACACCTTTTAACAGACACTCACCTGGTTTATCTATGGTTTTCAATAAACCAGTTGATAAATCAGTTTCCAAACCAAGGTGCAAACCTGTTTAGTAACTTTTTTTATAAACCATAGACCAATTAACAAAATTAACAGAAAATGACATGGTTTATCTATGGTTTATTAATAAACCAGTTGATACACCAGTTGATGAAGCAGTTTGCAATAAATCAGTTTGCAAATCAAGATGCAAACCTATTTGGTAACTTTTTTTTTATAAACCACAGACCAGTTAACAAAGTTAACAGACAATGACATGGTTTATCTATGGTTTATTCAGTAAATACACTGGTTGATAAACCACAAACCAGTTAACACAGTTAACAGACAATAACATGGTTTATCTATGGTTTATCAATAAACCAGTAGACACACTAGTTGATAAACCAGTTTGCAAACCTGTTTGGTAACCAGTTTCATAAACAACCACACAACACCAGTTAACAGACACTCACCTGGTTTATTTATGGTTTATTAATAAATCAGTTTGCAAACCAAGGTACAAACCTGTTTGGTAACTTTTTTATAAACCACAGTTAACAGACAATGACATGGTTTATCTATGGTTTATTAATAAACCAGTTGATAAAACAATAGATACACCTGATAAACCAGTTTCCAATAAACCAGTTTGCAAATCAAGGTGCAAACCTGTTTGGTAACTTTTTTTATAAACCACATGCCAATTAACAAAGTTAACAAACAATGACATGATTTATCTATGGTTTATTTAATAAACCTGTTGATAAATCAATAGATACACCAGTTGATAAACTAGTTTACAATAAACCAGTTTGTAAACCAAGGTGCAAACCTGTTTGCTAACTTTTTTTATAAACCGTAGACCAGTTAACAAAGTTAACAGATAATGACATGGTTTATCTATGATTTATTAATAAACCAGTAGATACACCGATTGATAAACCAGTTTGTAAACAAACCTGTTTGGTAACCAGTTTTATAAACGACCACATACCAATCAGTTTTGGGCCATGGTTGAATTTGCAGAAAATTAAAATGGATTCAAATGAATGTTCATGGAAACGAACCTGAATACTAAGCACACAATTGATAGGTTTGCTTCGAATTTGGAAGAGAACTTTTCTAAACTCCACAACACAACTAAGAGAGGGAGTATTTGAGGAGGGGGACGAACCTAAATACTTAGCACACAGTTTGTTGGACTTCAAATTTGAGAGAGAACACTATATTTCGAATATTACGACTTTAACGAACTTTGTCGAACTCTGTTGGGAGAGAATATTCGACGAGGGAGTATTCGGTATACGTATACAGTGTACAAACCAATATCAAAAAAAGAAAATGATAAATAAAGAGTTGTTTAGATATTTTACAGCTGAAGTGGCCATATAAGTTTTTTTTTAAAGTTTGGCTAAAAATGATCGAGTCTTCTTTGATTTGACCGTTTTTGTAAATGCCCCTTAAAGTCACAAAATCAATTTCAAAAGCCAAAATCAATCGCCAGCCCCCAATTCTCTCTCTCTCTCTCTCTCTCTCTCCATATTCGTAACTCGGTTGTTACAAATCTTCGTCAATGGCGACTGAATTCAACTTTCAATTTCAGTCTCCGCGACAGATAATCGAACTACTCAAGGTTACTTCTCTCTCTCATTATATTTTAATTGATTTTGCTTGTTTTCGAAAATTAAATTCTGGAATAATTGCTCATGATTTATACTATTGAATGTGAATCGAAGTGTGGAGAACTATTTGAAAATTGTATTGATGTCCCTTACATATGTAATTTGTTCTTTATTGACGACACTCACGGCGGTCTCTGCTCTCTCTCTGATTCTATTTTGGTTGTTTTTTCCCCTTTCGTGATTTGTTTTTTATCGACGGCAATCTCTATGGAAATGAAATTCATGTTGAAGTTTCCAATTTAATTTCTATAGCCACAAAATTTTCTTCCACCATAACTAAATTCAAATTCCAACGCTGGCACTCACGTTTAGAGAAAGAGGGATTGAACTACTCGAGGTTTCTGGTCCCTCTCTCTCTCTCTCTCTCTCTCTCCCTCTCTGATTCTATTCTGGTTGTTTTTATGTGTTTCCGAAAATAAATTATGGTAAATATGGATTTTACAATTTAAAATTTTATATTGATGCTCTGTGTATGTGCTTCTTGCATGATTTATTCTATACTGATGGCAATCTCTTGAAACGGAATAGGCAGTTCGAGAATTTTGATTGTTGTGTGTTTGAGGTTTTACTTGTATATGAGAAATTGTTGCAGTTTCTGGCAAGTAATGTAAATTATTGGTCCCCCGGGTATCTAATTTTAGTATAGAACTATGAGTATTTATTTCTTCGGATGACTCCTTGCTTTAGTAGGTGAATCCAAACATTATGAAGTCAATGATCTAATCGGGTGTCAGGAACACTACTCTGACCATGATAACTAAATATATGTTTGGGAGCTTAAAACTTATGGCTTAGAATTTCAATTTGGACAAAATCACTTCAAATTTCTAGCATCAAACAGTAGCAATGTGGCAAGTTTATGGACTAAGTTTTGTTCCACTCAACTGGACTGATGCATCTCTGTATAGTAAAAGAATGCATGTCATACTATAAATGTGGATAATTCTCCTTTTGAGCCAACTGAGATTAGTTTGGATAATTCAAGTGAAGTTCACCCCCCTCAAACTTACTATAAAATATGGCAAGTTTATACATTAAAATTGACCCCATTAATGAAAATAAAAAGAAGAAGAACCAATCATTCATAAATTAGTACAAGTACGATTTAGCATTCTTGTGGTGAAGATTGTGAACACTGATAATAAATAAGATGTTAGAAGTCTAATACTGATACATATTGGGGTGCCAAGATGTCCAAGTGGGGTGGTAAACCAAAAGGGTCAACCAGGCTGTGCATCTTAAAAACGAAAGGTTTTGGGGACGAAAACAAGACCATTGCATGACTCGTGCGCTGGATCAAAGAGGCTTAAGCAGATTAAGGAATCCTTCGCCAGGGCACGGACTAGATGAAATTAATTAGGAAGTTGGTTAAGGGGATTGGCCTCTATTGGGTTGGTAGTAGGCTTGATACAACAAGGATACTCAAGGGGGAGTACGAGTGCATGGGTTACTCCGACGTTAAAGGGGCTCAATTGGAGCAATGGATTGGGCTGTTGTCTGGTAGAGGGCTGCTACTCTAACCACGGTTGGAAAGGTCTGGTCAAAAGAGAAGTCATGGCTTGATTGTTTGATTGGAAAGGAGGCCCGGGCATAGTGGAAAAGAGGCCTGCATGGCACAGCATGCAAGGATTAAACAAAGGGGGCAGATGTGGTTGTGTTACTATGGGAGACAGCTTCATCAGACCTTGAAGCTCAAGGATTCAATTAGTTAGAGTTAGATTTAATTGATGGGAGACAGCTTCATCAGACTTGAAGCTCAAGCATTCAGTCAGTTAGAGTTAGATTTAATTGCTTTGAAATAAAGTCCTACAAGGACTATAGATTAGGTTTAATGCTTTCTTAGTTAAATTAGAGTTTCGTTTATAGGAGGATAGGTTTTTTGTTCTAGTGTAAATTAGGAGTTATTTCATGTAATTTTCAGATTATGCATTGAGAAAAATAATAGAATATCGAGCAAAGTTTTGTTCAGATTATCCGTGATTTTTGAGTGATCTAAGGGGCAGTTTTGGAGCAATTTGGCCAGCCTGCTCACTGTTTAAGTAATCATTGGACAGCTTGTTTGAGGGAGCAATTTTTCACGTATCAGATACCCTCAAGACTGGATTGTTTTTGGCTTTTTTATATATGAATATAAATTCTGGGACAAGTGCTCATAATTGTTATTGAACTTGCATCTAAATTTGGATTTTACGATTTATAACGTATATTGATGTTTTGTACTTATGTGTGCATCTTTCGTTATTTGTTCTTTATTGATGGCAATCTTTTGGAAATGGATCATACTTTCCATGAATTATGATAATGGTGATGTTAATATATGAGCGATTTCTACCTTTTTTGGCTAGTAGTGCAAATTCATGGTACCAAAATTCAATCTTCAATGCTACTAGGGATCACCCACTTTGATACTAGTCTGTGCCACTCTTGTGGGGGAAATTGTGCCCCCTGGAGACCACATTATAAATGCACACGCTCACAGATTCATTAGGAAACCAAACTTTTCACATCATGTATTCCAAGTATCTCAAGCCAAAAAATTGTATTTTAGTTAAAGAAGCTATAACTTTGAAGGACAGAGCCCTCCAATCATTAGACAATAACATCAGGGGCCATTGCAATAGGTGTCCAACCTGGTTCAAAAGTTAGTTGAACGAGACTTAACTAGTTTATTGACCACCCACCAACCTAAAAGGATTCTCCTAAACAAACTTTTAGCTGCTAGAATCTCATTAGCACCACTAAGCCCTTGCTAAATAGTTATTTACATTCTCCTCTCCTGTACGATTGTACGAACCCGAACATCACTTTCAAATCTATCCGAGTTCTTTTACTTCTCTTGAAGCAGTTCCAGAACTTGTACATATTTGAAGGCTACACAAGTTAGAAATTGCTCTCACCATAGCTGTTATATAGAGCTTGTTTCTGGTGTATTCATCCCATAACAAGATTCTACTTGCCGTTTGAAATAGTTTGTCCCAAAGAGAGTTGCATATTGAAAATTAAGCTATGAATATACATTGTTCTTCCGAATTTATCTTTTTATGGTTTAGCTCTTAAATCTAGTTTTTGTGCAATTCAAAAGATATGGAAGTAAAGTATGCTCTACAAAAAAGTTTACACACAAAGTGTGACCTGTTTTTGGGTTGGAAGCAGTATGCCCAGCTGCAGTTACTGATATCTTTTAGTTCCTCTTATTGCAAATCAGAAACACTCTTCTGTTCCCAGCTCTTATGAAGAAATTGGCTCTTTGGTTGATTATTGATTATATCAGTGACAGTTTTCACTTGGTAAGTCTTTAGAATATTAATATATTAGGCTTTTACATTTCACAATTCACTCTTCATGCTCACATCACTAGTAATTTTTGATTGAAAGATGACATCCATCATTGATGATTCGTGCCTAACAAAATCGAATTCTTGAAAAACCAAACTTTCCAGTCTCACCAAGTGTCTTCTTTGGAACTAAACATTTATGGTTTTGAATGGTCAATTGACTTAATCTGCAGCACTTATCCTTCAAACTTTTTGTTTTTAATTTGTACTCTCCTAGTCTCTCTAAATGAGTGTTCCATTCTCACAAAACTAAAATGAGGATGTCCAATATGATTTATTTGGAACTAAACTTTGGGTAACTAGATTATTTGAGCTAACTAGAAAAAAATGATTTTGGGAATTTCATCATTTATTTACATGACTACGTGGAAAAAGTATTTGCAAAACATTAACACAAGTGTCGTTTTGATCATTATTGGTGTTCAATATGTTAGTCCCGTTTCTTATTCCTTTACTTTTTGTTTCTCAGTTTGGCTCTTGAACATGAGAGATATCATGATATTCTTATGGAAAAAAATTGTAATTCAGATTTAGATGCTCTGAACATTTTCGTCTACTTATATTTTGTCCAAAGTTGACAATATATTTTGTCCAGAATTTTCCTCTTCGTGTTGTTGTTTGTTTGGTTTTAGTGAGTAACAACTCACTAAATGAGGACTGGGAATTCGGTCTTTGGCAGATATCATACAAGCCTTTTCCCTTAATCTTTGGTGGAAGTTTCGGTCTCAAGACAACTTGTGGCCTCGTTTCTTTAAAGTTAAATACTGCTCGCGTTTCCACCCCTGTGCAGCCCCCATTCATGGCTCTCATATTTGGCAGCCCATGACTGCCAGCAGATCAGTGGCCGAACAGTTCATCTCCTGGAATATTGGCAACGGCAATTGCTCTATTTGGCTTGATAATTGGCTGCCTAACATATCCCTGTCCAGGCCGCAAAACTGCACTTTAGAACAGGTTAAAGAGCTGTTTGCTTCCAGTTCAGTTCTTCATGATTTCGTCCCTTATTTCCTTCGTCTTTCAGCCATTCAGCACATCAACTCTCGGCAGATTGTTATCTCTAACAGTCCAGATTCGGCCTACTGGGCAGCAGCTTCTAATGGCCACTTCAGCTTATCCTCGGCCTGGCAGTCTATTAGAGGTCATCAGTCCTATCTCCTTTCGACAAAATACATCTGGTATAAGCATCTCTCCAGCCGCATAAGTGTTTTCCTTTGGAAACTATTCCAGCTCAAAATTCCCATTGATGAAGCCCTCTCCTCTAAAGGGTTCTCTCTAGCTTCAAAGTGTGCTTGCTGCCCATCTGGTTTCTCTGAAACTTTTTCTCATGTTTTTCTTCACAGCCCTACTGCTTTTGAGTTTTGGAGATATTTTAGCAATGCTTGCAACATCAAAACTCATAGGCTTTCTATCCCCCAAGCTTGCTTCTCCTAGTGGTTAGTTTTTAAGGTAATGCTTCTCATATCCTACTTCCCTCTCTGATTCTCTGGCATTTATGGAAGCACCGAAATTGTGCAATTTTTGACAGCTCCATCCTTCCCGCTAGCCAAGTCATAAAACTTATCAAGCAGGATCTCCTTGCTCACTTGAAGGCTGCTAATCGTCTCGACTGCATTCCTAGAACTTTAAAGCTGTTTTAATGGCTCCTGTTTTTTCGGTCCTTTCTTGTATGGCTTTAAGACTTCTTTTTTTGAGGTCAGGCTCCTTTGTCCCCCCCTTTTCGAGTAAGGCTGCTCTTGTTTGTATTTCTCCTTTTATTTAATAAAATATGCGCAGGTGCCGCCCTACTTCCCTTTTTAAAAAAAGTAGTAACAACTCACTAAATGAATAGAGGCTCCAGGAAAAAATGACTTCCGTACCAAATGTTCAAGCACCCTTCGATATTCCACAAAATTACACACAACGAATAATTTTATTTTTTAGAGTTTGCGCACTGTATAAAACGTTTTTTCATATCAATTATCCAATTTTTTATTTGTATTTGTGAGATTAAAAAAGATAAATTATTGATTTGGCATCACTACAAGGATTCATGTGTTATAGCAAATTTGGACTAAAATTGTTCGTAACATTTACTAAAATTGTTCGTAACATTTATTATACACTTTTTATATTTATTCAAAAATTATTTCCGTAACATTTTTCGTGCGTACAGGTTGTTTTTATTGATGTTTTACCGTGTTGTAAGAGTTCGTACAGGTTGTTTTTATTGCCGTTTTACTCGGTTGGTATTATTTTTGACCTTAGATTTTGCCTTGGATAGATTGTGTATTTGCCAAAGCCACATGCTCATGTTCGATTTTTGGTTCGACTCGTCCATAACTTCGGAATTCGGATCCGTTTGGCCATTTTTTATGTATATCTTTGTGTGTTTGACTTTTTTTTATCCATTTGGAATAGTATAAACCTATCCTAATGATATCCTAATTTAATTCCATTTGGAATAGTTAATTTGTGTTTATTTAGACCCAAGTGTGTTTTAACTCTTTTTGACCTCAAAATCTGTTGGGTTTCTCCACAACCTATTTCCAGATATTTAGACTTCAAGAATAAGAGAGCATGTGTGCGAGAGAGTATGGTGAGATTAGTGTGTGCTTGAGGTTCCAGATGATCCGGCCCGATTGATAATCCGAAACCGGCTACGCGTTCGTTCCCCTCGTCGAGTAGATTACTCTACCCCGATTCGCTTGATTTTAAATCGAGCTAGATCATTCCCCCATGTATACTAGTTTGCTAGATTAATAGACCCATCTTTGTGTGTTGACTTTTTTTTTCCAGTTCCCGGCGGCTCCTCGAGACTCCAGTCCTCACCCACCGGCCACTGACGTCGCCACCACAGCCTCAGACCTCAGTGCTGAGCAAAGTCATAGACCACAGTTTGATTTTAATGGTTTATTAGCATGCCCATTTTGCCCACGGCCATATGGGTGGGCTGGGCTAGGAGTTTCTAGGACCGTCAAGCTTGCGGGCTTTTCAGGCCCGTTTTGACAGCTCTACTCGTGACTCAACTTTTGTAATCTATTCTCCTATTAAAAAAATGGTGTAGAATGATCAGAATATCGTATAAAGATAATCTGCATCTCGTGACTCAAATTCTTTAATATATTCAACACATAGTCCTTAAAAATAATCAAAATTGACTCGTATAAAAATAATCTTTCCCCATCCATGGTCATAATTTTTCACTAATTTTGAAGGCACCCTGATCGGCTTAGTCTTCTTCTACCATGGAAGTCACATAACATTGACTCGTATGCTACACCATTTTGTTGAAGAACTTAAGGATCTAGCAACCGGTTTAGCTAATGTTTGGCACAGTTAACATGTGGGATGTTGGGAACTTTGCACTTTAGTTAATATATTATTGTTTGCTCATCATTCTCTCCATTTGTGGAATGTACATGATTGAAATTCAATCAAACAAGAGGATTAAAACACTCATCAATCAGGGATCAGAAAAGGGATTTTTGTCAATCGATCACTACACATGTGGCTTTTACCCTCTCAAACGTGGTTGTCACTATCATCCCTCGTTTCAAAGCCCTAATTGATTAGCCCTAAACACTTAATCTAATTGCTAGTGAGAGAATCCCGCGGTGGGGGATTAATGGGTCATTTTGGGGTGGCTAAGAATTTATCAATTCTACAGGAACATTTCTTTTGGCCACACATGAAATGAGATGTAGAGAGAATTTGTGGGAGGTGTGTGACTTGCTTACAAGCTAAGTCAAGGATGCAAGCCAATCGGTTGTACATGCCTCTACCTACTATTCCAGATCATCCTTGGGTGGACATATCCATGGACTTCGTGTTAGGGATGCCTAGAACCAAACATGGGAGTGATTCTATATTTGTGGTAGTTCATAGGTTTTCAAAAATGGCACACTTTAACTTTCTCTTTCTCTTGAGTTCTTTCTTTCTCTAGTCAAGCAAACAACCTATCTCTTGGGAAGGCTGACTTAGCGAGTTTGCGAGGGGCAACAAGACGCTAAGGCCGCACGTGTTGTTGGAGGAAAAACTTCGTGACAAGTGGTATCAGAGCCAGGTTAAAAGCCTAGGAACAAACGAGTCAATCATGACTGTGGAACAACGTGGACGAGATGTTGTGCCCACTGGCGGGAAGAAGAAACGCGATTCAAGCAAGGCACGAGTGGAACGGCCGTCCGTGGATCCAATGATGGTGCTTGAACTTGCAGAAAAGTTGGAAAGGGTCCAACATGATTTTGGCGTGCTAGAGGAACACGTTTTGGAGCAGATTGAGGCAACCAAGGGGGCTGCCGAGGTCGCCCACAACAACATTGAAGCTCAGTTTGCACAACTCGAAGAAACCAACAACAACATCGAAGCTCGGTTTGCGCAGCTTGAAGATGTTGTCTTTGGCTTGAAGGATTGCATTGAGGCGATGCGGGAAGACATTACATTGTGCAAGAAGGCTGCAGCAAATGGTACTGTTGGCGGGACTTTTGGCAATCTAAGGGTAGATTGCCCCAAACCAGCAAGCTTCGATGGCTTAGGCCAAATTGATGAGACCACCAAGGTAAGGACCGCTTCCCTCTATCTCAATGAAACTGCGGCATTGTGGTGGCGCAGGAAGAAGACGGACATTGAACGTGGGGTGTGCAAGATTGACACATGGGAGGAGTTCAAGGGAGAACTCAAACGTCACTTCTACCCCGAAAATGTGGTTTATGAGGCACGTAGGAAGCTACGGGAGTTGAAGCATCGCGGAGCCATGAGGGATTATGTGAAAGAGTTCATTACACTTGTGCTTCAAATCCTGAGTATGTCAGAAGATGACTCCCTCTTCTACTTTGTTGATGGGCTGCAACACTGGGCGAAGCAAGAGATGCATCGTCAGGGAGTCAAGACTATAGACGAGGCCATTGTCGTAGCTGAATCTCTTGGAGACTACCGACCAAACCCCCCTGCAGAAGGGATAAAGAAGAGGGACGGCAAAGGTCCCTACCCAGCCAAAAGTGGGGGAGAAAAATCGTATGGCAAGGAGATTGCTAATAAAGATCAAGGGCAGCCACCGTGGACCAACTATGATGACAGGAAGAAGGCGTACCCAAGGGCGGATGTTTCGTGTGCAAAGGGCCACATGCCATGAGTAGCTGCCCAAAACTGGGTTCTCTAACGGCTATGGTTGAAAGGCAAGATGCTGAAACACACGAGGAGGAGCCGAATATGTTGGGATCACTCCAAGTTCTTAATGCGCTCAAAGCAAAATCCGTCCCTGCCACTTCTAGGAAGGGACTAATGTATGTGGAGGCGACTATCAAGGGAAAACCAATTATAAGGCATTGGTTGACACTGGAGCAACCCACAATTTCATTACCAAGGACGAAGCCGAGCGGTTGGGCATTACTTGGACCAACAGGGAGGGATGGCTCAAGACAGTGAATGCCACAGCTGCTTTATGGCGAAGCCCGAGGCGTTGGGCTACACTTGGGTGCATGGAAAGGGGACACCAACTTCTCAGTAGTGCACATGGATGACTTCAAGGTCGTACTAGGTATGGACTTTTTACGCCAGGTAACTGCCATACCTATGCCTTCTTTTAGCACTGTTTGTATCTTAGAAAAGGGGTCCCCTTTGCATGGTGCCCACAATCGAAGAACGAGCATTCGAAGCCAAGCAACTCTCGGCTATGCAAGTAGCCAAAGGCGTGAAGAAGGGAGAACCAACATACTTGGCTATGCTCAAGGTAGAAGGTGAGCCCAACCAAAACAATGATGTGCCACATATCATTCAGGAAGTCCTTGAAGAAAATGAGGACATGATGCCACCCACTTTGCCCAACAAGCTGCCACCAAGACGAGAGGTGGACCACAATTGAATTAGAACCCGGTGCAAAGCAGCCAGCAGGGTTGCTCGAGCCACTACCCGTCGCAGAGAGACCATGGCATTCCGTCTCCATGGATTTTATTAGCGCCCTACCTAAGTCGGAAGGGTATGGGTCAATTATGGTTATAGTGGATCGATTCTCAAAATATGGGACGTTTATTCCCTGCACGAAGAAGGATTGCACGTCAAAAGAGGCTGCTCGAGCATTCTTCAAGAATGTTGTCAAATACTGGGGACTCCCGAAGAACATCATAAGTGATCGAGACCCTCGTTTCACGGGACGATTGTGGACAGAGTTGTTCAAGCTCTTCGGGACTGAGCTATGCTTCTCAACAAGCTTTCACCCCCAAACATCAGGCCAAACAGAAAGGGTGAATGCTTTATTGGAGTGTTATCTCCGGCACTTTGTTAGTGCTAATCAACGAGATTCGGCAAAGTTGCTTGACATAGCCCAATTCTCATACAACTTACAAAGGAGTGAATCCACAGGGCGTAACCACTTTGAACTGGCAACCGGTCAAGAACCCCTCACCCCACATACACTTGCCTCTCCTGCAACCGAGATGAAAGCACCCGAGGTGCGCCATGGCCAAATCGTGGGAAGAAGGTGTGCCCCTTCCATGCACCCAAGTGTAGCCCAACGCCTTGGGCTTCGCCTGGCATTCACTGTCTTGAGCCATCCCTCCATGCTGGTCCAAGTAATGCCCAACCGCTCGGCTTCGTCCTTGGTAATGAAATTGTGGGTTGCTCCAGTGTCAACCAATGCCTTAATTGGTTTTCCCTTGATAGTCGCCCCACATACATTAGTCCCTTCCTAGAAGTGGCATGGACGGATTTTGCTTTGAGCGCATTAAGAACTTGGAGTGATCCCAACATATTCGGCTCCTCCTCGTGTGTTTCAGCATCTTGCCTTTAAACCATGGGCGTTAGAGAACCCAGTTTTGGGCAGCTACTCATGGCATGTGGCCTTCTTCCTGTCATTATAGTTGATCCACAGTGGCTGCCCTTGGGTACAAAGGCACACAAAACATCCGCCCTTGGGTACAAAGGCCTTCTTCCTGTCATTATAGTTGATCCACAGTGGCTGCCCTTGATCTTTATTAGCAATCTCCTTGCCATATTTCTCCCCCACTTTTGGCTGGGTAGGGACCTTTGCCGTCCCTCTTCTTTATCCCTTCTGCAGGGGTTTTGGTCGGTAGTCTCCAAGAGATTCAGCTACGGCAATGGTCTCGTCTACGGTCTTGACTCCCTGACGATGCATCTCTTGCTTCGCCCAGTGTTGTAGCCCATCAACAAAGTAGAAGAGGGAGTCATCTTCTGACATACTCGGGATTTGAAGCACAAGTGTAGTCGGAACTCTTCCACATAATCCCTCATGGCTCTGCGATGCTTCAACTCCCGCAGCTTCCTACGTGCCTCTTAAACCACATTTTCGGGGTAGAAGTGACGTTTGAGTTCTCTCCCATGAGCTCCTCCCATGTGTCAATCATGCACACCCCACGTTCAATGTCCATCTTCTTCCTGCGCCACCACAATGCTGCAGTATCATTGATGGCCTCATCAATTTGGCCTAAGCCATCGAAGCTTACTGGTCCAGGCAATCTACCCTTAGATTGCCAAAAGTCCCGCCAACAGTACCATTTGTTGCGGCCTTCTCGCACAATGTAATGTCTTCCCGCATCGCCTCAATGCAATCCTTCAAGCCATAGACAACATCTTCAAGCTGCGCAAACCGAGCTTCGATGTTGTTGTTGGCGACCTCGGCAGCCCCCTTGGTTGCCTCAATCTGCTCCAAAACGTGTTCCTCTAGCAAGCCAAAATCATGTTGGACCCTTTCCAACTTTTCTGCAAGTTCAAGCACCATCATTGGATCCACGGACGGCCCTTCGGCTCGCGCCTTGCTTGAATCGCGTTTCTTCTTCCCGCCAGTGGGCACAACATCTCGTCCACGTCGTTCCTCAGTCATGATTGACTCGTTTGTGGGCTTTAACCTGGCTCTGATACCACTTGTCACGAAGTTGTTCCTCCAACAACACGTTCGGCCTTAGCATCTTGTTGCCTCTTGCAAACTCGCTAGGACAGCCTTCCCAAGAGATAGGTTGTTTGCTTGACTAAAGAAAGAACTCAAGAATGCATTTGAGAAGGGAGCCAGTGGCTTATACGTGACCTTTTGGCAGTGAGTAGGGGGGAGGAGCAGCTCTTATGCTGTTAAAGCAAAGCCTGAGATAGGCTTTCTGCAAGAATGCAAAATATTGCCTTGAGATGATGGGCAAGATGGATGTGAGAATACTGCTTGTGAGCTTACATGAGTCTTGTGAGGACCTGTGTGGGCCTTTGGGTGGATTATATGTATTTCGTCTTTCACAAAACCCTCCTCTTCAGCCACCAAAACAATGTCATGGGGAATCCCAAGTCTAGGCAGAGTGGTTTTAGGTTAAGCAAGGCTTCCCTAGCCTTGTGTGTTATTACCATCATGGGAGCAATCGGAGACTTTGAGACATGGAGTAATTCACTGTAGACAAATCCAGGATGGAGAGATACCAGACTGAAGATCATTGGGATGTGAAAGATGAAATGGCCAGTTCTATGCAACATAAAAATGGATGATTTGGTTGTTACCTGGTGCCGGCATTAAATCCTAGGCTGCAAGCATGTCATACTGCAAAACATCAACGGATTTCTACCACACAGAAGTCATCTTAAGTCAGCTCAATGGCCAGAAACGGATCTCCTCAGAACTTGGAATCTATAGTGTAGTTAGGCAGCTAGAGATCTCTATGAAGAAGCAAAAGTACAAAAATACAAAAGCTTGACTTGTCAAATGAGACTCCCATTTGGTGGTGGAGGGAGTACTAATAAAGTGATTTGCCCAAGAAATGGCATGAGTAGGTAAGGGCAACATAAATGATAAACAAAATCATTGGGTATAAGGCCACAAGATTCAGAAGGTAACTACTAATAGATCTTATGTTCACATTTTAAGAACATAAGTCACTTGAACATCGCATCCAACCAACATGATAAATAATATGTGGCCAACACAGCAAGTAGAGGTGCCAGAAACTCGTTATTGGATGTATTGGAGGGTGCTTGGCTGGGGCTAACCTAGGTTTATGGACCAGATCCCAGCTAGCTGGCTGATATGGAACTAGTCCAGTATAAGATGCGGGATTGCCGACATTACTTGTTACAAGAGAGGAAAACGAGAGAGAAGAGAGAGAGGCCAAGGGTGAACGGTGAGGCTGACCGCTAGAGGGAAGAGAGGAGGATTCAATATTTAAGCAAAGCTAGGGTGAGCTTCCACAAAAATGCAAGATACTTCCTCAAGGTTTGATGCAAGGAAAGATAAGCTTGAGGATACCTCTTGGGGGAGCACAAGTGATCTAGTTCAACACGTGCATTTGAGAAGGGAGCCAGTGGCTTATACGTGACCTTTTGGCAGTGAATAGGGGGGAGGAGCAGCTCTTATGCTGTTAAAGCAAAGCCTGAGATAGGCTTTCTGCAAGAATGCAAAATATTGCCTTGAGATGATGGGCAAGATGGATGTGAGAATACTGCTTGTGAGCTTACATGAGTCTTGTGAGGACCTGTGTGGGCTTTTGGGTGGATTATATGTATTTCGTCTTTCACAAAACCCTCCTCTTCAGCCACCAAAACAATGTCATGGGGAATCCCAAGTCTAGGCAGAGTGGTTTTAGGTTAAGCAAGGCTTCCCTAGCCTTGTGTGTTATTACCATCATGGGAGCAATCGGAGACTTTGAGACATGGAGTAATTCACTGTAGACAAATCCAGGATGGAGAGATACCAGACTGAAGATCATTGGGATGTGAAAGACGAAATGGCCAGTTCTATGCAACATAAAAATGGATGATTTGGTTGTTACCTGGTGCCGGCATTAAATCCTAGGCTGCAAGCATGTCATACTGCAAAACATCAACGGATTTCTACCACACAGAAGTCATCTTAAGTCAGCTCAATGGCCAGAAACGGATCTCCTCAGAACTTGGAATCTATAGTGTAGTTAGGCAGCTAGAGATCTCTATGAAGAAGCAAAAGTACAAAAATACAAAAGCTTGACTTGTCAAATGCGACTCCCATTTGGTGGTGGAGGGAGTACTAATAAAGTGATTTGCCCAAGAAATGGCATGAGTAGATAAGGGCAACATAAATGATAAACAAAATCATTGGGTATAAGGCCACAAGATTCAGAAGGTAACTACTAATAGATCTTATGTTCACATTTTAAGAACATAAGTCACTTGAACATCGCATCCAACCAACATGATAAATAATATGTGGCCAACACAGCAACTAGAGGTGCCAGAAACTCGTTATTGGATGTATTGGAGGGTGCTTGGCTGGGGCTAACCTAGGTTTATGGACCAGATCCCAGCTAGCTGGCTGATATGGAACTAGTCCAGTATAAGATGCGGGATTGCCGGCATTACTTGTTACAAGAGAGGAAAACGAGAGAGAGAGAGAGAGAGAGAGAGAGAGAGAGAGAGAGAGGCCAAGGGTGAACGGTGAGGCTGACCGCTAGAGGGAAGAGAGGAGGATTCAATATTTAAGCAAAGCTAGGGTGAGCTTCCACAAAAATGCAAGATACTTCCTCAAGGTTTGATGCAAGGAAAGATAAGCTTGAGGATACCTCTTGGGGGAGCACAAGTGATCTAGTTCAACACGTGCATTTGAGAAGGGAGCCAGTGGCTTATATGTGACCTTTTGGCAGTGAATAGGGGGGAGGAGCAGCTCTTATGCTGTTAAAGCAAAGCCTGAGATAGGCTTTCTGCAAGAATGCAAAATATTGCCTTGAGATGATGGGCAAGATGGATGTGAGAATACTGCTTGCTTACATGAGTCTTGTGAGGACCTGTGTGGGCTTTTGGGTGGATTATATGTATTTCGTCTTTCACAAAACCCTCCTCTTCAGCCACCAAAACAATGTCATGGGCAATCCCAAGTCTAGGCAGAGTGGTTTTAGGTTAAGCAAGGCTTCCCTAGCCTTGTGTGTTATTACCATCATGGGAGCAATCGGAGACTTGGAGACATGGAGTAATTCACTGTAGACAAATCCAGGATGGAGAGATACCAGACTGAAGATCATTGGGATGTGAAAGATGAAATGGCCAGTTCTATGCAACATAAAAATGGATGATTTGGTTGTTACCTGGTGCCGGCATTAAATCCTAGGCTGCAAGCATGTCATACTGCAAAACATCAACGGATTTCTACCACACAGAAGTCATCTTAAGTCAGCTCAATGGCCAGAAACGGATCTCCTCAGAACTTGGAATCTTTAGTGTAGTTAGGCAGCTAGAGATCTCTATGAAGGAGCTAGGTGGGTCTCATAGATGAGGGTAGAGAGCAAGGGGATTTCCCCTAGAACATGGAGCCACATAGGAACCAACAAAAATCATTTGCCTGCATTCAAGTACATAATGATTGCTAACAAGACAATCAAGCTTATATATTCTCCCACATTTCCCCCTCGCAGAAATAGGGGGGTGGGTGATAGACCAGATGTTCGCCTCTTTGACAATCACACTGGGTTACCGAAACAGCACATGTGGTCAACTTACGTAATAGTGCCTTTTACCGTTTTGCAGCAGTTATATGGGTGCCTATCAAATCGGAGACAGCGGGGAGGTCTCAATATATGGATTCTTTAATCTTTTTATATAATGGAAGCAAAGGCATCTTTTCAAAAACTATGAATAGGAGCCTCATGAATTTCATTTTCCACTTCACATTCTATTTCTGGTTCATGGACGTCAAGAGCTTAACGAAGGCAGTTTTCTTGAGCAGGTTTTCCCATCTTTTAGTCGGGATGTTTGGAGTTGTTGACCATAAAGGATTAGTTCCTTTTGGTGGTATGATTCCATGGTTAGTCCCATTGTGTTTTACAAGAGCATCAAGTGTACATCTATGGGAGATGAAGGGGTGGAATTGGTCTGATCGCATTTTGAGTATTCAGGAAGTGGCTGCTATGACGTATCAAATATGCTGATAGCTGGCATAGCATTTCTGTACAATCTGTAAAGTTAGATCCAAAGTATATTCTAATGTGGGGCTGCTGATGGTTTGTAATTAAAAAGGCACATTATTGTGACGTTAAATTTTAGGGGTTGCCAGAGAGATCATGAGCTTGGAGATACAGGCCTACACTGCTGCAAACTAAACTGCCATAGATCACAAAGGAGATATGGGCATTAGATTGTTAAACAAGTGTTGAGGCGATCGGGAATTGTGCACAAATGAGGTCAGTCCCTGGAAGTGATAAAACGGAATACTGTGGACCAGTACTTCTTTCAGGAAACTTTCAACATGATCCAATGACCAAGTTTCTGGCTAATAGGGACGGGACCGTGGGGATACCCTGAATTCTGAGTGGCATCTCTCTGCATTCACAGACTCACAGTGATGTTCTTTCTAATAGTTTATTCTTACCAGTCTATTGTGTGTGTGTTTGTGAGAGAAAGAGAGAGAGACCGAAGAACTTTGTAATCATCAAAGAAACCCTTGTGTACATACTATGTGTGTGTGTATGTGGTACTGTGGTGGGGACATCAAAACAATGAGGCTTGCTTGAGACTTACCCCCTCCATCCCAAAAAAAAATCCTTCTTAATATTTGACCAAAAATCACATAAAATTACTAGTCCTTACAAAACTCTAAGAGTTGCAACTTGCAACTGATAATAATTTAAATGACATTTTAAGAGCTTGTTCTAAACCATAATAACTGCTATATTCTCATTTCTTTTTCCTTTTTTTTCTTCTTTAGGGATTTTTTTTTTTTGGGGGGGGGGGGGAAGCAAGGGTAGTTTTCAGTAAAATATCCGAAACAATCTATAATAATTCAATTGGTTTATTTGGTGGGATCATTAACACTCAGAATCCTAATATTATCAACAACAAACAAAAAAAAATGAAAAAAGAAAACACGCGCATATAATAAATTCAGCGCAGCATCCAGAAATGGAAATATGATTAAAAAACAGATCATCTGAATTCTTACCAGCTTAAAGAAAGATGAGCGTAATGAAGAGTATCATAGTTGAGAGGGGAAGCTACATGGACCTACAATGGAAATTGCATGTCTATATATATTAACTACCAGTAAATATCAAATTGCAAACAATCTGAATAACAAAACTCGCAATCATAAAAACCCAAATTCAAGAATCAACAACAGACCTGAAAGAGAGCCAAATGTGCCATGATTAGTCAATCAGTCTGTCAGGCAGCCGCAGATCAAAATGAAGAGAAAGCTACTGTGTGTTCTTGTGTTGTGTGTGTATGGGTTTTACATATAGGGAAGGGTCACCCTTTCGACGATTGCAAGGGACAAAAAACTGGGATTCAAAAATTTGTGAATCACTCAGAACTGCCCGGAAAAATGACCCTTCTTAAGTTGCAGAAAACAAGTTCGGCATGTTCAGGTAACCGGCGCGGTGAATTTTTTAAAAGGCCAAAGGGGTTGTTTAGCCTCTTCGATCATCTCCAACAAGCACTTCAAATCTTCACATTTGAAATGTTTATCCACTATTCACAACTCCAACAAGCCCTTCATTTTTGCTTCAAATTTGAAGTGTTCCTTCAAAGCCCTTCAAATTTGGAGGGTGACTATTCACAACTTCATCTTCCCTCTCCTATTTTTTTTGTTTAAGTAGTTATTTTGTATTTTATGTTTTTATTATTATTGTTGGTTTAATTGTTTAGTTTAAATACTACTTTGATGTTTTTGGTTTAAATAACACAAAAAATTAATTCAATTATTTTTATTTTTATTGTAAGTTATTAGATATATATATTATATTAAAATTATTTATAATAAATTTTATAAATATTAAACATTAATAAAAAGCGAAAATTACATTACATATGTCTATTTAGTTGTTTATAATATTAAAATTATTTATAATAAAGTTTATAAAATTATTTTCATATGTCTATTTATGTTTGATTTTAGTTGTATTTTCATATGTCTATTTAGTTGTTTATTTCAGTTATTTTAATGTTTGTATTTTAGTCTTTATTAATGTCTTGCAATTAATTATTAATTTTAATATGTTTGTATTTTAGTCTCAATTAAATTCATGCATTTAATTATTATTTTTAATGAATAATATTTAATTTAATTTAATATTAAATCAATAAATAATATATTTGTTTTGCTAAAATACATTAACACAAATTAAATGAAATAAAACATATACTTGAAATACAAATTCAATGAAATAATGAAGAATATACTTGGAATATTTTTTTTAGAATAAATTTTGAAGTAGAACTGTCGGAGATGGTAGAAGAAATTTGGTGCAGAAATTGCACCAGTTTAAAGATTTGGTGCAATTTTAACTTTAAACTGTTGGAGATGGTCTTAAGAAGATATAATAATTATGGAGAAATTTGGGTGGGTCCCAAAATTTTTAATTGTTTTACATATTTTTTTAATTTGAAAAAAGACAAGTCATGTATGGCTATGTACTCCCTCCATCCTGGATAAAGATAAAAATTTATGTAAAACGGTTTTACGAATATTTTTTGTAAGATGGATCTTCTTTACCCGACTCACGGTGTATTAGGGAGTTGAACTATGACAGAGTGTGGCTCCATCTCCTTAAGACGGTCTTACAAGAGACTTACTCCCCGGATAAATATTCCTAGTAGACAAAACACATAGATTAAGAAATATAACTAATGATGGGTTATAAAATATAGGGAGAGACTATTTCCACTATAATTTTTGCTTATCCATTATATCCTTAATAATTGCATCAAATAAATACGTTATGCCTATTGGCGAAATGGTATAATGGACTACAATATGAAATCACGTTACGCCTATTGGCGAAATGGTATAATGGACTACGATGGACCATTATAACAAGAAAACATGTTACGCCTATTGGCGAAATGGTATAATGGAGTACGATGGACCATTATAACATGAAAACACGTTGCGCCTATTGGCGAAATGGTATGATGGACTACGATGGACCATTATAACATGAAAACACGTTACGTCTATTGGCGAAATGGTATAATGGAGTACAATGGACCATTATAACATGAAAACATGTTACGCCTATTGGCGAAATGGTATAATGGAATACGATGGACCATTATAACATGAAAACACATTATGCTACTAAACGTAACAAAAGGGCTCTTGAGTCGTCTTTCACATAGGTCTAATATCATGTGCCCGTATTGTTTCAACACTCGAAAATAACTTTCTCGGGGAGGCATCTTTTTGTTTATGAGTGTTGAGAAACTTTCTTATTAGTGCGACTTTATGAGATTGGAACAACAGTATTACCCCAATTTATTATTCTCTTACAAATTAAATATCAAGATACATGCAAACTCTCTGTATATGGTTACGATTAAGAAACTCAAAAGTCAACTGAGAAATGCTAAATGAAAAAGAGAGACGAGAGATTGGTTGCTAATATGTATAGATTTATATGAGACTTGAGAAAGATATGGTTGTGGCAATAATAATGGCAGACAACGTGGGGGTGGCTAGAGATGAAGCCAATCACTAATCTCTTTTGTCGAGTCGTCGAGTCAAGCTAACTTATTTGTATCATGGGGGTAGTACCTCTTCTGTCTTCTTTACTTAGTCTCCCAATCGTACAATGAACCAACATCTTTTTAATGTGCATATTGACATTTTGAAGGTTGTAAGAATTTCTTTACATATGGCGGTGGTGTTACCCCAATTGAAAATCTTTCCCTTCCCAGCCCAAAAGTTCAATTGTAAATCTTTGCACCTAGATGAACAATTGTGCAGTGGCCTACTACTACTAGTAAACTGAGTAAGGCACCTGTCACGGGTGTGGATTGGCTCTAGTAAGGAGAATGGGTTTTGGCAATCACTTGAGTTTGAAGGTAATATTCGTTTTTGTACCGAGTGTGGTTTGTTAGGCCACGTAAAGATCCATTGTAGGAAAGGGCGTGGGAGATTTAATGATAAAGCAAAAGACATTCCTAATCCAGACAAAGTGTTGAATGAAGTTAATGACAAAGGGGTTAAGCCGCAAGTAGGAAATAAAAACAAAGTCGGCATTCCAGCTAGTAACGACATTCCTGCTAATAACGAGCAGGTTCGACATGGTGGTCTTCCTGATGCTTCGAAAGATAAATCGGTTTCTAGGCAGCCGACTGTTGTTGGTGTATCTCAACACTGGACCCCCGTTAAGTTTGCGAAGGTAGGGGATGGGGCGTCGGTGTCTCATGCAAAGGATTCACAAGGGGAGCCGGTGGAAGTCGAACACATAGATATTCCCAGTTCGGAGGTTTCGCCAAAGGATCTTTCAGGAAATGTCGCGCAGATGGTAATAGAGAATACTAAGGGTGTACACTTACGGAATTCGTTTAATTTACTAGATGGATTAGAAGAAGAACAGGCTATTCGAGATGAACACATAGATAATGGGGCTCGGGATGATCTTACGGAAAAAAAAGGATATTGGTTCTGCTGGAACTGAACAGGTTGGGAATGGGTTTCAACCGAGGTATACAAAGGATAAGAGGAAGACATTTCATGACTCAGTTCATTTAGGAGATTTTTGGGACGACATTTTGCATGTAGTGCCACGCTCGTTTGGGAAGGCACATTCGACTAGTGGTGATTACAAGGACACAATTGTGGATAACCGTCGGATTTATACAGATGCAGATATCGGGAAGGTTAAAATTTGACATTCATTCCCAAATTGGTGTGTCGGTTTACACACTGAGGCAAAAAAGGTTTGTTTCTTAAAAGAGAATGTACGTCTTACTAGGGCTGCATGTAAAGCCCAGTCTAATACTTCCTTTGCTTAATTTTAATGACGATAGTTGTTTGGAATGCGAGGGGTGTTTGTAACAAAGAGACACGTAATTTTCTGAAGCTTCTAATTAGGGAACACAAAACCTTTTGTGTGCTATTTTGGAGCCTAAGACGACTGGGGATCGACTTAATAAATTTTGTAGGAGGGTTGGTTTCAATAAGAATTTACATGTGAATCCAGTGAACATACATATTTGGCTTATTTGGAATGATACAGTGGAAGTACAGTTAATGTCTAGATCTTTGCAGCAGGTTACCGTTATGCTCACAGTTTCTAATACAATGTCGACTTTGGCTACTTTTGTCTATGCTAAGTGCAATAGGCAGCTTCGAACATTTTTGTGGCAGGATTTGGAGGGCATAGCACCTGGTTGTACCTATCAGTGGTTCGTGGGGGGTGATTTTAATGTCATTAGTTCATCTGTGGAAAAATTAGGGGGTGCTCCGTGTGATTTTGGAGAAATGGATGATTTTAATAATTGCTTGGATAGGATCGGTTTAGTAGACGCGGGTTATGAAGGGAGTAGATACACTTTGTGTAATAATCGGTCATCCGGGGTCATAAAGTGTGGAAAAGGTTGGGACAATTCTTGTGAATGGTTCTTTCAAGTTGATGTTTCCTCGTTTGGTGGTTACCCATCTTATTACTTGATTTGATCATTTGTCTCTCCTTTTAGACTTTCGGGTGTCTTTGTTTTACAAGGGAGGTTTTCATTTTCAGAGAATGTGGTTGGATCACCCGGCTTTCATTCAGTTTGTGGAAGAATTCTGGCAGCGCCCGTGTTGGGGTTCAGGTATGTCTCTTTTATATGGGAAGATGCGCAGTCTTCGAGTAGCTCTTCGGGATTGGAATTGGAGGGTTTTTGGGAATATTCACCGCAATATTGATGCCACTCGGGATGATATACTTCGACTTGAAGTCGAGTTACAAGCTGGGGGTGCTACAGAAATAGAGGCCGGCTTGGCTGTTGCGAAAAGTCGTCTCAATCAGCTTGTGGGTTGGGAATCAATTGCCGAAGTCTCGGCAGCTCGGGTGAAGGGGATCGAAATACAACCTTTTTCATGCTAGTATTAAAGATAGAGCCCAAAGGAATGTGGTTCAACTTCGGCTTCCTGATGGGTCTTTGAGCGAAGATCCGGATCAGATTGGTCGTTTGGCTGAGGAATATTTTGTCGACATTTTTGCGTCAACTTCACCGGACATTGACGAGGGGTTGTTTGAGGGTTTAACATCTAGGGTGTCTTCGGCGGATAATGATTTTTTTGACAAGGATCCCGTCGGAGGAGGAAGTTTGGGTTGTTATCAAATCTCTTAATCCCTCTAGTGCGTCGGGTCCAGATGGGTATACAGGATGGTTTTTTCAAGGCTGCTGGTCGATTTTCAAGCGGGATGTTATGGGAGCGATCGAAGATTTCTTTCAGGATGGGGTTTTGCATAGGGGAATCTCGGCTGCAACAATTATTCTGCTTCCAAAAGTAGATCGGCCGGAAGGCTTAGGGGACTTGCGTCCCATCAGCCTATGTAATTTCATGGCAAAGATCCTCTCAAAAATTTTGGCCAGTCGTTTAGCTCAGTTTCTACCTAATATTATTTCGGAGCAACAGTCAGGTTTCGTGAAAGGGGGTAATATACAGGAAAATATTCTTTTGGCTCATGAGTTAGTCCAGAGGGTGGATACCAAAGCGCGTGGGGGTAATGTGGTTTTTAAGATAGACATGTCAAAAGTGTATGATCGATTGGAGTGGGGTTTTTTACAGCGTGCTCTTCAGGCGTTCGGTTTTTGTCCGGGCTTTTGTAATTTAATTCATAAGCTGATTGGGAATAACTGGTATTCTTTCAAGATTAATGGGAAGACTTTGGGTTTCTTCAAGGCCAATCGTGGAGTTGGACAGGGGGATCCTATTTCTCCGTTATTATTTATAGTGGCACAAGAAATTTTGTCTTTCAATATTGATCGTGCGGTGACTCAGGGTCGGATTCAGCCGTTCTTGCATGGTCGCGGGGGAGTTTTGATTACGCATCTCCTTTATGCGGACGATATGCTTCTGTTTTGTAATGGTGCCAAGAAATCGATTCTAGGTCTCCAAAAGGTGCTGCGGAAGTATGAAGGTTCTTCGGGGCAAAGAGTGAACAATAGTAAGAGTGGTTTTTTTGTGTCGAAGTTTTGTTCGCATAGACATATTGCGAATATTGAAGGTTGGACAGGGTATAGGCATAAGGTTTGGCCAATGAAGTATCTGGGGTTACCTCTTTTTAAAGGGCGTTTAAAGAGAGCATATTTCGAGGAGTTGGAACGTAAGGTGACAAGTAGGATTATGGGATGGCGGAACAAGCTACTCTCCTTTGGCGGTAAAGTCACTTTTCTGAAGTCGATCCTTTGTAGTATTCCGGTATATACTTTAGCTGCATTACAAATTCCCAAGACTATTCTTTACCGTATTGAGAAGAAAATGGCAGATTTTCTTTGGAGTGCTAAGGGCGAACATCGAACTCATTGGGTTGCATGGCATAAAGTGTGTTTGCCGGTAAATGAAGGGGGTTTGGGTATTCGGCCTATGGTTCAGGTAAGGGACTCTCTTCATGCTAAATTGGCGTGAAAGGCTCTCAGTGGAAAAGGTTTATGGGCTCGATTCTGTTTGAGCAAATATGGTCTGGAAGAGATACCGGGTTGGAGGTTGGTTACGTCGTCATGGAAAGCTATTCAATCGCAGTTAGTGTTGGTTCAGCAGGTTAGTCGGTGGGAAGTTGGGCGAGGTTCTATTTCTTTTTGGGAGGATAATTGGTGTGGCGCTAGTTTGATTGGCCGGTTGCCCATGGATCACAATTTATCGGTCGCGATGGCTGTTCAACATATGGAGGATATTCTGCCGGTAGTTCCTACCGAGTTTCATGATCAGGTCAGGCAGCTTCGTTGTGACCCCTCTAGATCAGACAGGCTGGTTTTCGAGCTCACATCATTTGGTGATTTGAAGACCAGTGTGTTTTGGCAGCGTTTTCGAATGATCAATCCAGTTCAGCGTTGGGCTCAAATGATCTGGCAGTCGTGGCTTCCGTTGAGAGTGAGCTGTTTCTTGTGGAAGTTGTTCCATAATGCATTGCCGGTGGATTGTAATGTGCGATCGCGTCATATCGCTCTCGGTTTCTAGGTCTTTGTTCTTTGTGGGACCGACCCATCGATAGAGTCGATTACTCATTTTTTCTTGCATTCTCGGACAACAACAATATTGATCACCTTTTTAGTGTTTGGTCGTCGGTTTCGTTTAGATCTCAGATTGGGGTTTCGATGTTATGTACCTTTGCCTTCATCTGTTGGGAGATTTGGAAGTCTAGGTGTGCGGCGGTTTTTGATGACATCAAGATGGATTGGAATCTGATTCGTGCTCGGGTGTTGGATGGTGTCCGTGGTTCCATCGGTTGCTTTATACCGAAGTCTTCATGCAGTAGGCTGGCTCGAGTGGCTTTACAATCCATGCAGATCCCGATTGGGCATGTTAGGATTAAACGGGGGCAATGGGTGCGTTGGTGGCCGTCAGCAAAGGGCTACAAACTTAATACAAATGGTTCTTCCAAAGATGTGAGATGCACAGGGGGTGGGGTTATCAGTGATGCGCAGGGAGTTTTCCTTTGTACTTTTTCTAGTGATTACGGACAAGGTTCGAATATGCGGGCAGAAATTTTAGCTCTTAAAGAGGGCCTTCAGCTTTGTCGGTTGTATATGTTAGACAGAGTGGTGGTGGAGTCTGATTCTTTAACGGCAGTTAATGTTCTGGTTAAGGGTTATAAAGAGCCTTGGAGATATGTTTACTTACTCAGAGATTGTCGGGCGCTTCTAGGAGAATTTTCGTTACAACATGTATTTCGAGAGCATAACAGGGTAGCGGACCAGTTGGCAACGATTGCTCATAATCATGAGAGGCAGATTGTTTTTGCGGCTTATACAGACCTTCCAATCACTGTTAGACGTGCATTGGCTTTTGATGACTCGGGTATTCTTAGTTATAGGACTTAGTTGCCTTTTCCTAGTTCGCTCATGTTTTGATTGTTGCAGTTGAGGTTCAGGCTCCTCTGTCCCCCCTGGTTTAGGGTAAGGCTGGTTATCCCCCTCTGTAAATTCTTTTATTTTATATTTTGCGCAGGTGCCGCCCTGCTTCCCAAAAAAAAAAAAAAAAGTGGGAAAGACTGAATTTTTATTTGTTTTAATGGAACTTTAGGCATGTTTATGCTCTTCCTTTCACTTTTATGTCATAATATCTCTAACTTGTACCAGTAAGGCATAGGGCAAAAACAGACTAAGAAGCCATGTTCAATTGTCGTACCTCGGTAACAGTTATGGTTTGCTGCTGTATTGCTTGATGTATGGTTGCCCTATCTGGTTCCCTCATGCTATCAATCAAATATATTAATTAGCCTAACACATAATGGACGTAAGAATATATGTTCTGCCAAATTTAACATGTACAACCACAGTGCAGTTGGATGTGTCTCAGGCAGAAAAAAAAGGAAAAAAAAAAGGCAGTTCTTGACTAAGTGTTGACTCATTGATTTCAGCCTTTAGTAGGTTGTTTTTTTCTCAATAATATGTGACATGTGTCTAGCCTTGGGACCAGAATAAATAAATTTTGCCTTGAGGTAGATATTTGGGTTGATATTTAGTGTATTGTTTATGTGGCTTTTCGTGTTGTTCATGTTGTTTATTGTTTATGTTGATGTCATGTTTTTGTTTCTCTTGAGCATACACATATATTAAATACACATGTTTTATTTTGATAGGAGGAATATGCAAATAAATTACGCGAAAAACATGGATTAGTCCCTAGTTTGGAGATTTGGCAGGAATGTGTTGGGGGTGTGACGAGGAGAGGCTAATTGGACGACCTGGCGAAAGGTGGAGTAAGACAGGTGTCTCAAAAGACTATGACACACACATTGTATCCCAAGAGTATTTGAAGAAATTTGAGAGGTTGGAGAAAGACAAGAAGAAGAAGGCAAAACGAGAAGTGAAACTGTACAAAATTGTGAATAGTCAGAGTAGTTATATTTTTGAGATGTCTCAATATCTGCAAGGCATTTCTAACAAGTTCGGCTTACCAGTTCCTCCTTTCACCATTCGTCCCTCTCCTATGCCTCCTACAAATGATGTTGCTTCAGGTGTTCCGGATGGTCCAGGTGGTCCTTCATCTTCTTGTGGTTGTGATGATTTTGACATCGATGATAATGGTGATAACGATGATGAATCCGAGTTTTCTGAGTTATGTTCTTTTGATTAAGTCATGTACTACTTGATGCATAAAGTTGGATTTTGAGCTAATTTTTTTAGATTATTAAGGGTAGCTACGAGTACTTTAATGTCGATTTATTGAACAACATATTTTGCTAGATGAGTGAGTATATATGACATAATTCTTTTATATGAAATGTTATGAGTTGCTTGAATCGAAATATTTTGTATGTTTTTGGTATATATATGTGGTAAAAATTTATGAAAATGATTGATATCGAGCTAGGTAGAAAAAATCAATTGTGTTAAAGTGATGGTGAATGCTATCATATTTTATAGGGTATTAAATTGCAGAAACCATCGTTTAATAGGAGCTAATGTGATGCAATGAAAATCACGTATAAGGAATGATGTGATGTCACATATAGCAATAAAGTGATGATTAATGTAATCGCATACTTCAATATAAAGCGATGGCCAAAACAATCGTATATTCAGAGATAAAGTAATGAGAAAAGCAATCACGTATGCCACAATAAAGCAATTATAAAAGCAATCGCGCATTCGGAGATAAAGCGATGATCAACGCAATCGTGTATCCTCAAATAAAACGATGACTAAAAGTAATCGTGTATTCCTAAAAATGTGATGGCTAAAGCAATCACTTATGACTCACTAGAGAGATGGTTAGAACAATTGCGTATTCCAAGATAACGTGATGGAAATAACAATCACCTAACGCCCTTTAAAGTAATTGAACAAGCAATCACCTATTGTGAATAAGGCTATTGCTTTAGCAATCACTTATTTAGTACTAACGTGATGGTTTAACAATCATCTTTTCATGGATTATGCGATGATTTTGTATTTTTATGAATTAAAAAAATAAATATAATTTTTCATGTTTAGTGGTTGTTTATGTCATCACCTAAAGTCTATGAGATAATGCCACGACTTTTACAATCACTTAAAATTTCGGCGACAAGGATTTGTGTGATGAAACTTGTGATTGTTTTGACCATCGCATATAGTCTAAGGCGATGATTTTTTTGTATTGGCGATTGCTTTCGGCCATCACGTAAAATCAATTTTATAGTAGTGACATTAATATTAGAATATACTTTTTGTATTTATTCATATATTGTTTTCTGTAACATTTTACTTGTGTTTACCAAACACCCGAAAATGTTTTTCAATATATTTTCAAAATATTTACCAATAGAAAAAAATGGCATATGTAACCTTTGTTTCTTTAATTTTTCAAAATTTAGAAAAAAAATTATGCTACAAAGGAAGGGCCCTGTTCAACGTAATTGGTCTTGGGCCCCCGATTTTACAGGGCCGGCCCTGTTGCACGTGCACACCGTTTAACACATTTATTGGTTCCTTTAGGGTTTTTTGTTCTGTAACCTATCATTTGTGTGTATAAAATGACTTGAGAGATTTCTATTGTCATCGCCGTCTTTCATGTGTGGGAGCCCATTTAGGGTCACAGCTACTCCCGACCGCGACACCTTTGAAACACCCTCTTCTATTGTTCTCCATTGCTAACATACTCTTGATGGTTAGTCAACTCGTCTCTCTCTCTCTCTCTCTCTCTCTTTCTCTCTCTCTCTTTTCATGTTTATTTTAGATTCCATTATTTTTTTGATTTCCTATTAAGAATGTATAAATAAGATGGGTCTTAGGGCTTGATCTACATAATCTTGTAAACTTGTTATTTCGATCCTAATATCTCTTATTTTATAATGATTTGGATGGAGCCTACATTTAAATATCGATCGTATGTATCAAGCTTCAGATTATGAATCAAGTTGGCATTATTATGCGATGTCATTTGATTGTGACTCACCATACTAGATTAGGGCTAGATCGCTTTAGATATGGCTATATTGGTTATAGATGCGGTTTATTTGAGTTTCAATATGTCAATTAGTTTTTTATTAATTTGGGCATGGGTTGTGAAATCTTACTATAGTAAATGATTTTTGTTGTCCATTAAAAAACACTTGAGTTTCTTCTCATCTTTTCGAAGAAAATTCAATTTGATGCATCAAAATAGAAATTATTCTTCGGTTAAGATCTTAAGTTTGACCATCCTTGATTGATAGTTTTGAAAGTTGGAGCTATTGTGATGAATTGGGAAGAAAATGTAGTATGAATTAATTCTTGTTTCACTTTGTTACTCAACTCAAATTTTAATTGGTTTCAATTTCTTTAGTTCTTTTATAATATAACCTTTCGCTAATGATGACTCGTGGGAAATATTTGATCATTAAATTTGAGAAAGGTATCATACAAGAAAAGGAAGTACAATAACTTTGTCATTTTCACTCTAAGTTATTTCAATTTTCATGGTTGTCAGGTTATTGTATCTACAAACAACGAGTATTTCTTAAAGAAGAGCTCGTGATCGTTATTCATGGCATTTCACTCAATTATGGTATGTTTATAAAATTTTGGTAAAGTAGTTTTAGAAAGGGAAATTTTCTATAAGGGCTTAATTGCAATTTACGCCTGTAATTTACTCATTTTTTAACTTGAATATTTATTGGAGATTTGGATTTCAAGCGATCAAAAAGTACATCAAAGAAAATCACATGTGACCTACACATTTGACTTATATGTTCAACCTAAGTCATTGAAATTAAATATAAGAAAGTTAATTTTCCACTTCTATGCATGTATAGATGATGAGCACTTGCACGTTGGAGCCGATAGGTATTAACTCTTCTCTCAATGGATTGAATTTTGAAAGAAAAATATGGTATTGCTTGTCAATATATATGACTCGTGGCTCTAGCATTACTCATATAATATTTTTTTTAGTTCGTGAATATATGATTGATTCTGTCTTAGACCCTTAGCTCTAGCATTACTCATATAATATTAATAAAGAGCTGCCACGTTTACAGATTCAAGTCTTATAATGCATGGCAGTTTCCGATAGGATTCTTATTTCCTTTTGCAATAGGCTTTGAGTTTGTCAGAATCTTACTTTTGTGACATTTTCTCATATATATATATATATGTGTGTGTGTGTGTGTGTGTGCATAAAACTACACAACTACTCTCAAACTACAAGTGTGCTAGCTGAAATAAACTTAAAGATATGTGTTGAAAAGATGCATTATTTTAGAAGAAATTTGCTTAATTATCTTCCCATCTGATACTACTCTCATACTGGTAGTGTGTATGCTAATGTCTTTTAATAAGCTTCCCATCTGTCTTGCCAAGTGAACCTTTTTTCAGTTAAACTACACATCATTTTGCTTTTGGTCTTGCCATTATAGTCTAAATCACCTATTCTAAACAGATCCAAGATTCAATTGCCCAGCCATTACGTCGTGATCTGAGGAAATTGAAAGGAAAAGGCACTGCAACTACTCTGCAAGATCCCTAGCTATTCTAAAAAGGTTGCCGTTTATGCATCATCTCATAATGTCTAAAGCCTTGACATTTCCGCCTATGTTTCTTGGAGAAGATTTTATAAATGTGGTGGCCGAAGTTGGTCAACTCCGAATCTCTGACTTCTTTGTCACTCGTTGAAGCAACTTTATCTGAAGACATATGAAATCAGGGTCAGCAATGTGCTGAAATCATCCTGGTCTTTACTAGCTTTAACAACCTATTTCTTGGACATGTCTCATTCGTGTTATGTTGCGATAGACATAGTAGAAAGTTTGCAGATCCCTTTTCAAACTTATTGAATTTGAAGAATCTCACTTTGTATAATTGGATGCGACATGGATGGCTTGAAAGAAATCACTGTAGAGAGAGAGAGAGTATTACCAAGAACACATTAGTGGAAACTACCTCATCTACCACTCCACCTAATTGTATTTCCAACATAAATGTTAGATTGTTAACATGAAATGTGGGAGTTGTTAGATTTGTTGTACATCTGTTTTATTGTAGATTTATATCTTGATCTTGTATAAATATGTAATCCTTTTGTTATGTTCGATTCAAGAAGTTCATAATACAAGAATATTTATTTTTCAATTCTCTCATTCTTTTCTCTTCATTGAGCTCTTCATAGTTCTTTACAGTTTTTTTTTTTTTTTTTTCATATATTGATGATGAAATCCAGAGAGAGATAGAGAGAAATTTCAACCACTTTAAATCCAAATATCATTTTTTAGCTCCTCGTAAAGTAATGACATTCACTAATATATTTGCTCATCACAAACTAGAAATCGAAATTTGAGATTTAAAAGATAAGAATGGAGAAGGACAGAGACAGAGGCAGATTGCCTAATCATGATAACTAAAAATCCAATTATCATATATACATACCTTCACGTCCACCCACAGAAACTTATTCAATTTATATTTAGGAATCAGAAAAACCTAGATTCATTGATTTGTTGGTGGCAACTGATCAATGGAGTTATTGAGATTATGATATTGAAGATGAAATTAAGAGGAAGAGAAGAGAAAGAGACAACTAGAATAATCTTAGGAATGGATTGATGGGGCTAAAGGTGGAAATAACATCCCCCTGGTGGGTCAGGTATGTATTAATTGCTCCCACAACAACCAAATGAAGCAATTTGCTCCCCTCAATTAGCACGTTTTCTTTAATTGAAACTTCCACGTAAGCATTTCAGTTTGAGTTGACAGAAAATGTCCACCTAAGACTCACATGACCATCTCTAAGTAATTTTTTTAATCATAATGTCATTTTACTATTTCAATTTACTATCTTACCCTTGACCATATGTAATTATTATATTTTTTGGGTAATATACAAATAACCCCCTCAACATTACAAGTGCATTATGTTAAAAGAATACCCAAGTATGAACGCATGAGTCTCATGTGGGTATTTTTTGTCAATTCAAATGAAAATGCCTAAAGAAAAGTTGTAAGTAAACAAATACAGGTGACGACAGTACATTGCTTCAATTAGTAGCTGTGGGGGCAATTCATATTTAACCCATAGTTGACGAGGGTTATTCCTAATTCACCTAGAACACACACACACACACACACCCATATATATATATATATAAAACTGATCGATGTGGAAATTACGCACATTCGGGAGAGAGAGAGAGAGAGAGAGAGAGAGAGAGAGAGACGAAGTGAGTGGTTTACTCCGAGATTGAAAGAGGATTTGACTGAGAGGCTAAAGTTAATGGAGAAGCAGTGCAAGACAAAGGACTAAGTTGGGAAAAGATGAAGAATCGCAAATCTCGGTGGTTGTTGGGATCGGAAAAGCGGTGAAGAACTTCAATTATCTACCATTATGGTTAAATCATAATCTCTAACTTTAATTACCCATATCACGGCGCCGGGGCACGTGTGTTGTCAATGTTTGTGAACCAAAACATGTTTCATAATAGTTTAGTTAAAGGTGTATTTGGAATTTTGGATGCATAGATTTAGAATTCAATAAATATTCAATTTATAGGGTGGCGGTGATCGTGGCCGGTGGCGGCAAACAGTGGTGATGGGTGGTGTTGTGTTGGTTGAAGAAGGGTTAGTTGTTATGATGTAAAGTAGGGGAGAACAATGTTGATACTCGAATCCAAAAAAAAATATTTTAAAATTTCAGCTTTTGATATAGAAGTTATTTTACGGAATTAAGACATCTAATAACACAAATTTTAATTTAATTATAATTCAACATTTTTATTTAAACCCATAGAGTTGTATTGGATTTGGAGACCTCAATTCTGATCCGATATGATTGAATCCTAGAAGAAAATTGAAAGCATTTGTAGATACCGCTCGTAGCTATCTCTACGAGCATGTAGTTTTATTAGGTAAGACAAACCAGATTACTGGCTCTTGGGTTTGGAGCCTGGAGGAAGATGACCATGTTACTTATAAGCCCCTAAATATTCTCTAGATACAGCTCAGCCCACAAGGTTCTACTGGTTACAAAAAAGCTCCATATTATTTAATAATTTTCAAAAGATCCTTATAATACAGGACATCATAGTTAGACCCCTATTTAGGTAACTACTAGATTTTGTGCCCGTGCCTATGGCATGGCGTCAGTATGAGACGATATCAGTATGAGAGGATGTCAGTATAAGACGGTTTTAGTAATCAAATAAATCAATATAATAAATAATATTTATTGTGTATGTGTGTGTGTGTATATATATATATATATATATATATATATAGATGTTGATTTTTTTAGTGGGGTTAAAATTAACTAAAGGTGTAAATATAGAAAATAAAATCCTACTAAATCACGTCATTTGGTGGATAAATAATTTTATCCTATTTCGTGGTAGTCAAATATATTAGAAACCATATACGCCTAGATTACTTATATTCACATATTGTATAAAAACGGTGTTACACTGTTACACGCTTGAGATTTGTGAGACTTAATCTCGACCACCATGCCGCTTGATAAAAAAGTAAAATAATCAATCTCAGCCGTTCTTTATCCCACTGAGCTAATCAATGCCTATGGCACGGCGCCAGTATGAGACGATACCAGTATAAGACGGTGTTAGTATTCAAATAAATCAATATAATAAATAATATATATTGGTGTGTGTGTGTTTATATATATACTGTATAAGACGATGTTAGTATTCAAATAAATCACGTGAAACGCACATGCATTAACCTAATATATTGTATAGTAGATATATATATATATATATATATATATATATATATATATATATATATAGATGTTGATTTTTTAGTGGGGTTAAAATTAACTAAAGGTGTAAATATAAAAAATAAAATCCTACTAAATCACGTCATTTGGTGGATAAATAATTTTATCCTATTTCGTGATAATCAAATATATTAGAAACCATATCCAGTCTAGATTACGGTTATCTATATATTGTATAAGACGGTGTTACACGGTTACACAGTTGAGATTTGTGAGACTTAATCCTAGACCAATTATAGCCGTTTGATAAAAAGTAAAATAATCAATCTCAGACGTTCTTTATCCCACTGAACTAATTAATCTCAGCCGTTCTTTATTCCACTGAGCTCAATTGTATAATAGATTGTTGGAATATTAATTGTATTTTAAGTTTTCAAAAGGACAAACAAACCCTACTGTGTTCTAAAATGTGTAGGAACCACTTATATTATGTGTTACGTTGTTATTAGGTAGTGGAAGGATGACCATTATTTGACCTTAATTTATCTAGCTTGTGTTGGGCTTGAGTTGAGGAAGCTTTTTCACATACGTACATTAAAAGTTACTTAGTGTGTAACCTGGCTTTGTATGGGTAGTTTTTTTTTTATCACTAAATTTATTAAATATGAGACATACTTATTTTATAAGATACGATATATATAATATAATATAAATGTATTAATTGAAACATGAATGGTATGTTAATGTCATTTAATAATAAATTAAATTGCAAAAAAACTTACAAATTGGTAAAATGAAGTTTAAAATGTTCAATTAAGATAGTAATTGATTGTGTTCACTTTATTATTATTATTACTCAAATAAAAAGTAAATGATTAATAATTCTTACGGTTACATGAGTTATTGTTACAATAATTTTAATTATTATCCCTAATGAATGCAATTGATGGTCATTTTAATGTCGTTGCACGTCAACTATTGTATCGATCTTGGCATGATCAATCCATGTGTATACATTTTCTTACTTGTGAAATGACATTGTATTTGAATTCAATTTTTTTCCTTGTATTAGTTCAAAATTAAAAAAGAAGGTAAATCAAATATACTTGTTATTTTATGTGTTAATATTTTATATAAAATACATATATTTGGTAGTAATGCTTGTAAGCAATAGTATTTAAACAAATATGTAGAGATTTTAATTTATTAAAAGTATATATTTTAAGGTTATTACACAATAAATCAAGCCCAATAAATTATATACCAAAATTTAAATTGAAATAAAAAAACTAAAACGATCAAATGTCAAAATCAAGAGCAAAATAAGAAACCAATTTGTATCGATTATATTTTATAAGATAAGATATATATAATATGATATAAATGTATTAATTGAAATATGAATGGTATGTTAATGTCATTTAATAATAAATTAGAATGCAAAAAAACTTACAAATTGGTAAAATGAAGTTTAAAAGGTTGTCAATTAAGAAAGTAATTGATTATATTCATTTTATTATTATTATTACTCAAATAAAAAGTAAATGATTAATAATTTTTACGGTTACATGAATTATTGTTACAATACCCTTATTTATTTTCCCTAATGAATGCAATTGATGGTCATTTTAATGTCATATTAATGTCATCACTCAAATAGTTGTTGCACATCAACTATTGTATCATGATCCATGTGTATATTTTCCTACCGTGAAATGACATTATGTTTGACTTCAATTTTTTTCCTTGTATTAGTTCAAAATTAAAAAAGAAGGTAAATCAAGTATACTTGTTATTTTATTTTATTTTATGTGTTAATATTTTATATAAAATACATACATTTGGCAATAATGCTTGTTATCAATAGTATTTAAACAAATATGTAGAGATTTTAATTTATTAAAAGTATTTTAAGGTTACTACACAATAAATCAAACCCAAGAAATTATATACCAAAATTTAAATTGAAATAAAAAAAAACGTCAAATTCGATCAAATGCCAAAAATCAAGAAAGAAACCAATTATTTTTTTTTTTTTTAAAAGGTTGAGGGACATAGTACCCCAACCCTTAGTTTTTTAATATTATTTTTAATGCCTTGAAAGGCCAAACATGATGCTCTGAAATTCTAACATGATTCGACCTCCCGGTTGAGAGTAGAAGTCGGGGTGCCTCTGGTGGGTCTTGAATACTCAACCTCTCCGTTAAGATAAGTGAGTAGCTAAATGAGGCCTTACCAACAACGATGCCTCTAAAGAGGCTTGAACACCCGACCTCTCTCTTGAGAGTTGTGAAGTGTGTCTCTCAGTGAGACTTCGAACACCCAACCTCCGCTTAGAGAAGTGGCAAGTATCAGTTGAGCTAGAGCTCGTTGGAAAGAAACCAAATTTCTATCGAGTATATTTTATAAGATAAGATATATATATATATATATGTATATATATATATATATATATATATATATATATATATATATATATATGTA
>CM028384.1:15674550-15714436 GCA_013146195.2 Codonopsis lanceolata | reverse complement strand
TGATTCGACCTACCAACCAAGAACCAAGATTGTCACAAGCAAGGGAGGCACATTGGAAGCATGTAGATCAAGGTTCGAAGGTTCATATGAAGCATGGATCGAGGTTCAAGGGTTCTAAAATGCATAGTAGTATGATTGGAAGATTCAAGAGTTCTATAAAAACTTAATTCGTGGTTTATGGAGATTGAGCTATTACAATGGCTACTCTACAAATTCAAACATGCGTTGTGAAGTCTTAAAATTCATGGAAGATGACTTGAAGATTCGAGATTTCGTTAATGTCATACAATGACTTTGGAAGCTTTTACGCCCTAAAGGAAGACTTTAGGGGCCAAATGCAACTTTGAAAATTAGGCCTTTACAAAAACAGGATTTGTAGATTTTCCTTATTTTTGGAGGATTTATTTTTCCTAAATAGATTAGGTAACTTACCTAATTGTTTCCTCATAGATTAGGTAAGTTGAGTAGTTTCCTAAGTGGATTTTAGGTAGTTTCCTAAGTTGATTCTACTTAGACTTTTCTTTTACTTTTAGGTTTAGGATTCACAACCCATATAAATAATGGTTGTGGCTTATTGTTTGGAGACAACTTTATGATTATTGATTAATATAGTTTTTTAGTGTTTTTCGAAACCTCCTTGTTCTTCATTGAACTTGTGATTATTTGGTGAGAGGCTAAGTAATCGAAACCCGAACTTATCAATAGGATATTCATCCCTATTGTGGCGTTTTTCATTATACCAAGGTTCGTGTTCGTCTTGTAATTGGATCGCGGAGTACCTCGTTCAATAACGGATCGTAGCATTGGGTCAAGGTGTCACAATCCATCAATTCATTGGCGTTCTTAAGCTTATCTTTGCGTGCTCTTTGATTCCTCCATCGCGAGATGTGGCGTCTAGGAATCATATAAATGAATCTCTTGGTCCAAAAATTAAAATCACGTGACGCAACATTAGGCACATATAACAAAACCACCTATCATGCAATAACAATTTATAGCAGTTTATATACCAAGTCATCGGCGACGTTACAGCCGGAACCCAACATTAAACTAAGTCTACAACTCTAGTCTAACATGCTTAACGGCTAAAGACATGTCGGATAACAATTGAAATAACCAACTAATACATAGTTAACATAACTGAAGCATAATCATCATAAATACATAAGGCACAACTAACACAAGTCGGCTCCCAAAAGATTAAACACTAAATAACATAAGTACAATATCAAACACATAAAGTCTTGCTACCCTTCATAAAGTTTACATAACTTTATGTTCCCATTGTCATTGCCAAAAGAAAGATACTAAAACTACAAGGTAGCAACCTTGCCAAAAGCTTCAACAATGCAACTCGATAATCACTTCGACTCGCTCGCACGGCTCGGATCTAGGGAAAACAATCAAAACAAATAGGAGTAAGTCATAAAGACTTAGTAAGTTACTAACATAACTTCCTGTCATGGCATCATGCTCAACAATAATAATTCATGCTATTGACATATATATATATATATATATATATATATATATATATATATATATATATATATATAACTTATCTTATAAAATATACTCCATACAAATTGGTTTCTTATTTTGATCTTGATTCCATTTGATCGTTTTAGTTTTTTTTATTTCAATTTAAATTTTGGTATATAATTTCTTGGGTTTGATTTATTGTGTAGTAATCTTGAAATACTTTTAATAAATTAAAATCTTTACACACTTGTTTAAATACTATTGCTTACAAGTATTACTACCAAATGTATGTATTTTATATAAAATATTAACACATAAAATAACAAGTATACTTGATTTACCTTGTTTTTTAAATTTTGATCTAATACAAGGAAAAAAAATTTGAAGTCAAACACAATGTCATTTCACAAGTATGAAAATTTATACACATGAATTGATCATGCCAAGATCGATACAATAGTTGACGTGCAACGACATTAAAATGAGCATCAATTGCATTCATTATGGACAATAATTAAGAGTATTGTAACAATAATTCATATAACCGTAAGTATTATTAATTATTTACTTATTATTTGAGTAATAATAATAATAAAATGAACATAATCAATTACTTTCTTAATTCAACCTTTTAAACTTCATTTTACCAATTTGTAAGTTTTTTTTACAATTTAATTTATTATTAAATGACATTAACATATCATTTATGTTTCAATTAACACATTTATATCATATTATATATATCGTATCTTATAAAATAAGTATGTCTCATATTTAATAAATTTAGTGATAAAAGAAAAATGGGTTACACAATAGTAACTTTTAATGTACGTGTGTGAAAAAGCTTCCTCAACTCAAGCCCAACACAAGCTAGATAAATTAAAGTCAAATAATGGTCGTCCTTCCACTACCTAATAACAACGTAACACATAATATAAGGGGTTCCTACACATTTTAGAACTCAATAGGGTTTGTTTGTCCTTTTGAAATTTTAAAAGACAATTAATATTCCAACATTAGTTACCTAAATAGGGGTCTAACTATGATGTCCTGTAATATAAGGATCTTTTGAAAATTATTAAATAATCACTGACTAAGTTCTTGTTTGGTGGAGCGTTTTGGTCAAAACGCTGGTAAAAAACGTTGCGTTTTCTCTTTAAAAGTGTTTCAATGCAGCATTTTAAAACACAACGTTTTAAAAATGTGGAGCGTTTTAAAGCATGCTAATTTGTAGCGTTTTAAAAATATGTTACGTTTACAACTACTTTGTTTATGAAAAATAGTGTTTTGAAATAGTTTTCTAAACGTGTTTACAAAAATAAAACTGCATTTTCAAAACGATGCGTTTTCAAAACACTGCACCAAACGAGGCCTAACAGGTAACTGGTGTGTAATCTATATGGAGCTTTTTGTAACCATTAGAACCTTGTGGGCTGAGATGTATCTAGAGAATATTGAGGGGATTATAAGTAACATGGTCATCTTCATCCAGGCTCCAAACCCAAGAACCAGTAATCTGGTTTGTCTTACCTAATAAAACTACATGTTCGTAGAGATAGCTACGGGCGGTATCTACAAATGCATTCAAATTTCTTCTAGGATTCAATCGTATCGGATCAGAATTGAGGTCTCCAAAACCAATACAACTCTATGGGTTTAAATAAAAATGTTGAATTATAATTAAATTATAATTTGTGTTATTAGATGTCTTAATTCCATAAAATAACTTCTATATCGAAAGCTGAGGGCATCCACAATTAAAAATTTTATATAACCCCAACCTTTAGAGAAATTTCAACTCAATGAGTCTATATAACGAATTGTGACATCTTAACTAACAAAACTAACTATCAATATATTTCTATTTTTTATTTTTGTATTTTCTTACCGCAATTGAAATAAAATATTTATACATTTAAATTTTATATTTTATGAAAATTATATTATATGTTTTGAATTATTTTTATTTAAATAAATTTTTGTCACACTTTTTAATATTATCAATATACCCATAATTTTAAGTTATAAATAATAAAAAAGGAAATGATCAAAAATACACTAAATTAATTGAAAAAGAAAATGGAAAAAATGGGAAAGCATACCATCATCAAAGTGATGATGTGAGTTGAGTTGTTTATTTAATTCATAGGCTCTCCACTCTAATCATCAAAATTTTTAGCCAAAAACTAGATGCCCGATCAAGCAAAAAAAATTCAAAATTTTGGAACAAAATTTTTGAAAGAACGAATCTAGGGAAGACCATGGAGAAGGAGATATGTGAGAGAGAAGAAAGAGATGAATGGAGGCACTCACTGTTTTAGGCTTTTTTAGCATTGATTGCCTTAATTCCGGCTGAGAATTTAAAATTTTTTTTTGGATTTGAGTATCAACATTGTTCTCCCCTACTTTACATCATAACAACTAACCCTTCTTCAACCAACACAACAGCCATCACCATACCGCCACCATCACCGCCACCCTATAAATTGAATATTTATTGAATTCTAAATCTATGCATCCAAAATTCCAAATACACCCTTAACTAAACTATTGGGAAACATGTTTTGGTTCACAAACATTGACAACACACGTGCCCCGACACCATGATATGGGTAATTACAGTTAGAGATTACGACCAAACCACAATATATGGTAGATAATTAAAGTTCTTCACCGCTTTTCCGATCCCAACAACCACCGCGATTTGTGATTCTTCATCTTTGCCCAACTTAGTCCTTTGTCTTGCACTGCTTCTCCATTAACTTAAACCTCTCAGTCAAATCCTCTTTCAATCTCCAACTAAACCACTCACTTCGTCTCTCTCTCTCCTGAATGTGCGTAATTTTTGCATCGATCGGTTATATATATATATATATATGTGTGTGTGTGTGTGTGTGTGTGTGTGTGTATGTGTGTGTGTTCTAGGTGAATTAGAAATAACCCGGTTAAATATGAATTGCCCCCTCAGCTACTAATTGAAGCAATGTACTGTCGTCACATGTATTTGTTTACTTACAACTTTTCTTTAGGCATTGTCATTTGAATTGACGAAAAATGCCCACATACGACTCATGCATTCATACTTGGGTATTCTTTTAACATAATGCACTTGTAATGTTGAGGGGGTTATTTGTATATCACCCCAAAAAATATAATAATTACATATGGTCAAGGGTAAGATAGTAAATTGAAATAGTAAAGAGCTACGATATTACGAGCTAGAGCTTGTGATATTACTACAAGCTTAAGTGTTAGTGCTGTTAGATCAAATCTACTAAAAATTTTACACCGTTAGATCAAATATGGTATTTTCTAAATAATAATGTAGACATTCCAAATCACCACCAATTTAATCATTCAACGGCTATAACACTAAAGCTCGTATTAATATCACAAGCTCTAGCTCGTAATATCATTTGTCAATAGTAAAATGGCATTATGATTAAAAAAAATACTTAGAGATGGTCACGTGAGTCTTAGGTGGACATTTTCTATCAACTCAATGAAAGAAAACGTGCTAATTGAGGGGAGCAAATTGCTTCATTTGGTTGTTATGGGAGTAATTAATACCTACCCGACCCACCAGGGGGAGGTTATTTCCACCTTTAGCCCCATCAATCCATTCCTAAGATTATTCTTGTTGTCTCTTTCTCTTCTCTTCCTCTTAATTTCATCTTCAATAACTCCATTGATCAGTTGCCACCAACAAATCAATGAATCTAGGCTTTTCTAATTCCTAAATATGAATTGAATAAGTTTCTGTTGGTGGATGAGAAGGTATGTATATATGATAATTAGCTTTTTAGTAATCATGATTAGGAAATCTGCCTCTGTCTTTGTCCTTCTCCATTCTTATCTTTTAAATCTCAAATTTTGATTTCTAGTTTGTGATGAGCAAAATATATTAGTGAATTTCATTACTTTTCGAGGAGCTCAAAAATGTTATTTTGATTCAAAGTGGTTGGAATTTCTCTCTATCTCTCTTTGGATTTCATCATCAATATATGGAAAAAAAAAACTGTAAAGAACTATGAAGAGCTCAATGAAGAGAAAAGAATAATAAGAGAGAGAATTGAAAAATAAATATTCTTGTATTATGAACTTCTCGAATCCAACATAACAAAAGGATTACATATTTATACAAGATCAAGATATAAAGCTACAATAAAAAGATGTACAACAAATCTAACAACTCCCACATTTCATGTTAACAATCTAACATTTATGCTGGAAATACAATTAGGTTGAGTGGTAGATGAGGTAGTTTCCACTGATGTGTTCTTGGTAATACTCTCTCTCTCTCTCTCTCTTTCTCTTTCTCTTTCTCTTTCTCTCTTCTCCGCCTCCACATTTATAAAATCTTCTCCAAGAAACATAGGCGGAAATGTCAAGGATTTGGACATTATGAGATGATGCATAAACGACAACCTCTTTAAAACAGCTAGGGATCTTGCAGAGTAGTAGCAGTGCCTTTTCCTTTCAATTGCCTCAGTCACGGCGTAATGACTGGGAAATTGAAGCTTGGATCTGTTTAGAATAGCTGAATTAGACTATAACGGCAAGACCAAAAACAAAATGATATGTAGTTTAATTGAAAAAAGGTTCACTTGGCAAGACAGATGGGAAGCTTATTAAAAGACATTAGCATACACACTAGCAGTATGAGAGTAGTATTAGATGGGAAGATAATTAATCAAATTTCTTCTAAAATAATGCATCTTTTCTACTACACAACTACTCTCAAACTACTACACATATGTGTGTGTGTGTGTGTGTGCACAAAACTACACAACTACTCTCAAACTACTAGTGTGCTAGCTAAAATAAACTTAAAGGAAATAAGAACCCTATCGGAAACTGCCTATCTGTCACAAGAGTAAGTTCTGACATTCAAAGCCTATTGCAAAAGGAAATAAGAACCCTATCGGAAACTGCCATGTATTATAAGACTTGAATCCCTAACCGTGGGAGCTCTTTATTAATATTATATGAGTAATGCTAGAGCAAAGGGTCTAAGACAGAATCAATCATATATTCACGAACTTAAAAATATATTATATGAGTAATGCTAGAGCCACGGGTCATATATATTGACAAGCAATACCATATTTTTCTTTCAAAATTCAATCCATTGAGAGAAGAGTTAATACCTATCGGCTCCAACGTGCAAGTGCTCATCATCTATATATCCATAGAAGTGGAAAATCAACTTTCTTATATTTAATTTCAATGACTTAGGTTGAACATATAAGTCAAAATATTCCTTAAAAGGGTAGTTGTTTTTTTTTAAAGCGATAACCAATGATACTATAATGAAGATGGAATATAGATGAATGCCAATAATATATTATGACATCTATTTTGTCAAGTTCTTTTATACAAATGAAGTAATATATTTTTTACTTAACATAACTCAGGTCAAGATTAAAAAAAGAAGGGGGCATTTTCCACCACGCAAGCTTATTCTATACATAGTGCATAATCTAAACATGGAAACTAAGCAAATTGGCTAGTAATTTTGTACCTGAGTTTGACAAAGACTAGAAGTCTAGAATGAATCCAAAAGTATATTAGATGCTTAACACATTATCCTTGTTAAAATGATATCAATGGATCACACAGCCCAAAATAATGTAACATAAAACATCCACTAAATAAGACATAGAAACTGGAATTAATTAACATCTTAGAAAAGAATCATACTTAAAACATAGCAAAGTGATAATGTTATCTCATCTATCTTAATATACCTCCATTTTCCCATAGGAGTCCTATGCTCTAAAATTTTGTGGAATTGGATCCATATTCTCATACCCTATAAAACTAGAGTCCATCATGACTTTTGCTATGTTTTTCACGTTAATCATCATGTGTAGGTCACATGTGATTTTCTTTTTTAGACCTAATTTTAAAGAAGTGTACCGATTTTTATATTATATACCACGAACTTAGATGTTAGATTGTCGGCTCAATGGAAATCATGAGTTCAAGTCACAACCAAGCCTTTTATTTTATTCATTTTAGATCCACTCTCTTCCTTGTCAAGCTAATTTCTTGTCCATCCATCTCTCATAGCTTAATTATTACTTTTCAAGCAAAAAGCAAGTTTTTTTTGTTGTTGCTATTTGACTCATTTTTATTGCTTATGTTTCTTTAATTCTTAACTTTATTAGTGATTGTGTCTTTTTTTTTTAACTTGAATTTTTAATACAAACATGTTATCAGGAAAATATATATCCAGAAGTCAAAAAAGAAAATGATTGATGGGATATATCATTTTTGTCATAAATTGTTTAAATTGATGCAAAATAATAGTTTTCAATAAATTTTTAATGCTTATTTTTCTTAAACATTTATAGGTGTTGTACATTTTCAATACTATGAGCGATTCAAAAAAAATTATTCGTCTAAAATTCTTATATATTTTTAGGGGCATACCATGTAATCGCTGAAATCCAAATATCCAATAAATATTCAAGTTAAAAAGTGAGTAAATTATAGGCCTATATTGCAATTAAGCCCTTATACAAAATTTCCTTTTCTGAAACTACATTACCAAAATTTTATAAACATACCATAATTGAGTGAAATTCCATGAATAACGATCACAAGCTCTTCTTTAAGAAATACTCGTTGTTTGTAGATACAATAACCTGACAAACATGAAAATTGAAATAACTTAGAGTGAAAATGACAATTATTGTACTTCCTTTTCTTGTATGATACCTTTCGCAAATGTAACGATCAAATATTTCCCACAAGTCATCATTAGCGAAAGGTTATATTATAAAAGAAATAAAGAAATTGAAACCAATTAAAATTTGAGTTGAATAACAAAGTGAAACAAGACTTAATTAATACTACATTTTCTACCCAATTCATCCACAATAGTTCCAACTTTCAAAACTATCAATCAAGGATGGTCAAACTTAAGATCTTAACCGAAGAATAATTTCTATTTTGATGCATCAAATTGAATTTTCTTCCCGAAAAGATGAGAAGAAACTCAAGTGTTTTTTACTGGACAACAATAAATCATTTACTATAGTGAGATTTCACAACCCATGCCCAAATTAATAAAAAAACTAATCGATATATTGAAACTCAAATAAACCGCATCTAGAACCGATATAGCCATATCTAAAGCTGATCTAGCCCTAATCTAGTAGGGTAAGTCACAATCTAATGACATCGCATAATAATGCCAACTTGATTCATAATCTGAAGCTTGATACATACGGTCGATATTTAAATGTAGGCTCCATCCAAATCATTATAAAATAAGAGATATTATGATCGAAATAACAAGTTTTCAAGATTATGTAGATCAAGCCCTAAGACCCATCTTATTTATACATTCTTAATAGGAAATCAAAAAATAATGGAATCTAAAATAAACATGAAGAGAGAGAGAGAGAGAGAGAGAGAGAGAGAGACGAGTCGACTAACCATCAAGAGTATGTTAGCAATGGAGAACAATAGAAGAGGGTGTTTCAAAGGTGCCGCGGTCGGGAGTAGCTGTACCCTAAATGGGCTCCAACACATGAAAGACGACGATTACAATAGAAATATCTCAAGTCATTTTATACACACAAATGATAGGTTACACAACAAAAAACCCTAAAGAGCCAATAAATGTGTTAAATGGTGTGCACGTGCAACAGGGCCGACCCTATAAAATCGGGGGCCCAAGACCAATTACGTTGAACAAGGCCCTTCCTTTGTAGCATAATTTTTTTTTTCCAATTTTTGAAAAATTAAAGAAACAGAGGTTACATATGCCATTTCTAATATTAATGTTCATATTGAACATAAAATAATGTTTAACTTTAAGTATTTTTCCTTTAGTAATCTTTAATATATCATTAATGGTGTCAAATCAATATGGTCTATTTTTTTTTCAATGTCAAAAATACAAACAAAAAAATTGGTAATAATGCAAAAACGTTTTAAAAAAGAAAATTGATAATATTCGGGACGTCCCTAAATAATATAGTGGACACTAATTTTATAACGTAATGAGTATTTATTTAAATTATAATTTATAAATAATGTGCACAAACTTTAATTATATTTCTAAACAATGTATTTGTTGAGTAGAATATTGTGTTTGTAAACATGTGTAATTGTGGAAGAGGGCGAAGGAGTGCTCGAACATTTGAAAAATGAATCCGTAAGTCATTTTCCTGAAAAGAAGGCTTCATTTTTCCGTTGACTTGGATAAACTTTTATGTTGACTAGATTTTCCTCTGATTACCAAACACTGGAAAATGTGGAAAACGTTTTCCAAAAATCATTTTTGTGAAACAAACGGAGTCTAAGTCTTTTTTGGAAATTATAATAGGGAATTTATTTTATTTTTTTAATAATGTGTAGGGTTTTTGTGAGATTTGGGGGCCCAAAATTTTGGGTATTTTTAGGGGCCCAATGTCATGACCTCACTCTCCTTATGACAGGGCCGACCTTGACGTGCAAAACATGATATAAACAGGACCGTTCATGGGCCATGTCTTGGTACGTAGCTCATGAGCTGTCAGGTTAACATCCATGTGTGGAGGGCCAGTGGGGTTGTTCGATGTCTGGCATTGCCCGCTCAACAGTGTTGTGGTCATGGCTCTCTTAGGTCGGACGAGCATGATTTATCGTAAGACGGGCTTCTAAATTTTCTGTGATGGCTTTCCCTGAACATTGTATTGTTTGTCCCTAGACATAGTACTAATAATTGAGTGGGCTTTGCCAAGTGAACACAACCCACCATAACTATTGGGTCATGCCTACTAACCGTGGCCTTGGTTGGCCTTTTTATTCAAACTAGATGTTTTTCAAATGAATATTTGATGTATCCTTTTTTATTTTATTTTTTATTTCAAAATCACAAAACAAGTAAAACAAAATTATTCGCCAAATTTTCATTTCAAAAGCATTTAATTTGACTCAAAAAGTCAAACATAACAATAATTTAGGAACGAGAGAAGTAATAATTTTAGTGCAATTTGAAAGAAGTGGAAGAAAGTAAAGTAGTAATCTTAGAAAATTTGACTTGTAAAATGGAATATTGTTTTGGGTCAAAAGAAGTACTCCTTCCGTCCCAAAATTATTATCTTTATTTATATCAAGATACTTTGATATGAAAATGGCAACTTCTCTCACCACTTACTTGCCATCCCTCAAGTGTTTGGGGGCTATCATTAACAAGGATGCCCTACTAACGAATTTGATGCAGAAGTGAAACCAAAACGATACAAGTGACAAGGGAGGATCACGGTTTTCTTAGACCCCGTTTAGTGCAGCGTTTTGAAAACGCAACTTTTGCAAAACGCAACGTTTTGAAAACACACCTTTTTCAAAACGCAACGTTTTTAAAATGAGTCGTATTCAAAACACAGTTTTTTTTCCTTATAAACACGTTTGGGAAACTATTTCAAAACATTATTTTCATAAAAAGAGTAGTTGTAAATGCAACACATTTTTAAAAAGCTCCAAGTTGGAGCATTTTAAAACGGTATATTGAAACACTTTAAAAGAAAAAACACCACATTTTTTACCAGCATATGAGTCACAACGCTCCACCAAACAAGCAATTATTCTTCGCTAGTAGCAAGTAGTGCATGCAAAAGTATGTAAGGATGAAAATGAGGTGGAAGTGACCAGAGAAATATTGGCTCAGTTATTGGGCTTGTTGGCAGCTCAGAATGCCTATCATAAATGATTGTAAGTTTGTCACAGAACCTCAAATTTCTCAGTCCCCGCTATGTATCCAAGCCATGGTTTTCATTGATAGATTGCAAAGAATTTAACAAATTTCATCTAAAGGAATCAATTGAAACCACCTCAAATTTCTCTCTCGCCGCAACCCACACTCATATATGTCTATATTGAACCTCAAATGTAGTGTTGGAGCAATCAAACATTCCTTAATTAAAAAGGTTTCCATCTACACACCATCTCATAACTAATGACCAAAGCCTTGACATTTCCACCTATGTTTCTTGGAGATGATTTTTTAAATGTGGAGGTTGTAGTTAGTTAACTCCAACTCTTGTCACTCGTTGAAGCAGCTTTGTTTGAAAGACAAATGAAATCAGGGTCAGAACGTGCCAAAACAAAATCGACCTGGTCTTGACCAGGTCTAATCACCTTATTTCTTAGAAATGTCTTATTCACGTTTTGTTGCGATAACCAAAGTAGCAAGTATGTAGATCCCTTTTCCAATTTATTAAATTGAAGAATCTCACTTTGTATGATTGCAACATAGATGGCTTGAAAGAAATCATTGCAGAGGGACAAAGAGAGACAGAGAGAGGGATAGAGAGTATTACCAAGAACACAACAGCAGAAACCACCTCATCTACCATACCACCAAATTCTACTTCTAGCAGAAATGTTAGATTGTTAACATGAAATGTGGGAGTTGTTAGATTTGTTTTACATCTGTTTTATTGCAGCTTTATATCTTGATCTTGTATAAATATGTAATCCTTTTGTTATGTTGGATTCAAGAATTTTTTTTTTGACAACTGGCCTTGCCCTTATAAATGGGAGGACGAAGGAGCCAAACCTCAAAAAAGGAGATACAAGAGATATAAAATTTAAGAAACTCTAACATAGGGAATGTTACAAGCATCAAGAGAAATGATCCCTCTAGTAGAGCGAGGGGTGTCTAAAGTGGTGTGGAAAACCATATCCGAATGAGTATCACATACTAAGTTAGCAAGACTGTCAGTGGCCTTGTTGGCGTCACAGAAACAATGATTAAATATAAACTCCCCTAAGCTTGAAACCGAAGAATATCTCGAACAATATAGGAATGGGCCCAAGGCAAATTGTGACCACTAGTGAAACAATCAAAAATCACCTTCGAGTTGGTTCGATAATCGCATCTTGATGACAATGGTCATGGATCCATTTCACACCAAAATAAACAGTTATGATCTCAACAACTATAGTCAAGCAAACATCATAGAACTGAGAGAAAGCAAAGATGCAAAGACCTAGAGAATCACGAACAATACCTCGACCACCAATAAATCCCGGATAACCACGACTAGCTCCATCAAAGTTGAGTTTAACACATAAAAATGGGGGATTAATCCAACCAACCTGATGAACTGAAACCTGCTTCCTTCGGCCATACATGATTTTAGCGTGACTATATAAATCTGAAATTTGATAATTGACTGCTTGGAGAATATTCTTGAAATCATAAATAATGTTCTTGATAACCACGTTTGGAGGGAGCCGATTGTCATCATAGGCAACCATATTGTGAAATTTTAAGAGATGCCAAAGGATAATCGAAGGGGAGCAGAATAAAAGGAATAGCTTTACGATGAAGCCACCACGATAAACATTTTTTCTGAACCGATCCAGGCTGAACCAAGACCTCGAAGAGGTTGTGGAAATGCGACCAGACATTAGAAGCAGTTTTATTAAGAAGAAAAACATGCACAATAGTCTAACTGTGTCCTTGATCACAACAATAACATTTTGAAGCCAAAGAGATACCTTTCCGACAAAGACCCTCATCTAAAGGAAGTTTATGGACAAAAAGGCGCGAAATGAAGACACTGATATGCTTAGGTAGGGCCTTGTGCCAAATAAAATCACAAGAGAACAACTTGGACTAAGACGTTCTGATCATCGGAAAGAAGATGAACTTAGTAGAAGGGGTGGCAGTCCAATAGGGACGATCATCAGACTCATTAAGAGAAATGAGTTGGTCTTTAATCAAATCAAAGTAGTAGGAGGTAGCGCCGCTTTATCTCCTTGATTGGGGGCAGTGCTAAGAAGAAGCTTCTTCACCGTGTTACTAGAGCAGCCAAGAGGCTTGTCAAGATGAAAGTCAAAAATCCACTTATCGAACCAAGGAGAGCATAAGCCTTTTCCAATAATCCAGAAAATATTGGGCTCAACAATGTCACGAGCCTTAAGCATTCTTTTCCAAGCGTGAGATCCAATAAAGGCAACTTGCGTTGCGTGTTGGTTTGCGCAATATCGAGCTTTCGAAAAAGAATTCTAGAGATTGGATCTGGTAGGAAACCTCCACCAAAGTTTGACACCGTAGGCTTTGATAAGATCAATCATGCTATGGATGCCAAGACCCCCTTCAGCAATAGGTCTACAACAATTTTCCCAAGAAATCCAATGGTTTTTATTTTTTTCATCTTAGAGCACAGTTTATCAAGGAAAGAGCTAACCGATGTCGGAGGGTCGATGGATGCAATCTGATAACAAGAGATGGAATGGAGTTGTTGACCCTCATAGGTTCTAGATTTGGTCGAGTCATCTTCTGATTCTATTAAAGAGTGGCTAATGGGTCTGCGTACCAATTAGTGTGACAACTATTTTAGAATCAAAGGTGTAATAGAATAGTTTAATGTCAGCAAACTTGAAAGCAAGGTTCACCGACAAACTTTAAGGTCTGCTCTGGATCAAAAGCAAAGCATAGCTAATTACGTGGAATTAGGTCAAATATTACTTGACCAAGATATTAAATTATCTAGTCATAAATATTCAAATTAATTTCATCAGTTTTCCCTCTCAAGAGAAGTCAACTATCTGGACTCAGATTGACAAGACTGACATATATCTATCCGGTAAAGTGAATCACGAAAACTGAAGACATTACCTCTTTTAGCTAAGAACACTTTCGAGTTGTCTTGCCTGTAAGATGCAAACTTACTTTGTTTGGAAATATATGTCTCTGCAACCACTGCATCTTTGATGACTGTTGCTATGCACAACCCACAAAGCGTCGAATTGCATTTAATGCAACTTAATGTTGGACTCAATCTATCAACTCTCAGTCCAACGGTCCTAAAGATCTCCCCCAATATATATTCAAGTTTTGAAGATCTGAAGATAAATCTCTTACACGTTCAAAAACTTCAAGCTTCATACTGAAAACAAAAGAGACAAAAAGGACAAGAGCTAACACTTCATCAAACTTCCTGAAGCTGTAGCTTTCAGCTTCTTCCTGTTTGCTATTTACTGTTCTTTTACTTTAGCACTTGGGAAAAACAATTATTTATTAATTGTTTCTCTCATCTTTAAACACTTGGTTGAAAACAAATTTTATACACGATCCATTAGAGATCTAGCTTTCTCACCTAGTGGATAAACAAGTGCACCTTTCAAAATCCAAAGCTAACCACTTTGGTAGTGGACATAGTACTATTCACAGTACGAACCACTTCTAAATTATGTGTATTGCTTGATCTGTTTCATATTCTTTGATTTTCCGCTACCCTTACTACTCTTAAATGTTAGTTTCATTAAAAGAAGAATAACGCTTTGAAAAGTTTTTAAAGGAAATTTAAAAACACAACTAGTTTGATTGAGCTTGGTATCATTCTTTGAAAACTTGTTTTTCCAAGAGGCTTATGGTCACTTTGCTTCTAAATGTCCTAAGCCCAAATATGAAGCTTATAAAAGGTGACCCTCTAAATCATTTTCAAAACATAGGGGTATGTTGGCTGAGGACTTAGAAGAAAATCAAGTGTCCATGTGGTTTGAAACGAATTCTGATGAGGATGAAAGTGATGACTCACCAGAGCAGGCACATATCTGTCATGTTGCTCTAGAGTCACCTCCCACCTATAATTCAAAAAGTGAAGTTAAATATACTCCTTTTCAAGCTAATATAGACCAACCAACTAATGAGCCCTCTAAAGAAGAAATCCTCAAGGGTGCTCAGAATAAGCTACATGAATTCAATGAATTTAGAAAGGCTTATGTAAAACTTGCTAAAAGCCATGAGAAACTAAGAACTGAGAAATCCTCGCTAGAAACCGAGCTAAAAACTCTAAATGGAGTTCAGCAGGAAAGTATCTAGTTAAAAGAAGATAACAAGTTTCTCAATGAAAAAGTTGTCTGCCTCATTAATCATGCCAAAGAGTTATCCACGGAAAAGGAAGAGTTGCAAAAAACTGTTGACTCAAGGAATGAATCAAAAGAGGTTCTTGATCAAATACTTAGAGATTAGAAGTCCACTATAGACAAAACTAGGCTAGGTTTCTCTAAGAACATTTTCGGCACGACCTCTGAGCAAAAACCACAAGACTTGTCTGTGTAAACTGAGGATGATCTGGTATCCTATCAGCAGTTTGACAACAAGTGTAGACAAGTAATTGGTTACGCTGCTATCTATTATAAATACCCTAAGATGTAGACTACTAAGACCAGAAATGCAAAAATACCATCTGCAAGCAAAAATTATGCTATAAAAGTTGTGGAGACTCACAAAGGCCTTCCATCAGCACCTCTGCTAAAGCAAAGGTCGCTGCTTCTAGACCTACAAAGAGTCTTCTCAAACCTATCAGATTTATCAAAAGAACTTCTGATGGTGCTTTTGCTTCAAAGATTGTTGACATCAAGCTTAAAGGTAAAATACATGAGGTGTCTAAGTCTACTGCCATTAAACCTGTTGCTAAAGCAAGGACTATTGAGTACAGACTCAAGAAGCCTCATACAGAAGCCTCTAAGCCCGCTGGCAACAAGACTACTGAGTCTAAGGTTGCTGTTAAAAGAAAGTATGCTAAAAAAATCTACCATGAATCATCTTTCTCAACATAACATTTATAATTTCCATCGCTGTACTTTCTGCAAATGTTTATGCCATTTGGCTTATGAATGCCTTCTGAAATCCATCATAAAGCCTACTGGGTCATCTATCCCAAAAGTCAGGCACGTATGGGTTCCTAAAATCTACTAATCCCTTGGACCAAAAAAAATAAAGGGGACCATGATCTGTTCATTTCCTAAACTACAGGTCTGCTTCATGGCTGTCGTTCCCTCATAAAAGAAAGACTTATGGTACCTGGACAGTGGCTGCTCTAGACACATGATCGGGGACTGAAGTCTTTATCAAACCTTTCTGAAACAGAAGGTCCCCCGGTTATTTTTGGCGATAATGCAAAAGGAAGCACAGCTGGCTACGGATCCATCATTCGAGGAAACCTTTCTATTGGAAACGTATCTCTAGTAAAAGGACTGAAGCACAATCTACTAAGCATTTCTTAATTCTGCGACAAAGGTTTCTTGTGCCAATTTTCCTCAAACAGATGCGACATCAAGGATCCAGTTTCATGTTCAATTTTGGTAACCTGGATACAGACAAGGGAATGTCTATGTAATAGACTTGAATGCCTATGGAAGGGATGATAATCTATGTCTGGTAGCAAACTCTGCTCAGGACAAAACCTGGCTGTGGCACAAACGTCTCAGCCATCTCAACTTCAAATACTTATCAAAGCTTTCCAAAGAAGAATTGGTGAAAGGAATGCCAAAAGTTTCTGCTGATCATGATCATATATGCAAGGCTTGTTAGCTAGGAAAGCTTTCAAAAACCTCTTTCAAGAGCAAACCAGGACTCACAACAACAAGACCTCTGCAACTTCTTCGCATGGATCTCTTCGGGCCTGTGACTATTGTCAGTTATGGTGGTCACAGATATACTCTAGTCGTAATAGATGATTATACAAGTTATACATGGACGGAGATGATGTCTTCTAAAGATCATAAGTACGACATTCTCAAAGCCTTGTTCAGAAGACTACAAACACAATAGCTCGATGAAATCAATGATGTTCGATCAGACAATAGAACTGAATTCACCAATAATGGAGTAGCAAAGTACTGTGATGATCACAGGATCGGTCACAACTTCTCTGCTGTTAGAACCCCACAGCAAAATGCTGTAGCAGAGAGGAAAAACAAAACACTTATCGAAGCTGTTAAGACTATGCTTGATGAAGCAAAGTTGCCCAAGCACTTCTAGGCAGAAGCCATCAATATATCCTGCTTCACTCAAAACAAATCTTTGATCGACAAATTTCATGGTAAAACACCATATGAACTTTGGAGAGGTAAAGCCCCAAATATTGGATTTCTCAAAATCTTCGGCTGCAAATGCTTCGTAGTCTATAATGGTAACGATTACGGAGGTAAATTTGATAATAAAGCCAATGAAGGTGTCTTTCTGGGCTATGCCTTACACTCCAAAGCTTATAGGGTTTTCAACAAGAGATCTTTAAAAGTTGTTGAATCTATACATGTTTCATTTGATGAATTTGATTTACTAGAGCCACACGTGGCTCCAAATGTTGCTGATGACTTTGTTCATGTTAAGACAGGTACATCCCAAAATTCAACTTCTCATATACCAAATTCACCCCCCATCAACTCATTCAAATATTCCTGACCATCATTTCTCAAATGACTCACCAGAAGACCTAAACCCTGCTCATGAAAACACTAATTCAGAGCCCATTTCCTCTGAACCTCCAAATCCTATCCTTCAACTCACCTATGAATCCAATCCTGAACAACACATCCATCAAGAAACAACTGATTATCCTCCTAGTCCTCCTCCTGAACCTATTCATGAAGAACCAACAGTGAATCACATTCCTGCTATTACTAGAACATGTAAAGACCATCCAATCTCTCAAATCATTGGTGACATTCTTGTAGGAGTACAGACTAGAAGATCATCCAGAAATGAATGCATGTTCTGTGCTGCATTTGTTTCAGACGATGAACCTAAAAAGATTGATGAAGCCTTGTAAGACCCAAGTTGGATAGAAGCCATGCAAGAGGAACTTCAGCAATTTGAAAGATGTCAAGTATGGAAACTAGTTCCACGACCATGTGAACACACCATTATTGGAACAAAGTGGGTATTCATAAACAAGAAGGATGAAGATGGGAACATCATAAGAAACAAAGCTAGACTTGTTGCACAAGGATATCGTCAAGAAGAAGGAATCGACTACAATGAAACTTTTGCTCCAGTAGCAAGGTTAGAAGCTATCAGGATCTTCTTGGCCTATGCTACGTACAAGGACTTTGTGGTCTATCAAATGGACGTCAAAAGTGCGTTTCTCAATGGTGATCTTCAAGAAATAGTCTATGTCACTAAACTTCCAGGTTTCGTAGAAAAAGGGAAAGAGACTCATGTCTACAAGCTTAAGAAGGCCCTCTATGGTCTTAAGCAAGCTCCTCGTGCTTGGTATGAGACACTATCCAAGTTCTTAATATAACAAGGATTTGTGTGAGGAAAGATCGACACTACTCTCTTCATTATTAAGCACAAAGGTCATTCGCCGCTGGTGCAAATATATGTCGATGATATCATCTTTGGTTCTACAAATGAGAAGTTGTGCAAACGATTTGAGTCACTCATGACTGGAAAGTTTCAGATGAGCATGATGGGAGAAATCACCTTCTTCTTAGGCCTCCAAATTCAACAATCCAACAAAGGAATCTTCATAATCCAATCCAAGTATGCTAAAGAACTGGTCAAAAAATTCAGATTGGAAATGACTAACACTTTTGACACTCCAATGGCTGCTAAATGTAAACTATCTAAAGACTTACTTGGAAACAAAGTTGATATCACCCTATATAGAGGAATCATTGGATCTCTGCTCTACCTTACCTCCAACAGACCTGATATAGTGTATGTTGTTGGGGTATGTGCTAGATTCCAAACATCTCTTCGCGAGTCACATCTTCTTCCAGCCAAGAGAATCATCAAGTATGTATCAGATACCACCAACTTAGGTATCTGTTATCCAAGAGAATCTTCCTTCAACTTAGTAGGTTACTCAGATGCAGATTATACTGGATGCCAAGTAGATAGGAAGAGCACAAGTGGAATATAAGACCCCGATTCCCGGTTAGCTTGAATTGCGTGCAATGCTCGCACTTTTTCCCTTGTTGATCACCTGTTTGGTTTGTGAGAGAGTCTAGATGTGTATGAGAGATTACATTAAGATCAAAATACTATTAAGAGATTCCATATAGTTGTTGACCTGCTAAAGTCACAAGTCGTAACCCGACGATAGTCGAAATACGACGCGATTGAGAGTTCGATTGCGTTTTGTATTCCTGACCTCGATTTAGTCCTAGATCTTTACATGATGATTGAATAAATTTTTTAGATGTGTTATACTTCTATTTGGATGTATTCTTTAAGTCTCCTGAAGTTTTGACGCTTCGAGGATAGCAATTCTTCTTATCGCGTAGTTTGAGTTTGAGCCGGGTGATCGTCTCGTCTTTCGGGAGCACATTTCTCCTATCTTTTGTTAATCATCTGAGGAGCATTCAGGCATATTTAATATCCTTTTGAAGTGTTTATAATCTTGGGTTTTTGCCCGTCGGTTTGTGGTTTCATTCGTCGTTTCGTTAGCGAGTTGTTGTGCCGTCCGCCTGTTTTACTCCGAGTTGTTTCGGGAGTTGTTTATGGAAGTTTAGGACTACTTTGGAAGTGGTTTGATACTTGGTTTGTTTATCCAAGTGTTTGAGGTCCTTTAGGGTTGAATTATAGGCCATTTCGAAGCTTTAAGGCTTGCGGATGCATGCGGGAAGAGCAGTAACCGATCGAAGATTGCAAAAACTATCACAGAGGGTAAATAAGGTCAAAGCGGTTGCATGGGGGAGCACCATGCGAGCGCATGGTGCTTCGAGCAGCAAGGCCCCTGTTTTGGGTTTTTGATGTGTAATTCATATTCTACCCTTACTAAACCCCCTCTAAACCCTTCCTTACCTCCCATACTTAGTCCTAATCATGTCCTAACATATTTGGCAAGTTAATTAGAGTTTGATTAGTGGTGGATTACATCTAACATTGACTAATTGTACCAAGGAATTTCTAATTGTGCCCTCATTAGTTGTGGAGGTATAAATAGCCTAACCCTTTTAGATTGCAACAAACACTCTCATTTTCTCCCTTCCTTGAATACGTATTAGAGAGAGTGAGAGCCTACGAAAATTCTCTCTCTCGTCCTAGGGTTTTCACGGCCATGGCTACGGCGCCAGCCGTGGTTCGGCCATGGATGAGCCTGCTGCAGTTCCAATCTCTCCATCCTCTCGGAAATCCTTTGCTTTTGTTCTCAGCCAGAGCGCGACACCATGCATTCCTCTCATCCCACCTTCATCCTACAAAGGTGAACCCGCGTTACGTCTTACTCCTGAGATTGTTTCTACTCTTTCAAAACCTTTTCAATTCACCCTTGTTGGTATGTTTTCTCATGGGCATCCTTCCATGGATACTATGCGTAAGGAGTTCTTAACGTTTGGCCTCAAAGTTGATGTTACCTTGGGTCATCTAGACACAAAGCATGTTTTAATCCAAGCAAACCATGAGGCTGATTTCCAAAGGCTATGGATTAAATATCAGTGGTTCGTGGGGCAGTATCCAATCCAATGAGAGTTTTCAAGTGGACACACGATTTTCGTCCGGAGGTTGAAAGCCCTATTGTTCCGGTATGGTTTTCGCTTCCGAATCTGCCGATCTACCTCTTCAATAAGCAGACGCTTTTCTCCATGGCAAGTATGATTGGGAAGCCATTCACTATTGATAATCCTACTGCCAATCTGCTTCGCCCAAGTGTTGCTCGAGTTTGTATTGAAGTCGACCTCACCAAACATATCCCCTCTAGAATTTGGATAGATAGTGGCATCCCTTCATCCGAAGGTTTTTGGCAATCTGTTGAGGCGGAACGTCTTCCATCCTATTACACTTTTTGTCACCGTCTAGGGCATGATGGTGATTCATGCAAAGTGTATCTACAGCAAGTCAATAAAGGTAAAGAATCTAACACTACTGTTCCAATTGTGGAGAAGCCCAATTTGGTTCCAAAACCCAAGATTAATGTTCATTGGCAGCCTAAAGTTAATGCTTCCGATACCAATAATACCTCTACTGTTCAGGAGAAGGATACAAACCCTACTTCGGTAAACCCTAGCCAAGTTAATAATGATATGGCTCCGAAAACTGGCACTAATAATTCTATTCCTATTGAGAATCCTTTGGCGGCTCAAACTGACGGACAAAATTCAGAAAGTACCCAAGTTATTGATCATGAAGAAAGTACTCAAGTTATTGATCATGAAGAAGTTAATATTCTTCCCAATTTGGCGGAATCTGTTCAGTCGGCTGAAGTTAATAACATAGGGCATGGGTCTGAACCGAATCAGCCTTCGCATGCATCGGTTTTCTCCAACAGTAGCAACCCAATACAATCTACAAATTGCTTTGCGGTTCTAGATGTCATTGAAGAAGAAGGGGAGATGGATGAAACAAATCTGGAAGCTCTCAATCTGGAAACGGGGACGTCTAGCGAGCCTAAAAATTTTGTTTCTAACTCGGGTAGGCTTACCAGATCAAAAGCCAAAGGTTCGGTCTCTTCTACTTTTGTTTCCCATGGAAAATTAAAGCTTTGTTTTGGAATGCTCGTGGTATTGGTAACGATGTTACCATCGCTCGTATTAAACATCTTGCTTGTTCACATAAAGTTTCTTTGGTTACGGTTTTTGAGCCTATGATTAGTTTGGATCGTCTTCATTTAATTTCTCGTCGCCTTCGATTTCGGTATTGTTTCTCAAACTCTACAAGTTCCATTTGGTTTTTTTGTCAAATCTTCTTTTACTTGTTCTCTTGTTCGTGAATCTTCCCAGCAAATCACGTTTCAGATCAAGCATTATTCGTGGTCTAGCTCTATTTACTATACTGGAGTCTATGCCAAGTGTTCTTCTTTTGATCGGAAGCTCTTATGGAATGATCTCATCAATATTAATTGCCACTATACATGAACGTATTGATTGGGTATTTAGCAACACTTCATGGCTGGACTCTTTTTCTAATTCTTCGGTGGAGCATCTAAACCGCACTTGCTCGGATCACAGCCCTCTATTGTTGTAGTTTTCTACATCTGAGCCTCGAAGATCTTCAGCCTTCAGATTCCTAAACGTATGGACGACCCACGCAACCTTCTTAGACGCTGTGAAAACTGCTTGGGAAACTCCTGTTGAGGGGCGTCCGATGGTCTGTTTTGCCAACAAATTGAAATGTACGAAGAAAGCTTTGCGATTGTGGAATAAGGCAGTTTTTGGAAACATTTTTTCAGCTCTTAAGGAAGCTGAAGAGGCGATTTTGGAGCAGGAGCTATTATTCGAGCTTAACAATTCTAATGAGAATAGGTCTAACTTGATGCATGCTCAAGCTCAGCTCCATATGGCCTTATCTCGTGATGAGGCCTATTGGCGACAAAAATCTAAAATAAAGTGGTTTAAGGATGGAGAGGGCAATTCGAAACTATTTCATTCTTCAGTTCGGCAAGCTCAACGTCGGCTTCATATTCATTATATCCGTAACATGGAAGGAACTCTTCTTGACAATGTTGATGATATTAAAAATGGGGTTGTTGAATACTTTAGATCCCAACTGCAAGCGGATTCTCCCCCTATGCCTGGAGACCTTAACATGATTCCTCATCTGGTTTTGGAGGAATGGAATCAAGATCTTATCTCTACTCCTTCTTTGTAAGAAATCTGGACTACCGTTTCGAGTCTTAGTGGTGATAGCGCTTCAGGTCCTGGCGGATTTTCTGGCCATTTTTTCACTACTTGCTAGGATATTATCAAGTTTGATCTTCATGAAGCTATCAAGGAATTTTTTGCTGGATTCTCTCTCCCCAAATCTTGGTCTAGTACTCTTATTGCCACTATCCCAAAAGTTGAGACTCCCTCTTCTTTCAAAGATCTTAGACCTATTAGCCTTTGTAATTTCTGTCATAAGATAACTCTAAAATTCTGGCTTCTCGTCTTGCAAAGATCATGCCTTACATAATCTCTCCCAATCAAAGTGCTTTCACCAAAGGGCGTGTAATTCATGATAATATTTTTCTCGCCCAGGAGTTGGTTTTCAGCTTGGGTAAGAAAGTTTCGGGCTCTAATATGGTTTTAAAACTTGATATGGCTAAGGCTTTTAATAAAGTTTCTTGGGTCTTTCTCATTCAAGTTCTTCGAAAGTTTGGCTTCCATGAAGTATTTATTGATTATATTTGGAGACTTATCTCAGACAACTGGTTTTCTATTTTGGTTAATGGTGATGTGGCTGGTTTCTTTCCTTCTAAGTGTGGTCTTCGACAAGGTGATCCTCTATCCCCAAGTCTCTTTATTATTGCCTCAGAAGTTTTCAGTCGCGGCCTGAATATGATGCATAATGAGAACCACAATCTTTGTTACTCTTCTTCGAGCGGATGTCCTATTGTTTCTCATCTCGCTTTTGCAGACGACATCATTATCTTTTGCAATGGCAGCCATCATTCTTTGAAGAAGCATACTGATTTTATTGCTTCTTACATGTCTATTTCGGGCCAGCTTGTTAATTATGATAAAAGCCAAATTTTGTTAACCCCTCTCTCTCTCCTACCCGAGCAGTAAGCCTAGTTTCCTCTTCGGGTTTTCAATTGGGTACGCTGCCTATGATTTATCTGGGCTGCCCTATTTATTTTGGTAGGCGTACCAAACGATTCTTTGATCCTATAACCCTTAAATTACAACAGAAAATCGAATCTTGGATTGGTTCTTTCCTAAATCAAGCTGGCCGAATCACCCTCATCAATCATGTTCTCCAATCTGTCACAGCATACCTCTTTGCTTCTCTTGCTCCTCCAGTGGCAGTTATCAAAACTATTGAGAGGTTTTTTGCAAATATCTTATGGGGTAATGTTGAGGGCCGCTTCAAGTCTCACTGGATTGCATGGCATACCTGTTGTTTGCCCAAACATTCAGGGGGTATTGGTATTTCTTCTTTAATTTCCTTGGTCAAGGCTTTCTTAGTTAAGTTGTGGTGGAGATTTCGAACGGTGGATAGTCTATGGTCAAAATTTCTTAGAGCTAAGTATTGTAAATCCACCCATGTGGCTGTTTCCACTAGTAATGGATCTCATATTTGGAAGCATCTTCAGGCTATTAAATCTCTATCGGAGCCGAACATAGGATGGATTGTGGGCTTTGGGGGCATATCTATTTGGTTTGATAGATGGATTTCAAATCAATGTCTTTCCAAACCTTCGGATTGCGCTGTTGATAAAGTTCGAGATTTGTTTGATGATAATGGTCTTCTTCTCCCAGTTGCTTATAACATTCTGCCTGCCGATGCCCTTCATGAAATTAATAGTAGCCATATTTCTACCTCGAATCAGCCTGATAAGCCTTTTTGGAGGGGTACGGCTTCAGGTAGTTTCACTATTTCTTCTGCGAGAGATCTGGTCGTTCCTGCTTCTACTATCTCTTTGTCCGCTAAGTTTATCTGGCACAAGTTCCTTCCAAAACGCATTGGTATATTTATGTGGCGATTATTAATGGGTCGACTTTCTTTCGATGAAGGGATGCTCAAAAAAGGTTTTCAACTGGCCTCAAAATGTGCTTGCTGTTCTAATCATCAAGTTGAATCCTTCCAGCACCTCTTTATTCTTAGTGAAACAGCGGTACAAACTTGGAAGGCTTTTCTCTCTCATGGTATATCTCTTAATGGGTCTTCTGTTCAGCAGCGTTGTATGGCCAATTGGTGTATGGCTAAGTCGGCGACTCTCATTCTTCTGCCTTCTATTATCTTGTGGAACATTTGGAAGTATCGAACTGGAGTTATTTTCGATGACAGTTGTAAGCCTTCCTCCCAGATTCCTTTTGCGGTTGATTCTGATCTTAATTGCATTTTAAGTGCTTGGAATTTCTTTGGCTTTCGGCAATCTCAAGGTCTTATTTTTTCTTATGCGTCTCGAAAGAAAGTGATTGTTCGGGCTGTCCATTGGTCCAAGCCTCCTCCCAGCTCTTTCAAACTAAATTCTGACGAGGCTTGTCGTGGCAACCCAGGTAGTAGTGGTGGAGGTGGTGTTGTTCGGGATTGCAATGGTTCTGTTATATATGCGTACAGTTCATTTTATGGGCAGTCCACCAATACTGTTGCTGAAATGAGAGCTTTGTTCCAAGGTATTGAGTGGATTCATAGGCAAGGCATCCGTGATGTGCTGGTTGATATAGATTCTAAAGTCATTTGTGATATGCTCTCCAACTCTCATTCCCCTCCTTGGTCCTTGGCTTATTTTGTTCGGGCTATCGGTTTGATGCAGCAAGATTTAAATTTCTCTGTCAACCACTGTTTTCAAGACGCTAATTTTGTTGCTGATGGTTTGGCTAATTTGGCCATAGATTCTGCTCGTAACTCTATTTTTAATTCGGCCCTGGATTTGCCTAGTTCTATTAAGTCTAATGTTTTTTTAGATGCTCAAAGCATGTCTAGGATTAGAGTTTCTTCTTAGTCTCTTTTCCTATTGTATTTCTTTTGAGGTAAGGCTCCTTTGTCCCCCCGTTCAAAGGGTAAGGCTGGTTGTCCCCCTTAAGTTTGTATTTCCTTTATTTTTATAAATAAAATCTCGTAGGTGCCGCCCTGCTTCCATTAAAAAAAAAAAGAGAGAGTGAGAGCCTCCATGGAAGCTTGGAGCCCTAGGTAAGCTAGGTAAGCTACTAGACTCCTTCTTCTAGTGATTTTGTGCTCATTGACCCTAAGGAAAACAAAGAGGCTTTCTATTTGAGGTCAATGAGTACACATGTATATTGTGTGTGATTTTATTTTGATTTTTGGATTTTTGATGGGTGAATTTGTTAGAAGCATGTATAGGATGCTTTCTATGTTTAATGGAGTCTATTATTGAACCCCATCTTGGAAGTTTGGACTTTGAGCATGATGGCCATGAATTCCTAAAAACCTAGGGTTTGACTCTATGTTTGTAGCAAATGGGTTAGTGATGTTATGAATGATTTTTGGAGAATTTTATGGAATAATATGAGTTGTTGGATTCACACATGTTGTAGGTTTAAGGTTTGGGAAGTATACTTGATGAATCTCTATTTTTGATTGTAAGCATGAAAGGTGAATTTTTACAATGGATTACATGCTTGAATGTTTTGTTTGACTTTTAAAAATAGAGTTGACTATCATGCATATAAGAGTATGATGCTATCTAATTCATGAATTTTTGGTTGTGAGCATGTATAATGAATTATCATTATGGATTACATGAATAAAATGTTATGTTTGACTTTATTGGGTTGAGTTGACTTTTATGCATATAAGAGTATGTTGGTCAACACTAATTCATGAATTGAAGGTTATGAGCATGCTAGATGAATTTATATCTTGATTGTGAGTATGTTAGATGAATTTACATCTTGTTGGATAAATGGTTGTTTTGAATGAAAGCATGCTTGATTTAATTTTAACTTGAGACACATGTTTGAAATGTGATGGTTGACTTTAAATGTTAAGTGTTGACCTATGAACTATGTTTTGGGGATTTTTATGGGAAGGTATGTATTGTTGGGTTGCACAATGTTGCTAACCTTGAGAACTTAGCCATGAATAATAGCTAATGAATAATAGGAGGGCTATGATGCAAATAGCCTCTATACCTTCAAATTTGAAAAAAGTAGAAATGACTCAACGGAGTCGATTATTGGACTAATATGAGTATAGTGAATCACATATTAAGATCCTACGGAATTTGGGGTAGTTTTGATGGAGGTCAAACCTCCGAGCGTTTTCAAGTGTATGAAGAACACTTGGATATTAGAGACTTGATATTATCGCTCTAAGATGTTTATGTGTTAGTTAGCATAGAAATGCATAACTATGTGATTTATAAGTAAATATCTACTTGAATGGATTAGTACGATGTGTTGTACTTTTCCTTTATTGAGCATGCGAGTATATATTACATGTGCTTGAGTTTGAGTCCAGTTGGCGGTTTTTGGTTTGAGTTTTTTTGGCAGGACGATGCATTGTCTTCACGAATTGTGGGATTCATGATCGCAATGGATCGCCGTGCCGGGTTTGCACACACCCCTCCATCGATGGTCACGGTGGGGATGTAGCTGATTATTGCTAGAGTAATACGCCTACCTTTGATAGCTATGAAACCCGAACGGGGATTGTTTCGGGGACGTCGATACCACGAAAGGGTTATCGAGGACACGTTTGTTTCCGCATGAGTTACATGCTGGAAACGGAAAGGAAAATCATCTTCTCTCTCTTATGTAGTTTATTTTACGAGCACGTATATGAATTGTTGTGCTACGTGGTTATGATATGATTTACATGAGATGATGATTACTTGATGAAATGTTATAATAGAAATATAACATGCTAATGAAATGATGACTCTTATGATATGATGTTATACTAAAAATATAACATGTTATTCATGATTAGAATGGAAACAATAGTCTCTCATATATGAATGATTTTATGAGTTGTGATAAATGAAGAATTATGAGACTCATGATACAATTGATTATGTGGCTTGATGATAAGTTAAAATGTGGAAATAACATGCTACACATTATTGGAGTTGAGAAGCATATGCTATTTGATACAGATGATTTTATAATAACTATGTAGAACTAAGTTCTATGTGACTATGTATGAAATTTGATTTATGTTAAAGATTATACCATGAAATGTTATATCATAAGTATGACATGAGATGTACATGTTTTATTTGAGCATAATGTCATGCCATGACATTGTATCTTTAGTAGCTTACTAAGTCATTATGGCTTACTCGTTTGCTTTGTTTTCTTTAGATTCGAGCTGAGCTAGTAATGCGATGGAATCCGCTGAGTCTACGATAGATGTGAAATTTATTTGTGAAGGTTGCCATTAATATATTTTGTAGCCTTGGTTTATTGGAAAAGACGTTTATATAAACTTCATTTTTGGTAGTAAGATTGTATTATTGTTTTGGTTCTTGTATTTGTAAATTATTAGTACTTGTTTTGTGAGCCGACAAATGATAGTCGAGCCATGTTTATGTGTTGATTCTTATTGTATTAGATTTATATCTGCTCATACATTACACTAGTTTTATATTTCAGTGGCTAATCGGGCTGCGTAGCGATTAGCGTGGCAACTGTGTATAGAACTTTGCCCAAGTATAGTTTTTATAGGACTTTATAGGTTCAGTGGAAGACCTCTTCAAGGCTTCACCGGAAGACCTGCTCAAGCTTTACAAACGACATACCTTGTGAACACCTGGTCAATCATGACGTGTCATGTCCAGCAAAGATTAATGGATCAATTAAAATTTATCCTTATCTATGTTTGAATTTAAATTGAGACATTCCCTGACACCTCAAACCTGCCGAAAGCAGGTTTCCGAAAAGCAGGAAGACTTTTCACGGCTGAGCGTGAAAGCGAAAGTGTCACCTGCATGCGCAACAACTCTCTCAAATCTGACATCCAGATTGTCCAACTTCTAGAAGATCTCAATACTCATTCCCTACTCGATATCTGTGAAGACGAAATTCCTGATTGACAGCCCCATGCATTTAATGCATTTAACCTAATAGAGTTGTTAAAGTCTTCGTCGTCTCCAACGGATCTCTAGAATGCTCATGCTATAAATGCTTCCATTTAAGACTGAAGAAACATCGATCGAATACTTGAAGAAGTGCTCTGAAAATTCACAACAACTCTAAGTCTTATAACTCATTGAATTCAAGAGATCCTCAACAGATCCAGAAGTCCTCATTTACAACAAGAAGTCGTGCATCAACATTTATTGTTTTACTTCTTGTTGTTATTCATTCAATAGCTATACTTCTGCACGAATTAAATATCTTGTTTTCACAGATATTTAATTCCTTAAACCCCAAACACAAGTCAATATTTTGTACACGATCCATTGGGAATATTCTTTGTAATAGATCTAGTGGAAAACATAGTGCACTATTTAAATCCAAGGTTGACTGCCTTGGTGGTGGACGTAGCACTCTTTATAGTGTGAACCATCCCAAAATACTTGTGTTAATTCCTTTACTGTTTGTCTTCTCTTTGATCTGCTTATTACTTCATTTATCATTATCCTTTACAACAAACTTAAGTAACCTGTTAAGGTCTACCAGTAGTCCTTATCGGCAGACTTGATTCAGCTTTATTGAATGACTTCCGCTACTTCAAACTTTTCAATAGATTGAAAATACCTTTCAAAGAACTTACTTAAAAGTTTTTAAGTGTACAATAGCTATACTCCTAGAGCTTATTCATTCAATAGCTATACTCCTAGAGCTTGGTATGAAACTTTATCCAAGTTCTTAATAGAACAAGGATTCGTGAGAGGAAGGATAGACACTACTCTGTTCATCCTCAAGCACAAAGGCCATTCTCTTCTGGTACAAATCTATGTGCACGACATCATCTTTGGATCAACTAACCAAAGCATGTGCAAGAGATTCGAGAAGCTGATGCAAAGCAAGTTCGAGATGAGTATGATGGGTGAACTTACCTACTTTCTAGGACTGCAGATTCAACAGACTTCCGACGGAATCTTCATCAGCCAAACCAAATATGCAAAGGATCTAATCAAGAAATTTGGTCTTGATTCAGCTAAAGGATTTGAGACTCCAATGTCTACCGACTGCCATCTTGACAAAGATGAAAAGGGAAAGCAAGAGAACATGACCAAGTATCGAGGAATCATAGGTTCACTTCTTTACCTTACTGCCAGTAGACCTGACATTATGTTTGTTGTTTGTGTTTGTGCAAGATTTCAGGCAGATCCAAAGGAATCACATTTGCTTGCTGCAAAACGTATCATCGGATATGTTTCAACAACAACAAATCTAGGCATCTGGTATTCCAAACACAACAACTTTGACCTAGTTGGATACTCGGATCACGATTATGCGACTTGCAAAGTGAGCGAGAAGAAGCACCGGTGGGACTTGTCAATTCCTTGGAAATAGACTTGTCTCATGGTCTTGCAAGAAACAAGGTTCAGTTGCAAACTCAACCATAGAGGCAAAATACATTGCTGCCAGCAGCTGTTGCTTTCAACTCCTATGGATGAAGCAACAACTAGTGGACTACAACATCAAGACTGCAAATTGTCCAATTATGTGTGACAACCCATCAGCAATTTCAGTCTCCAAGAATCCAGTGATGCACTCGAAGACAAAGCACATTGATATCTGTTATCACTTGCTCAAAGATCATGTGGAGAAAGGTAACATCAGTCTGGAATATGTTCCAACTGAGCATCAATTGGCTGACATTCTCACAAAGCCACTAGTTGCCACCAAGTTTGCTTATTTAAGTAGAAATCTTGGTATGATTGATCCTACTGCTTAATTTCAAAGTTTTATTATTTTCTTTCATACCGGTAGACTTAATTTGAGACTGACCGGAAGACGTAATTTTCCTTTAGCTGAAGACTTAAAGGTTAGTATCTTTACTTAGTCTATTTTAGTTAAAGAGGTTTCTAAAGCAATAAAGGGGGTCAAGGATAAAATTTGGTACTTAGGAAATATCTTAAGTTCATGTTTTTGTGCTAATTTTTTTCTTTAAATAGACCTTGAACCGCCCTTTCCAAAACTTTACAAAACCCATTTGTCTAAAATATTTCTCTCTCTATTCAAAGTCTCTCTCTGTGCAACTGCTCTCTTTCTTTTCAAAATCTTCTTGTTTCTTCTTCTTATCGACATCAATGGTATGTTCTTCTCTACTCTGCTTCTCGCAATTTATCGTTTACTATTTCGCATTTTATTTCTTAACCTCATAGTTTTGGAATTCGAAAAGACACTTTGGAGTATCTAACAGTTTTCGCCATTGATATTCTTCAAAACCTAGAAACTAACAGTCGTTTATATGCTTTGAAATGCTTACTCTCTTGAAAAACTCCCGTTATACATTTCTCTGGTTTGCTTTCTCTAAACATTCTAGGGTTTCAAGTTTGTCTTGTCAAAATCTTCTATTAACTAAGAAATAATTGAAATCTCTGCTTGTTTAAACTTTTATGGTAGAAAGCCATAATTTTTTATTGCATTTCTTTCAGGCAAAATCATCAAAATCAAAGCATGACATCAGGAAGGTGCTAGACCCAGAAAAGGATATTCCTCCAAGCTTGGATGTCAACCTTCCTGGATACCCTACCTTTCCCGCTGCTTATGACGTCATCGTAGCTCTGGACCCTAAACTCTACATACCCGGAATGTGTATCGACCTTCATTCTGTCTACACAATTGCCGCCGGAGTCAAGGCCTGCGACGACATGAATGCATCTGGAATTCTTCCACTCTTCTGCCTCAACGACAAAGACTATAGCATTTTCTTGGCAGAAGAGTTCTACCAAAGGATGGAGTTAATGAACAAGAACGCTCTGCGTGGATGGATTAGAGGCCGTCCTATCTCTATCACCGCCAAGACCATCTCCAACATCATTGGTGTACATTTCGGTGGTGCACTTGAATCAACCATTGCTGAGGCTGATCATGCCTGGGAAGCAATGAGGGGAGTTGATACCCCAAGAGAACCACTGTTGATTCTTATGTTAAATTTATATCTGATCAGTACATTACATTAGTTTTATACTTCAGTGGCTAATCGGGCTGCGTATCGATTAGCGTGGCAACTGTGTATAGAACTTTGCCTTGTATAGTTTTTATAGGACATTTCGGGTTCGCGGAAGACCCTTCTCGGCTTCACCGAAGACCCGCTCAAAGCTTAAGATCGGTAGACCTCGTGTCCACTGTACGCTTCAACGTGTCCTCTCCAGCAAAAAGCTAACTGGATTAATTCAAACTTATTCCTATATATTATTTGAATTAATCCAAGTCATTCCCTGACATGTCAAGCCGCCGAAAGCAACTTTCCGAAAAGCAGGAAGAGTTTTTGTCCTGAACAGTGAAAGCGAAAAAGCATCCCCCTACTTTTCGCTACATCTCTCGATCGACACCAAATCGCCCACCTTTTGAAGATCTCGAAATGATTATCGCTCTAGATATCTGTGAAGACGAAAATCCTTGATCGACCCCCATGCATTTAATGCATTTATGAATAGAGCTGTTGAAGTCTTCGTCCTCTCCAACAGATTCTTTTGAAATGCACCTGCTTTAAATACTGTCATTGAAGACTGGAACATGGAGACAACTGTACAGAATCAATCGAACACTTAAATATTGCTCTGAAACTACACAACTCCAAGTCTTTTCAGCTCAGTGCATTCAATAGATCCTCAATAGATCTAGAAGTCCTCGTCGACAACAAGAAGCTTCTCATCAACATTTATTGCTTTATTCTTCTTGTTGTTAACTTCCATTAACTATACTTCTGCACGAATTAAATATCTTGTATTTATAGATATTTAATTCCCTAGACCCAAACACAAGTCAATATTTTGTACACGATCCATTAGGGATATTCTTTGTAATTGATCTAAGTGGAAAACATAGTGCACAATTTAAATCCAAGGTTGACTGCCTTGGTGGTGGACGTAGCACTCATTATAGTGTGAACCATCCCAAAATACTTGTGTTATTTCCTTACTGTTTGTCTATTACTTGAACTGCTTAGTTTTATTGTTTATATTATCCATTTCAGCAGAACTTAAGTAATCTGTAAAAGGTCTAGGTAGTAGTCCTTATCGGCACACTGAACAATTTTCTTGAAGGTCTTCCGCTACTTGATTCTTTTCATAGATTGCAAGTAACTTTCAAGGAACTTACTTAAAAGTTTTTAAAGTGTTAATAAGCTATTCAACCCCCCCCCCCTTCTAGCTTATTATTGTGCTCATTGGGACCCACAATTGGTATCAGAGCCTTACTCTTCGAAAACAAGTTTTTCCAAGATTAAACTCTTGAGAGATACGACATAATGGCACAAACACACTATATGCTGCCTACATCTAATGCTAACCACGTCCCAATATTGGACGAAGGTCATTTTGATGTATGGAAGGATAAAGTAATGAGATTCATGAACTCTATTGACAACAAAGTTATGGAAATGTGTCACTGCAGTCAACATATACCAATGAAGGCAAATCTTCTAGCCTCCATCGCTGGAACCCCGCAAGTTCCTAAAGAAGAATCGAGAATGGACAGAGGGCGATAGAAAGCTTGGTAGAACTTGACAAAGAAAGCAATCAATATAATCACCAGCTCTCTAGACACAAGCACCTACCAGCAAGTGATTCGATGTACAACTGCGAGAGAGATGTGGGAAGCTCTTGTAGAATATTTGGAAGGAGACCAAGACACAAGAGACAACAGAAAATATACATACATCCAGCTTTGATTCTTTCAAAAGGATCCTAAGGAAACCTTGAGACAAGCATACGATCGATTCAAGGTGGAGGTAATAAATAGTTGCTTTTCTCTTGGTAAACGTATGACAAAAAGGAAATGAACATGAGGTTTCTAGGCTCTCTAGGTAGCTTATGGCATGTGAAGACCACGACTATGAAAGAATCTAAGAACTTAAACGAGATGACTCTTCGTAGTCTCTACGCAAGTTTAAAGGTTTATGAACTTGAAGTTAATCAAGCTCTAGAGCAAGACAAACAGCAGTAATCGTGTCTTTGCCACCATGGTCCAAGAAGAAATCATTGTTGAAAACAAACCTTCTACTTCTTCCAATGAAAATGATTTTTTATCTAATGAACAATTTGCTATGTTCGTTAAACGTTTTCAAAAATTTGCAAAATATGGAAGGAAGAACACTCACCAACAACCTTTCAGGAAAAATGGTGAAAGCTCATCTAAGGAAGAGCTTGTGTGTTATAACCGTAGAAAACTCCCGTCACTTTGCCTCAAAATGTCCTAAGCCTAAATTTGAAGCATACCGAAAACCCACTTTTAAAAATTTCAAAACAAAAGGGTATGTTGGTCAAGACATAGAAGACAAACAGGTTGCTTCATGGTTTGAGACTGATTCAGAAGAGGAGGAAGAGGATTGTGAGCAAGCTAACATATGCTTAATAGCTCATGATTCATGTCCTACCTATGACTCGAAAATGAAGTTGTAGTTTCACCAAGTCCTTTGGACAAAAATGAAACCAACAAAGGATAGCTTCAAGAAGGAAGAACTTCTCAAGGATAATCGATATGCTTGAAGAATTTAATTCCTTTAGAATAGCCTATGTTAAACCGGCCAAGAACCTGAGAAACTTACAACAGAGAAATCTTTGATGGCAATGAGATTCAAACTCTCAATAGCTATCAACAAGAGAGTATCAAACTGATGGAAGAAAACAATTTTCTTCATGACAAAATTGACTGTCTGACTGAACACATCAAAGGACTTGACCTAGAGAAAATTGCCTTGCAAAAGACAATTGACTCCTGGAATAGCTCCAAGAATGCATTCGAAGAAATCCTTCAAGCCAAAAAATCTAGCAATGATAAAACCGCATAGATATTCGGATGTGTCTCTTCCGACAATCTCTTCAACCATAGAGAAAGGAGAATCCTCCGAAAACTAATAATGATATATCTTTCTCTAAATGACATTTGGAAATATAGGGAAACAAGGCCTTGGTTATTCAAGTGTTCCTTACGTTACCCCTAAAGTTCGAAAGGAAAAGCCAAAATAATCGATCAAATGAGAAACTGAGAAGATAACGGTAGAAAGTGAAGTCTCCGGCAACAACTATGCCAAGGCAAAGTCCGGCCGACGGTAGACCTACTAAACCTCTACCAGAACTCATCAAGTTTGTCTATGAAACAGCAAGGCTCCTTTACCTGTTGAAGGTAAACTTAAAGGAATTCTACCGAATCCTCCTGAAAAGGTATTCAATAGAAAAGCTAAAGCTAAATATGTTGGTAACCTACCTAGGAAGAGTCGAAAGAAACCAATTAAGTCTACCGTCAACAAGCAAGCTGAACCAAAAATGGATATCAAGAAAAGGAATAATCATAAGCACTCTTCAAGCTTGAAGACTCTAACAGTTTCTTTGGACTTTTCATTTATGTCATTCTTGCTATCATTGCTTAGCCATTCGGCACCGTAATGCCCGCTAAGGTTCACCCCAAGATCCGAGAGACCTAGTTCTCTCAAGGTCATGTATGGGTTGCAAAAGGTTGCTAATCCTTAGGACCCAAATAAAGGGTACCTTGTTTTGCTTTAACTTTTACGTGAATGCTTCATGGCTATAGAATTCGAAAACAAAGACATCCGGTACCTAGACAAAGGGTCGCTCAAGGCACATGACTGAACAAGTCTTCTTACGATATAGGCCGAAGCAAAAGGACCCACTGTTATTTTCGGGACAATGCAAGAGGAAAGACAATTGGATATGGCTCAATTACTAGAGGAAGTCTCTCCATCAACAAAGTTTCTCTAGTAAGTGGTTTAAAGCACAATCTTCGAGCATATCACAATTTCAAGCGACAAAGGACTTCTATGCCAATTCAATTCAAACCAAGGCTTCATCAAAGACGACAAATTGAATCTCGCTTATCAATACCGACCGACAATAGACAAGGAAACGCCTATGTCGGACTTAAATCTTCTAGGAGATTCTCAAACATGTGTCTTGTAGCCAACAATGTTCGTGACAACAAATGGCTATGGCACAAGCTGCCTCTCACCTCAACTTCAAGCACCTCTCCATGCCTCCAAAAATGGGCTTGTCAAAGGTCTACCTACTTGTCTCCGCCGATCATGACGTAAGTTGTAAAGCTTGTCAATTAGGAAAACTTTCTAAGTCTTCCTTCAAAAGAAAGCTCCATTTTCAACAAACGTATCTCTTCAACTTCTCGGCTCGTGAGATATGGATCTCTGGAGACAAGTACACACTTGTAGTAGTTGATGACTACTCTAGATTCACTTGGATTGAAACTATGACATCTAAAGATGGAACGTATGATCTAGTCATGCACTTCGTGAAGACTTCAAACTCAAAAGCTTGAAGACATTTGTGACATAAGATCGACAACCAAGGCACCGAATCAATTCAAACAATGGTGTAGAAAAGCATCAGATGACCATGGATCGGCCACAACTTCTTCGCTCGCCGGCTTCTCAACAAAATGGTGTAGCCGAACGGAAGAACAACATTGATTGAAGCGGCTAGAACAATGCCGCGTAAGCTAAACTTGAAAACCGAAGTATTTTCAGGCGTAGGCCAATAATGCTTACTTTACCTGCATAATAGATCCCTAGTAAACAAGTTTCATAATAAAACTCCATATGAAATATGGAGAGGAAGATCCCCAAACATTGATTTCATAAAATCTTCTATAGAATGTTTTATTCTTTATAATGGAAAAGAATATAGAGGAAAATTTGATGCAAAATCGCACGAAGGAATTTTTCTCGGGTATTCCAAACATTCAAAAGCATTTCGCATTTTCAAAAATCTAATTTAAAAATCTTAGAATCAGGCATGTTTCTTTTGATGAATATGACTTGTTAGAGCCTAGAAAGGCTTCGAACGTTGCTAATGATTTTGATAATGATGAGACAGTACAAATACAACATCTACTTCCAATCCTTTTCTAAAATCGGCAATCGCTCAGAACCCACCTCTACCGATAATCATTCACCCAGGTAGATGAGACCTCTACCGATACCGATAACAACTCATCTCTGTGACCCCGAACCCATCTCTTCTGCTTTTACCCCAAGCACCTTTACGGATCTCTCATCCTTCTTGTTCACCGTAAAATGAAAGTTTTGAAGACTCTATTTCTTCTCGAACCGCATTTTGGTGAATCTCCTTCTCAATCAACCTGCATTCTTAAGGGAAGAATCCACCGTAAGTGATCTTCCTCCAACTCGTTATTGAAGCAAGAGATCATCCCATTTCTCAAATCATTGGTGATCTCAACTCAGAGTTCTGCGATTTGAAATAAGGTTCGAGAAGAAACTTTGTTTGCTTATGCATTTGTATCGAACTCGAACCAAAGAAGATTGATGAAGCTATCGAAGATCATAACCGGATTGAAGCTATGCAAGAAGAGTCGAACCAATTTGAAAGATGTAAGGTGTGGAGCTTAGTTCAAAGACCGACCGTCGATCATCCAACCATCTAAGTCATCAAGTGGGTTTCGTGAATAAAAGAGATGAAGATGGAAATGTCACCAAACAAAGCTAGATTGGTTGCTCGTGGCTACCGACAGAAGAAGGAATTGACTTTGATGAAACTTTTGCTCCCGTTGCTAGACTAGAAGCAATAGAATCTTTCTAGCCATGCCTCGCTCATGGACTTCAAAGTGTATCGATGGATGTTAAGAGTGCCTTTTGAATGGTGATCTTCAAGAAATCTCATACGCGGAACGCCTCCGTGATTTGTCATCTCGCACAACCGATCACGCCTACCGACTCAAGAAAGCTCTCATTTGACCCGAAACAAGCTCTTAGAGCTTGGTATGAAACTCTATCCAAGTTCTTAATTGAACAAGGATTCGTGAGAGAAGAATAGACACAACTTTATTCATCCTCAAGCAACAAAGGCCATTCTCTTCGGGTACAAATCTATGTGGACGACATCATCTTTGGATCAACTAACCAAAGCCCCGTGCAAAAGATTCGAGAAGCCGATGCAAAGCAAGTTCGAGATGAGCATGATGGGTGAACTTACCTATTTTCTAGACCGCAGATACAACAAACTTCTCGCATGGAATCTTCATCGCCAAACCAAATATGCAAAGGAACTAATCAAGAAGTTTGGTCTTGATTCACCTAAAGGATTTGAAACTCCAATGTCTACCGACCGCCATCTTGACAAAGATGAAAAGGGAAAGCAAAGAAGAACATGACCAAGTACCGAGGAATCATAGGTTCACTTCTTTACCCATCTGCTAGTACCCGACATTATGTTTGCCGCTTGTGTTTGTGCTAGATTTCGTGCAGATCCAAAGGAGTCACATTTGTTGTCGCCAAACGTATCATCGTGATAGCTTAAAAACAACAAATCTAGGCATCCGGTATTCAAAATCCAACAACTTCAATCTAGTTGGATACTCGTGATGCAGATTATACGCGCACAAAGTGAAAGCGTAAGCGCGTAAGCACCGCTGGGACTTGTCAATTTCTTGGAAACAGACTGCCTCATGGTCTTGCAAGAAAAGGATCGCTGGCAAACTCTACCACGTAAGGTAATACATTGCCAGCAGTTAAATGTTGTCTCAACGCATGGATGAAGCAACAACTAGTGGACTACAACATCAAGATCAAAACCAAAAATCGCCCAATCATGTGTGACAACACATCGCCTATCTCGCCTCTAAAAATCCAAAGAAGTGATGCATTCAAAGACAAAGCACATTGATATTCGTTATCACTTTCAAAGATCATGTGGAAAGAGGTAACATCGCTTGGAATATGTTCCAACCGTGAGCATCACTGCGCATATCTCACAAAACCACCGGATGCCACCGGGTTTGCTTATTTAAGGAGAAATCTTGGTATGATTGATCCCTTGCTTAAGGTTAATATTTTGTTAATGTTTCTTTCATACCGGTAGACCCGGTATTAGACTAATCGGAAGGCGTAAGTTCTCCTTTACCGGGAAGACTTAAAGGTTAGTACTCTTAGTCTATTTTTGCTAAAGGGTTTCTAAAGCAATAAAGGGGTCAAGGACAAAATTTGGTACTTAAGAAAATCTTAAGTTCCCTTTTCAAAAAGCGATATTTTCTCGCCTTTAAATAGTCCTTGAACCGTCATTTGCAAACTTTACGAAACCCTTTGAGCAGAAATATTTCTCTCTCTCTCTCTATCTTTAGCAATTTCAAGTTCTTCTTGTTTCTTCTTCTCATCTTCACAATGGTGCGCTTCTTTCTACTCTACTCGTAATTTTCTATGTAACTGTTACATTTCATTATCAACCTAAAATCGTTTGGAATTCAAAGCGGTCTTTTTCGAGTTATCACGATGATTCGCCATTGTTGTTCTTACAAACTTGAATACTAACGATGGTTTTATGTATATTCATTGTTTATTCTTATGAAAACTTACACATGCATTTCTCGAGTGTGGTTTCTCTAAACATTCTAGGGTTTCAAGTTTTTGCTTAAAATTTCAATTATTTAGAAAACTTTGAAATTCCTACTTGTTTAGATGTCTAGATGAAAAGCCTAATTTTTATTTTGCTTTTCTTTCAGGCAAGAACTTCAAAATCAAAGCGCTGAAGGTTCAAACCATTCCTCCCGTTTGAATGTCAACCTTCGAGGATACCCACCTATCCACGCCTCTCATGACATTATTGTCGCTTTGGACCGGCTATACATTCGGGCATGTGCATTGACCTTGTCAATCAACTCCATTCTGCCGGCGTCAAAGCTGCGAGGGATGTGGGCGCCTGCGGGATTACGCCCCTCTTACGCCTCAACGAAAAAACTACGGTATCTTCTGGCGGAAGAATTTTATCAAAGAATGGGCTCATGAACAGGCGCTCTTCGTGGGTGGATTCGAGGCCGTCCCATCTACTATCACCACTAAATCTATTTCCACCATCATCGGCGTGCATTACGATGGAGCTCTTTCGGCAACCATGGTGAGGCTTTACATGCACGGGAAGCCGTGAGGGAGAGGGGAGCCACAAGGGAAAATGCTCGAAATTTGTTCCCTCGGCGTCTCTTTGCGACCATCTTCTAGACAAGGCTCCTATTCAAGAATTAGACTCATGACATGTTTGGGCCAACAAATCAACGACCGGTCTTTGTATTCCTCGGCTACGTCTCAGCGGGGGCTCATCATTTTCGACGAGCTAGCGGTGGGTGGAGAAAGCTAAGAACAACCCCACTTGCAAACGCCCCTTCGTCGAGGCGATCAATG
>CM028384.1:15645567-15674450 GCA_013146195.2 Codonopsis lanceolata | reverse complement strand
TTGAAGCAAGAGATCATCCCATTTCTCAAATCATTGGTGATCTCAACTGTGAGTTCAGACGAGAAATAAGGTTCGAGAAGAAACTTTGTTTGCTTATGCATTTGTATCGAACTCGAACCAAAGAAGATTGATGAAGCTATCAAGATCATAACTGATTGAAGCTATGCAAGAAGAGCTGAACCAATTTGAAAGATGTAAAGGTGTGGAGCTTAGTTCAAAAGACCGATCGATCATCCACCATCGCACCATTCAAGTGGCCAAATAAAAGAGATGAAGATGGAAATGTCACCGTAAACAAGCTAGATTGGTCGCCGTGGCTACCGAATAGAAAGGGAATTGACTTTGATGAAACTTTTGCTCCTGCTTGCTAGACTAGAAGCAATTCGAATCTTTCTAGCCTATGCCCTCGCTCATGGACTTCAAAGTGTATCGATGGATGTTAAGAGTGCCTTTCGAATGGTGATCTTCAAGAAATTGTATACGTGGAACGCCTCCGTGATTGTCATCTCGCATAAACCGATCACGCCTACCGACCAAGAAAGCTCTCTATTGCCTGAAGCAAGCTCCTAGAGCTTGGTATGAAACTCTATCCAAGTTCTTAATTGAACAAGGATTCGTGAGAGGAAGAATAGACACTACTTTATTCATCCTCAAGCACAAAGGCCATTCTCTTCCTACAAATCTATGTGATCTACATCATCTTGGATCAACTAACCAAAGCCTGTAAAAGATTCGAGAAGTCGATGCAAAGCAAGTTCGAGATGAGCATGATGGGTGAACTTACCTATTTTCTAGATCAGATACAACAGACTTCAGATGGAATCTTCATCACCAAACCAAATATGCAAAGGAACTAATCAAGAAGTTTGGTCTTGATTCACCCAAAGGATTTGAAACTCCAATGTCTACCGACGCCATCTTGACAAAGATGAAAAGGGAAAGCAAGAGAACATGACCAAGTACCGAGGAATCATAGGTTCACTTTTACCTTATCGCTAGTAGACTCGACATTATGTTTGTTGTTTGTGTTTGTGCTAGATTTTGCAGATCCAAAGAAGTCACATTTGCTTGCCGCCAAACGTATCATCGATATGTTTCAAAAACAACAAATCTAGGCATTCGTATTCAAATCCAACAACTTCAATCTAGTTGATACCCTGATGCAGATTATGCACCGCAAAGTGAGCGTAAGAAGCACCAAAGGGACTTGTCAATTTTGGAAACAGACTGCCTCATGGTCTTGCAAGAAGCAAGGATCTGGCAAACTCTACCACGTAATATCATAAGCAAGTACCGTTCTCAACCGCTATGGATGAAGCAACAACTAGTGGACTACAACATCAAGATCGAAACTTCAATCATGTGTGACAACACATCGCCTATCTCATTCCAAAATCCAAAGGATGCATTCAAAGACAAAGCACATTGATATTCAAGTATCACTTTCAAAGATCATGTGGAAAGAGGTAACATCGGGCTGAATATGTTCCAACCGGCATCAATTGGCGACATTCTCACAAACCACCGGATGCCACCGTGTTTGCTTATTTAAGGAGAAATCTTGGTATGATTGATCCTATCGCTTAAGGTTAATATTTTGTTAAATGTTTCTTTCATACCGGTAGACCCAAAGATAGACTAATCTAAGACTTTAAGTTCTCCTTTACCTGAAGACTTAAAGGTTAGTACTCTTACTTAGTCTATTTTTGCAAAGAGGTTTCTAAAGCATAAAGGGGGTCAAGGACAATTTGGTACTTAAGAAAATATCTTAAGTTCCCCTTTTCAAAACCGATATTTTCTCACCTTTTAAATAGTCCTTGAACCGTCATTTGCAAACTTTACGAAACCCTTTGAATGTAAATATTTCTCTCTCTCTCTCTATCCGAGTAACTACTTTCGCAAATTTCAAGTTCTTCTTGTTTCTTCTTCTCATCTTCAACAATGGTACGCTTTCTTTCTACTCTACTCGTAATTTTCTATGTACTATTCTCGCATTTCATTATCAACCTAAAATCGTTTTGGAATTCAAACGGTCTTTTTTTTCGAGTTTATGATTCGCCATTGTTGTTCTTACAAACTTGAATACTAACAAATTTTTATGTATATTCATTGTTTATTCTTATGAAAACTTCGTTATGCATTTCTCGAGTGTGGTTTCTCTAAACATTCTAGGGTTTCAAGTTTTTGCTTCGAAAATTTCAATAATTTAGAAAACTTTGAAATTCCTACTTGTTTAGTTGTCTAGATGAAAAGCCCTAATTTTTATTTTGCTTTTCTTTCAGCAAGAACTTCAAAATCAAAGCGACAGTTGGAAGGTCTTGAACCCTAAAGCCCGACATTCCTCCCGGTTTGAATGTCAATCTTCGGGATACCCCACCTATCCCGCCTCTCATGACATTATTGTCGCTTTGGACCCGGCTATACATTAGGGCATGTGCATTGACCTTCGTCAATCAACTCCATTCGCCGGCGTGAAAGCTTGCGAGGATATGGACGCCTACGGGATTCGCCGCCTCTTCCGCCTCAACGACAAGAACTACAAGATATCTTCACAGCGGCGAAGAATTTTATCAAAGAATGGAGCTCATGAGGCATCGCTCTTCGTGGGTGGATTCGAGGCCGTCCCATCTCTGCACCGCTAAATCTATTTCCACCATCATCGGCGTGCATTACGGTGGAGCTCTTTCGGCAACCATGGTGAGGCTTTACATGCACAGGAAGCCATGAGGGGAGTAGACACTCCGGGAGCCACTGAGAAAATGCTCAAATCTGTTCCTCTTGGCGTCTCTTGCACTGCCATCTTCTAGACAAGGGGCTCTATTCAAGAGTGGAGCTCATGACATGTTTACCGGCCAAACAAATCAACCCGACCGGTCTTTGTATTCCTCCAACTGCGTCTCAACCGGGGCTCATCATTTTCGACGAAGTGGGTGGAGAAAGCTAAGAACAACCCCACTTGCAAACGCCCTTCGTCAGTGATCAATGCCCTTTTGAGGGATGATGCAAACATCAACTCTTCTTTGAAATAAGATGAGTTGTTTACAGTGGCCAAGGACAAGCAACTCACAGCCTCGTTTTTCAGTAAATACACTGAATACGAGAACAAGCGCCGACTACAGAAAGGTCTACCGCCGGTCTCTCTTGACAAAGTGGCCAAACCTGCACCTATCTTGGTCACCCGCTTCAACATGGAAGCACATCAAGCGGCGAGCAGGACCTTCAAAAAGGCCTCTGCAAAATTTGACGATCAAGTGGCTACGGACCTCCATCTAAAGGCCAAAGGCCTGGCAGATGAGGCAGAGCAGCTGCTATTGTCCAAAATAGCAGCCAGGGGCAAAGCTAAGAAAGCAAGGCCGAAAGTGGCAACTCCAACGGAAGAGGAGCAGGCCAAATGGATCAGAAAGGAGATGAAGGAAGGCCAGAAGAAGAAGGCACCAGGCCAATCCAGCCATTCCTCTCCTCCATCTACCCAAGCTAAGCCATCCTCTCAGGCACCTACCCAACCCAGCCAACCACCCTCACCATCTCCTGCCCCCACACCCAAACCAAAACGAAGGAGACTTCGTAAAACCTTTGAAGACCAGCCACCGGCAGTCCCTCCAACCTCTACCAATGAAGCAGCTGAGTCTCCTATTCAGCCGCTGAGGAAGAAAAGGAGAGCTACCGGTCCCCAACCCTTACCTGTCAACCCTTCAACTATACCATCTACCGACGCCCAACCAACTACCGACGCCCAAACCTTACCTGTCAACCCTTCATCTATACCTATCAACCCTTCATCTATTCCATCTGAGTCATCTACTTAGAGGAATTCACCACCTCCGGAGGAGTCTATCCCTCAGGAGGAGCCTCAAAATCATGAGGAGCCAGCCAGAACCCCAACTCCTCCTCCTCCCTCACCTTTCAACTACTCACCTGACCCATCTACCCCTTTACCACCTCACCAATCCCATCCCACTTTTTCAACCACACCACATCCATTAGACCCTGCTGCTGCCAAGTTCCTCTTCGAACTTTCGTTAGTAGCATATCTATTCAGACCTACCTCTCAACCTCATCAACCTTCTCAACCTTCTCAACCTCCTCATCCTTCCCTTCTAAAACCAAAATCCCTCTTCTACCCTGCCCCTTCTTTCTGGTTCTCTACCGAACCCATTCCCCAATCCTCCCATATCAGTGAAAGTTCGACACCGATATGGAACCTGATTCCCACCAACTCCACCTCCACCTTCCCCTATAACCATATCCTCTTCCACCAAAACCATACCAACCCAAGACTCATCCTCTTCCGTCTCCAGAACTCCCTCTCCAACCTTCAGCTGCAGACTCGCCTCTGCCGGCACCATTCACATTGGCCAAGCATCTACTTCCCATCACCAAATGATGAAGTTTTGTCCCGCTAGATGCCATCTACCAATGGCCAGCGAGCTTACAAGCATATCTACCGCTACCGCTGAAGTAGCCACTGCAGCAGCCAAGGCCAACGACCGGACTGCCGCTAATCTTCGACAGTTTCAAGAGGATGTCTGGACTCATTTTGGACATATGCGGCACGACTTCACCGATGTCAAGATCAACATCGAAGCTCAACGGGATGAAGGTTGCCGTATCATAGGCTCCATTTTCTACGAGTTATTCCACGCCATCACTCTCCATCTCGCCACTCGGCCGCCCTCCCGCTCGAACTTCAACAACCTCGCCGCAACTCGCCACGATATAATGAATGCCAACCGTGATCGTGATCCGCCATCACGGAGGAGAAGCAAATGAGGTCTATCAACGTAATGCCGATGGAAGAGAACAATCTTCGTGAAGAACGGACTACCGTTCTCGTTCCACCGCACTCCGACCGATGCAGATGACGAATACCAACGAAGAATGGAAGAGCTAGAGCGAGAAAGAAGAGAAAAGGAGGCTGCAGACAAAGGCAAAGGGAAAAGACCTTGGTAGCTTATGTATCTTTTCTTCCCTTTCCTTTGCATTTATCTTATTTTTGAAAACTATGTTGTATGTAAACATCTTGTTTATAAATACAGATGATTACTTGCTTTTTCAAAAATTATATTGTTTAAATTCTTGCTGCTTTATTGATTATCTAAATTAGAATTTAAACATTCAGTTTAAATTTATTTAAACTGCTACTAATCTGTGTGCTGTTCTTTGACTCTCTTATTCTTGTATGCACTTAGATTAGTCCCTTGCATTTGAGGTGTTATTCTGTTTAATAGAGGCATGTCTTCCGATTACTTAATATATAAAACTTTCTAAGACATGTTATTATCTATCAAATAGTTTGTTTTAAAACCCTCATTTGTAGTAATGATGACCAGATATAAATAGGAGGAGATTGTTGATTCTTATGTTAAATTTATATCCGATCAAGACATTACATTAGTTTTATACTTCTGGCTAATCGGGCTGCGTGATCGATTAGCGTGGCAACTGTATAGAACTTTGTCTTGTATAGTTTTTATAGGACTTTTCGGTTCACGAAGACCCCTTCTCGGCCTTCACCTGAAGACCTGCTCAAAGCTTAAGATCGGTAGACCTCGTGTGCTCTCGCTTCAACGTGTCCTCTCCAGCAAAAAGCTAACTGGATTAATTCAAACTTATTCCTATATATTATTTGAATTAATCCAAGTCATTCCCTGACATGTCAAGCCGCCGAAAGCAACTTTCCGAAAAGCAGGAAGAGTTTTTGTCCTGAAAGCGTTGCATCGTCCCCTACTTTCTGCTACATCTCTCAGATCTGACACCAAATCGCCCACCTTTTTGAAGATCTCATAAATGATTATCTGCTCTAGATATCTGTGAAGACGAAAATCCTTGACTGACAGCCCCATGCATTTAATGCATTTATGAATAGAGTTGTTGAAGTCTTCATCCTCTCCAATGGATTCTTTTGAAATGCACCTGCTTTAAATACTGCCATTGAAGACTGGAACATGGAGACAACTGCATGTAATCAATCGAACACTTAAAGAATTGCTCGAAACTACACAACTCCAAGTCTTTTCACCAAGTGCATTCAATAGATCCTCAACAGATCTAGAAGTCCTCGCCGACAACAAGAAGCTGCTCATCAACATTTATTGCTTTATTCTTCTTGTTGTTAACTTCCATTAACTATACTTCTGCACGAATTAAGTATCTTGTATTTACAGATATTTAATTCCCTAGACCCAAACACAAGTCAATATTTTGTACACGATCCATTAGGGATATTCTTTGTAATTGATCTAAGTGGAAAACATAGTGCACAATTTAAATCCAAGGTTGATCGCTTGGTGGTGGACGTAGCACTCATTATAGTGTGAACCATCCCAAAATACTTGTGTTATTTCCTTCTTGTTTGTCTATTACTTGAACCTGCTTAGTTTCATTGTTTATATTATCCATTTCAGAACTTAAGTAATCAGTAAAGGTCTACCGGTAGTCCTTATCGGCGGAGACTGAACAATTTTCTTGAAGGTCTTCCGCTACTTGATTCTTTTCATAGATTGCAAGTAACTTTCAAGGAACTTACTTAAAAGTTTTTAAAGTGTTAATAAGCTATTCAACCCTCCCCCCCCTTCTAGCTTATTATTGTGCTCATAGGGACCCACAACTACAAGGGAAGATGCTGAGGAATCTCTTCCCACTGGACGTCTACTGCACAAGCCACCTTATTGACAAGGGGCTGATGTTCAAGGGTGGTGCTCATGATATGTTTACGGCACAGCAACTTAACCTTACAAGTGCCGTCTACCTTCAAATTTGTCTCAACTTCGGAGCCATCATCTTCAACGAACTCAAGCAATGGGTGGAAAGGGTGAAGAGCAACCCCACCTGCAAACGACCATTCGTCAGGCTGATCGATGCTCTCCTACGAGACACTGAGGAAGTTAACTCTTCCTTAAAAGAGGATGAGCTTATAGTGGTGGCCAAGGAGAAGCAACTAACCGCCTCGTTCTTCAACAAATATCAAGAATACGAGAACAAGCGAAGGCTACTGAAAGGTCTTCCGCCAGTCTCCATTGATAAGGTTGCTAAGCCAGTGCTGATTATTGTCATTCGCTTCAACATAGAAGCTTATGAAGCGGCTAGAAAAACTTTCAAAAAGGCTTCTGCAAAGTTTGATGAACAAGTTGCTAAGACCCTCCATCAAAAAGCTAAAGATCTGGCTGATGAGGCAGAGTAGCTCTTACGGACCAAACAGAAAGCCAAGGGCAAAAAGACCAGGCCAGAAGAAGGAGTGCCAACTGAAGAGCATCAGACGAAGTGGATTAGGAAGGAGATGAAGGAAGGCCAAAAGAACAAGACTCCTGCCAAATCTCCTCCATCACCTTTCCCAGCCCAACCATCCCAAGCTCAACCAGCACCAACTCAACAAACTACCTCCTCTTCCCAGCCTTCTTCTAAAACCAAACGACCACCCTCACCCTCACCTACACCCACTCCCAAACCAAAACGTAGAAGACTACGTAAAACCTTTGAGGACCAGCCACCTGCAGACCCTCCCGCCTCTACCGATGAAGCAGCTGAGCCCCCAATTCAGCTCTTAATGAAGAAACAAAGGTCTGCCGGTACCAAGCCCTCTACTGCCAGCCAACCATCTTCCGAAGCCCTACCCTCTACCGATAACCAACCATCTACAGCCACTCTAAGCCAACCTATTCCGCCTGAGTCATCTACTCAGAGGAATTCACCCCCTTCGGAGGAGTCTATCCCTCAGGAAGAGCCTCAAAGACAAGAGGAGCCTACCCAAACCCAGACCCCAATTCCTCCTCCTTCACCATTCAACTACTCACCTAACCCTTCTACCCCTATCTCACCTCACCAAACTCAAACAACTTCATCAACACCTTGCCAACCAACTCCACTCCCTCCTACCAAACCAATAGACTATGCCGCTGCCAAATTTCTCTTTGAACTTTCCTCAGTGGCAGATCTATTCTCTTCTGATCAACCACAACCTTCACCTCTCCTTCGTAAACCCAAATCCCTCTTCTATCCTGCCCCCTCTTTCTGGTTCTCCATCGACCCTTTACCCGAATCTTCGATTGTCAGTGAAAATTCTGACACTGACATTGAGCTAGATTCCCCCCCCAACCCCTCCTCCACCTCCACCTTTAACCATCTCCTCTTCCACCAACACCATTCCAACCCAGGACTCTTCCTCTTCCGACTCCGTCACTCCTCCTCTTCAACAGCCCTTCCGACCCATGTCTCCTGAAGCCACTTCCTCCGCCGGTACCGCTCACATTCACATTGGCCAGGAACCATCTTCCTCTCAGCCGGCCAATGTTGAAGTTTTGTCAAGGCTGGACGCCATCTATGAACGGCTAGGCGCACTTATTAGCATAACTACCGCTACCACTGAGATTGCCACTGCCGCGTCCAAGGCCAATGACCGCACTACTGCTCTTTTTCAGCAATTCCAAGAAGATGTATGGACGTGTTTTGGACAGATAAGACACGAGTTCATAGACGTCAAGATCAATGTCAAAGCTCAACGCGACGAATGCGTCTGATTCTGCTTGTCCCTCTTCTACGAACTATTCCATGCCATCACACTGCATCTCGGCAATGGCCACCCTCTTGTCCTCGAGCTCAACAACTTAGCTCGCGACTCCGCTCACAACATAATGAATGCTCATCGAGATCGTGATATGGCCATCACGGAGGAGAAGCAAATGAGATCTATCAACCGAATGATGATGGAAGAGAACAGTCGTCTTCGTGAAAAACTCGACTACCGCTCTCGTTCCACCAGACCTCCCACAGATACCGATGACGAATATGTTCAAAGAATGGAAGAGCTAGAGAGACAACGAAGGGAGAGGGAAGCAGAAGACAAAGGAAAAGGGAAACGACCTTGGTAAATTATGTATTTGTTTTTCCCTTAACCTTTGTATTTATCCTATCTTTTGAAAACTCTGTAAACATTAAACATCTTGTTTATAATACAGAAGGTTATCTGTTTTTCAAAATTCGCTTCTGTTTAAATTCTTGTTATTTCATTTTCTATTTTCTACTTAGAATTTAAACACTCAGTTTAAATTTATTTGAACAGTTTCGCTACTAATCTGTGTGCTATTATATGATTTCCTTATCTTTGTATGCTCTTAGATTAGTCTTTACACTTGAGGTGCTCTACTGTTTGATAGAGACATGTCTTCCGTTATTTAATGAATAAGACTCCTAGACATGCTATTATCTATCACATAGTCGGTTATAGCCCTCATTTGTAGTAATGATGACCAGATATAAATAGGAGGAGATTGTTGATTCTTATTGTATTAGATTTATATCTGCTCATACATTACACTAGTTTTATACTTCAGTGGCTAATCCGGCTGCGTATCGATTAGCGTGGCAACTGTGTATAGAACTTTGCCCAAGTATAGTTTTTATAGGACTTTACAGGTTCAACGGAAGACCTCTGCAAGGCTTCACCGGAAGACCTGCTCAAGCTTTACAAACGACAGACCTTGTGAACACCTGGTCAATCATGACGTTTCCTATCCAGCAAAGATTAATGGATCAATTTAAATTTATCCTTATCTATGATTGAATTTAAATTGAGACATTCCCTGACACCTCAAACCCGCCGAAAGCAGCTTTCCGAAAAGCAGGAAGACTTTTCACAGCTTGAACAGTGAAAGCAGGAAAGCAGACTATCACCTACTGTCACCAAAAACTCTCTCAGATCTGACATCCAGATTGTCCAACTTCCAGAAGATCTCAGTACTCATTCCCTGCTCGATATCTGTGAAGACGAAATTCCTGATTGACAGCCCCATGCATTTAATGCATTTAACCTAATAGAGTTGTTAAAGTCTTCGTCGTCTCCAACGGATCTCTAGAATGCTCATGCTATAAATGCTGCCATTTAAGACTGAAGAAACATCGATCGAACACTTGAAGAAGTGCTCTGAAAATTCAAAACAACTCTAAGTCTTATAACTCATTGCATTCAAGAGATCCTCAACAGATCCAGAAGTCCTCGTTTACAACAAGAAGCCGTGCATCAACATTTATTGTTTTACTTCTTGTTGTTATTCATTCAATAGCTATACTTCTGCATGAATTAAATATCTTGTTTTCACAGATATTTAATTCCTTAAACCCCAAACACAAGTCAATATTTTGTACACGATCCATTGGGAATATTCTTTGTAATAGATCTAGTGGAAAACATAGTGCACTATTTAAATCCAAGGTTGACTGCCTTGGTGGTGGACGTAGCACTCTTTATAGTGTGAACCATCCCAAAATACTTGTGTTAATTCCTTTACTGTTTTTCTGCTCTTTGATCTACTTATTACTTCATTTATCATTACCCTTTACAACAAACTTAAGTAACTTGTTAAGGTCTACCGGTAGTCCTTATCGGCAGACTTGATTCAGCTTTATTGAATGACTTCCGCTACTTCAAACTTTTCAATAGATTGAAAATACCTTTCAAATAATTTACTTAAAAGTTTTTAAGTGTACAATAAGCTATTCAACCGCCCCCCCTTCTAGCTTATTATTGTTCCCGTTGGGACCCACATTATATAATTACATATTTTATTCATCTCATGTTATTTATATTGTTGGTTATGTTGTACTCCGGCATGTTTAGCCGTTGAGTGTGTAGACTAGAGTTGTAGACTTAGATTAATGTTGGGTTCCGATTGTAACGTCGCCGATGACTTGGTTATAATATTGTATATAAAATTTTAACAGGGAGTTTGTAGTATCTGCCCAATGTTGCGTCACGTGCGTCGAATTTTTGGGCCGAGAGATTTACCATCTCTTGATTGTTTTGAACTTGTTAGCTCGGGTCCATTTAAGTTATTCGTTTCCGCATTTGTTGAGTCGTTGGCGTATCGCTGTTATAGCCTTACCCTTTGTTTGTTATTTTGTGTGTTTTGGCGGCACGACCTTGGAGTCTCGTATTGGGATCTGGGTCGGGTCGTCACATGGAACTTGTCAATTCTTAGGCGACAGACTTGTCTCTTCGGCCAACAAGAAACAAGCATCAATTTCCAATTCCACCACTGAAGCAGAATACATCACTGCTGCTGTCAATTTCTTTGGATCAAACAACATTTGGTGGACTATGACATCAAGGTAGCAGATTTCCCAATCATGTGTGATAACACCTCAGCAATCTCTATCACCTACAATCTCGTGATGCACTCCAAGACAAAGCATAACGATGTTCGATATCACTTCCTAAGGGATAATGTACAAAAGAGAAATATAAGTATGAAGTACATTTCAACTGAACAGCAACTAGCAGACATCTTCACAAAAGCATCGGAAGCCAACAGGCTTGCTTATCTAAGAGGAGAGCTTGATATGCTTGATCCAACTGCTTAACTTTAATCTTTGTTTTAAGCAGACTTGACGAAGTGGTTAAGCAGACTTACTATTTGAAAAGAAAACAGTAGCTTAACTATTCACTTAAAGAAAAATGTAACTCTTCTAATTCTTAGTTTAAGAGGGTTATCTATGCAAATTTGTAAGGGACTGATTTTGAAAATTGGTTGAGATATTCCTTTAAATGTTACTTTTTGACTGCCCTAAGCCGTCAGTCATTAAGTCCTTTTAAGTGACTGCCGTCTGACCTAATGTCCTTTCACCTATTCAGATGACTGATTTCACGCCTTTTCATTAATAGAACTCTCAACCACCAAATTCAAAATCACTTTTCCAAAACCCTTCAAAATCTTAAACCGTCACTTACTCTTTTCTCACAAAACCCTGATATCTGTGAAGAACTCTCTGATCTCTTCGACATTTTCCTCCATCCTCTTCAATGGTAAGACAAATCTAACCCTAAAACTTTTCTCTAAGCCATAATTTCATTTTGGGTTTTATGCAGTGCATCCGACATTGTTGACTGTTAATGAAATGTTCGCATAACTTCACTACCTGCCTAGTTTATTTCCAGATTGTTTTATCTTTCCACCCTTCGTGGATAATTTCATTTAACAATGCATTTTTAGGCTGTTGAAATATCTTTGTCAATCTGTTGAAATTCTCCAATATGTGCCCTAATTTTTCCGTCAATTTCCTTAGGCAAAATTAACTGCAGCTAGTCCATTATCTTCTCCAGTCAATACGAAATAGGCTACTGCTCAAACTTCGACTTCGGAGGATGAGATTCCTAAATTACCAAACAACATGTACCACCCTGGCATGTGCATAGATGTGCCCTCTGTTTGCGCATATGCTGCCGGTGTCAAATTCGTTGATGACCTGAACCAGTCAGGGCTTCTTCCGCTTTTCATGCTAGATGACACCGACTACAACAACTTACTGGCCGAGGAATTTTATCAGCAAGTGACTGTCAACAGCTCCAGGACTTCTATCTCTGGCATCGTCCGCAGTGTCCACTTCTTCCTAACCACTGATCGTATCGCCAAAATTATTGACGTGGAATTTGATGACCCAACCAAGCTCACCGCCAAAGAAAAGGCCATTGCTTAGTCATATATGCATGGTAAAGGAACTCCTAAAGAGCCTCAGGGAAAAATGAAGTGAACCTTGTTCAACAATGATGTGTACTACATCAGTCACCTCATCAATAAAAGCATGATCATCAAGAATGGAACGCATAATATTATGACTGCTGACCAGTTGGAATACACAGCAGTTGTCCTCCTCAATATTCGCTTCAACTGGGCCACCATCCTCTTTGATCTACTGAGTAATGCCATAGATGATGTCCAGGCCTCCTTGTCTCAAAGAAGACCATTTGTGTGGCTCATAAATGTGCTGTTGCACAACAACTGCTCCTTCCTGAACTGCCTCCTTCCCTTCGAACTAAAGCAGGTGAAGAAGACTATTCAATTCACCAGCACTTTCATCTCCTCAACCAACAAATTGAGGAATGAGAAGCTTGAGAACCAAGGTCTCCCAATTCAGCCCTTGTATGCTGCTATTAATCCGACCCCTTTAGTAATTCTCAAAATCAATCCAAAGACACTTGAGGATGCCTTCATTGCCCAACAACTTGATCGAAAGCAAAAGAAGGCTGCTGCCCAAGAAGGCTGCTCAAGCCACTCTACCAGAGACAAACCTATTGTTCCCCCTCCTCATAGGAAATCCAAGCGATAGCAATCTGCTATTGAGGAGGAGCCTCCCACTCAGAAGAGGAAGAAATCTTCCAAATCTGCTACTACTCCTCTCAAGAAGAAGATGCGTTCTACTTCAACCACTTCTACTCCAGTTCCAGAGGAGACTGCTGTCGAACCTGACCCTGCTCCCTTCGCCCTCGCAAACGTAAGGGCACGCCTTCTCAGCCATCCGAACTGTTTATACCGTTTGAAGCTCCTTCATTGTCACCTCTACTCTCTTCAACAGACCCTACTGCTATTGGGGAGGAGCCTACTGAGACTACCAAGCCTTCCTCTTTCATTCCTCAACAACCCCTGCTGCTGTTAAGGAGCAGTTTTATTCTTCCCTTCCTAAGAAGAAGAAGCGAAGAATTCCCGAGAATTCTGCAGCTACTAAACCTCTTTCATCTCCTCCACCATCTCTAGAAGCCACCCCTTCCTCGCCTTCCTTTCCAAAACCCATCACATCCATTATTCTTGACTCTTCCCTAGCCATCATTCCTTCCTTCTCTACCTCTACCTTTTCTTCCTTCTCCTACCATATACCATATGTCTTCTCTATCCCCACTCTTGACCCTCACATATCCTCTCTTCTATATCACACCGCCTTTCTTCTAGAACTCTATCCTCCTCTCACCCCATACCTTAAACCCATCTACATTTTTGCCGATAATCATTACATCCTTTTCCCTTCCATCTCTTCTGCCACATATAAGTTCCTCTTCGAACTTAACTCAATTTCTGACCTACTTCACCCTTCTCCTCTCAACTTTATTCTTCTCCTAGAATCTTCTTTTCCATCTTCCTTCCTTGAATCTATCTCTCCTCCTTCCACTCCCTCTATCAGTGATTCTAACACTGACATGGAACTTGACCCCAGACCTACTACTCCTCCTCCACAACCTAAACTTTCTATTCCCTCCTCTCCAAACACTTCTGCACCCCTCCCTTTTAACCCTGCTGATGACTTCATCCTCGTCACCCTAAACTCCCACGCCGTTCCCTCCACCTCTATTGATCCCGCCCTCCTCAATCTCCTTCGCACCACTCAAGACCAACTTGAACGCCTCAATGGCAAGGCCTCTTCCATGGCTCAGCAGATTGAAGTGATGAACTACGGTCTGAACGCCACTCACGCCACCATTTTTGACCTTGGGAAAATCGTTGAGCAGCTTGTGAATGACATTGCTAAAGCCTTTACCACCCACCGATTCCTCATTCAAAACTAGCATGAGTCATTGATGAGTATGATCCATTCCCAACAAGTTAGCATTCGTCAACTTTTCGACAAACTTAGAACCTCTATGGCTCGCGCTATCACTACTGAGCGTGTAGTCAGTGACTTCACTTCTGTTCATCATGTTGAGCGCGCTAACCAAAGGGCTGCTGCCGCTGATCAACTAAGGGTTGCTGCCATCAGGGAGGAGCAAGCTACACATCACTTGAACCAAGCACTGAGCGTCTCAATGACCGTATCATAATTTGGGTTGGTGACTACTTAGAACGCTGCCGAACTCAACCCAACCTATTTTGAACTGGTATAATCTCTTATGTTCTAACTTTTTATGGTTCAAACTCTAATGTTAAACAACTTGTTTAACCTACTGATGAAATATCTCTACATTTGTGTTTAAATTTTTAGAATACTTAATTCCTACTCCTTATTAAGATTTAAACTCTACTTAACTTTGTACTTCATCCATTCCATTTAATTTGTAAGTACTTATTCTAGCTATCTCTCTTCTAAGACTTCTGCTCTGAGAGGCATGTTGCTTTACTTAAAATAATTTTTTTAAGACATGTTATTACTTCAGTGCATGATTCAAAATCTGCTGGTAGCTGAGATGATGACATCAACCAAATAGGAGAAGATTGTTGACCCTCACAGGTTCTAGATATGTTTGAGTCATCTTCTGATTCTATTAAACAGTGACTAATGGGTATGCGTACCGGTTAGTGTGGTAACTATTTTAGAATAAATGGTGTAATAGAATAGTTTAATGTTAGTCTCTTCAAGGCATGGACCAGCAGGCTTTAACAGCAGACTTGAAAGCAAGGTTCACCGGTAGACTTTAAGGTCTGCTCTGGATCAAAAGCGAAGCACAACTAATTACTTGGAATTAGGTCACACATTACTTGACCAAGATATTAAATTATCTAGTCCTAAATATTCAAATTAATTTCATCAGTTTTCTCTCTCAAGAGAAGTCAACTATCTGGACTCAGATTGACGAGACAGACAGATGTCTATCCTGTAAAGTGAATTTATGAAAACTGAAGACATTACCTATTTTAGCTAAGAAGACTTCCGAGCTGTCATGCCTGCAAGCTACAAACTTACTCTGTATAAATCTCTTACGCATTCAAAAACTTCAAGTTTCATACTGAAAACAAAAGACACAAAAAGGACAAGAGCTAACACTTCATCAAACTTCCTGAAGTTACTGATCTGATAATCCTCACTTGCTTTCAGCTTCTTCCTATTTGTTATTTACTGTTCTTTTACTTTAGCACTTGGGAAAAACAATATTTATTAATTGTTTCTCTCATCCTTAAACACTTGGTTGAAAACAAATTTTGTACACGATTCATTAGAGATCTAGCTTTCTCACCTAGTGGATAAATAAGTGCAACTTTCAAAACCAAAGCTAACCACTTTGGTAGTGGACGTAGTACTATTCACAGTATGAACCACTTCTAAATTCTGTGTATTTCTTGATCTGTTTCATCTTCTTTGATTTTTCGCTGCCCTAACTGCTCTTAAACGTTAGTTTCATTAAAAGAAGAAGAACACTTTGAAAAGTTTTTAAAGGAAATTTAAAAACACAACTAGGCTATTCAACCCCCCCCCCCCTTTCTGGCCTAGATTGAGCCTATTTGGACCAACAGGAGCACATGGTTGATGAGGGTAATGTGGCCAACAGGATTAAGAAAATTCCCAGTCCAAGAGGCTATACGATTCTGCAGCTTGAGAATAAGGCTATCGAAGTAATGATGCTTCTTAAGGCCAAAGTAAAGCGGGCAGCAAAGGTAAGAGATAGGGAGGGCGCCAGAATTGAATCCCAACATAGTAGAAATCATATGAATACGATTAGCATCAGTGGAAGGGGCCACAAATAAAGAACACTTTGATATGTTAACGAGCTGGCCTGAAACTTCTTCATTATCTTTAATTGCAGCCTTGTAATGTTGGATGGAATTTTTATTACCATTGCAAAAAATAATAACGTCGTCGGTAAAGGCGAGATGTCATATGATAGGGCAGCCACTAACAGTGGAACATATAAAATAAGAGACTTGTTGCTGAAGATGGTTGAGGCTCCGACTTAGATAATCAACTGAAATAATGAATAGATTATGAGATAGGGGATCTCCCTGCCAAAGACCTCGAGTAGATGTGAAATAGCTAGAGGGGTTCCCATTAATGAGGATCGAGAGCAGTTGTCAGATATGAGGTGCCAAATAAGGTCTATGTAAACCTCATGGAAACCAAACTTGCACAACACACTAATGAGAAACATCCAAGAAACTTGGTCAAAAACCTTAGCCATGTCGAGTTTGAGAGCCAGGTTGGAATCAGAAACCCTTTTTCCCAAAAAAAAAACACATCAACTCTTGTGTTAGTAAGATATTATCTTGTATTGTGCGACATTAGTGAGGGCACTTTGATTTATGAAAATAATGTGAGGCAAAATAGTAGCAAGGTGAGTAGATATGACTTTAGAAATAACCTTGCTACAAAAGTTGCATAGGTTAATTGGCCGAAGGTCTTTTTAAAAAAAAGGCTTTTCAATCTTAGGGATCGCCACAATTAAAGTGTTGACCAGGTCCTCGGGAGAGGAAAAGCCAAATAAGAAGTCAAGAATGGCTTCACAAAAGTCCTCTCCTATAATATCCCAACAATGTGAATAAAACTTACCAATGAAGCCGTCCAGACCACCTGCACTATCCCCGCTTAAGTTGAAGACAACATGCTTAATCTCCGACGTAGAAGAAGGAGAAATGAGATGAGAATTCCAGTCATCAGAAATAAGACGAGTTATAACATCTAAATTAAGAGTAGGATTAACGCTTCCATCAGAGTGAAGTTGCTTCGTGAAGTACTTGGCTGCCCCTAGTTGAATAGCCTGATCTGACTCAAGAAGATTGCCCTCCTTATCATGAATGGAGTGAAGAAATAAATGCCGCCGATTTTGCTTGACAGAGGCATGAAATAACTTGGTGTTACCTTAGCCTTCCTTGAGCCATTTTATCTTAGACTTTTGCTTCCAAATTTTTTTTCCCGATTAAGATTGTTAAGCTTGATATACATTGTTGAGCCTCTATCTAACAGCTTAAGCTTTTAGATGAGTTGGTTACTTAACATGGTATCAGAGCTCTGGTTTGGCAAGGTCGTGGGTTCGAATCATCCCGCTTGCATTTGTTACCCGAAATATTGTGAGTGCATGTTGTCACTTTGTTTGCTTTGTGATGCCCCTGGTAAGGCCTGTTTGTGTATCCCTCCACGTGTGGACGGGTCACACGTGAGGGGGAGTGTTAAGCTTGATATACATTGTTGAGCCCCTATCTAACAGCTTAAGCTTTTAGATGAGTTGGTTACTTAACAAAGATGATTCTGCAAGTTGGCCTGAGCAGCCATAAGGTCTTCCCTGTTAGAGGGAGAAGTATTGAGCTCAAAATATAATTCCTTTTCTAGAACATCTTCTTCAGCTTTGCGTAGGTTATCAAAGATGTTGCCAAAAACATTTTTGTTCCAAAGCTTCAAGGCGGCTTTGACATTTTTAAGTCTGTGAGAGAATTGAGCCATAGGCCTTCCAGTTTCAATGATGCTCCAAGTATTAGAGACCATGTCTTTAAATGTAGCATGGCTAGTCCAAACATTAAGAAAGCGAAAAGCTGAAGGACCCCGAGCAGCCTGGCTAGTAATGGTAGTAAGAAGAGGAGAGTGGTCAAAGCAAGTCCGATTGAGATGCTGAACTGTGGTAGCTTGAAATTTATTCAACCAAGATGTATTGAATAAAACCCTATCAATTCGTTCATGAATAGTAGCATTGCCCTCGCGCTTGTTCCACCAAGTATAGTTACTACCAGAATAGCCCAAATCAGATAGACCCGTCACAAATAGACATGAATGGAAGTCTAGAGCTCCTATACGATCCCACCCCACTCCACCAGATTTTTCATTTGGGTGGAGAATGATGTTGAAATCTCCCCCAACAATCCACAGAATATTCTAGGAAGAGGAACTAATGTGAATAAAGTCATCCCAAAGGTCTTTCATTTCCTCAACATTGCACTTCGCATAGACACAGGTAAGGAGAGCATGAGAAGGCCAAGTAAAATGTTGAATCTGTAAAGTGACTTGTTGAGCAGTATCATTAATTAAATGGTAGGTAAAAGAAGATTTAACAAAGATCCAAATAGAGCTAGAAGAGTTGGAAGCGAAAAACCTGAAATACAGATGACGAGTTATGAGGCTAACTTTTTCCATATCCAGCATTGGGTCAATAATAGCAACAAGAGAGATGTTGTGAAGTCCAACAAGATGCTTGAGGTGGCTAACAGAAGGATCATTGCCAATTCCATGAATATTCCAGAAAAGATCTTTGATATCCATAAAAACTAATTAAGCGGAGGCACCTTCAGATGGCTTCGAAGCATGGGATCGAGTGAGCCTATCTGTAGGAGAGATAGGAGGTTTCGGCCTGATCTTGACTGGAAGCTGGGATGTCTCTTGATTTAGAGCATTTAGGGAGTTGTTATCGTCATCTTCGTCATCCAAAACATTTAGCACCGCAAATCTATTGGGGGAAGCGTGTAAGGCAGAAGGGTTGGTGGTGCAGATTTTGGGAGAAGCAGCAATCTTATTGGAATTAATAGGAGTAGGAGGAATCTCATTGGAAACAAGATTGATTCCAATTGGAAGTTGCTCTGATTCTACCGAATAAGAGGGATACACGCTGAATATCCAAGTTAGGGGCATTGTAATCCTCCATAATAATGGGACCAGAATCTTTTTGATGGTCTTTCTCAATGTATGTAGCAATCTCTTTGTCTTTCAGTGTGGTGGGGTCTAACGGAGGGGCTGCATGAGTATTAACAGCTTGCATGCCATTTTCGCTGATAGATGTTTTTGGTGTCCACCGTTGACGAGGGGGTTTAGACTATTGGCTTGGTTAAGGGTTTGACTAGGGGATCTCAGTACTTTTAAGGTTGGGGTTTTTATTCATGCAATTGAGTTCATGATGGCCTTGGCAAAGACAGTGATTACAATAAGCTGCTTTATTTTCAGCCTCGATAGGCTGCCGGAAACTTGGGTAGGCACTACCACAATCAACCCAAATGTGATTGGGACAAGGATGGAGCAAGTCAATTTCATCACATATACGGGCAACACTAGGCCTAGATAAGTTAATTGTCGACTGATCTAGCATGAGGGGTTTACCAAACAAGGAGGCTAGAGAGAACAAGGTAGATTTGTTGAACAGATGGATAGGGAGGCCGAGCAAAGAAAACCAAATCGAGACAATAGAGCTCTCTACATCTGGTCGGAAGTTAGGAGACCATTTAAATACTCGCATAGGATGCCTACCAAGGTACCATTGATCTTTTATCCACAACCGTTGGAAGTATTCATTGTTGCTAACTTGAATGAGAACATGTTTAGAATCCAGATAGTCGATGGTGACCGCAACTTTGAGGCCAATGGTGTTGAAATATTTGCGAGTTGCGTCCATAGAGGGCCTTCCGTGGGAGAATTTTCCTATTAAGGCAAATCAAAAAGGAGCAGCTAGAGTTTCTATGAGTTTCGAAAAAAGCTTGAGCAAGGGTTCTCCTTTGTAGGATGAGGACGGGATGAAGAAAGAAGGGGGGAGGTTGTGGAGGTGGTGCAAAGGGCTTCAACAAAGGATTTTGGGGAAGGTTAAGGGGAGGATCAGGTGATGCTGGAGGAACCTCGGCCATAGCTGCCAATACGGAAACCCTAAGAGTAACGGGCAGGGAGCACAAATCGCACCTTCAGTGTGTGAATTAGTGGGTGTTTCGCAAAGTATAAGTCAGATTCGAGAAGTTCATAATACTGAAATATTTTTCTTTTTCTCTCCTTATTCTTTCTCTTAATTGAGTTCTTTACAGTTCCTTACGATTTTTTTCTTATATTTATGATGAAATCAAGAGAGAGAGAGAGAAAGAGAGATTCCAACCTCTTTGAATCAAAATACTCATTCCATCCAAAAATTATTCTTTTGACCCGGCATACGGATTAAGCAAAACACTTGTCTGGACTATTAGTATTGGTATAACGTTTAGTTTCCTTTAAAGCCCCGTATATATTATCCATAATTAAAGTAGGTTGAAAAATTAAGGGTAAAATTGTAAAAGTATTGTCCCAAAAAAATATTCAAGACATTTTTTTCGGGATAGACAAAAAGGCAAGCAAAACAATAATTTTGGGATGGAGGGAGTATCATTTTTGAGCTCCTCAAAAAGTATTGACAATCAAAGTCGTCGTAGGTGGGTATTTAAATCAAAGGGAGGGAGCACCATATCCTATCTATGAAAATTTCCAGGCAACACTAATTAATTTTATCATCACAAGCCAGAAATTAGAAATTGAGATTTAAGAGATAAGGATACAGAAAGAGAGAGACAGAGGCCGATTGCCTAATCACGATTACTAAAAAGCCAGGTAGCACATATACTATATACATGCATGCCTTCACGTCCATCCACGGAAACTTAATCAAACTCTAATCAAGCTGTTTTGGTGTTCCAAGTCTTCAATCAACTATCAGTTCATATTTAGTTATAAAAAAGCCTTAAGTTATTAAGATTATGATATTGAAGATGAAATTGTGAGGAAGAGAAGAGAAAGAAACAACTAGAGGAATCTTAAGAATGGTTGATGGGGCTAATGGTGCCAAATAACTTGCCCCTCCCCTCATGTATGGGTTGAGCTCGTATTACCCCTTTTAAAGCAATGTGCCCCCCTTAACTATCACGTTTTCTTACTGTTTTTTTTGTTCGTCCCAACTCCCAAAATAATTGTTTTGTTTGAAACATTCATTTTAAGGACAACACTTTTACCACTTTACCGTTACTTTTTTCATCCAACATACCCATGGGCTTTAAAGAAAACTATATATCAAACAAATATTAATAATCAAGTCAATTATTTTTTTCTTAATCCATGTGTGACCGGGTCAAACAGGACAATAATTTTGGGATCATGAGAGTATATATTTATGGGTAAATTACAAATAATTGCCTCAACATCAAAAGGGCATTATGTTAAAAGAATACCCAAAGATGAACAAGTGAGCAATGATGCACGGGAACACCTAACGTGCAGTGTACCGGGTGTCGGACACGTATCTGACTCGGATACGAGTGGGATATGGCAAGTATGCCCCCAAATACGTACAAGGGTCAAATTTTCAATTTTTTAAACTTTAGACACGGGACAAGTGTATGATGTGATGGTAGTCTAAAATGAATCAAACCTTCCAAATCGACAGAGAGGGGAGCACTAGGGATGTAAATTGGAACCATCGAATCACGGAACCGAATCAAACCAAACCAAATTAGTCGGTTTGGTTCGGTTTTTAATCGATGGCATTGGTTAATTGAAATCGCGGTTCGGTTCGGTTCATGGTTTTGGTATCGAACCAAACCAAACCGAACCAAACCATCATATATATTTTTATTTATTTATTATATAATATCTATTATATTATATTTATTAACGATTTTGAACCTTTGATTTATTCATAATATATATATAGACGGATACTAAACCAAACAAAATCTTGATTATTGGAGAATTATTATTTCTTCCATTGTTTGTGTTTATTTTAGAATTTGTATTGTTTTATTTATGATAATTTGTTGTTTGTAGATTATTTCCTTATTTTGATGTTAATTCTAAATTAAAATATTATTTTTATTGTTATTTTTAATATTGGTTAATTTCATTAAAAATAATTTATTTAAACCACAAAACCGAACCAAACCAAACCAAACCGAGTGGTTCGGTTCGGTACGGTTCCAAGTCTTACTCGGTTCGGTTCGGTTTGAGATTTTTGGAACCACTAGGAAGCGGTTCGGTTTGTGGTTTTGGCATAAACCAAACCAAACCGAACCACTTACACCCCTAGGGAGCACAACTAGCTAGGGCTTCGATGTGCGACTTGGCTTTCCTTCGACAAGCTAGGTCTTCGATTTGGGACTTGGTTATCCAAATTGAAAGACACTCTCGGGTTTCCTTCGTCGGCGACTTGGAAGGTTTGAGTTTGTTCACTGGAGACTTGGTAGCTTCGCTTTTCGACTTAGGCGACTCACGCAAGCCCTCATCTTTGATTGTTTGTTATTAGTGTGGTTCTATAACATAATTTATATTTTGGTCCTTTTATTTTTAATATTTACATAATACCCCTGTACCCATATCCTATATTTTTCATAAATCTCGTTTCCATGTTTATTGTGTTTGCATGTCCGCGTTCGTGCAACATAGCACGTGAGTCTTAGGTAGGCATTTTCCATCAAGTGAAATATTGATAATGCTTAAATAGAAGTTTTTAGTAAACAAATGCAGATGACTTCAATGGCTTCAATTAGTAGCTGAGGGAGAAATTCATATTTAATGAATAGTTATTTATAAATCACCCAAAACATATACACCCTCCGTGTGAAAATTATCGTCATGTTTGATCCGACACATGGATTAAGAAAAAACAATTGACTTGATTATTAACAATGGTTTGATGTGTAGTTTCCTTTAAAGCCCAACTGTATGTGGCTCATAATTAAAGTTGGATCAAAGAGTAAGGGTAAAGTGATAAAAGTTTTGTCCAAAAAAAGAAAGTTTCAAACAAAACATTTATTTTAGGACTGACGAAAAAAGAAAGCATGAGAATAATTTTGGTTTAGTGAGAGATTGGATGAGGATTTGACTGGGAGGTTAAAGTTAAAAGCGAAGCAAGGTTGGGATCGGGAATGCAGCGAAGAACTTCAATTATCAACCATTGTGGTTTAATTAGTCGTAATCTCTAATTACTCATAGGGCACCGAAGCGCGTGTGTCATTAATGTTTGGATGTATAGATTTATAATTCAATAAATATTCAAATTTTATGGTGGCGGTGATGATGGCCAGTGGCAGCCAGCGACGATGGTGTTAGTTGAAGAAGGATTAGTTATTATGATGTAACGTAGGTGAGAAAAAAATTGATACTCAAATATAAAAAAAATATTTTAAATTCTCAACTTTCGGTATAGAATTTGTTTATGGAATTAAGACATCCAAAATTATGTTCTAATTCTAATTCAACATTTTTTTAATTTCCCAAAGAGTGATATTGGTTTTGGAGGCGTCAGTTCCCAAAGAGTGATATTGGTTTTGGAGGCGTTAATTCCAATTCCAAACAATGAATATGTAGAAGAAAATTGAAAGCATTCGTAGATACCACCCCCAACTCTATATGTGAACAAAAGAATGTAGTTTTATATTTTTGGATGAAATATATAATTAACATGGAATTCGGTGTTAGTAGAAGGTTTGGTTCAAGGAACAACGGATCTGAAAAGGAGAAAGAATAGAAAGATGACCATGCTACTTCCAATCCCAACAAGGTTCTACAAGCTACAAAAAGCTCCATATAGAGTAGACATGTTACTGTTTAGTTAGTGGTTATTGAAGAATTTTCAGAAGACCCTTATGTGATAGGACATCACAATCAAACCCCTATTTAGGAAACAAAGTTTCCTAAATAGGTTTTAATTCTGTTTCGTCCAAGCGGGCATCACCAAGGACGACCCAAGATTTATATTTTAGAAATGATATTTTGTATTTAATTTGATTTGATTTTTCGAGGCTTCAAATCATCCTTCTCAACGCATGTCGAACTCTTTATTCCATTAGATCTATTAGTCCTTATATAAACAAGGACATGTGAATGGCTAAGATCCAATGGTACATGGAGTGTGAAAATGGTTGGGATAGTTGATTTCATTTCATTTGGATTAGTCGAACGATTTGAGGATTTCTATGAATATTTTTTAGGAGATTCCTTTTATGTTCTTAAATTTGTAATATGTGGGTTGGATTCATTGTAGTTATTTACCGGGGATTTATTGGAAGTTAGTACATTTTATCATTAAATATTGGTGATACGAACTATGAGACTTCAGTGTTGGGACCGTGTTTAGGCATTACGATATCATTACATGGAACGACAATCGATATTAGACAATCTCTATTGAAGGGCGATGGCAAAAGTGTATTGTGTCATGGGATAGGATGATGCGGGTATAAGAAACGAAGCCGAATGAGGGTTAATGTGTGCTCTAGGCACACGTCATTCTATAAATGAGCTCAATGGGAACACTAGTGATTAATGTGAAAAATATGAGTAGGATAGAGAAAGGGCACAAACGGTCCAAAGATGGCCTATATCATTCTCTTGTCACAACAAATGCCCAAACCAAGATTCACTCGCCATCAAACACCAATCTCAATCAATTCCATGATAGTAAGACTTAAAAATAAATAAATTTATGAGTAACACAAGACTTTACCAAGAAAGAACCACAATCAAGTTCAAGACTTATGAAAGCAAGAACTTAATAATAGTGAAACAAGGAAAACTTAGCAAGGGAATCACACAAAACTCCTCAACTAGCATGAAATAACTCGACGATTGAATCCAGAAAATAACGAGTACATAACTCTAACAAGTGAAAAATCACAAAGGATAAAGAATGGGGCATTTCAAGCTCAAGATTTTCGAATTTTCGAAATTCACCAACCAAACACATACCCCCAAACTTAAAGTAAAAGAAAGGAAGGAAAAGAAACTCCCTCAAAGTTGATTTCTCTAAAATTGAGCGAAAATATCCACTCCATGAATCTCCACAAGCAACTGTACTATGAAAGCGCTTAACCCCGCATCAATTCAAGCTCAAAAGAAAAGAGTAGGAAAGCAATTACGGTATTAAGAAAATGAAAATCTTTTTGTGTGGGGACACTATGTACACCGCCCTTCAAACCCAAAAACTTGGGAAGGGTTTGAAAAGCGGCGCAAGCATACAAAACATATAAATACAAAAGCAAATAAACTAACTAAAAAAATGCTCAAATAAATTACTTTTAGCTATGCTTATGTGACGACCCAGAACTTTGGATCCCAGGACGAGATCCCAGAGGTCGTGCCATCAGAACAAACTAAGAGACGGAAGCACCTCGCTAAGCATAATGATGCGAGTCAAAAGACGAGCCAACAAGCTCAAGACAAGAAGACAACGCCATAACGGCGAAACAAGATAATAAAAACTAAAACCTGCGGAAGCAAAACCAAAATGGGACCCGAGCTAACAAGCTCCTAATTAAAAACAACCAAAGAGATAGTAAATCTCTTGGCCTAAAAATTCGATGCACGTGTCGCAACATTAGACACGCGCAACAAACCATCGGCAACCATGGCCGGCAACAGACAAAATTCCAACCTGATAAACACCACTCAACGGCTACAACATGCCGGAGGAACAATTCAACTATAACAATATAATATCAATGCTAAACCACCAACCAAGATCTCACGACTAAAATTTGGAGATAGGAACAATAATAATACAAACTAGAATAAAGAGCCACATGCTCGAAATGACAACGGAATAAACTCTAAGGATACAAAAGCTCGGCTATACAACCGGCTCCCAAATACATAACAATAACATACTACTACAATCTACCCAAGTAAAGTCTACATAACTTTACATCCGAGTCTCACTGATAAATAACAACATTAATAATAAATAACTCCAAGCTTATGGCTTGGAAGACCACTAGAAATCGCTATCCGAAGTCGCGCGGCGTCTAAACGGGATCACTTGCCACACTAGGAAAACAATCACCGGAATTGAGTCATAATGACCCGGTAGGTTTCTAAATGCAACTACATGGCATATTATGTCATGGCATGGCATAATGTGCAATCATATAAAGATCATGGTATCATGCTAGTATACCAACAAGAAACATGTACTTAATTTTTAAAGCACATAAACTCACATAAATCATGTAGCATAATATCTTTCATATAAATGCTCATAAATAAACATGTGTAACAGGAAACGTAAATCGAACCGTTACAACCAAATCCGGGTCCAACACCCAACCAACTTACCATGAGATCCGGGCTCAATACCCAATCAGTCAACCCTGGGGTTTCGTCCCCAAATAATCACAACTCATCGGTTCCCTTAATGAGTACTTGTTACATTCATCCGATCTACGGATGAGAAATGAGAGCTCGAAAGTAGGCTAGATGGCTCTCTCTCGAGACCACATCCCACTATTGGCCAAATAGTGAGGAGAAAGGGAATCAATGCAACGATTCATAACGATTGTTTCCAAAGACTATGAATCCTCCCATTACCAGACACAACAACCAAACCGCCAGAATGGACTTAAACCAAAATGATCAAGTAGATATTTACTTGCATAAACCAATGAGACCAAGTTCATTATTATCGGGCTCATTAAATCATGTAGGACATAATGCTCTACAACAACTCGTAAACCATGCACATAATTGCACATAACCACGTAGGACATAATGCCCTACGAAATCTCATAAACCATGCACATAATTGCATAAAATCAAGTAGGACATAATGCTCTACCAAGTATCATGAACAATGCATATATTTGCATATAACCAATGTGTTTAACTAACTTACAAGTTTAGTTCAAAAACTACATATTGAGGTACTCATTATTCCTCAAGTCATCAACCAAGTCAAGTATAGCATACAAGCTTAATAAGACATAATGAGGTCTACCATAATCCTCAACTCAAATCAAACCAAAGACTACTACGTTAGTCTCAAAATATCCACAATTCAAGACTTATTATTTTAGTTTTATTTTAAGTACACCGACTCAATCATAGTCCTAATCGTCATACATGATCGACATTACCAATTCCATACTCAGAACATACATCATATGACTATTATTTCACGAAGTGTTTTTATCTCCTGAAGTGCTTAAGATGACGTTCAAACTTAATCTCTTTAATAATTCTCTAATGAAACATGGGTCTCTTATTGTCCCATGCTCTAACAAGCATGCTCAAGATATATTTCTAATAAGTCTCCATACCATGAGTGTCTCCTGGACACAACCCCCCTGAACAAACATAACCTAAACAAACCAAACATTGTAGGTTTCAACCCAAGGCTCTTTATCATTTTATTTATTATAACTCCGTTGAGTCTTACTAACACATTTCATTCTTTATGTGTTTTATAAATCATACCGTAATAATTCATTAAAGTTTACAACCAAATCCCAATAGTCGGGTTAATTGGCTAAAAATCCATAAAGTCATCATAATTATAATTCCGTTTAAAGTTTGGAGACTATGCATATCACAAACATTAATTAAACGAAATCAATCGTCGTAGATTTCAACCCAAGTCCGTTTAGCACATTATAGAACTTATATGATGACCCCGTTGAGTCAATCTACCCTCTTCTAAATTTTAGGGCATAGAAGCCATGGGTCTCAATACCCCTATATTCATAACTATCATCATTAGCCATCTTCCCAAGTTCATTGAACTCACATAAACCCAACAAACACCTATCAATGCATCATATAACTAGAATTTGCCAATTTGTGCATAACAATTTTCTAAGTCACCTTACCAATCACACTCTCCCAAAACATCATTAAATCACAACCCTGATTAATATACTATACTATACATGTATAACATATTAATCAAGCTTACAACTATGTTTATTAAGCCAATTCATGATTTGGGCAAAATCCCTTCAAGTATCTTGGCCAATCAAGCTCAACACACATAAACAATTCACATAACAAGGTTTAATAGACCATTTAGTAAATGAATTTCATACTAATCAAGGTCTCACATAGGTTCATCAAACTATATCAACATTTGAAAACCTAGGGTTCATGGCATCTCTAACAACCCTAGAAATTGCATCCATTGACCTCACTTAGCAAATATGATTGTTTCCCTAGAATTCAATGGAGCCAAAAAGAAGGAGAAAGAGGGGTAGAAACTTACCTTTGTTCAGCCCTCTCAAGCCACAATCCGTCCTTGGTGGGGGTGTTGTTCTCCTTGACCTCCTCTTCAAAAATATGGTGTAGATTGGGGAAGAAGGTCCCAAGCTATGGCCTCCAAGATTGAACCCTCAAGAACCCTAGAAATCTCCTCTCTCAAAGAGCTCTAAGGTGTCTCCCACGTTTTTGTGGAATGTAGGCGTAAAATGAGAGGCTAGGGGTGTGTTTTGGCTTATATGTGTTAGAGAGTAAGTGGGTTTAGTTTAAGATGGGTGGGGTTGTCTCTTTTTAATTAGCCAATCCTAATCTACCTCCAAACTTCAATTAGATGTTTAGGATGTGTCTTAGGTTAATTAGGAGGGTTTAGGATTAGTTTAGGATGGGTTTGGGTGGGATAGTTTGGACAACTTGGCAAAATCATCAAAATTCCCGTAGTGAACAGTTAGCATGATGCGGTCGCATGGTTCCTCTTGCAAGCTGACCATTTCCAGCCATTTCCAATTTTTTGCTTCCTTCGCCGTTTGGTCCTTCCCCAAGCACGCAAAATTTTAAAGCTTCGAACGCGCCTATAATTGGACCCCTAAAGTCATCATACTCTTAAATAAACAAAACAAGTCTCAAACCATCCTCAAAGTAGGTCTAGAACCTCACACCTGACGAACTCCTTGGAAACCGACTGGGGGCGCGACAGGCTC
>CM028384.1:15475987-15645467 GCA_013146195.2 Codonopsis lanceolata | reverse complement strand
CGATGTCGAGATCCCAGGGTCGCGCCCCAGCGAGCTCGTTCGGTAGACACATCCACGCTTTATTGTCTCTTTTTTTTTTATATATATATTTTTTTCTTTGAGGCCGACATTTTTTTCATTTTTCGGTGAGCGTGTCTACTTACAAGAAAGCGCTACGAGGGATTCTTGATATCGGCAAATTATATCGAAGTTGGTGATGAATTTTCTTAATAGAGGCTTGGCTTCAGTCTGGCGGCGAGCGTCGAGATGGCGATTGATGATGATGACGGGTCAAGCCGCGGCCGGGCGGAGGTCGGTAAATGGCGGGTCCCGAGTCGAGGGTGGTGGCCTTCCCGAGCCCGTCGTCTCGAAACACATTAGCTTTGAGTTCTACTTGAACATTAGTATTTCTTTCTTTTCCTTTTGCATTTTTTCTTTTTTGTATATATTTTTTTCTATAAAAGAAACTTGTACATTTAACATTATGATATAATGCAATATTGTATATGATAAATATGTTACACATGCAAAAATAAATTCACGAGAAAATAAAACTATACCAAACATCTAAAATGTAATGGCACGTTGTATTTGAAAAAGGGATTTTTTAAAAGAATACACCTTTGGATAAGAGCGGGCTTTTCGGATGATATCGGGCGGAAATATGGCGAATCTCTTATTTTTTTGATTTTGTGGCTGTTTAGTCCGTGGCCGTAGCTTCCTTTATAGGTTTTTCTTTTTCCTTCCATGATCGACGAGGCAGGAGCAGTACCGAGTTTGGAGAGATATCAACCCGGTACTAGGCGGCCACGGCATCTATCGGGATAATGGGAAGATTGATGATGGGGATGAAGAGGGAGACACCTCACGGTGGCTCTCATCTTTGACAGAGTCTAGAGCTTCTTCTACGCCTCGCGGGGAAGGAGTATATATTGGGCGGCAGGAGCGATGGACCTTCGGGGCTATGGTACGCAAGAAAGGATTGTTTAGGGGAAAACAACGGGGGTATAGGCATGTATATAGATACGTACAAATGCAAGTAATATGTAATATAAATGTCTTAATAAGTATTCCTAAGTTGCACCTTAGGACCTGTAAAATTTATATTTTAATGTTTTAATGTGAGCTGCTTTGTCGTGGTTTTTCTCTTTTGTCGGTAGAGTCTACGATGTGTTGAAGGCAGGAGGTAATGTATGATGGCTTCAAATAATGCCTTCCTCTCCTTTTATTTATTTTTTTCTTTTCATCATTTTTTTATGCTCTAACTTTTGCCTAGCCGCCCTTTCGGGTTTTCAACCTAGCGAGCTCTTTTTTACTATTATTATTTTCTTTTTTATTTGTTTTATGCCCTAACCGCCTTTTTTTCTAGACCGCCCTTTCGGGTTTTTAAGCGGGAGCTCTTTTCTTAGAGTAGACCTTTTGAGTTTGTCGAGGTTGGAGATTGGTCTTAAGTCTTGGTTTGTGAGCAGCACCTCGTCGCACCTCGATGGATCTCCTTAACAATGTATGGTCCCCCAGGGGACTTCCATTTTCCCCTAGTATCAACATAACTAGGGGGTTTTCTAAAGCACGAGGTCTCAGACTTGAATATCTCGGCCTTTGACTTTCTTGTTGAAGGCTCGGGCGTCGCCTTTGATATGCCGGGTATGCTCTAAGGCTAACGGGCGTCGTTCATCAATTAGGGCCAGTTCTTCGTATCGCCCTTTGACCCGATCAATTTCGATATATCGACTTCCATCATTACTCTCGATGATGGAATTTCCACCTATTGGTAGTACTTCCATGCCATATCTAAAGTAAAGTAAGGTAGCCCAGTGGGTGTGCGGGACGGCGTGGTAGCCCAGAGGGCTAGTGGCAATTTTACGGGCAGTCTCTTCTGTAGCCATTTTTCTAATGATGTTCTCGAGAGTTTTGTTAGGCGCTTCAAGCGGCACCATTGGCTTGTGGCGGTAGGGGAGAGATTTGTGTCTATGGATCTTGAACTCGTCTAGCCAGCGGTTCACGTCCCCAAAATGAGAGCCGTTGTCGGAGATGATCTCGAAAGGTACCCGTATCGGTATATGATATTGGCCTTAATGAATTCGGATACCTTTCGGGCGTTTAGGACCTTGTAGGAAGAAGGCTTCACCCACTTTGTGAAAAATGTCGGCTACGGGGACATATTGGTGGCCATTGGATCCCCGGGTGAATTTGGCCTATGGCGTCGATACCCCATGTTGAGAAGGGCAGTGGGAGTTGTATAGGGCGTGTGGGGGCACATCTTGTAGATTGGCAAAGCGTTGACATTTGTCGCAATGTCGCACCCAGAATCTGATCGGATTCGGCGTACTCGATAGTACCCAGTCGGATGATTTTCTTTGATAGCATATGGCGTTCATGTGGGGCCCAGGTACCACCATGCGGTTGATCCATAATTTGCTGCTTTGCTTTGATTGACACATAGTAAGTTGAGGCCTTGATAGTGCCTCTTATACAGCCGAGTGATTGGGAGGCCCATCTTTCGGGGAGACTCTTCCCCTTTGTCTAACCGAGGGGGATAAAGATTCTTGGGCGGGATTTAAGATATCGGCATACCTCGTGATGCAGGAGGCTTGGTGTGTTGATTTTGAAAGCGCTGCAGGAGTGACCTTCTTCCGACTATGAATGGTGGACTTTAGTTTCGGCGGGAATACAGACTAGTGATGCTAGAGTGGCGAGCATCGGCAGGTGATTCCTATCTCGTGGCGGGTAATGGAGCGAGATAGAACCAAATCGGGCGGCCGGCTATTATTAGCTTGGCATGATAGAGTTGCGTAGAGGATCTGGGTCTTCCACCTTCCTTCGACTTGATTTATAATCGGGGCCGAGTCTCCGTAGACTTGAGATCTTTAGCTCCCCCCTTTTGAGAGCTTCTTCTAGGCCAACAATACGGGCTTCATACTCATTGTATTATTTGAACATTCGAACTCCAACCTTATGGCCGGCGGAGTATGAGAGTCGGCGGGATCAATTAACAAGATTCCTATGCCAAGCCTCTTTTGTTCGTGCTCAAAGAAGGCATTTGCCAGGTGTCTGGTGGTGATTTTCGGGATACCTTCATGCAAAACTTCAGGCTCGGTGGCATCTTCGGCCTTGAGAGGTAGATCGGCTAAGTGGTAGTGCAATGGCGCTCCCTTTGATAGACTTGAGGTGACATAGGTTATGTCAAACTCATTTAGAAGAAAAGACCACTTGGCTAGTCTGGGATGATGGCTTAGAAGATGTATTTGATAGGGTCCATCACGGATATGAGCTTGATGGACCTTCCTTGGAGATAGGTTTTGAGCCTCACGAGTGGCCCGAACTAGCCGGTGCGGCTTTTTCTAGTCTTGAATAGTTTAGCTCGCTTCCTTGTAGCTTCCTACTTATGAAATATATGGCGTTTTCAATGGGTAGATTTTCCTTCTCTTGGGCGAGCATAGCCCCTTGAGGTGTGTCAGTGACGGTTAAGTATATGAGGAGAGGTTTATGTGTATGAGGTGGAGCTAGCAGGGGGATTAGGTAAGGTAGGCTTTTATTTTCTCGAAGGCTAGGCGGCACTTCGCGTCCCAGACTTGATGGTATTCTTTTGAGGAGTTTAAGAGGGGCTCATGGTTGTAGTCGGTATGCGGATGAAGCGGGCGATGTCTTTGCACTGCTTAGGCCTAAGCCTTTACTTGATGGGAGTTTTTAAATTTGTGGCATTTCGGGATGGCTTTGATTTTTCTTTGGCTCGATCTCGATGCCTTGTTCGGATTACTAGAAATCCCCGGACTTTGCCTCTGGTAACCCGAATGTGCATTTGGTGGGGTTAAGCTTCATCACAGTGCTTTAAGTCTTTCGAAGAACTTACGGAGATCTTTAATGTGAGCACGTAGGCGTCATTTGGAATGCACGATCATATCATCGACATAGACCTCCATCTCTTTTTGTGGATCATAGTGGAAGAGGAGTGGTGGCGACCCTCAGTAAGTGGCTCAGGCATTCTTTAGTCCGAATGGCATGGCGGATATACGATAAGTTCCCGAGGGTAGTGAATGAGGTCTTCTCACGGTCTTCTTTGCCATTTTGATTTGGTTGTAGCCCGCATGCGTCGACGAAGGATCGGACTTTGTGGCTGCGGCGGCATCTACACAATATCAATGTTGGGCGGGGGGGGAAGTCATCTTTGGGCGGCAGCTTTGTTGAGTCGCGGAATCTACAGTTCGACTTTCCGTTGGGCTTGGGAGCGGTCACTATATTGGACGGCCAGTCGGGTATTCAATTACAGATGAAGTTGATTGTTTCATGATTTCTTCTTTGACTTGTAGTGACCATTCGGCGATGCGGCGGAGCTTTGTTTTGGGCGAGCATCCGGTATGTGGAATACGGTGCTCGACTATAATTGGATCGGGCATATCTTCGTAGGACCGGGCAAAGATGTCTGAACTCTTTTAGGAGATCAATAAGTGCCTTTCTTTACGGACCTTGGAGGTAGCTTGCCGATTCGATTTCTTTGATTTCATTGTCCGGACCCGGGTTGATAGTGGACAAGTCTTCGATATTTGCTTGATGAATGGCTCGTTCACGGTACTCGTGACTTTGCAAGCTCAAGTAATAATTTTTATCTTTTGGGTCCATTTTATTAAATGACTCATTATCATAATTATTATTATTTAATCGTCTTTTAAATTAGGTGCAACTAAGGAATAAGCAAAGACATCCATATTATTATTAAAAGCACATTGTGCTGGGTTATTACATTGTTGAGGACACGGGGTTTGAGATCCTCAATTATAGGTAGCGGTTGGTAGATGACCAATAGTAAAGTAAAAAGAAAGGATCGGGGATAGTGTATCGAGCGGTCTACGGGACTGGGGTGTCGAGGAGGCGGGCCCGGTCGTGGTGTACCAATTACGCGAGAGGCTTATTAGAAATAGACTCGAACTCGGCAGGGAGCTTTTCATAATCGGTGCCTCGTCTATCATACCCGAAAGCTATCTCTAGGCGACCGTCATCATCTAGCAGGGGCAAGCATAATCATCTTGGTCTATAGACCAAGCATTTTCAATGGTAACATCTTATAATTGGTGCTACGGGGCTCGGGGTAACTTGTTCCATATCATCGAGAGAATCTTGACATCATCAAAGACTTCCCAACCTCTTTTCCCATTCGGTCTATCCGGGGTTCGAGGAAACATAAGATAGGCTTCATTTCCCCCTTACGTACAAAATAACCATTTAAGGTTTTTCGATATGTGGGTTGGAGAGGGGGATATTCATAAGGAAGTTTTTCATTTACGCCTTTCTTTTCTTACGTCTACGTTTCTGACTACTTAATTTGGAGTAGCGTGTATCCTAGACCGAAAGGAGGATACATTCCTTAAGTTCTTCTTGGACTAAATTAACTAGCCCTTGCGATTTACTGCCGAGACCTAGACCGGGCATATAATTCATTTTTCGGAACATGTTTAAAGGGACCATGTTTCCTAGGGAAGTGCCTTTCTTACCAATGATGTCGGTTTCTCGGCCATATTCAATGGCGTTAACCAGCTTGGGGGATAACCTCAAAGCCACGAGGAAAATACCCGGTGTCTTCATGTTCTATCTCGAGGATTGGGACATCCTCGCTTTCCTTATTCTCCACGATCTTGTCGGCCGAGAATAATTACTATGTGATCATCGTGGATGAATTTGACACGCTGGTGTAATGAAGAGGCTACCCCTTTACCCCATGAATCCAAGGCGTCCCAACAACAACAACAGGAACTCTAAGGTATTTGGTATATCCGGACTTGGTGGCATGTTTAAGGGCCAACAGTTCAACATTAAAGTGACCACCCCAAGACACATCGTTGACTCGTTGTCGTATGCCTTATTTGTCTGCGAGGAAGGAGTGAGTTCGATATTTTTATCCCGGTTTGGCTAGTGTCTTTGGCGGGACATACATTCGGTGAAGACCCATTATCTATCAAAACTTCGGGAACCCGTTTCTCCAAAATTCCCACGTGATGTGAAGAGCATCAATGTGGTTAGTTCCTTCCCTCGGCGGGATCTAGATCGGTAAACATTATCACGTTCGAAATGAATGTTCCCGATCATGCGAGTAAGCTCGTTGGGGGAGGTTTCAATGAACGACCGCTTGGCTTAGCGACTTAGCTTGTATCACGGTGGGTCTTGGAAGCACATAAGCCCGGATGGAAATGTTGGCTTGAGTTTTCTTCATCCGAGTTAATAAAGGAATCTTCCACCGTTTTAGCCCCGATATGTTATTTTGATCCTTTCGAGTGGTCACCTCTTTCGGGTTTGGTTGGTAGGCTCGGCCGGATCGGGTAAGGTGGCTAACATCTCCACCTACCCAGTGGCTTTTCAATGTTACGGTGTTTTGGCTACCAAGGATGGTGTCCCAAGAGAGCATATTACAGTTAAGCTCTTTTATGGATAAGGGTGGAGGAATAGGAATGAGGATATATGGAAGTGGGTGTTTATTTATTTCAAACTTGGGCACAGAAGGGTTTTCATCAACCTCAATCATATTGATTTGAGGTAGAGGGTTATTGACTACATTTGGTCTGGGTGGAGGCTTTTCAATAACCTTGTCATCTATTAGGTCCTGGATAGCATTTTTGAGGGTGTAACATTTGTCGGTGAGGTGACCATTGGAGCGATGATATTCACAGTACTGGGCATGGTTCCAAGTCCTGGGCAGGGGGTCAGGTGGCTTATAATTTTCCAATGGCTTTAACACTCCATGTGCCATTAGCCCCTGCAGTATCACAGACTGGGGAGCTTGCAGTTCATCAAAATGCCGGCTTTCCCTGTTACGATTTAAAGTTTCTGGCCGGGCCATTATTTGCTCCCATTGTATTGACAGAACTGTCCGACCCATAATACCATGGAACAGAACTATAATTTTGGGTAGAAAATGGGGTTGAGGCATTCCCTACCATATTGACAGCTGGAGCTGGTGCGGTTGTCTTTCCTTTGGAGTAACGGAAAGAACTAGAAGTCGTATTGGTTTTTAATTGGCCAGTTCGTATATCATCATCAATACGGGCTCCTATTTCCACTATTTCTTTGAAATTGGTATAGGGGAGGTACCGCATATGTTCCAGGTAAATGGGTTGGAGGTTTTTGATGAACATCCGGCATGACTCAGCCGGATCGGGTCTGTCAAAGGTCTGTGCCAGCTTTCTTTTCCACCTGACTGCAAACTCGGCGCAGGTTTCTTTTTCCCGTTGGGTGCACGATTCAAGGTCCCTCCTATTTTCAGGACTGGTATTATCTTTATATCTTTCGAGGAATGCTTCGGCTATCTGGTCCCAGGTATTCATGGTACTGCTATCAGACAGCATTAACCATTGCTTGGCAGCTCCTACCAGGGTGAGGTGAAAATTGGAAGCCATAGCTTCAAAGCTAGCTCCCCGTGACTGCATGCCGGTGGAATAAGATCTTAAATGGGATATGGGGCATCCAGTCCCGTCAAACTTTTCTATGTCGGGCATTTTGAACTTTGAGGGAAGTATTGCGGATGGTTGCAATGTTAGGGCCCGAGTAGAAAATTCCCCTTTATTGAGGAGTTTAAGCATCATGGCTTTCATATTTTCCATGTCAGCCTCCATTTTGGTGGTTGGGGAGTTGGTTTTTATATATCTTTTTTTGGTATATTTGGTTGAAGGCCGGGTTATTTTCCGGTTGAAGGTAGGGATTTTGGGCTGGTGGGTTTTGGACAGTATATGGGATCTGGGTTAATGGAATTTGGGCATTATAAGGGTTCTGAGTGGGATATAGGTATTGGGTTGGATAAAGGTCTTGGGTTATTGGATTCTGGATAGTATAAGGATTTTGGTTTGGTGGGTTTTGGGTAGTATATGGATTCTGAGTTGGTGGGTTTTGGGTAATGTATGGATTCTAAGTTGGTGGATTATTGGTAGCTTCAGCCGGGCGACCAGGATCATTAGGAGGTAAATATGTGGTAACTGGCAAGTAGTTAAAGCTGGGTCCATGTGTGGGCTATTTAGGAGTGGGTTAGTCATAGGAAAAGGAAGGTCATTTGGGTTCTGGGTGTTTGGGAGAATATATTGTGGATAAGGCGGATAAGGGTAGATATTTGGGTAATAGAGACTTGGTGGAGGATTGGGATTTGGGATAGTGGTAGTATTTGGTGGGTTGGTGTTTGGCTGAGGGATTGGGTTTGGAAGTGTATGTGAGGTTGAGGCTTCCTGGGGAACTGCAGGGAAGAAATTACCTCACCACCGGATTTCAAGCCTTGTACCAGATTAGCCATCCGCTCATTATTCTCGACTGCCCACCAAAAACGATCTAGCCATCGCCGGCATTGCCGAGCTCGGAGCATATCCTGAGCCCCTCAGATCTGTACTCCATAGTGCATCGTTTCACTTTCTCGCCATACTATCTCGAATCTATATTCGCCTGAATAAGCTTCGTTCCGATCTGACCAAATCGATACCCTCGATCTCGATTTGCACTATCTTCCCGAATCAACCTGGCCGATCTCGCCTTTCCAAATTCGGGCCAGTCTCGAGGAAAATGGGGTTTGGTAGGTATCGGGGAGGCTATCTGGCTTGAAGTACAGCGTGCCTTTTATTAATATTTTATTATTATTATTTTCATGTTCCCTACAATTGACCTGAAGCACTCGCTTTATTTTGACAGCCTCGTGACTTTTCCTGGAACAAGGATTCTTTCTCCGCAGTATAGGACCAACGTATTCCACTGCATTTCAACTCCCCAGATGGATCGTCCTGTGCGAAGGGCCTATACTCTTTCCAGATCCACCATCCGAAATGGTCTAGGTCGAGCATCCGAGAATTATAAATCAGCCCCTGTTTATTGTTTATATTTTTTTTTGTGCGCACTTATTATATTTATTTATTTTTAAACTTGCGCATTTTTTTTTGTTTTGACATATATATTTGATTTTTTTTTTTTTGATGACAAAAACCGTCGATGCGTGAAGTGTCCCGAAAAACTATATGCATTCTAACGTTGGCTTATGCAGGGGTAGGTGGCCATGGTGTAGGGTAACAGTTCGAATATATTTACATGCGTGCACGTGTGTGTGTATCTAGAAACAAGAAAGTCTTTATTTATTTTACGATATAGAAAAATAGAGTAAATATGGCCTTGCCTTTGCCGTTATATGTGGATTTTCTCGACTTTTTATTTTTGAACGCAAGCAAGCAAGCACACCATTTTAAGAAATAGAAAGAAAAGCGGGGAAACTATCTATCCCTATTAATTACAAATTTTGGTTCTATGTCCCCAAAATAAAATGACATAATAAATGCAGATATGTATAAATGTACAGAATAAAGTGAAAAAGAAAAATGAACTGAAAGAAATAAATGAAAGAAAATAGAGCCGAAGTAAAGCCCCTCTTTTGTTGTCGCTCGAATTTATTGTAATATATATAATAGATATATACATTTTTTTGATTTTTCGAATTTTTTTTTATGCATATATATATATATATATATATATATATTTTTTTTTTTGAAATTTTTTTTATACTCTTAAACATGTCCGTATCAGGTATCGGAACGAGACTACTGCCAGATGGAGGATCATATCCACAAATATAGCCACGTCCATAATGGGAACACTTTATTGAAATGCGTAAATTAATATAACGAGCATATGAGAAACATGTAGAAAAAAAAAAAGGTTTTATTTTATGAGTCTAGCCCTCCATTTTATTCAAAATAAAACAACTCCCCAGAAGTCGCCACGTGAGGTTCCTGGTGCGACCAGCGCCCGCGCCATTGATGGGGTGCACGTGCGTGCGGATGCGGGACACCACGCCTGCTCCACCCTCCCTTGTTTAGGGAAGACGAAATCCAAAGTGCGAGAGGAGTGCCGTCTATGTTAGCACGTTGGAATGAGCCTCTGCCTTGAGTGGATTTTGTATCCAAAATGGGAACTAAAGGTTTCTTATGTCGTTATCCCTTATTTCGGGATAACAGATATGGGAATGCATTACATTTCCATTCTCATTCTCCCCTTTATCTTTCGGGGAAAATAGAGAAGTGCAAGAAAAGATATTGCGACGCCCCACTTATGGATTTATTAAAATAGCATTATGGCCCAATCGATCGCTATGGGAGCTATGGGTTTCCCGCATCAAGTTATCCCTTGTTTAGGGGATACCAGATATGGGAATACATCACCCCTCTATTCCCGTATCTCCCTTTTTAGGGAGAATAGGAAAGTGCAAAGAGGGAATGTTGCGAGGCCCCACCGGATCCGAAAGTTTTAGAGTCGCCACCTTTATTTTAAGGCAAAAATAAAGGAAAACCGTAAAAGAAAACCGTAGATTTTTAGAAAAGCGGGTTCGAGGCTAAGTTACGAGTTGGGAAGGTGCTAGGCACCCAACTCGCCTTTCGTCTCAAAACGTTTTGGTCAAGTATGCTCATTGTTATATTAATCTAGCAAATAAATAAGGTCTTATTTTGACAAGGGAAATTTAAACGTATACATTCGTGGCTACATTATTTACGGACTCGCAGCCGCCTCCTTCCAATAATTACAAACATATTTAAGAATATTTTGCCATTATAACGCCCTTTTACATAATATTTCCTAATCTAATCCGGCAAAGACAACGCAACGGCTTATATTGGCTACATTGCCGGATTTAAATAACAACTTTTGAAAATAAATAAAAGACGTAAAATGTAAGTAAATAAAAATAACAACGCTCTTAAAGGTTTTACCTTTTAGAGCGGTGGTGTCTCGCCTCGTCCTCCTGAGAGGGAGTCTTTTGTTGTCGTGTGTGTGTGTTGTTGTGTTGATTTTTGAAGTGTGAGCTTATCAACTCGGGCAGAGTGACAGCTTTATTTGGGTAGGTTTTGGCCTTTTTGGTTGGGCGGAACCTAGACTTAATTTATTGACTTTTCAGCTCGTTACTCGGGCAGAGTAACGGCTTACTTTGGGATTTTTGGACTGGGGATTTTAGGTGGATGCCTAACAACTAGGCTAGGGATCACTTATAACCAATGGGTTTTTGATTTGGCGAGTTTGACGGGGTTTGGAGACTATAGGGGCTTCCACTCACCTATCTCGCACCTCTCGTACTAATCAGATTGAAAGATCGCAGAAGCAGAGCTTCGCTGCGATTTTTTTTTATCGCGTAACTGAACAAGTGAAATGAGAGGCCGGGGGTCTCTACTTATAGTAGAGACTGAGAACGCGACAGGAATTTCCGGATTTGTTTCTCGTGCATTGGCTGCTTGTACCGCGTGCTTCAAAGCTTGTACTAATTTGAATGTGAGAGAGCGCACAGGAAATCCCATGGTGCGGCCAAGGGACCCCTTGGTGCGGCACCATGGGCTTCATTGGCGGCACCAAGCTGCTTTTGAAGTTTGAAAATTTGTCACTTTACCCCCATGCAGTTCACTGTTTCGCGCATTCTGCTTTTATTTTCGCATTTTTGACTCCTGCAACTTGACATTCGTTAAGTTTTAACAGTTCTTGATATTTTATGCTAGTCACATATCAGGGGTACGAAATTGGGGTGTCTACACCCATATCCTATATTTTTCATAAATCTCGTTTCCATGTTTATTGTGTTTGCATGTCCGCGTTCGTGCAACATAGCACGTGAGTCTTAGGTAGGCATTTTCCATCAAGTGAAATATTGATAATGCTTAAATAGAAGTTGTAAGTAAACAAATGCAGATGACTTCAATGGCTTCAATTAGTAGCTGAGGGAGAAATTCATATTTAATGTATAGTTATTTATAAATCACCCAAAACATATACACCATCCGTGTGAAAATTATCGTCATGTTTGATCCGACACATGGATTAAGAAAAAGCAATTGACTTGATTATTAACAATGGTTTGATGTGTAGTTTCCTTTAAAGCCCAACTGTATGTGGCTCATAATTAAAGTAGGATCAAAGAGTAAGGGTAAAGTGATAAAAGTTTTGTCCAAAAAAAGAAAGTTTCAAACAAGATATTTATTTTAGGACTGACCAAAAAGGAAAGCATGAGAATAATTTTGGTTTAGTGAGAGATTGGATGAGGATTTGACTGGGAGGTTAAAGTTAAAAGCGAAGCAACGTAAGGTAGCGTAGAAGACTAAGTTGGGAAAAGAAAAGAAGAGGAAGAAGAAGAATTGCAAGGTTGGGTGGTTGTTGGGATCGGGAATGCAGCGAAGAACTTCAATTATCAACCATTGTGGTTTAATTAGTCGTAATCTCTAATTACTCATAGGGCACCGAAGCGCGTGTGTCATTAATGTTTGGATGTATAGATTTATAATTCAATAAATATTCAAATTTTATGGTGGCGGTGATGATGGCCAGTGGCAGCCAGCGACGATGGTGTTAGTTGAAGAAGGGTTAGTTATTATGATGTAACGTAGGTGAGAAAAAAATTGATACTCAAATATAAAAAAAATATTTTAAATTCTCAACTTTCGGTATAGAATTTGTTTATGGAATTAAGACATCCAAAATTATGTTCTAATTCTAATTCAACATTTTTTTAATTTCCCAAAGAGTGATATTAGTTTTGGAGGCGTCAGTTCCCAAAGAGTGATATTGGTTTTGGAGGCGTTAATTCCAATTCCAAACAATGAATATGTTGAAGAAAATTGAAAGCATTCGTAGATACCACCCCCAACTCTATATGTGAACAAAAGAATGTAGTTTTATATTTTTGTATGAAAGATATAATTAACATGGAATTCGGTGTTAGTAGAAGGTTTGGTTCAAGGAACAACGGATCTGAAAAGGAGAAAGAATAGAAAGATGACCATGCTACTTCCAATCCCAACAAGGTTCTACAAGCTACAAAAAGCTCCATATAGAGTAGACATGTTACTGTTTAGTTAGTGGTTATTGAAGAATTTTCAGAAGACCCTTATGTGATAGGACATCACAATCAAACCCCTATTTAGGAAACAAAAGTTTCCTAAATAGGTTTTGAATTCCTGTTTCGTCCAAGCGGGCATCACCAAGGACGACCCAAGATTTATATTTTAGAAATGATATTTTGTATTTAATTTGATTTGATTTTTCGAGGCTTCAAATCATCCTTCTCAACGCATGTCGAACTCTTTATTCCATTAGATCTATTAGTCCTTATATAAACAAGGACATGTGAATGGCTAAGATCCAATGGTACATGGAGTGTGAAAATGGTTGGGATAGTTGATTTCATTTCATTTGGATTAGTCGAACGATTTGAGGATTTCTATGAATATTTTTTAGGAGATTCCTTTTATGTTCTTAAATTTGTAATATGTGGGTTGGATTCATTGTAGTTATTTACCGGGGATTTATTGGAAGTTAGTACATTTTATCATTAAATATTGGTGATACAGCCGAACTATGAGACTTCAGTGTTGGGACCGTGTTTAGGGCATTACAGTATCATTACATGGAACGACAATCGATATTAGACAATCTCTATTGAAGGGCGATGGCAAAAGTATATTGTGTCATGGGATAGGATGATGCGGGTATAAGAAACGAAGCCGAATGAGGGTTAATGTGTGCTCTAGGCACACGTCATTCTATAAATGAGCTCAATGGGGACACTAGTGATTAATGTGAAAAATATGAGTAGGATAGAGAAAGGGCACAAATGGTCCAAAGATGGCCTATATCATTCTCTTGTCACAACAAATGCCCAAACCAAGATTCACTCGCCATCAAACACCAATCTCAATCAATTCCATGATAGTAAGACTTAAAAATAAATAAATTTATGAGTAACACAAGACTTTACCAAGAAAGAACCACAATCAAGTTCAAGACTTATGAAAGCAAGAACTTAATAATAGTGAAACAAGGAAAACTTAGCAAGGGAATCACACAAAACTCCTCAACTAGCATGAAATAACTCGACGATTGAATCCAAGAAAATAACGAGTACATAACTCTAACAAGTGAAAAAATCACAAAGGATAAAGAATGGGGCATTTCAAGCTCAAGATTTTCAGAATTTTCGAAATTCACCAACCAAACACATACCCCCAAACTTAAAGTAAAAAGGAGAAAGGAAGGAAAGAAAACTCCCTCAAAGTTGATTTCTCTAAAATTCCGAGCCGAAAATATCCACTCCATGAATCTCCACAAGCAACCTGTACTATGAAAGCGCTTAACCCCTGCATCAATTCAAGCTCAAAAGAAAAGAGTAGGAAAGCAATTACGGTATTAAGAAAATGAAAATCTTTTTGTGTGGGGACACTATGTACACCGCCCTTCAAACCCAAAAACTTGGGAAGGCTTTGAAAAGCGGCGCAAGCATACAAAACATATAAATACAAAAGCAAATAAACTAACTAAAAAAATGCTCAAATAAATTACTTTTAGCTATGCTTATGTGACGACCCAACCTGGATCCCAAGACGAGATCCCAAGGTCGTGCCATCAGAACAAACTAAGAGACAGACAAGCACCTGCTAAGCATAATGATGCGAGTCAAAAGACGAGCCAACAAGCTCAAGACAAGAAGACAACGCCATAACGGCGAAACAGGATAATAAAAACTAAAACCTGCGGAAGCAAAACCAAAATGGGACCCGAGCTAACAAGCTCCTAATTAAAAACAACCAAAGAGATAGTAAATCTCTCGGCCTAAAAATTCGATGCACGTGTCGCAACATTAGACACGCGCAACAAACCATCGGCAACCATGGCCGGCAACAGACAAAATCCCAACCTGATAAACACCACTCAACGGCTACAACATGCCGGAGGGACAATTCAACTATAACAATATAATATCAATGCTAAACCACCAACCAAGATCTCACGACTAAAATTGTTGGAGATAGGAACAATAATAATACAAACTAGAATAAACGAGCCACACATGCTCGAAATGACAACGGGAATAAACTCTAAGGATACAAAAGCTCGGCTATACAACCGGCTCCCAAATACATAACAATAACATACTACTACAATCTACCCAAGTAAAGTCTACATAACTTTACATCCGAGTCTCACTGATAAATAACAACATTAATAATAAATAACTCCAAGCTTATGGCTTGGAAGACCACCTGCTAGAAATCGCTATCCGAAGTCGCCGCGCGTACTAACGGGATCACTGCACACACTAGGGAAAACAATCACACGGAGTGAGTCATAATGACCCAGTAAGTTTCTAAATGCAACTACATGGCATATTATGTCATGGCATGGCATAATGTGCAATCATATAAAGATCATGGTATCATGCTAGTATACCAACAAGAAACATGTACTTAATTTTTAAAGCACATAAACTCACATAAATCATGTAGCATAATATCTTTCATATAAATGCTCATAAATAAACATGTGTAACAGGAAACGTAAATCGAACCGTTACAACCAAATCCGGGTCCAACACCCAACCAACTTACCATGAGATCCGGGCTCAATACCCAATCAGTCAACCCTGGGGTTTCGTCCCCAAATAATCACAACTCATCAGTTTCCCTTAATGAGTACTTGTTACATTCATCCAGTCTCCGGATGAGAAATGGGAGCTCGAAAGTAGGCTAGATGGCTCTCTCTCGAGACCACATCCCACTATTGGCCAAATAGTGAGGAGAAAGGGAATCAATGCAACGATTCATAGCGATTGTTTCCAAAGACTATGAATCCTCCCATTACCGACACAACAACCAAACCCGCCAGCTGGACTTAAACCAAAATGATCAAGTAGATATTTACTTGCATAAACCAATGAGACCAAGTTCATTATTATCGGGCTCATTAAATCATGTAGGACATAATGCTCTACAACAACTCGTAAACCATGCACATAATTGCACATAACCACGTAGGACATAATGCCCTACGAAATCTCATAAACCATGCACATAATTGCATAAAATCAAGTAGGACATAATGCTCTACCAAGTATCATGAACAATGCATATATTTGCATATAACCAATGTGTTTAACTAACTTACAAGTTTAGTTCAAAAACTACATATTGAGGTACTCATTATTCCTCAAGTCATCAACCAAGTCAAGTATAGCATACAAGCTTAATAAGACATAATGTGAGGTCTACCATAATCCTCAACTCAAATCAAACCAAAGACTACTACGTTAGTCTCAAAATATCCACAATTCAAGACTTATTATTTTAGTCTTTATTTTAAGTACACCAGACTCAATCATAGTCCTAATCGTCATACATGATCGACATTACCAATTCCATACTCAAGAACATCATGACTATTTTGTAACCATTTTCTCACAAGTGCTTTTATATGCATGCAACCAAAATCCTTAAGAAGAGAATTCTTTCTTAATCTTCTCTTAAATATTCTCGTGACCATACGTGGGTCTCTATTGTCCCATGCTCTAACAAGCATGCTCAAGATATATTTCTAATAAGTCTCCATACCATGAGTGTCTCCATTGGACACAACCCAAAAACCCGGTGTGCACAAACATAACCTAAACAAACCCAAACATTGTAGGTTTTCAACCCAAGGCTCTTTATCATTTTATTGGCCTTATAACGACTCCGTTGAGTCTTACTAACACATTTCATTCTTTATGTGTTTTATAAATCCATACCGTAATAATTCATTAAAGTTTACAACCAAATCCCAATAGTCGTTCGGGCTTAATTCCCAAGCCTAAAAATCCATAAAGTCATCATAATTATAATTCCGTTTAAAGTTTGGAGACTATGCATATCACAACATTAATTAAACGAAATCCAATCGTCGTAGGATTTCAACCCAAGTTCGTTTAGCACATTATAGAACTTATAATGACTCCGTTGAGTCCAATCTACCCTTTCTAAATTTTAGGGCATAGAAGCCATGGGTCTCAATACCCCCTATATTCATAACTATCATCATTAGCCATCTTCCCAAGTTCATTGAACTCACATAAACCCAACAAAACACCTATCAATGCATCATATAACGAATTTGCCAATTTGTGCATAATTTTCTTTAAGTCACCTTACCAATCACACTCTCCAAAACATCATTAAATCACACAACCCGGATTAATATACTATACTATACATGTATAACATATTAATCAAGCTTACAACTATGTTTATTAAGCCAATTCATGATTTGGGCAAAATCCCCTTCCAAGTATCTTGGCCAATCAAGCTCAACACACATAAACAATTCACATAACAAGGTTTAATAGACCATTTAGCATATGAATTTCATACTAATCAAGGTCTCACATAGGTTCATCCAAACTATATCAACATTTGAAAACCTAGGGTTCATGGCATCTCTAACAACCCTAGAAATTGCATCCATTGACCTCACTTAGCAAATATGATTGTTTCCCTAGGGTCAATGGAGCCAAAAGAAGGAGAAAGAGGGGTAGAAACTTACCTTTGTTCAGCCCTCTCAAGCCACAATCCCGAAATCCTTGGTGGGGGTGTTGTTCTCCTTGACCTCCTCTTCAAAAATATGGTGTAGATTGGGGGAAGAAGGTCCCAAGCTATGGCCTCCAAGATTGAACCCTCAAGAACCCTAGAAATCTCCTCTCTCAAGCTCTCTAAGGTGTCTCCCACGTTTTTGTGGAATGTAGGCAGAAAATGAGAGGCTTAAGTGGTGTTTTGTGGCTTATATGTGTTAGAGAGTAAGTGGGTTTAGTTTAGATGGGTGGGGTTGTCTCTCTTTAATTAGCCAACTTAATCTACCTCCAAACTTCAATTAGATGTTTAGGATGTGTCTTAGGTTAGTTAGGAGGGTTTAGGATTAGTTTAGGATGGGTTTGGGTGGGGATAGTTTGGACAACTTGGCAAAATCATCAAAAATTCCCGTAACAGGGCACAGCTATGATGCGGTCGCATGGTTCCTCTTCCATGCGAGCGCTTTGACCAATTTCCAGCCATTTCCAATTTTTTGCTTCCTTCGCTCGTTTGTGGTCCTTCCCGCACGCAACCGCAAGCCGTAAAGCTTCGAAACGGCCTATAATTGGACCCTTAAAGTCATCATACTCTTAAATAAACAAAACAAGTCTCAAACCATCCTCAAAGTAGGTCTAGAACCCTCACAACAACTCCCGAAACAACTCGGTGCGAAACCGACGCAAGGCGCGACATCTCGCTAACGAAACATCGAATGAAACCACAAACGGATGGGAAACAACCCATGGTTATTAACACTTCAAAGGGCTATAGAATAGGCTTGAATGCCTCTCAGAAGATGAACAACAAATAGGAGAAAAGGACTCCCGAAGGGCGAGACGATCACCCGGCTCAAACTCGAACTACGCGATAAGGAGAATTGTTATCCTCGAAGCGTCAAAACTTCACGAGCCTTAAGGAATTCATCCAACTAGATGTCTAATGCATCTAAACATGTTATTTAATCATCATGTAAATATCTAGGACCAAATAGAGGTCAGGAACACAAAACTCGAATAAACTCTCAATCGCGTCGCATTTCGACTATCGTCGGGTTACAACTTTTGACTTTAGCAAGTCAACAACTATATGACATCTCTTAAAAGTGTTTTGGTCTTAATGTGATCTCTCATATACATTTAGACTCTCTCACAAACCAAACGAGCAATCAACCAAAGAAGAAATGCGAGCATTGCACGCAATTCAAGCTAACCGGGAATCGGGATCTTACAGCTTAGTATCAATATTAGCATATAGGAGAAAAAATTAAACCATTCCCCGGCAACGGTGCCAAAAACGTGATGTGCGCAAAGCCCAACTCAGGCAAGAATACCCGGTTGTATCAAGTAATCAAGTGTACATAACTATGAGTATCGATCCCATAGAGAATGTACATAATTCTCACTCGAACTAAGTACCAAAATTAGGCTAACTAATTATATTTGAGCTAAAAGAAAATGAATTGAAAAATAAAAATATAATGAGCAAAGCAATTAAATCTACTCTACCATGGAAGTGGTTTGGCAACATCAAATCAAGATTAAAAATATAGGAGTGTGATATTTCTAGCCTAGTCGGTGTCTAATTTTAATCATCTCTTTACTTTTCTTTAACTCAAGTCTTGATAGTTGGGCGCACTATATTATTCACTACGGGCTCTCGCCTCTTATAGCAAATCTAGCGATAACTCCTTGCTACGAACTCTCAAATCTTATCACATAGGAGAAAGTAGTTGTGTGTCAAAACAAGAGCCCAATGATTATCTACGCACGATCTCCTCTCGGTCTCACGCCACATAAACAATTATTGTGATTTTCATAATTAATAGGAAGGGATCTCGCTACGTATCATATAATTCTAGTGATCATCTAACAGTTGGCTAGACCATTAAAAGCATTAAGAACACACAATAATAACCAAGAACATAGGTAATACTTCATAAAAATATATTCTCTATATTTTTCTACAAATCATGTCGGTAGCCGAGAACACGAAATTAGTTAACTACGGACTCTCGCATCTTATAGCAACCCTAATCTCCCCTACCTTGCGAATGGCTAAGGTGGATTGATCACGTGTCAAAACAAATTCTCACTATGTCTATCAGTGTGTGTCACAAAAACACCACCTATTAAATTGATTGGTCTGAAATGTAAAGGTAGCTCTCGTGGATGCTAAACATTTATAATCATTTCATTAATGGCCAATCAAATAAAAGCATTAAGTCCATAAAATAAGAACCAAACATGAATGTATACTAAATAAAGAAAGAGATTAAAGTAAAAAACAGCATTTGACTTAGAAAATAATTGAATTCCATAAATCATTTAAGCATGACACCAATTCCACAATTACAAGATTATGAACCCTAGAAATTATAACATCTATCATAAAATAGAGATTGGAAGAATTAAACTGAACAATGCGTGAATCAGGGTTGAAATCACTTGCAAATACTTCCTTGCCCTTTGATTTATTGCTACAATCCTTCAAAGGTGATCAGTTTTTGGAGGGGAGGAGACATAATGGGGGCTGCTGCCCTAAATGGGGGCCAACAGCCTGTATGGGGTGTGATATTCTAAATATGGGGGTTGCTAGAAGATTAAATGAGAAAGAATTTGAGTACCAACAAGTCAAGGGGAAAATAGGGAGAGAAAGGAGTTTTGGGGGCTGTAATGGAAGAAAGAAAGGTGTTGGGTTCAGCCAAGAGGTGGCAACCCGACAGGAGGACACGCGGGTTATCCATGGATAAATGGGAGGAATCTAAGAGGTAGCGCAATTGGAAAGACGGGCATGAGGGGGGAAATGGGTCTGATCTAAGCTGGAGCTCCATGGAGGACGTAGACCAGCCGGATGGAACAAGGCGATGTGGCCGCTTACTAGACCGATAATGTATAAATGAAGGATTATTGTAGATTTACGCCGGTGCCCCTAGAGGATTCAGTAAGCCAGCTGCGGCCCTCATGTGCCCAGATGATGAGGACATCCCCAACAATGTCAACAACTCAAAAGAGAGAACGCTTTACTCACGGGGAGATGATGAGATCTTGTCAAGCCTAAGTTCGTGTCAAAATCAAAGGTTAATCAAGCATGGAGAGTTCGTGATTGATCAAGAAACCAAGTGCCCAAGAAATCAAATTAACTATTTAAGAGGCGTGGAATATGTTTGGAAGATTCAAGAATTCTACACCAACTTGATTCATGGGTTCATTGGAGATTCGGGTTACTATAATGGATACTCGACGAATCAAAAGAGACTGGTGAGCATGATTCAGAACAAGAAGATCGCGAGGCTGACATTCTGGAGACCTTGCGGACGCAAGGTTAACATAGGCTTGCGACCGCAAGGCCATGATATTTCAGGACTGATTTTCTACTGACCTTGCGGACGCAAGGTGCCAAAAGGCTTGCGGTCGCAAGGGTCCCCGAACCTGCTATTTTGTGCCAAATCAGTTTTTAAACAGTTCATTATGGAAAAGGAAGCCTTCAAATGGGTCCCCATATATTCAGATATGACTTGGGGAGCTTTTAATAACTATTGGAAGACTTTTGGGGCCAAAATGCAATTTTAGAAAATAGGCCCATGTAGAAAAACGGGATTATTATGGTTTTCATTATTTTAGTTATTTTTAGGGTTTCTTTTTCTCCAAGTATTAGGGTTTACTTGTAAGCTTATAAATAGGCATTTTCCTTTCATTGTAAATCAGTTTAGTTTTGGATTATTGAGATAATATAGTTTTGAGTGTTTTCTTCGAAACCTCCTTGTTCTTCATGAACTTGTGAATACTTCGGTGTGATTCCGTGGTGTTCGAATCCTAACTTATCAATAGGAATTCCATACCTATTGTGGCGTTATTCGCAATACTTAGGTTCTTCAATTGCCACGATTGCGGGTTGCGGCTGTACATGCCAAGGTTCTTTTCGTGCTAATTGTTGGGTCGAGGTGTCACCCCCGCAAACATCCTTCGATCCTAAGCTTCCGCCGCGTGAGTAAATCGTTCTTCAACGAAGCCTTCCGAGAAGATCGTATCATTTTGGTATCAGAGCAAAGGTTCGTTTCCACAATCTATCTTACTTTAAATTGTTCTTATTTTGATTATCAATTTGTTTCTCTTCCTACTTCGAATTAGGGTCTTCAATCCTAATTTGTTCTTTTTGATTTTTTTTTTTTTTTTGTTATTTCAACTTTCAAGCCCTAATCTTCTAGGGTGTTATAAATCCAAAAAAAAAAATTACTGTTCACGCCGAATTACTGTTCACGTCGGATTACTGTTTATTCGGTCAATATTCATCTGGTCACTGTCCATACCGGTTACTGTTCACACCGGACACTGTTCATCGTCGGTTACTGTTCACGTCATTAAAAAAAATTCTGCTGTTTAAATTTATTTCGGACAGCTTAGAACAAAAAAAATTATTCTGACAAAAAAAAAAAACAGATCCGAAAAAAAAAATTACAGAAAAGTTCAGATTAAAAAAAAAGAAATCTAAATTAAAAAAAAATTTGTTAGTTGCAGAAAAGAATTAGTGATTGCTTGGAGTTGGAAATTCCTAGTTGTTTGAATTTTGAAGTTAGAAGTATTGTCATCATCTAGGTTCGAGAATTAAAATCGAATCTTCTTTTACAAATTGATCTTTGAGCCTTTCATCCTTGGAATTATATTCTTAATTCATTATTTATATACGTAGAATTATATTGATTGAGTTTGGTTTGTTTACTTCTGAATTCACTGATTTATTTGTTAGTTCTTTTAGAACTTGGAGGAATTGAAGGTGAGGGAGAGTAGGTAAACACGAGAGGAGTGATCATTGCTTGAGTGATACACGTAAGGGAGTGTGTGAGATATAAACTTGTTTATTTCTAACATATTTTCTGCAGGTGTTATAATGTTTAAAAGTAGAAGTGACAATATGGAAATTTCTAAACTTAGAGATCACGAAAGTCATAATGAGTTATCTATGGAGAAAAGCATGCTAGGTGACTTATTGGTGACCCTAAGTACACAAGGCAAAAGAAAAGAAGATGTGTTTTCAAACATAATTTATAGAAGATGTCTTGTGTTCGACAAAGTTTGTAGACTAGTTATTGTTAAGGATAGTGGTGCTAATGTTGCTAGCACTATTTTGGTTGAGAAATTAGGACTTCCCGTTGTTAAACACTGACGACCTTATAGGTTGCAATTAGGTTCTAAAGAGGTGATAATGGTGGATAAACAAGTGAAGGTCACATTTAGTCTTGGGGAGAACAAATAGTGTATCTTATGTGATGTAGTACCAAAGAAAGGGTGGCAACTCTTATTGGGTCTTCCATGGGATTATGCTTGTAGAAAAAAATAGAAGAATGAAATGAAAAGAATTGATGAGAAAAAAAAATTGAGAAAGAAAATCTTGAAAGAATAGAGAGAGAGAAGATTGAGAGGGAAAGATTAGAAAGTGAAAAGAAAGATGAACAACGGTTCAAAGAGTTTCGAGAACTAATGGAGTTTGCATTTGAAACTTCACAACACGTTCCACCTACAACAAATCAAGTTCTTGAAGATGAACATAAATTAAATGAGAGAAAGACTAGTGAGGAAAAGAATATAGAGAAGCCTTCACAAAAGGAGAGCTTGAGAGAAGAGAGAAAGGCTAGTGAGGAAAAGAATATAGAGAAGCCTTCACAAAAGGAGAGCTTGAGTGAAAATCTAGAGAGTTCGGCTTGTAAGAAAAGTGAGGTTTGTGAGATAGCCGAGAAAAAGGAGAGTTTGTGTGAAAACAAGAGTGAGAGGCCGACTCAAGAGGAGATAGTTAGTTTTGAGATAGCCGAGCAAAAGGAGAGGAAAGATAGAGAGGAGGAAAAGAAAGAGTGTGAGAAAAAGGAAGAAAGTGAGGCAAATTTTCATACGAATAAATTTGAATTGTTTTTGCCTAGTTTCATTGTTTCTCATTCACAGATTGTTCATGAGTTGAAGCCTACACCGTCTACAGAAATTGTGAGACTCAAGGTTGAATACCAACAAGGTAAGGAGATTGTTGTAGATCCTACACTTTCTCAAAGATATGATCTTACTCTTTCTTGGAAAAATAAGATATGTGGTGAATCTATATATATATAAAACCTAGGTAGTCTAAAAATAGTAATTTCTCGCCAAAATTTGCATCCCTAAAATAGTAACCCCTATTTATAACAAACATTTAATGAATCATATAATTAAATAATAAAAATTCAAATATTTATAACTCCTTGAAACTATAGCCTAGGAACTAGAACCACTACATTCATTGCTTTGTTATCCAAACACAACCTTTTATACATATAACCGTTAATTTTTTATTGTTGCCAAATAAACTTCAGAAAAATCATGGATGACTTTGCTGAAGAAATTTCACTGAAGTGGATCACAAATATTCACAATAATATATATCTAATATATGACTATCGTATATATATATATATATATATATATGATTTTATTTATGAATTTTTTTGTTTACTTCACCAAGATTAAAAGTTATTAAAACAAATACTTTCAATGAAATCACAAAAACTCACAACTCATTATAACTAAATGAAATATATGAATAATTTTCTGTCTATTTCATCGGATCAAAGTTCTTAAAAAAAATATTATGAACAAAATTATAAATACTCATTATTGATATTAAATATATGGCTGACCAACAAAAATATATAGATTTAAAATTTTGTTGTTCATTTCATCATATTCAAAATTTAAAAAACATCAAATGTTCATCTAAAACACGAATGCACATGATTAATTATAAATGACTGACAAATTTAAAAAATATATCGATTTGAAATAAATAAAATTTAAAAAATACTTGAAGTAACAAGAAATATATAATGGTAAATAACAAAATGAAACAAAGAATATTGCAACATAATTTTTCCTCTAACAAAGAGGAAATGTTTCGGATGTGTAAAGTTACATCTTTTTAAAAAAAAATAATGAACCGACCATTTAATCATGAACGAATTGATTTGCCGTTGTGTTCGAAAAGTAATCAAATTTACATCAAATTGTAGAGTGTCCAAATATTCTCACTTGGAAAGCTATTTTGATGATCCCCCTTCATAAAGTTCTATATTTTCGAGGATAGAGAATGGGGAGAGGGAAATTAGTAAAGGGAGTGAAGAAGAAAAACTAAAATGGGAGTTGGTTCCATAAGTTGGGTTAGTAGTTTGTTTTCTTTTTCGATGAGAGGGAAATGTTGCTGGAATAGATATCATGACAAGAGGTAGCGAGACCCAAGACAAGAGTTTTTAATATATATATGTGTCGGGTTATGAACACGTCAGACCTATTTATATTTTTTGTCTTTTAAAGGTTTGAAAAGAATAGGGTGAAAATTGGGTCGGTCTCTTTTGACAGATATTCAACCGCTGTCCACTATGCTTTTTTAATCAGAAAAAACATTTTTGATGTGAAAGGACGAATATACCTTTAATGAATCGGTCATGCTTGCAATAATCATTAGTTCATATATTGTCATGCATGATTCAAAATTGTGTAATTGTCATTCTCATTCTATAGTAGTGCATCACGATTTTAAATCGATGTCTCACGTTCAAACTGGTCTATTTCCAATTCATAGCGATGCATTGTGATTCTAAATTGATGCATCACGAATCCAAATTGATGTATCGCTACTGAAAATCGATACACTGCGATACACATATTTTTGTATTTTCATTTTAATTATTTATTTAATTTTTATAAATTGCAGTTATTCCAATTTATTTATTTTATTATTGCTAATCAGCTGACAAATATATTTCGTTATTTTCGTAATAATTTTTAATCAAATGATATTTTTCTATTCATTGAAGTAATCTCTTCTTTTATTATTATTTTTTGTCTTCATTTTGCTTGATTATAATTTAATTGAGTATAATTTGATTGAAAAATATATATGTCTGTGCGTTTAACGCACGGGTATAAAACTAGTTGTTACATAATAATCACCATGATATTGATCATAAGATCAATAGTGTAGTTGTTGGGTTTGGAAAGTTAAGTAGTCTTGTAGACACTTCAGTTATGGGTGAGATTGTTAGACCAATTAATTTATTACATGATGTACACCATAACTTTGGTGATAAATTCATAATTGTGAGAGGTGTCTTTGAAAAATTTGATTAGTCTTGTGAGTATCTTATTCATGAAAAAGATTGTTGGACCACTTGACTTGTTTAGAAAGTTTAAATTGCAATATTTGGTAAGTCAACATGGTCTAAGTGATTTGATTAAATGTGGTGAATACATTGGTGATGATTTAAATTTGACATTGGAAATACCTAATTATTCATATGTGGATCCATTCATGGATAGTACATGGGTTGATAAATTGGTAGGAGTGCATTGTGCAATACAAATTGGAAAGAAAATTCTGAAGTTTGCATTGGGAATTTCTAAGTTTCATCAAGATGTGAGTTCTAAACATATGATTATGCATGATATTTATATGATGAATTATTTCGTTACATGTCATAAGATTGTTGAAGTTCCCCATGATGAGTTGATGTTTCATAAGATTTATGGATTGCATAATAAGTGTGATCATGATTTCTTATTGTTGCATGATTCGTTATTGCTAAATATGGATATGCAAAAGATAAAATTTGTTAGATTAATCTTCAAACTTGGTGAATTTGGTTGTTGTTTGTTTCAAGTCAAAGTAATAAATGAAGAGACTTCAATTTTTGGTGATTGGAAGAAAGAGACCATAGAGTATGGAAAAATTGTTTGTAGTGAAGAAACATTGACTTGTGATAAGTTGCTCAAAGAGGAAGGTGATTTTGGTAGTATAAAGGATTTTCATGAGGGAACATCGAGTTGTGATAACTTGATGAGTGAGATTATAAACATTAATGGATTTACTTGTCATGAAGGATTTGGAAACATGAGTTGGTATGTCATATTGCATATTATCTTCTTATACTTATTAATATCTTTCATTGACATTCCTTATGATGATCTCGTTGTGTTTAATGTTGCATATATGATGTTATCATTCATGGAAAATCACCGAGTAATGCAAGTGAGATATGTTAGGTTGATATTTGAACCCAGAGATAGGGTTTGGTTGATGCATAATAGTGAAAGAGACTCCGATTGTGCTAAATTGAGCATGATTATATGTGATTACTTGATGAGTATGAATTGTCGTGCTAACCACTTTGATCATCTTGCATCGTGAAGTGCTGTTATGATTCTCCTACAGGTTTGGGCAAGGATCAATGTGGAACACAAAGATGGATATGATGCCAATGACGTTCGATTAATTCATGATCTAGGAAACGTGGTTTATGTGGAATTAGATGGAAATCTCGTTCGAGAACGAAGGGACTTTGTGCATGACTACAATATGACTTTTAAAATGGATTTACGTGGTAAGATTAATGTGAGTTCATACTTTTCGGTTGCTAATTTGCGTCCATTTGATGTAGGTCTAGATTTGAGGACAAATCTTTTTGAAGAGGGGGGGAATGATGAGGACATCCCCAACAATGTCAACAACTCAAAAGAGAGAACGATTTACTCACAGGGAGATGATGAGATCCTGTCAAGCCTAAGTTCGTGTCAAAATCAAAGGTTGATCAAGCATGGAGAGTTCGTGATTGATCAAGAAACCAAGTGCACAAGAAATCAAATTAACTCTTTAAGAGGCGTGGAATATGTTTGGAAGATTCAAGAATTCTACACCAACTTGATTCGTGGGTTCATTAGAGATTCGAGCTACTATAATGGATACTCGACGAATCAAAAGAGGCTGGTGAGCGTGATTCAGAACAAGAAGATCGCAAGGCTGACATTCTGGAGACCTTGCAGACGCAAGGTTAACATAGGCTTGCGACCGTAAGGCCATGATATTTCAGGACTGATTTTCTGTCGACCTTGCGGATGCAAGGTGCCAAAAGGCTTGCGGCCGCAAGGGTCCCCGAACCTGCTATTTTGTGCCGAATCAGTTTTAAACAGTTCATTATGGAAAAGGAAACCTTCAAATGGGTCCCCATATATTCAGATATGACTTGGGGAGCTTTTAATAACTATTGGAAGACTTTTGGGGCCAAAATGCAATTTTGGAAAATAGGCCCATGTAGAAAAACGGGATTATTAGGGTTTTCATTATTTTAGTTATTTTTAGGGTTTTTTTTTCTCCAAGTATTAGGGTTTACTTGTAAGCCTATAAATAGGCATTTTTCCTTTCATTGTAAATCAGTTTAGTTTTGGATTATTGAGATAATATAGTTTTGAGTGTTTTCTTCGAAACCTCATTGTTCTTCATGAACTTGTGAATACTTCGGTGTGATTCTGTTGTGTTCGAATCATAACTTATCAATAGAAATTCCATACCTATTGTGTCGTTATTCACAATACTTAGGTTCTTCAATTGCTACGATTGCGGGTTGCGGCTGTACATGCCAAGGTTCTTTTCGTGCTAATTGTTGGGTCGAGGTGTCACCCCCGTAAACATCCTTCGATCCTAAGCTTCCGCCGCGTGAGTAAATCGTTCTTCAACGAAGCCTTCCGAGAAGATCGTATCACCAGACTTCACGTTTTCGTCCTCCGTTATCTCTGTTAGCCTCTGTTAGTTCTCATTTTCCTTGGACTGCTCGACGGAACTCAATGGACTTTAATCAAATGATTTGTAACTCAACTTTGCAACCTAGAATTGCCTTTAACTTCGTGCTAAATATCATAAATGTTTGATTAAACCTTGAAAACCTACATTAAAGACCATATGCATAAATAATAATACTTTCAAGACATAATTATCTCAAAAATAACACAAAATCAAAGAAAATTTAACGAAAAATTTGTGGAAATCTTGAGCTCATTAGCGGGAATCACCAAGGATGACCCGAGATTTAGATTTTAGAAATGATATTTTGTATTTAATTTGATTTGATTTTTCGAGGCTTCAAATTATCTATCTTCAAACCGTAACAAACTCTTTGTTCCATGAGATCTAAGCCCTCTAGGTATCTTGTTATTTTACCTAGTCCTTATATAAACAAAGACATGTGAAGGGCTAAGATCCAATTGTACATGGAGTGTGACAATGGTTGGGATCCAATGGTACATGGAGTGTGATAAGGGTTGGGATAGTTGATTTCATTCCATTTTGATTAGACGAACGATTTGAGGATTTGTATGAAGATTTTTTTAGTAGATTCCTTTTATGTTCTTAAATTGGTGATATGTGGGTTGGATTCATTGTAGTTATTTACTATGGTTTTATTGAATGTTCTTACATTTTATCATTAAATATTGGTGATGTAGACAAACTGTGAGACTTCAGTGTCGGGACCGTGTTTAGGGTGTTACATTATCATTACATGGAATCGCAATTGAGATTAGACAATCTCTATTAAATACCAGATAGACTACATATATGCATATTGTAACAGCTGAAGAATTTCAAAATGCATGTTATTAACAAATTGTGTGTTTGTATGAGTTTGAATGTGTTAAGCATACATCTAGACTTGATTTTGTTATATTGGTATTGAAATGAGTTTTGTTTAAGTGTTATTGGTATTCCATATTGTGGTATGGGAACTTTGGTGGTGATTGAAATTGGCTCGGAATTTCTTATGGTTCAACATTGGTGTATTTTGGTAGTGTTTGAGAAACAGAGAAGACACGATCGCACCTCAAATATCAAGGCAATCACGTCCTAGCTCGAAAAATTAAGGAAGTTCTAGAAGTTTAAGCAGTCACGTTCCAATGGACAAAGCAACCGCATTACTGGCAAAGCGATCGCGTTAGTTGTACCAAAGTGACCACCACGTTATGGTTGGCCAAATCAGAGTGAGTCTTAGTACTTTACGCGATCGTATTGAAAAGGTCAAAGCGACCGTATCAGTGAAGCGGTCACGTCAGTTGGGCATAGGCAACCGCATTGATTTATCAAGTAGGTGTAGGCTTGCTTCCACTGTTTGTTATGTCGCTCTTTAATCTTTATCGAGAAATCGAAGAACTTATTCGAGAGGTTTTCCTGGCTTTCCTTTCTTTCCTAGCTCCCTATTGGGTTTTTTTTCGTTTATATATATATATATATATATATATATATATATATATATATATATATATATATATATATATATATATATATATATATACACACACATACATATTTAGTGGTAATCTTTGCCATCTCGAAATAGGACTTACTGAAGATGTGTGAAGTCGAGAATGAATGATGCACTAATCGACTAGGGATGCATTTGTGAAAGGCTAATAGGGAAAGGAAATTTGAAGATAACGATTGAGGATAATGGTGAGGGGATTTAATTCGTATTGTCTTTCCATGTTTAAAAAACAAAAGGCAAACGGAAAATACTCTATGTTCTAGTCGGACAAGTGTAGCTTGTTTTAACATTAAGGAGTGTCCTAAAAAGATATACATGAAATATGTTTTAATATTCACTAATCTCTACATGGGTGCATGTGTGTGACATCTATTTTGTTTAAAAAAATATTGTTTGAAAGAAATGTAAGTTGAACATGCAATGTATTGTATTAATTTTCGGTTTTATGCAAAAATGTTAGTGGCAGCAAAGAAAAGTAACACAAAAAATTCCAATGCATATAGACAAAAGGAAGCTGGACTAAATAAACAAATTTTTATTTGTTTTTTTAAGCAACTTTGTCTTTTTGCTTTTTAAAAATTGATTTTTTTAATTGAAAAAGAATGTTCTTTTTATTTGCTTGGGAAAAAATGATTTTTTAAAATATTTTATTTATTTATTTATTTATTTTGAATTGGAAAATGAATTTCCTTCTCTCTCTTTTTTTAAAAACGATTTTTTAAAAAATAGGAAAACGAATTTCTTTCTTTTTTTTAGAAAAATAATTTTTTAATTGGAAAAATAATTTCTCCTTTTTTTGAAGAAAGATATTTTAAAAAATTGGAAACAAATTTCTATTTTTTAAAAGATAATTAAAAAAATTGGAAAATAAATTTCCTTTTTTTATTAAAGAGTGAAATTTACATATAATACAAAGAATCAAAATGTCAAATAATCAAATAAAATTAAAAAAAATATTCTCCATTTTTTGCAATAGTAACAGCAATAATAACTAGTCAAGCACTTTCAATATATATATATATATATATATATATATATATATATATATATATATATATATATATGAAAACATGTTGAGTATGTAAACAAATTTAGCATCCCTAGAAAAATAAATTGAGTATATCCCTCTTTTATTTTGCTTTAAAAAAAACAAATGTCCCCAGTAGAGTCATCAGTGTGAGAATTCGGTTCCAAAACTCACGTCATCAATGTGAAAACGACGTGTCTCAAAAAACATTAAAGCGCGTGGAATACGCTCGGCCTCGTCGTTGACTCTAAATTGTGTCTACAGAGTCGCCTCCTCTATTTTAAGGTTAAACAAAAAAAAACCGTATGTTGCTAGAAAATGTATAAATGAATAGGTTCGGGGCCTAAGTTACGAGTTGGGAAGGGGTTGGGCACCCAACTTGCCCTTTTAGTCTCATGATTTTGGGGTTTGCAAAAACATGTTTATTTTGTGTGTATTTTCTATAAACACCAATATATATATATATATATATATATATATATATATATATATATATATATATATATATATAAGAAATGTTCATTACTTTATTAAATATATTATTTAGGCATAGCAATGACTACTTTGTTTATGATCTTATTTTCTAATGTATTATAATCTAACTGCATTTTATAATATAAACATGGATTAATTATGATTTTATGTACAAATATTAATTATAAACATGCATATTTATTAAATCTATAATTTATTATTTACTACGTTAATAATATATACTAACATTTAACTAATGAAAACATTATTTAACTAATATTTACAAACATGCATAATATAATATTCTAAATTTTATTTATATTAGAATTTAACTAATTATAACATTATTTACGTCTAATATTTCCGAAGCATGCATAATGTAAATTTTCTACATTTAATAACAACTGGAGCAGACTAGTAGGTGAGTACCTACCTTTCGGATTGTGAATGTTAGAACTCAGTATATACGCCTAGGCTTTAGTCCACTAGGCGTTTGTAGTTTTTGGGTGTGCTTCCCATGTCCTTCCAAGAAAGGAAGTCTTTTTCTTTTTGTTATCTTGTTGTCTTGTTGTCTTGTTGTCTTGTGTCTTGTTGTTTTGTCGTCTTTCGTGTACCGTAACAGTATCTTGTTATATTTGGATCGGCTTGTCGGGGGAAAGGACTGAATCTTAGATGGCTCGCTCAGGGTGAGGAGGTTTGCTCAGGGAAAGGAGGAGGAATGCTCGCTTGCTCAGGCAAAGGAGGAGGCTGGCTGAGGTTGGCTTGTGGGGCAAGCCATGGGACTTTCTTCTTTGCGATAGAGGAATGGAGCTCTTCTTAGATGTATGTGTGTTGAGTGTGTGTGCTCTTATGTTAGTTGTGTGTTTTTTCTATGTTGAGAATGAGAGCTAGAGACATTGTATTTATATGGCAAAAACTGGACGGGTAACTGGTTGCGCTTGATCTTCAACTGACGAAATCTGGGAAGCAGTCAAGAATTTGGATCCTAATAGTGCTCCGGGCTCGGATGGATATACGGGATGGTTCTTTCAAGGTTGCTGGGAGATTATTAATTCTGAGGTTACAGCGGCAGTAAGGGATGTGTTCCTGGGTAGTCCTCTCCCTAGGGGTATTGCAACTACCTCTTTGGTTCTTATTCCTAAGGTTGATCGCCCTGAAGCCTTGGGGGATTTGCGGCCGATTAGTCTTTGCATTTTTATCTGTAAAATTATCTCTCGCGTTTATGCTTCTCGTCTCTCAAAAATTCTCCCAAAGTTGATTTCCATGGAACAGTCGGGTTTTGTTAAAAATCGTAATATCCAGGAAAATATTTTGTGGGCTTATGAGCTTGTTTATCGCATTGATACTAAAGTCCATGGGGGAAATGTAGTTTTCAAATTTGACATGTCCAAGGCTTATGATCGGTTGGAATGGGATTTTCTTGTGGCTGCTTTACAGGCTATGGGCTTTAATTATGATAATTGTGCTTTGGTTCATCGTCTCCTCTCCAACATTTGGTATTCTATTAATGTTAATGGGGAATCTGTTGGTTTTTTTCATTCCTCTAGAGGTGTTCGGTAAGGAGACCCCCTTTCTCCGCTTCTTTTTATTTTAGCTCAAGAGGTTGTCTCTTTTAACATCAACCGGGCTATCCAAAGGGGTTTGATTCTCCCTTATCATCATGGGCGTGGGGGTGTGCAGGTGTCCAATCTTTTATATGCAGACGACATGCTTGTTTTTTGCAATGCTTCTAAGTCTTCAATGCAGGGGCTTCAGAAAATTTTTGCAGCTTATGAGGGTTCCTCTGGTCAGTTGATTAATATTCAAAAGAGCGGTTTCTTTGTTAGCATGCGTTGTAGTAACAGGTATGTTCAGCAGTTGGCCTTGTGGTCTGGTTGCTCTCAGAAGTTTTGGCCTATGAAATACCTCGGTATTCCCATTTTTAAGGGCCGTATGAAACGGATTTACTTTGAAGATCTTGTCTCTCGCTTGCTCGCTAAGATTAATGGTTGGAAATCTCGTCTTTTGTCTTTTGGAGCCAAAATCACTTTGGTGAAATCAGTCTTATGTAGCATTTCGATTTATTCCCTGGCTTCGATGGCTGTTTCGAAGTCAATTATCATGCATATTGAGAGGTTTATAGCAGATTTTTTATGGAGTGCTAATGGGGATCACAAGACTCATTGGGTGGCGTGGCATCTGGTTTGTCGTCCCTTGGAGGAAGGAGGTTTGGGTATCCGCTCATTACAGCAAGTGATGGACTCAATGCATGCCAAACTTGCTTGGAATGCAATGCATGGGTAGTCTCTTTGGGCAAGTTTTTGCAGGCTCAAATACGGGGTTGATCAGTCGATCCTTTTATCTAAAAACAAGTCTTTTCCTTGGAAGGCTATTTCGAATCAAATGGGTAACATTTTGGAATGCAGTAGATGGGTTGTTGGTAAAGGTGATATCTTTTTTTGGGATTCCAACTGGTGTGGTACGCGTTTGGTCGGGCCGTGTCCTATGGATCATAATCTGTCTGTTCGAAATGCTGCCCCGATCCTTGCAGAGCTGTGCACTCTTGTGTCTTCTGATCTCTATCCCGTCATCCTTCAGCTTCGGTTAAGTGAGGACCCAGATCTTCCAGTCTGCTCTCTTACTTCAACTGGCTCTTTCATTTCATCAGCCCTCTGGAATCATCATAGAACCAAACAGTCCGTGCTAGCTTGGGCCAGGAAAATTTGGCAGCCATGGATTCCCACTAAAGTGAGTGCGTTCATCTGGAAGTTCTTTCATAATGCTATCCCGGTAGACATGAATCTACGATCTAAGCGTATCCAATTAGTTTCCAAATGCAATTGTTGTTTTTATCATCCTCAGGAGGAATCTCTGTCGCATTTGTTTTTGTTTTCAGAGGCAGCCACGGTATTTGGTCTCGGTTCGCTATTATCTTCAGCAAAATCTCCAAGTATTCTGACATCTTCCATTTATACGACACCTAGTCTCGTGGGTCTCTTCGCAATCAACTTGGTGCCTGTCAGCTTGGTATTTTTATGTTTTCTTGTTGGGAAATCTGGTAAGCTCGTTATGCAGAGTTGATGCAATTTACAATAAAATTGTGCATAGTCTCTTGGATATTTTTTTGTGTTCAAGCCTAAGGCGTCTTGTTGTCCTCGACCTTCTCTCGCCTTGCAGTGTATTGGTATCTCTTTGTTGTCTCCTACGGTTAGCAAGGGTCTATGGCTCCGTTGGCATCCTCCTGATTTTGATTTTGTGAAACTTAATACGGATGGGTCCTCTATTAATGGTCAATGTACTGGTGGTGGAATAATTAGAGATCATAAGGGAAATTTTAGTAGTGCTTTTTCTTCCCAATTCTAGCATGGCTCGAACATGAAAGCTGAGATCATGGCTTTACAGGATGGTGTGCTTCTGTGTCGCAACTTGGGGCTATCCCAAGTGGTTGTGGAATCTAATTCTAAGGTTACAATTAATGTCCTTGCGCATCATCATTCGGCCCCTTGGCAATATATGTATGTTCTTCGTGATTGTAGGCATTTGTCTATCAATTTTCAGTTGTCTCATGTATTTAGAGAGCAGAATATTGTGGTTGATCGTCTTGCTGCAGCAGCCCATAAAATTGGTAGTATGGTGTTTTCATCCTTCTCGGACCTCCCAGCAGAGGTGAAGAACGCTTTTAAGATGGACTCTTATGGTTTTCATTCTTATCGGAAACGTTGATTCATCTTTGTTTTTTTTCTTTCAAAAAAAAAGGAGAAAATCATAGGGTTCTTCTGTGTAGGCTTGTCCTTTTTTTTTGTCTGTCAATGTATTTCATTTTCGAGGTCAGGCTTCTTTGTCCTCCCATTTATAAGGGTCAGGCTGGTTGTCCCCCTCAAGCTTGTTTTCTCTTTTTCTTTCTAATAAAATCTAGCAGGGTGCCGTCCCTGTTTCCTTAAAAAAAATAAAAAATCTTCAACTGATTTTGCATGGCGCCAGGTGGAGGCAGGAGAGCGAGACAGAGGCCAACCACCCCATGCCTTTTTAGAAAGGTCGGTGTTTTATTGAATGGGAGAAATGGGCAGAGAGAGCGGCTTCCATGTATGGGAGTGGCACCTTCAAGCCTTTTTCTTCTTTCTTCTTTCTACCAGTTTAGTCCTTCCTGCCTTGCGTACTTTCTCCGTTAAGTCATGTTTTCTGAAACATAACGGAAAGTAACATCCATTAATCTATTTAATTTAAAAGTAACGTCCATTAGTCAGCAAATTTTTGGCTTGGGAGTTCTGGGGAGCATGCGCTCACATGGTCCTAGGGCCATGCGGCCGCATGGGTCCTTACTAGATATTTGGGGAGTTCTGGACGAATTGCATGGCATATATTTGGGGCTTTGGATGGGTGAACGTACTAGATATCATGAGTAGGTTCATTTAATCGAGATTATGTTATTTATAAAATGGGTACATGACTATGTTGAGTTTTATGGATTTTAAGTCTTGGGAATCAAGCCCGAATGATTTGGGGAATTTGTTATAAATTTGAATTGTGTGTTAATTTGGGGATTTATGAAATATGTAAATAATGAAATTTAGTATTAAGACTCAACGGAGTCATTACAAGTTCAATAATATGTTAATGAACGTTTGGTTGTAAACCTACGATGTTCGGGTTTTGGTTGAATATAGTTGTGAGTACCTGAGCATCTCGAATTGTGTCCAATTGTGACACCCACGCTATAGAGGCTTATTGGGGATTTATTTAGAGCGTGCTCGTTAGAGCACAGAGCATTAGAGACCAACCTATGGTCTCGAGTACCATTTAGTAATGATTATCGAATGAATTCTCTTTTTAAGGAATTTGGTCACGTGCACATGAAATCACTTGCGAGGTTATGACTACAGGGTAGTCTTGATACTCTTGAGAGTGGTTTTGGGGATGTCGATCTGGTCTGTTTTGTGGAGACTAAATGTTGAGTCTTGATTTGTGGTTATTACTCCACTAACATGGTAGTCTTTGGTTTGATTTCTAGTAGAGGTCTGGGGTAGACCTCATAGTATGATTTTCGTAAGCCTATATGTTATTTCTGATTCAGTTGTGTCTTGGGGATCTTGAGTATCCCGATACGTGATTACTTGGACTAAACATGTAAGTTAGTTGAACATGTTAAGTATATGCAAATATATGTACATTGAGAGTTTGGGTTTTATAGGACTTTATGACCTACTTGATTTGGTAAGTCCGCTCTTGTCGGACTTAGTTCCCATTTGTTCATACAAGTAAATATTTACTTGTGCATTGCATATAAGTCCATCTGGCATTATTTGGATTGTTTTTTATAGGTATGGGTAGGACGATACATCGCCTATACGAATCCTAAGATTCGTATTCGCTATGGATCACCGTACCTGGGACCTCACACACCCCTCCACTGTTGGCCGCAGTGGGGAAGTAGCCCCTTTGTCGTATCAATACGTGCCGCATTGGCTTGCTATTTAAATTGAGGCGGTTCTCGATAAGAGTCGATGAATTCACAAAACATCGATGGCACGAATCAGTTAACTATTGTGTTTTTGCAGGAGCAACACTACGACACTAAGTGGGTATCTTCTCTATCCCTTATGTGGCTTACTATAAGCATTTATATGAAAGATAATGTGATATGTGGTTTAAAGAGTTTATGTGCTTGATGACTTAGTGTATGCTCATTGTTGGTATACTAATATGATACCATGATTTTTTCTATATGCTTATGCATTATACCATGCCATGCCATGCTATGCCATACAGTTGCGTTTAGTAGCTTACTGGGTCATTATGACTTATTTCGTGTGTTTGTTTTCCTTAGTTTATGCAGTAAGCTAGTCAGTACGTATGGCGACTGCGGGTTTGTGTGTTTTAGCAGGTGGTCTTTCTAGCAATAGCTTGGAGTTATTATTAGCATTGTATTTATTTATCTTGTAAGACACAGATGTAAAGTTATGTAAACTTTACTTGGGTAGTTGAGTTAGTATTTTATTGTTGTATTATTTTGGGAGCCGGCTAGTATAGTCGGGCTGTTGTATTTATTTAGAAGCTATTATGTCGTCTTCCCGAGCAAGGTTTTAGCTCGCGTATTCTTGTATTGTGTTATTTTTGTTTCTATCTCCGTCAACTTTAGTCGTGAGATTTGGGTTGAGTTGTCTAGTATTTAATCTCTTATTCTTTTAGTTGATTTGTTCCTCTGGCATGTTATAGCGGTTGTGTGGTTGTTTATCAGGTTGGGATCTTGTTGGTTCGCCGGCCTTTGGTTGCCGATAGTTTGTTGCCCATGCGCAATGTTGCGTCACGTGCGTCGTAGAATTATTGAGAGATAGTTGTCTCTTAGCCTCGCTCTCCTTGGTTTAGGTTTCAAGGCTTGGGTTCCACTTATTTTTCTTCCGTAGGTTTTAGTCTTTGTTATTCCGTATTGCCGTTATGGCTTTACATTCCTATTTTAAGCTTGTTGGCTCAATGGTTGACTCACACCATTATTCTTGCCAGATGCTTGTCCGTCTTTTAGCTTGTCTTGACGGCACGACCTTGGGATTTCGTATTGGAGTCTAGGTCGGATCGCCACACTTGTGCATTATGTCATGACATGCAATGTTATGCCATACAGTTGAACTTAGTAGCTTACTAGGTCATTATGACTCACTCCGTGTGTTTGTTTTCCTTAGTTTGTGCAGTGATATCGTTAGTATGTGTTGCGGTTACAGACTAGTGATTTCAAGCAGGTGGTCTTTGTAAAACCCTAGTTTATTGTTTTCTTGTTTATTGCATGAGTTCATACATTAATAATCATCATTAGTATGTTAACTTAGCTCACTTATATGTTTAAAGTCGATAGCATGTTCATTGACGTCGTTTGGGATGCTCGTTTGCACCTTTCCTTCACGAGTTGCTTTGAAACTCGGGTTTATGTTTTATGTTGTAAACACTTGGATAAATGTTAGAGACCACTCATAACATCATTAACATGCTTTAGATGTTGGTTGAATGCTAGTTGCATCGACGGTTTGATCGCTAGTTTGATTCGAGCGTTAACCCTTCTTCGTTTGACCTTTTCGGTTGTCGTTCGGGAGTGTTTTTCCTAAGTTCTTAGCCTTGTTTGAGTGAGGTTTGATCATTGATTTGCTTTGGTTATTGTTTAGAGGTGTTTAGGGTTGAATTCTAGACCATTTCGGGCTTTGGAGGACTTGAGGGTGCAAGGGGGAGAGGCCTAGAACTTGCAAGGGAGTAAAATGAAACTTCAGGAATTCCAGCTATGATGCGCTCGCATCATATTGAGGTGATGCGACCTCAAGGGTGCTGTGGCAGACTTACGGGAATTTTTGACTTCTCTCCAATTTGTCCAACCAAACCCCACCCAAACCCAACCTAACCCACCCTAAACCACCCTAGTTCATCCTACACATCATCTCATGCATGCTTGACAAGTTTTGGATGATTTGGATGCATGTACAACACTTGGCAAGGAAAGACCTCCAACATGCACACACATGCATTGGACACCCCACTTCAGCCATTGCATGTCCAATACCTCCACTAAACCCACCATAATCAGTCTTCATCTTCCAAATTCGTGGCTGAACATTTCTTGAGAGTTATAGAGAGTTTATACAAGCTTCTTGAGTGATCAACAATGGTGGCCAACTATTGAAGAAGCCATTTCCAAAACCGAACAGTAGAAGTGAAGAGGAGAGCAAGGAGAACACATACCCAACCTTGCATGGACGTTTTTGTACTTCTTTTAGAGCTTGTTTAAGGTGAGTTACAACATCTCTTCTTATTTCTTTTAGCCTCATTGACCCTAGGGAAAACAATCTTGCTATATGAGGTCAATGAGAGCACATAGGACTTTGTAGAGATGCCATGTTCTAGTTTATGCTATGTGATGAATTTGGGTTGTAGGAACAGATTATAGACCTATTATAAACCATGATTTTGATGTCATTTAAGTGTGGTAATGCATGACAAACCATTCTACTTTGTTGTTTAAGTATTGGGAACATATTGGATGAGATAGTTAGGCTTGTAGAGATGCCATGATCTTGTATGTGCTAAATGATGTATTTTGGGTTGTGTAAACAGATTATGATCAGTTTGTAAATCATAATTTTAATGCTATTTAAGTGTGATAATGCATGATAAATCATTCCATCTTGTTGTTTAAGCATTGGGAGCATGTTTGGTGAAATAGTTAGGCTTGTAGAGATGCTATGTTCACGTATATGCTAGATGTTACGTTTTTGATTGTATGATCAGTTTATAAACAGGTTATAAACAGGTTGTAAACCATGTTTAAGATGTTATTTAAGTGTGATAATGTATGATAAATCACCCTACTTTGTTGTTTAAGCATTGGGAGCATGTTTGATGAAATAGATAGACTTGTTGAGATGCTATGTTCACGTACATGCTAAATGCTACATTTTTAGTTGTATGATCAGATTATAAACAGGTTGTAAACCATGTTTAGGATGTTATTTATGTGTGATAATGTATGATAAATCACCCTACTTTGATGTTTAAGTGTTGGGTGCATATTTGATGAAATGACAAGAATGTATATGCCTAGTTTGTGACTTTGATTCTATGTTTCATACTTGATTGTTTGATTGGGGTTTTATGGGTTTAATGACCTTAGTAACCTATTTAATTACGTTAGTATGGACATAGGAGAGTATTGAGGCCAATGGCTTCTATACCCTAATTTTGAAAGATTGACTATGACTCAACGGAGTTGACCATTGGGTTAGTATGACATTAAGGAATAATAAGCCTAAGTCCTACGAATTTTGGGGTAGTATTAATGGGGGTTAAGCCTCCAAGCATTTTAAAGTGTATGAAGAACACTTGATGATTAGAGTCTTGATTTATCTCTAATGTGATTATGTGCTAGTTGTGAATTAAAAGCATGACTAGATGATTGTAGAGTACTTGCCTACTTATTTGAGCATATGAATATGAATTACGTGTGCTTGAAATTTGAGTCCAGCTGGAGTCGGTTTGTTGAGTTTTTGGGGCGGGACGATGCATCATCTTCACGAATTGTGAGATTCGTGATTTTGATGGATCGCCGCGCCGGATTGCACACACCCTCTATCGATGGCCACGGTAGGGAAGTAGTTGATCTTAGTTGTAGTATGGAAACATGACTTTGATAACTATCGGAACTCGAGCGGGGAAATGTCTCGGGGACGTCGATATCCACGAAAGGGATATCGAGGACACATAAGTTTGGCACATGTTTTTGCAGGAGCGACATGCGCGGAAAAAGGGTAACGATATCACCTCCCTTTTGTATGAATTGACTCACGAGTGCTTATATGTGAATAATGTGCTACGTGAACATGATATGATATGAAATGATGGTTGATTGAATTAATGAAATGTTATACTTGTTGATAACATGATATTCAAGATTGTTAAGTATGAATGTCTTGACATGATTATTTATGAAATGCATATTATGTCGATTGCATGAATTATTATTGTTGAGCATGATGCCATGACAGGAAGTTATTGTTAGTAACTTGCTAAGTCTTTATGACTTACTTCTATTTGTTTTGATTGTTTTCCCTAGATCCGAGCCGTGCAAGTGGATCGAAGTGATTGTTGTTTTACATTGAAGAAGCTTTGGCAAGGTTGCTACCTTGTATTATTAGTACCTTTTATTTTGGCAAGGACGACGGGACATAAAGTTATATAAACTTTATGTGGGGTAGCAAGACTTTTATTGTGTGATATTTGAACTTATGTTTATTATTTCTTAATCTTTTGAGAGCCGACATATGTTAGTCGTGCCTTGTATATTTATGTTGATCATGCTTAAGTTGTTTTTAACCATGTATTGGTTTGTTTAATATGTTTATTATCCGGCATGTTTTAGCCGTTAAGCATGCTAGACTAGAGTTCTAGACTTAGTTTAATATTGGGTTCCGGCGCTGTAGCGTCGCCGATGACTTGGTATATATAATTGCCATAAATTGTTATATGTGCCTATTGTTGCGTCACATGATTTTATTTTTGGACCAAGAGATTCATTATCTCTAAGGTTGTATTAGTTTGAGCTTGTTAGCTTGGGCGCCACTGTTAATTATTATACGCTTCCGCATGTGTTAAAGTTTTTGGCGTACCGCCGTTATGGCCTTACCCACTATTTGCTACTTGTTTTTGTTAAGTGCCTTTTTGGAAGCGGCACGACCTCGGGGTCTCGTATTGGGACTCGGGTCGGGTCGCCACAGTCTTCCCGGTGATAGCTTGAATTTATTATTGTATTTATTCATCCTGCAAGACTCGAATGTAAAGTTATGTAAACTTTACTTGGGTAGATTTTATTAGTATTATTGTTGGATTATAGTGGGAGCCGACTTGTATGGTCGAGCTGTTGTATTTATTTAGAAGTTTATTCCGTTGTCTTCCCGAGCAAGGTTTTAGGTCGCATATTCTAGTGTTGTTGTTATTATCTCCGACAACTTTAGTCGTGAGTTTTTAGTATAGTTTGTTTAGCTTTTGAACTCTTCTTTTTATAGTTGGTTTGTCCTTCCGACATGTTATAGTTATTGAGTGGTTGTTATCAGGTTGGTATTTTGTCGTTTCACCGGCCTTAGGTTTGCCGATGGTTTGTGTTGCCCGTGTGGAGTGTTGCGTCACGTGAGTCGTAGTATTGTTGAGAGATAGTTGTCTCTCAGCCTTGCGTTCCACGATTTGGAATTGAAGGCTTGGGTTCGACTTATGATTTGCTTCCACAGGATTTAGTTTTTGTTATTCCATCTTGCCGTTATGGCTTTACATTTCTGTTTAGAGCTTGTTGGCTCAATTGTTGACTCACACCCTTATGCTTAGCAGGTACTTGTCCGTCTTTTTAGCTTGTCTTGACAGCACGACCTTGGGATTTCGCATTGGAGTTCGGGTCAGGTCGTCACATTTACAATGCAAGTCGGGGTGTGGTGGAAATCTCCTCTCTCTCCCTCCTCTTTTGGAAACTGTGTTGCAATTATTGCAACACCGCAGGATTTTTTTTCAACTCACATTGCAATATTCATCGCAATGCCAAAGGATTTTTTTTTTCAAAAGTCACATTGCAATATTCATTGCAATGCCGAATTTTTCAAATCCACATTGCAATATTCATTGCAATGCCGAATTTTTTTCAAAGTTACATTGCAATATTCATTGTAATGTTCAACGATTTTTCTCTCTTTTTTGAAGTCACATTGCAATAGTCATTGCAATGTCGATTTTTTTTTTGAAGAAACAGTCGGAGGTCTGGCATAGGCTGTCATTTGTCTTTCAGACTCCTCTGGCTTTTAACTCGTTGCGGCACTTATTTGATTCTTGGTCTCGTCACAGTACCCGTTATCAGCTTGGAGCTTGTGAGTTAGGCATCTTTGTTTTTGGCTGTTGGGAGATATGGAAAGCTCGCTGCGCTATTTATGATTCCAGTCCGATGTTGGCTGAGATAATAATCCAGAAGGTGCATCTTCGGGTTATAGAGTTGAGTTCTATCTTTCATCCGTCTTCCTCGGCTGGAATCATGGGCAAATTGAGGTTAGCTGAGTTTCACATTCCTATTCGGGTTGTCAAACCGCTGCATGGTTTATGGTTGCAATGGGAGAGGCCTAGTGGGGGTTTTAAATTAAATACGGATGGCTCTTCTAGTAATGGGGAATGCTCGGGTGGGGGTATTATCCGAGATTTTGAGGGGAACCTAGTTGTTTCGTATTCCATATTCTTTGGGAATGGTTCTAATATGTATGCGGAGGTGGCTGCCCTCCGCTTCGGGCTACAATTGTGTGTGGATTATGGTTTAGCTGAGGTATCTGTGGAGACAGATTCTAAGGCGGTTGTTCTGGGTATCTCTGGAGAGTGTCAGTTTATTTGGCGGTATAGCTATGAATTGGAGGATTGTAAGAGTCTTAGTAAGGGTTTTGGTGTGAATCACGTTTATAGAGAGAAGAACAAGGTGGCTGATATTCTTGCTGCCGAGGCCTACTTGCATCGTAGTCATATGGAATTTTGCATGTTGAGCATCTCCCCAGGAAAATTCTTTCGGTTCTGCGGCACGACATGCTAGGGCTTTATAATTTTCTCAAAGGCTAATGTTTTCCCAAATTTGTTTTGTTGTTTATTTTGATTGTAAGCTTTTCTTTCTAGAGGTCAGACTCCTTCGTCCTCCCTGTTATAAGGGCAAGGCTGGTCATCCCCCTCATGTTTGTGTCTTTTCCTCGTTATTTTATAATATCTTGCAGGGTGTCGTCCCTGTTTCGAAAAAAAAACAAAAAAAAACAAAACTCAGATGCAATATCCATTGCATCACCACAAAATTAGATGCAATATTAATTGCATCACCAAGAAACTACCGCAAAGACCAGATGCAATATCAATTGCATCCCCACATACCCAAATGCAATATTCATCACATCACCAAAAAGTAACGCAAAAACCAAACGCAATATCCATTGCATCACCACAGAATTAGATGCTATATTCATTGCATCACCACAAAACTATAGAAAAAATCGATGAAATATTCATTGCATCTCCACAAAACCTGATGCAATATCCATTGAATCACTTCAAGACTAACACAAAATCTGATGCAATATCCATTGCATCTCCACAAAACTAAAACAAAATCGATGCAAATTGCATTACCACAAAATTAACACCAAATCCAATGCAATATCCATTGCATCACTAACAGAGAAACTAAAGCAAATATATGAGGCAATATCAATTGCATCACTCTTAGGCTACCGCAAATCTAGATGGAATATCTATTGCATCACCTCGAGAAAGACATTAACTTAGAAAGCAATATTCATAAGAAATTAAGCGAAAACTAAATACAAACTTAAATGAAATATTCATTGCAAAATAAGTTAACAAAATGCAATTTTAAAATGACGACGCGATTTCAAGTGCAATATTCATTGCAAAAAATTCAAAATAGTGCCAACTTAAAATGCCAAATTCATTACAAAGTGAGTGAAAACGATGCAAACTTAAAATGCATTATCCTCGCAAAATAGAAAGTAAAAGAAGATTTTTTATTAAAAAAAATGCACTGCAATATCCATTGCAAAAAAATAAAATGAAGAATTAACATGGGATTTGAAATGCGTCGCAATATCGATTGCGAAAATAAAGGATTTTTAAAATGCGTCGCAATATCCATTGCGAAAATAGAGAATTTTAAAATGCGTCGCAATTTCCATTGCAAAATTAGAGAATTTTAAAATGTGTTGCGATATCCATTGCAAAAATAGAGAAATTTTAAAAATGCCTTGCAATATCCATTGCGAAAATGCACGATTTTAAAAATGCATCGCAATATTTGTTGCAAAAATAGAGAATTTTAAAATGCATGGCAATATCCATTGCGAAAATAGGGAATTTTAAAGATGCTTTGCATTACTCATTGCAAAAATAGAGAATTTTAATACAAATTTAAATGCAATGTTCATTGCAAAATTGTTCAAAAATGCATGTGTAAAATTTTAAAAACATGACGCAATATCCATTGTAAAACATGTAAGTGCAAGGACTATGTAATTTGAAATGCTCGTAAACTAAAAATGTTTATGAATTGAAAATGCTTGTGAATTGAAAGTGCTTGCAGATTGAGAATGCTTACAAATTGAAAATGCTTGTATATTGAAAAAAAAAAAGTGTATGTTCAAAGCATGTGTATTTTGAAAAGCAATGAAAACTTAAATACAATGTAAATTGAAAATGTTTTGATGCAAGATGTGTTTGCGGACAATCCCTGAAGCCACAGGTTAACACCTGTTGCGGGAATGACCAAAGGTATAAAGAAAAGTCAAACCCTACATCGGGGTTATGTGACCAAAGGAAAAGCAATGGTTCAACCCCATCTCGGGCTCACGAGTCTGGACAATAATAAAAAGGTCTAGCCCCCACGTTGAGGCTACGCGACCAGTCAGCAATCAAAAATTCTAACCATATATTAGGGTTGCATGACTAGTGTGTGCACTAAAATGAAAAACAATTCATTTAAGAGTGTATATTGACTGCAATGATTGGGAAGTCTCGTGATTGGATGTTGTCAATGATCAGGTTGTGAAGCCATTGATGACGCTGCTGAGGATCTTTGGAAAATAGTCCTTGGCTAGATATCCTAGCTAGTTGTAGTGCTTTGGCCGGCCTCGGGCAAGAACTGGCATGATTGAATTGCAGGGGGGTAGTGATGCCTTGTTTAGCAGCTTCGACAAGTTTTGACGGAGATTGGTATTGACTGTCTCTAGGAGGGTTCCTGTAGAACATTTATATTTTGCATAGGGGCCGATGCAGCAAAGACCAGATAAGATATGATGATGCAGCGGAACGATGCAAACTATGATGACATGCAAATGAAAAAAACTTTTTTTTCTTTTTCAAAAAAAATGGACTCTTGAATGTGAATGTGTGCTATCTGTTTCTTAAACAAGTTAAGACAAGATATGCCAAGGTCATGGAAATGTGATATAAGAGTTTGAGATGTAGTTTATGGTCGGCTTGGAAGGGCTATAAGTATAGGCGTTGATGGTGGGTGAAGCTTTGGGTTGTTTTTTAGTCTTTTGACTAGTGCATCATTCAAGAAATGAATTTAATCACAAGATTAGTGAATCCTACTAATTGATGCTTAAGTGGCCCACCTAATTTTAATAAATTCCAAATTGAAAAGTTAAGCCCACAATAATTATTGATATTTGGAAAAAAATTAATAAAAGAAAATTTTTTTAATATAGAAAATTTGGGGTATTACACTCTTAGCCCCCTTAAAAGAAGTTTAGTCCTTTAAACATAGCGTACCTCATTAGTTGAAGAGATTTAGGTATTTTCTTCGCATATCCTCCTCGAGTTCCCAAGTTGCCTCCCTCTGTAAGATTAGTCCACTGCACTTTCACATATGGAATAGTTCGTCTTCTTAGCACGTGTTCCTCTCGATCCACTAGACGAATTGGTTGCTTGTCGTAACACAAATCTCCTTGTAGTTGTAAGGGTTCAAAAGCAATAACATGACTTGGATCTGGAACATACTTTCTCAACATCGACACATGAAACACGTTGTGGACCCCAGATAATGTTGTGGTAACGTAACCCTATAAGCGACTTCTCCCACCCGGTCTAAAATTTCAAAAGGCCATACAAATCTCGGACTGAGTTTCCCTTTAACACCGAATCTCATAACTCCCCTGGTCGGTGAAACTTTAAGAAATACATGATCTCCCACTTCAAATTTAAGCTCACGACGACGCTTATCTGCATATGATTTCATTCTACTTTGTGTCATAAGAATTTTCTTCTTGATCAACTGTACTTTATCTGACATGATCTGTACTAATTCGGGTCCCAAAAGTTGTCGCTCGCCCACTTCATCCCAACATGTAGGCGATCTACATTTTCTTCCATATAATGCTTCGTATGGAGCCATATCAATATACTTGAATGAAAACTATTGTTATATGTAAACTCAATTAATGGCAGATGGTCATCCCAATTCCCTTGTAAATCTAAGGAACAGAATCTCAGCATGTCCTCTAACGTCTATATGGTTAGTTCAGTTTGGTCGTCAGTCTGTGGGTGAAATGTCGTACTCATACTTAAATACGTGCTCAAAGCTTTCTGTAAACTGCCCCAAAACTTTGAAGTAAAATGGGCGTCGTGATCTGACACTATGGAAACTGGAATCCCATGCAACTTGATAATCTCATCAACATACAACCAGGGTCGGCCCAACCGTTATGGAAGCCTAAAGAGAACTATAGAATGAGACATTTTTAAAGTAAATAATAATTTATTATTAAAATTATTATATATTTTTTAAAAGTTTATCTTTCATGCTTTTTGAGATGCAAAATCATTTATTAAATTATTGTAATCGATTTCACTTAACAATTCTTTTTCAATAGATAATAAAGCTAGTCTACTTAATCTTTGTTGAGACATTGTCGATCTTAGATAAGTTTTTATTAATTTTAGCTTAGAAAAACTTCTTTCTGCCGAAACAACAGTTACTAGAATTGTTAGCGTTATTCTATAAGCGATCTCTGCATTTAGAAAAGAATCAACCCTTAATATATAATTAAGTATGTCCTTTGTTGTATCATATTTCACTTTTATAATTTCTCTTAAATTTTTTTGTTCCATAAATAGATTTAATCCCTCAATATCAGAGTTGTCATTATGTTTTAATGAATTTTCAAGGTTAAGACAATTTTCTTTTAAATTTTCATTATTCAATGATCTTAATTTCTCAATGTTAAATAAAAAAACCAAAAATATCTTGATATATTTTAAATTGTTCAAATCTACTTTGAAAAATACTTTGAGTTGATAATTGTTTTTATAATTTTTGTTTTAATTTCATGTGCTAGCAAGTTTATCAATTCATTTAGTTTAGGAAACCTAATACTAATAGTAATAGTAAAAAAAAATTGAGGCCTAGTATTGGCTGAGGCCTAAAGCCCTTGTTTACCCAGCCTCCCCCTTGGGCCAGCCCTGCATACAACTTTGCTAACTTTTCCAAGGAGTCAGTGATCTTAAAGGCAAGGAAGTGAGCTGACTTGGTCAATCGGTCTACAATAACCCAAATCGGGTTATGCCCATTTTGCATTCTAGGTAATCCCACCACAAATTCCATAGTGATATGTTCCCACTTCCATTTGGGAATCGGCATTGACTGTAACATTCCCCCAGTTTGTTGATGTTCACTTTTTACCTGTTGGCAAACTAAACACTTAGAGAGAAATTCTGTAATTTCTCTTTTCATATTCTCCCACCAAAACATCTCTTGTACATCTCGATACATTTTTGTACTCCCCGGATGTACCGCAAACCTTGAATTATGAGTCTCTCCTAACACCTCTCTTTTTAACTTCGGGTCAGATGGAAAACAAATTCTTCTTCCAAAGCGTAAGATACCATCGCCTCCAAATCGAAAATTTATCTGAGCTCCCATCTCTACTCCTTCATAAATTTTTACTAACGTCGGGTCAACTTTCTGGGCTATCTTAATCCTTTCTAGTAACGACGGTTGAAGACTCAAACATGCCAAATATCCTTTTCCTCCTCTTACTCGTACTTCGAAACCCAAGTTCCTAATATCTTCGAGAATACCATTGTCCCTAGTCAACATCTTTGCCAACTTTCCTCTGCTCTTACGACTCAAGGCATTGGCCACCACGTTGGCTTTGCCTAGATGATACAAAATGGTATAGTCATAATCCTTTAACAATTCTAACCACCTTCTCTATCTCATGTTCAGTTCTTTTTGAGTAAAAATGAAATTAAGACTCTTATGATCTGTGTTGATCTCGCATGTCACGCCAAACAAGTAATGCCTCCAAATCTTCAATGCAAACACCACAGTAGCTTATTCTAGATCGTGGGTTGGGTAATTTTTCTCAAAATTCTTCAATTGTCACGATGCATAGGCAATCACCTTCCCTCCATGCATCAGGACACACCCCAAACCCTTTAAGAAAGCATCACTTTAGATCAAAAATCCATCTATGCCCAATGGTACAGTGAGAATTGGTGTTGAAACCAATCTTTTCTTTAATTCTTGAAAGCTGGACTCACAGTCATCTGTCCACACGAACTTTACATTCTTCTAAGTTAACTTAGTCAAAGGCGTTGCTATTTTCGAGAATCCTTCAACAAATCGGCGATAATATCCTGCCAAACCCAAGAAACTCCTAACTTCTTTTGCGGTTGTTGGTCTTTCCCAACTCATTACAGCTTCAATCTTGGCTGGGTCAACTGAAATGCCGCCCTTTGACACTATATGGCCCAAGATAGTTACTTATTCCATTCAAAACTCACATTTCTTAAATTTGGCATACATCTACTCTTCCCTCAAGATTTGGAGTACAGACCTTAAGTGCTTCTCGTGCTCTTCACGGGACTTCGAGTAAATCAAAATATCATCTATAAATACGATCACACAATGGTCGAAGAATCTCCTGAAAATCCTATTCATGAGATCCATGAAGGAATCTGGGGCATTCATAAGTCTAAAAGGCATCACCAAAAATTCATAATCTCCGTAGTGAGTCCGAAAGGCAGTCTTCGAAATATCTTCCTTCTTGACTCTCAACTGATGATATCCTGAGCGAAGATCAATTTTTGAGAAATAGCACGCTCCGTGCAATTGATCAAACAAGTCATCAATTCTAGGTAGTACTTATTCCTTATCATAACCCGATTGAGTTCACGGTAGTTAATACACAGTCTCATACTTCCATTCTTCTTCTTCATGAATAGCACCAGAGCACCCCAAGGTGAGATGATTGGCCTAATCAGATCTTTCTCCAATAACTCCTGTAACTGTTCTTTTAACTCCTTAAGTTCAGCTGGTGCCATTCTATATGGTGCTTTAGAAATAGGCGCCGTCCCAGGTGCTAAATCAATTCCAAACTCTACGTCTCGCTCAGGTGGAATGCCAGGCAAGTCTTCAGGAAACACATCTTTAAACTCCTTAACTACTGCGAGTGACTCTAGTGTGACCCCTTCCTTTCGATTATCAATAATGGAGGCCAAGAAGCCTTGACAACCCTTCCTTAGAAGTCTTGCCTTCAGAAAAGAAATAAGGCCAGATAAAACCGTTGGTTTAGATCCCTTAAAACGAAATTTTGTCTCACCTGGTATGCAAAATACTACTTCCTTCTCGAAACAGTCAACCTTAGCATGAAACGCTGACAACTAATCCATGCCTAAAATTATATCAAAGTCCTGGATATCTAAAGGTAGTAAGTCAATAGGCATCTCACTATCTTCCCGCATCAAATAACATGACTTATATACTTCAGTGACAAGGATGGATTCCTTAGTAGGCGTATCTATCACTAAATCAACTTCCAAGCTTTGGGAAGACAGTTCCATACGACGTGCAAGTGAGGTACATATTATCGAGTGTGTGGCACCAGGATCGATTAATGCATAAACTTCACAAGATTAAAGTCGAACGGTACCTCTCAGCACGTCATTTGTTGCTCTGGCATCTCTGTCTGTCATTGTAAATATTCTTCCTTGTCCGCTCGGTTTGCCCTTATCTTCCCTATTTGCTCCTTGGTTATTGCCAACTTTCGCTGGTTCTGAGCAGTCTCTGGATTTATGTCCTACCTTTCCGCAATTGAAACATGCCCCCTTAGTTCGAAAACATGACTTCGTTCTGTGTTTTCCTCCACATCTGCCACAAGCTTGATTATTGTTCTGGTTGGTATTCCGGTCCAAATTACGCCACTGATTCTGGTTTTGACCTTGATTCTGATTACGCCACTGGTGCTGGTTTGGACCTTGATTTTGCGTACTCCACCTATTCTACTGAATATTCTGATTAATGTTCCGATTTATCTGGTTGAACCCCCTATTTTTGTTGTTCTCTATGTTATTCCTCTTATTCTCATTATTACCTCCTAGATAGCTCGACTGATCCCGAGAGCTGTTTCCAAGACTCTCAAAATTTCTCTTCTTCTCATCCATCTTTTTCTGGTAGTCTTTTGATAATCGTTCCAATATCCTAGTTCGGTCTACAACTTCAGCGTACGTCTTCAACTATAAAGCGATCAACCGATGGCTAATTCCCCCATTGAGGCCTCTTTCAAACATCCTGGCCTTTTGCTTATCATTCTAAGCGAGTCCTGGAGCGTATTTCGAGAACTCCGTGAACTTAATGGCATATTCATCTACTGTCATCTTTCCTTGCTCTAGATTGAGGAATTCGATCAAATTATTATCCGCACGCTCTCCGGGAAATATTTCTTATTAAAGACCTCAAGAAATGCTTCCCATGTGTATTCTCCTAACCTATTTGCTTCAGCAATCCTTAATTATGATTCCCACCATTGATTAGCTTCTCCCTCGAATTTGAATGTTGCAAGAGTAACTTTCTGCTCACTTGTGAGAGTCATAGTCCTAAAAATCTTGTTTATGCTTTCAATCCATAACTCCAGCTTAATGGTTCATGGTGTGCCTGATAAAATCTGAGGGCTTCTCTTTTGGAAGATGTCCAATGGGTCCTTTACTATTGACCCAGGTTGATGTGTTGCAGGCTGTGGTTGTGGGGTAGCAGTCGCTACAGATGCTGTCGGCGTTACAAGCGATGTAGGTATATATTTCTGGTGCTCCAGGTGTTGGATTATCTTGGTTCCTATTTCCCACCAAGGATTGTGCTATAGTTTGAAGCAGTGCAAAAAGAGTAGGGTCTACTAGCGTTGTGCCAGCAGCTATTGCATTAGACTGGGTTGTTGTATGCTCTGGTTCATTAGTGTTCACGTTTGGTACAGATACGCTATATTCTCCCACACTCTCTGAAATGGAGTTAACCGTGACCCTAGCAGCTCGAGTACCCCCACCACGTTCACGACCACAAGCTCCAACGTGACCTCCTCGTGCCATTAGGTACTGAGATAGAAACGTTGAGACCTCAATAAGGTTGAAGGTCACTACACTTATAGTGGCATAGTTCAATCAGTATGACGTCATAAGACAATTTGGTATACATCGTCAAGTTCTAAGGAGTACACTATACAAAATTACACATACACTAAAAAGAAATACCAAAATTCATTTATTTCAAATTTTATTTAATTCTCTGATAAACAAAACTCGGAAGCTTTAAATGCGTTCCATTGTTCAAATAATAAAAGCGACAAGAAAAAAAAATGTCCTCCAAATTCTACTTTAGGTGGCCATCTTCCAAACTAGATCAGTCATTCAGAAAAAATTTCCTATCTAATTATATTTTTCCTGGGTGTCTTCATCCTCACTTGGGTCGACTATATTAATCATTCGATTGACATCAGTCTCGATGTCCACTATCTCCTCATCTTCCTCACCATATTACTCTAAGTCTTCTGGATCGTCTTCCACAACGGTATGTTATCTATGGCCATTTGGACCGCGTCCCAAGCATTCTTAACCAAGAATTCAGTGTTGCTCAGCCTCACTTCGACTTCCACGTTAGCTCTCCTAGCATCATCTATTTCATCAAAGGGTCTAAACAGGGCATTTTGTGCCAGTTTCATTGCCTTCATCATCTCATTGGCTTGTTCTAGTAGGGCTCTGTTCTCATTCACTAGAAAGTGATTATCATTCCTTAGCAACTGGTTTTCATTCTCCAATACATGGTTAATCCCCTCGAGCTCGACTATTCTAGTGTGCATCGTATTCAATCTCGTTCTATCAGCTTTCATGGGTGGAGCGACCATTTTCCTACCAGTATTGTTACACGCCATTTCCTACAAATTCAAAGAAGATATATCAGTTCTTTTGACAACACTATTATCTTTCTAAGTAAGGCATATGCCCAATTAATGATATTGGATAACCTCAAGTGTAATAACATCCAATTCTTACCCTACAATTAAATCCTATGAATTTTACTTTCTAACCCATCTGGATCTGAAAGTTAAGCTCTGATACCATTCTGTAACGCCCCAAACTCGATACCGATACCGCGGCCCCACAATTTGACCTCCTCACTTACAATTACAACTTAAAAATCATAAATGTTCCCAACTCAAATAATTAAACCTTAAAACATCTTTAACTCAAGTCAAATAACCCAATAAATTTTACTACAAACTCGATACAAAATAAAAGTCAATCATCTTTAACAAGTTATCATTTTATTAAATAGGGTCTAGATCCAAAATCTCTCGGAACCATCATCTTGGTTTATCCAAGTCAAGTCTTCCCATAATTCCTACTCATTACCTAAAGAAAGAGAATTTGAATGAAAAATGGGTGAGCGAACAATGCCCAGTAAGATAATATACAACCCCTCGGGTTACTAAGGAGGAGTTGACCAAAATAAATCAGAGAAGAATAATTTTCAATATTTCAAGTTCACTGTTCAAGTATCGATAAGTGGAAGCAATTTATCAAATTTTTAATTCAAAGTAAAAAGGAAGTCAAATGAAGATTTAACAAACAAAACGACTCGAGTGATCAACCGTCACCAACCGTCCCATACCGATTGGAGACAATAAATTACTCGTAGAATCCCATGATTATAAAACCATTTTTAAATATTTACTCCAAAGAGTATCGATAAGCAATTCAAATAATTACTCCGAAGAGTATCGATAATTCAATCATGTTTGGTATATCCGAATAACCATATACCACTAGCTAGGTGGTATTCGATAAGTTCGATCATTCAATAATTATGCTAACAATTTATGTGGCATTCGATAATCATAAAAAATCAGTTTAATGATCATGGTAGAATTTCAAGGAAACGATAATCAAATTTCGCTACAAGTGTCATGCATCACAAAATTTTGCATCGCAACAATCATATATTTCATGTAGGAAGAATAACTAACATGAAATTCAATAATTATGTGAAGTTAAACGTGAGTCAATTCATGATTTTCGAAGAAGTAAAATCGACTGAATTCAAATCAACTACCGACCCAAGTCGGCGTACGTTTAAAAAATATCGATGTCAATAAAATAATTGGAAGTCTAACGGAGGAAAAAAAAACAGAAGACTATAAGACGTATAATCCCTTACCTTAGTGATGTTGTGAAAATAAGCTTGAGCACAACGTACTGCTACCCACGTTTATCCGATTCTAAATTATCATAATACAAAAATAAAAATTTGACTTTAGGGATCTTTAAGTAACATTTAGAGTTTAATCTATAATTTATATAGGGTATGTTTCTAACTTTTGTAACTTGGGGTAATTTCTGAAAGTATATGTGTCGAAAGAAAACTATTGTTGCAATCCAAAAGTAGAGGGAATAAATCTGTTTGCGAACCCAAAGTACAGGGGATGAATCTGAAAAATTAAAAAATTAAAAGCTGATTCATCAACCCACCATAGAAAACTATTTTGGGTACTTGAAGTCTTTGACTTCCACTCACTTTATTATTATTATTAGTATTGGTTCTCATTCTTCTAAAAGTACCCAACTTCCAGTTTCTTCCTTCCATTTCTTTTCTTTCTTTCCAGATATACATCCCCTCTGTTCTTCTTCTCTTTATCTTCTTTTCATCATTTTTTTTTTGTTCTTTACTTCTCTGTCGAAACATACACACACAATGTGCCAAAGACAAATTATACTCCTTTTCTAGAAATCAATTTCTAATTAAACAAAGGGATGAAGCCACCCATAAAATCCAATTCGTCCTAAGCAGTATGAACCAAAGAACCCCAAGTAACACAAATTATTTTCTCTTATCCCAAATGCTCTACCAATATCCAGTACCACCAGTAAACAAGGAAGACATAGATGTAATTAGTTCAGAAGAGAGAACTATCTTACCTCAATTAGCTATCAAATGGACTGCCGCGATTTCCTTTACCACTCGTCGGTGTCTCTCTTGCCTGCTCCCTCTGTAAACTTCACTCAAAATATCTGGCTCTTTCTTCTTTTCTTTTCTTTTCTTCTGTATCTCTCTCTCTCTCTCTCTCTCTCTCTCTCTCTCTCTCTCTGTGTGTTTGTGCTTGTTTATGCCTAAGACCCAAACTAGAGGTAAACTGTTTTATACTCAATGTGAGGAGCCTTTTGATCTTCTCTTGTAATGCTCTCCTCCTTTCCCAAGTTCATCTGGACTCTTTGATCTTCCGGCATTCTCTCTTCTTTTTCCTTGGCACAGAGAACCGATTTCTCTTTTCCCTTCCATTCATTTCATCTAATGTATTACTATTGTTACTATTATATTATTATTAGTATTATTATTATCATTATTATATAACAACTATTTTTTATGAGTAAAGGAAACCCAAATTGGTGGGTCAAGCTCACACTCAAAGTAGACTAAATAACTAACATCAAGCCCACTAAAATGGAATTCAAGTGTAATTTTTAATAAATTCCAAATTGAAAAGTTAAGCCCACAATAATTATTGATATTTATAAAAAAAATTAATAAAAGAAAAAATATTTTAATATAGAAAATTTGGGGTGTTACAGTGACAGGTAGAAATTTCATATGTTCTTGTTCTTAGGATATAGATTGGATGAATTATTTAAGGTGAAGACTGAATTATAATTTGAAAATCTATATCAATCTTTAGTGAACAAACCCAAGAAATTGATTGATACTTTAATTAAAGGCAAAACCCTCCATTTGGCCACCAAACTTTTCAAAAACTTGCAAGGCAGCCTCCGAAAGTTTAAAACTTGCAATTAGGCCACTGAACATTAGTTAGGCTGCAAGCGAACCTATTTTTTGGACAAACGTTAGTTCTGTCATTAAATCAGAGACAAATCTCTATTTTGTCCCTTTAAATTGAAAATTATTCCCTTTGCGTGATATTAGAAACCTAAAGGGGTTCATGTGAAAAAATGGCAGTGTCTTCTCTCTCTTGGCTGACCTAGTTGAAGGCTTCTCCTCCCCCACCTCCTTTCTATTGATTATTTTGAGAATTTTCCTCTAACTGGTCCTCAAAATTCAAAACCACTCCTTAAATCTACCTCCTCCGTATCAGAATCCAATTCAATTCCAACAACACGTAAACTGCCAACGCGTCCTTCAATCTCAACCCCAAACCCGAGCCCTAGCTCATGTGCGTCTTCGTTCAGGGAATCGAAAAATGGATCCAAAATTGAACCTGAATTGTCCTCGTCTTCGTTGGATACGTATTGTTTACGAGATTCGAACAAATCGGTGACGAAATTCATCTGGTCGTCTCCATAGAAGCAATTCCGATAGCTGGCATAATCGTTGAATTCATATCCTGATTCGGATGAAGACTCGAAGTCGGACTCGAATCGGAAGTGGAATTTGGGATATAAGAACGAGAGGTGGAGGGAACAAAGAAGGATAGATTGAAAGGAGAGAGATGATCGAAATATAAGGTGTTTTCGACATCCAAATTAACACTGCCGTCACTGTTCATATCGTTACTACTCGACCAATTGGCTGTGAAGTTTATCATTTCTTCCCGACTTTCTTCTTTCAGATTGAAGACATCATCCATTGATGAAAAGAATCAAAAGAACAATTATCGGATGGATTTTGGTTTTGGCGGCTCTCTTACTCTCCGGCGCACCACCGTTTGATTTTAGGTCTTTGTTTCTATAGAGCTTTGAAAATTGAGAATGAGGAGGTTGCTTTCTGGGCAAAACTGTAACTTGATTTTTGTGGGCTCATTCATCCGGGACGGGACGAGACGATGATTTTCTTCACTCTTATTTTCAAGGAAATAGTAACATTGCTAGAACGGATGATGGAAAAAATGGCTAAGCTTCCGCTCTAAGTTAGGTCGGTGGGGATTTGCAATGGGGATAGATTTGTGTTGTCGCCGATGCTAAAGGTTTGTAAGCTGGTAAGGCCGAGGAAGAAGACTGGTGGGATGGAGGTGAAATTGTTGGAATCGAGGTAGAACTCTTGTTGTAATGATGGGGGATATTTTCCATAAAATATTTGAGTCCTCTATTTGGGTTATTCCCAAATTTTCATCTGGGTTTGAGAAGGTGGGGGAGGAGAAGCCTTCAACTGGGTCAGCCGAGAGAGAGAGAGAGAAAGAAGACAATGCCTTTTTTTCACTTGAACCCCTTTAGGTTTCTAATATCACATAAAAGGAATAATTGTCAATTTAAAGGGGCAAAATAGAAATTTGACTATGATTTAATGACGGAACTAACGTCCATCCAAAAAATAGGCTCGCTTACAGCCTAACTAATGTTCAGTGGCCTCATTGCAAGTTTTAAACTTTCGGTGGCCGCCTTGCAATATTTTGAAAAGTTGGGTGGCCAAATGGAGGGTTTTGCCTTAATTAAAAGAGCAATAGAGTAGATGCAAGTGAATACACATTCCTAGATTTCCCACCTCCATAAGATCTTCATATCTATGATTGCTGCTTAGATTATTAATTAGATTTCTTATTTTCGTAGAATAAATTAGATTAAATAAATTAAAAACCCCCCTTAGTTTAATTGCTACCAGTTTACTTGCTATCTAATTACTTGTTATCTTTGTGGTTCGACCCCTGCTACTATACTATTCTACAATAGCCTTGTGCACTTGCAAGGTATAAATTTAAGACACGATCACTTGCCAAATATATTTTTTTTCGAACTAATATTTCTTTCTCTCTCTTTTTTGACACCTTCTTTTCAGGTGGATGTTTCATCATACAGAAAGGTGGTGAAAGGCTTTTTCGACCTCGCCAAGTTATATCAGCGGATGTTGGATGAATTCACCTGCCGGGGGAACGACGATGTGAGCCGAGCCAGACGCCGAGACGATGATGATGATGAGGCCAGAGGATCAGGCCGTACCTGGGCTATAGGACGGGAATATAAAGGTAACGGGACCGGCCCTTGTGTTATGGGCAGAGGCTTGAATAGGAGCAGATCTTCACGAGCCTGCTAAGCCTTCATACCTGCACTTTTTATTTTTCTTTTTTTCTTTCCTTTGTACCAGACTATATATTTTAATGCAATGCAATTTATTTTATTCTATGATGCATGATTAAAAAATCTGACTCAATTATTCTAGGGATGCCTAAAATAAAAGAAACTAAACAATTACCTAAAGCAAAGACACACTACACTCAAGGGTGGTGGTTTTGAGGGATACACCTTTGGATTTTATTGGGGTTACCGGTGCTCTGCGGGGAAGGAGAGGCAACCGCCTCCTTCATGTGTTTGGTTTTTCTTTTGGCTAGTGAAGGCTATCACATAGCCTCACTCCTTTTTCTGTGGGCGAACATGGGCTATGTTACACGAATAGCGGAGCAGCCGGGGCAAAAACCAGGATACCAGGCAGTTTGGGGGCGAACATAGGGGAGCTGTGGGTGCAGCCCATGGAGGACCTGGACACGACGCTTAAGGCTTTCCTGTTCACTTCCTGTTTGACCACTATTCATGCATTGTTTTGATGTTTCAGCCGTTTCTATGATTTTTCAATATAAAAGGAGAGTCGGGGCAGCATTCATCCTTCACACCTCTCTTCCTTTCTTTCATCTCTTCAGATGAAAGATAGATCTGAGCTCTTCGTTCTATTTTTCTTTTATCAGAACAGATATAAATCTTGCCCTTTTTCTAAAATGGCCGAGCACAGTCACACAACTCTGGATATTGAGATATATGAGGCTTCCCTTGATCACTGGATCCTTTCATTACGGGAGGATAAGAGGGAATGGTTTGACCATGTATACGGCTTCCGTTGTCTCCCTTCATGGCGGGGGCTGTGTACAAATTGGGAGATGCTGAGGGCAATATCTAGATTCTGGTTGGTTCAAAGCCATCTGTTTAATTTTTTCTTTAAATGAGATGTGCCCCACCTTTGAGGAATTTTGTGCCATGGTGGGCATGCCGACTGTTTGACCCATTTCCGTGCCATCCGTACAGAGATGTCCCTTTATGACGATAAGGGAACTATTCGGCTCAAGCCGTGCTAGAACTCCTGAATTTTATAATGGAGTTAATTTTGATTTGACTATTCTTCCCCTTGCTTATTCAGACTTTAGGGAGGAGCCGGTATATTTTCGGCACCGGTTGGCTGCCCTTTTTCTACATGTGATGGGGAGATACCTCCTGATGAGCCAACCCGGATTTATTGGCGTTCGGGTTGTTGATTTGGTATTGCAAGTTCAGGAGCGTCGGGTGAACATTGTTCCCATTATCTTTGATGTAATCTCATCCAAGAGCTCAAGTCCAAAGAATTCAAGAATGCTATCCATGGTTTAATTGGAACTTGTTGGGTTCAAGCTCAAGTTACAACTCAAGGAAACCAAACAAATCAAGTCCTTCTAGTCCATGTTATTAATCAAGACTAGGCCCTAGTCTTTGATTGGTCTAGCTCAAAAGCATAAGAAAGAAGGCCCAATTGAAGTGCAACATGGAGTCTCATGGTGATGGAACTCTAGCCCAAAGAAGGAGTACATTTTGAGCCCAAAACAAGACCAAAATTCAACCTTTTCAAAGTCAATAAAGGAGGCATCCGAATTTTCTCTTTAAATCTAGAAAATTCCATTCAAGATAAGTTTGATCCATTCATGAACTTGGAGAACTCAAGAGTCTTTGATAGCTTATCAAGATAGCTAGTACAACTTATGAATAAGTGGATTAGCTTATCGATGACCTCATTGATGACATCATGAACATTGTATTCTCCACCATATTAGCCTATAAATAGGCCTCTTTTGTAGCCTTGCAAATCACATCATGTATGTTATTCTTGAGTGAATTTTATTCAACTCTTTTGGTTCTTTGAGAACTTTAGACTTATCAAGTGTAGTCTTCTACTACTTGAGGCGTCTTTCCTAGCTTATCAACCAACCTTGGTGTAATTGGTTGTGGCGCTTCAAACCAAGTATCCTATCTTTTTAGGTAGGGGGTGTGGTTTCTACAACAACAAAACGACTTGTCTTAGAACGATCTTGGATAAGGTAATTTCTTTCCTTCTCTTTTGGTAGAAATTACATCAATCTTGGTTGAGACTCTGCTTGGCCTAGATGCTTTTTCGACCGGCGATGAGGTCTTTCCTTCTGGCAGCCCCATTTTGATTCATATGTGGCTGTAGGAGCTTTTTAATTGGGTGATAACCCCTGAGCTTGTTCCTGGGATGTACATGCCCACGGGTTATGGGTCTCGTGGCCATTATCGCCATGATCTGATAACTGAGCGCAATTCGATAGAGTATTTTCTGCACATTGGCTCTCTGGAAATAGTCTAGGTTATAAATATAAGCCATTGGCGGATTCTACACTTTTTTCTGTTCACTGGGGCTTATGATCAAGTTATCTTGCCTGGTCTCTGTCACACCTCTTTTTATCTTGCGTACCGAGTTCTCTGTCAATTTGGTATGGTAGAGAACAAATCCTTCCAGACATGAACCTTCCTCGAATAGAAGCACTGTGGATTGAGGGAGACGTGGGTACTCTCATCCGAGATATGTGGGGAATTGATTACCCCACGCATGCCTCAGCTAACACTTTTTCTGAGAATATTTTGATGTCCCATGAGAACATGTCATGGGTACTGCTGGCTGCTAAGGATCATTCCCTTGTGATCAGGCATGTGCTAAGAAGGATCATCTCTAGGCGAGTGACCAGCGATATAGATGCCTGGCTGATGGAGATCGGTGAGGATCTGGAGAGTTCAGGGCTGGTAGTTCCCCAGACTTTGCAAGAGGACTTTTGACGAGTGCATGATCTTCAAGCTCAGACGGCACGTGATCCTGATGAGGTGGGACCAAGAAATGCACCTTCTAGACTAAGTAATGCAAGTCGGAGGAGCAATCCCTAACGGACTAATGAAGCTGGCCCAAGTCAAACTGGTAGACGGAGCAATGCTCAAAGAGATAATGGTTCTGGCCCAAGCCGCCCTACTATTCAAGATAACAACGATGTTGAAGATGAGGAAGAGGACACCTCTGAGGGTTCTCATGCTGGTGAGGCTGGGGCATCCTCTGCGCCTCGCAGAGTATCTGGTCTCGGTTGGGACGTTGCAGACGTTGAGGGACCATTTCGGAGCTGCATGGAAAAGATGGGATTTTGGGGGCTATGGGTATAGGCAATAATATATATAGGTACCTGTAAAAAATAATGATAATCTAAATATCTTAGACACGTATTCATTAGTTTGAACCTAATTAAGTTTTATATTGTGATGATTATTTATTTTGACTCCTGTCGTGGTTTTTCTCTTAGCCAGTCAAGCATGAGATGCGCCGCTTTTCTGACATAACAGGTATTCTTCAAGTAGTCATACATGTCTGATACATATTTGACTTTTGTTCGACCAGACCCGAAGGCTGCCTACGTTCCTCATTTCTGAGGCTCAGGTCGACGTAGTTCTTCCCCTAAGAGAAGATTCTTTTTTGTTGCTAATGACCTATTTATGCTGACATGTTGTAGACTTATCTGCTGGAGATCGATGATGGGAACTGTTCTCTCTTCTTCTCCTGGTTTTTCTTTTGTTGTGCTCTAATTTTTGCCTAGACCACCCTTTCCAGTTTTCAATCTAGGGAGCCCTTATTCTCCTTGTGTATTCTTTTTTTTATTGCTCTAATTTTTTCCTAGACCGCCCTTTCGGGTTTTCAATCTAGCGAACTGAAGAGAGAAATAGTTTCTTGGTCCCTGGAGGATATCTTTAACTCATGCATAATATCGTTTGCGTTTCTCCATGTTTAAGGGCTGAACGAGATCCTCCCCATCCTGATTGGTGAGGAATACCGCACCTCCTGACTGTATCTCCCTGACAATGTAAAGTCCCATCCAAGGAGATTTCCATTTTCCCCTGCTGTCGACGAAACTAGGGGATTTTTTGCGAAGTACCAAATCTCCGACTTGGATACTACGGCCTTTGACTTTTTCGTTGAATGCCCGAGCTATTCATTTCTGATATGCTCGAGTATGTTCTAAGGCTAGTAGTCGGTGTTCATCTAACAGAGCTAATTCTTCGTAGTGTTGTTTGACACAGTCAACATTAGCTATATCTGATTCCATCATAACTCTTAATGATGGGACCTTAATTTCAATTGGCAGCACTGCCTCCATGCCATAGGCTAAAGAATAAGGGGTAGCCCCTATAGGTGTGCGAACTGATATACGATAGCCCCAGAATGCTAACGGCAACTTTTCTGGCCAGTCTTTTCCTGGTTCAACCATTTTTCTAATGATACTTTCTAATGTTTTATTGGCTGCTTCAACGACACCATTTACATGTGGTCGGTACGGGGAGGACCTATGTGATATGATTCCTAAACGCGTACTCACGATGGAGGAATCAAAGAGCACACAGCACGGCAAGCGAAGAACGTCAATGAATTGATGGATTGTGACACATTGACCCAATGCTACGATCCGTTATTGAACGTGGTACTCTGCGATCCAATTACAAGACGAACACGAACCTTGGTATAATGAAGAACGCCACAATAGGGATGAATATCCTCTTGATAAGTTCGGGTTTCGATTACTTAGCCTCTCACCAAATAATCACAAGTTCAATGAAGAACAAGGAGGTTTTGAAAAACACTCAAAAACTATATTAATCAATAATCAGAAAGTTGTCTACAAAACAATAAGCCACAACCCTTATTTATATGAGTTGTGAATCCTAAACCTAAAAGTAAAAGGAAAAGTCTAAGTAGAATCAACTTAGGAAACTACCTAAAATCCACTTAGGAAACTACTCATCTTACCTAATCTATGTAGGTAACAATTAGGTAAGTTACCTAATCTATTTAAGAAACATAAATCCTCCAAAATAAGGAAAATATACAAATCCCGTTTTTTGTAAAGGCCTAATTTTCAAAGTTGCATTTTGGCCCCCCTAAAGTCTTCTTGTAGGCGTTAAAAGCTTCCAAAGTCATTGTATGACATTAACGAACATTTCTCGAGTCTTCAAGTCATCTTCCATGAAAGCTAAGGCTTCACAAAGCATGTTTGAATTTGTAGAGTAGCCATTGTAATAACCTGAATCTCCAATAAATCCACGAATTAAGTTTGTATAGAACTCTTGAATCTTCCAATCATACTCTATGCATTTTAGAACACTTGAACCTTGATCCATGCTCAAATGAACCCTCGAACCTTGATCTACATGCTTCCAATGCCTCTCCCTTCCTTGTGACAATCTTGGTTCTTGGTTGGTGGTTAGAATCATATCACTATGTCTCTGGACTCTGAACTCGTCAAGTAGTTGGTTTACTCCCTCTTGAAGTGTGTGCCATTATCAAAAATTATTTCAAAAGGTACTCCGTATCGGTAGATGATACTAGATCTGATAAATTCAGACACCTTTTTGGCATTCAATATTTTGTAGGAAGCGGCTTCTACCCATTTCATGAAGTAGTCAATAGCTACCAGGACATACCCGTGGCCATTTGATCATTTCGGGTGAACTTGACCTATGACGTCAATTCCTCATGTTGAGAAGGGCCAAGGAGCTATGGAGTTGTACACATACGTGTTGTAGATTTGCAAAGCACTGACATTTGTCATAGTGACGCACCCACTGAATACAATCAGTTTCTAGCAGACTCCAGTAATACCCTTGTTGGATTATTTTCTTTGATAGCATATGTCCATTCATGTGTGACCCACAAGTACCACCATGTAGTTGGTCCATGACTCATTCGGCTTTAGCCTGACTGATGCATAACAGGCTTAACCCTTGGTAGTGCCTTTTATATAGACTACCTCCGCTGATCAAGATTTGTGATGCCCACCTTCGTAAGGAGACCTTCCCTCTTTTGCCTAGGTTGGCTGGATAGACCCCTTTCTGAAGTAAGTTCATAATGTATAGGTACCAGTGTGAGTGCCCCGATTTTCGATCGATTACCCCGATACCGAGAAGCGGATGGTTTTAAAATCATTTAAAAGTGCGTGGGAATATGCCCGGCCTCATTTGTGGACTCAAAATGTGATCAACAGAGTCGCCATCTTTATTTTAAGGAAAAAAAAGAAAAACCAAAAGTAACCAGATTTTTAAAAGGGTTCGGAGGCTAAGTTACGAGGTGGGAAGGTGTTAGGCACCCAACTCGCCCTTTCGATCTCAAAACAAGTTTTTTGGCTAAATATGATTTTTTTCTATTTATTTAACAGTTGAAATAAAGCATTTTAAATATATATATTTGCATAAATATAAGGAAATAATTACAAATCTTACAACAACCTCCTTTCTTGGAGTTACAAATACATTTATAGAAATTTGGCCATAATAATGGCTCTTTTTAGTGCTATTTTCTATAGAATTTCGAGCACCACAACTGCTTATGTCGTTTACATAGGACTATTTAAATAGAACTTTTATACATAAAAAATTTAATAGACCTACCTCTTAAAGCGTGGGGGTTTTATCCCGTACCAAACTCCTTACTGGTAGGCCCCTAGGGTGTGCTCGCTCTGGCCTTCAGGGAGAGGGAGTCTTTTGACTGATTTTGGGTAGCGTGACTGCTCCATTTAGTTGTTTTTTGCCTTGGAATCTAGGCGACACAACTTCTTTCTTTGACTAAATTTGCTGGCAGGCTGGCGTCGGAAATCGAGCAGTGCAACTGCTTGATTTTTGTTGATTTGACGTTTGGATTCGGACAAGGCAACTGCTCTTTTTAGATTTTTTTGAACTCGTGGAATAGGGTGTAATCCTAGCAGGGTAACTAGGTTTCACTTTGGCCAGAAGGTTTTAGTTTTTGGGAGAGATTTGACAGAGCTTCGGGGCTAGAAGGAAAAATTCCTTCGGCGTTCTCTCAAACTGTGCGGTGAATTCACTGCGTAACTGTTTTCACTGTGTGTCTGTATGTTGTTCTGTTGTGAATTCTGCCAGCCATATACCTCTATTTATAGGCTAGAGGAGGGATTCCTTCGTCATTAAGTTTTTCCTTCTGTGTTTCATCGGCTTGTACCTTGCGCTGAGAGGATTGTACTAAAAGCGCCCCAGGCATTTTTTGTTCTGATTTTTGGCACTTTGATCCCCTGCAATTCACTATTTGTGCATCCTGTTTTTTCCTTCGTATTTTCAACCCTGTAACTTGATATTCGTGAGTCCTTTTAACAGGTCTTGATATTTCATGTCATGTTACATACCAGGGGTACGAAATTAGGGTGTCTACAGAGCCCCTCAACGATGGAGTTTACGGGTAAACCAAAACTTACCAGGTAAACGAACATCGTTGATAAGAAATAGACTCTCAAATTTCGTGAAAATTATAATGTGGAGGAATGCAATATGCAGCAGTTTATGATGCAACAGTTTAGGATGCAGCGGTTCAAATCTCACATACCCTAAACAATTTTAGTTGGTTTTAGTTGGTCATCGTGGGTTTTTAGAGCAGATATGCAAGTGAAATGCTCTGATGGTCATGCCTACTAACTAGGTTGTCTACGTATCCCTTTCTCAGGAATCAGACCAAACGTAGTTCGGCTCTGGGTCCAGCAAATACCAATATTGGGTGGGATAACAGGATCAAACATCGCATCCTCAGGGTAGGACCCTTCGTCGAATACGATGGTGAGGCACATCATAATAGGAAATCATATCCTCAGGGTGAAAATCCTTCGTCGAACATGATGGTGGAACATGTAAGACCCTGGACCTTCGTGTGTTTGACTTCCTTGTTTTGTATGTGAAATGACTTTAACATTCTTGTTGGCTTGTTGTTAGTATGAGAACCCAAACCTTGGTTATTTACCATGATCGTTATTGTTGCTTAACATGCTAGAAATAAACCTAACATATTTATCTTGGTTATAATTCTTTTAGTTCAGTATTGGTTGTCTTATAAGATTTTTATGCTTTGTATGCCTTTTCGTGGTAGCTTTGTGTATCGCCTTAGCTTCCTTAACTCTTAACTAAGTCTTAGAGAGTCTTGGTATGATTTTTACATGTTTCTTGGTCATTACTTAGACCATTGGAAGCTTAACTTTGAGGTTAAGACCTTTCTTGCTTGTATTTGAGCATTCGAAATTAGGATGCATGAATGCATTCCTTTGCCTTAGAGACTTGTCCATGTTACTTGTGGTTCATATGGGTTGAATTCTAGACCAAGGGTACTAGTTCTTTCATGTTTAAACCATCCATGTTCGTGGACTTGTTACAATTGAAAATAAAATAACCAACTTATTACTTCACAGATTCAGTCTTGCTTTTGGGCAAACTTCGGGAAAATTCTGGTACCAATCTACTAAATAGAATTGGCTTAAATTTTAGCGTGTGTTACCTACATATGTTAAGTTAATCCCTATAAATTTTCATAAGTTTCCAATGTGTTTAAGTGCCTCAAATAGGCCACGTATTATGGCCGTGTTTGTGTTCTGTTTTGATAATTCAGAATGTTAATATGAACTTGGAAGGACTGTATTTTGATGAATACAAGTCCGAATTGAGAAATTTAAAATGCTAAATTGTAGTTTAAAGAGTCTAGTTTTCAGAAAAATAAAAAATTACCTCAATCGGAGTTGTTAGTGATTTATGGTAGATTTTACAAGTTGACTGGTCAGTAGCATTGCCCTGATTTCCAGCACTTCAGGATTTTTGTTGAAATGTGGCATTGTCCCTTGCACCCTTGACCCCAAGTCCGACCAAACTTGACCCAAATCACTTATATCACTTATGTTGACCAAGGGAGACTCAATCCAAGCCTTTGATGATTATTTATCAATGGTAGACATTTATTGACCAATGAGAAGTCACATAACCCTTTCACTTGGATTGAGCCAAGTTTGTGACTTCACCATCCCAACCATTTCATCCATTTCCATCTTACGTATGAGAGCTTGCTGGGTTTAGAGAGAGAAGGAGACTCAAGAACACTCCACCTTCATTGATCGATTGTCGGAGCTCCAGTGACCCAATCGGACTTCCGAGACCGCCCTTTCGAAGCTCTTACTCTCCTCTACATTTATCATTGATTTATTTCTTCATGCATCCATTAATCTAAGGCTTAAGATACGTTTTCAAACCCAGAAAATTTGTAGGTTCAATATTAGGGCATACTCCCTTCATAATAATTGTTGTATACATGCTTAGGAAGACTTTTTGTGAGGTAGAAATCTTCATTTCAACAAGATAGAAATCTGAAAATTTGGGGCTGCCATGTTAACTTACTAATTTGGATTTAGTTCAAGCATGAATGTTGCTCTAAATTTGCCTAGGAGTAGTTCTTGTGAAGGAATCAATCACATTTGCAAGATGTTGAGAAATTGTCATTTTTAGGTTTGAAATCTGAATTTATTGGGGCTGCCCTATAAGTTAATAATTTGGACTTGAGTAAAGCATGAATAATGTCCCAAATGTGTTTAGGAACAACTCTCGTGAAGGAAGTAATTGCAATTGACGGCCGTAGAGAAAGTTTTATGCTAGGGTTTCAAATTGTAGAATTTGGGCAATCGATAGACTAAGGTCATGTTTGGCTTGGTATTGTGGTCCTAATGGATTTATAAAAATGGTTTCAAAAGGATTGTAAGACTTGTAGGAATGTGACCTACCCATGTTTTGGATCCTATGGATTTGGGGTTATTGATGTGGGAACCTCGACTCACTAGAGTCGCCATGTATGTGTGAATGCACACTAACTTGTTTAAGGACTTGATTGGGAATCTTGGGATCATCTCGGGGAATCCGAGATGGTGAATTAGAGAATCTCCTATATAATGAATTTTGATATCCAAAGCATGCTAGTATTGCCTTGACCTTGCGAAATAGTATTACACAAACATCTTTAGAACCTAGACTACAACCCATGGGTCTTATCATGTGAGTGTACTACTTGGTACTTTAACTTAGAAAACCTCAACGAGGTCTCGTAGTATTGCAACGTAAGTTAGCGTATGACTACAAGGACTTGAATGTGACAATAGTGGTTTATGACTATTACATGAACCTTAATGGATTTGAGATTTCGGGATGAACTACTATCCTAAAGAGAAAGACTCTAAGGATATAATCTTGTTATTTGGTGAGCCTAGACAATCTAGGTAAACCTTGAGAATTATATAAATTGTGATTTGGTATTCTTACTTATTTATTGAATATGACTTAATAAGCATATTTTTCATTTTCGACTTGAAGTATATATTACTATTGATTACCTTGTTGTTTTATCGGCATTATATGACTTATGAAACATATTTCATATTTTGGCTCAAAGCATGATTTATTCTTGAATGTCTTAATGACCTATTGAAAATTGATTCACTAACTTGTATTGAACTTATATTTCACTAATAGGTGAAATTGTGAACTGTTGATCTAGGGTTTCTTAATGAGACAAGAACCTAGCTATTTTTGAACCGAGAACTTAGAAAAGGGTTAGAAATGCAAATAGCATTTATAACCTATTTGGGATGAATTGTAGTAAAGACTCAACGGAGTCGAGCTTAAGGAACAATTGAACCTTACCAGGATCGTGGTGAGATCCTACAACTTGTAGAATCCATTTGACTAGATTACTAGCCTTTGGAACTTGAATAACATTCGATGGACAACTTGACACTTGTATTTTCGAGACTCAATTGGGCTCCTAAAGTAATGTATGTGATTAATCGTGAACATGTCGTGCATAACATGCTTGCTTGTCTTGAAAGAGCTCGCTCTTGTTGAGCTCGCTTCCTACTTGATTTAATATGAGTAAACATCTACTTGACACGGATGAGTTCGTTCTTGCCGAGCTCGATCCCTACTTGATTTTAATGCCAAGTAAATATCTGCTTGTCATTCCATTAGTCCAGCACTGGCATACTTGTCTTGTCTCGATGGTAACGATGCATCGCCGTCACGAATTGTGAGATTCGTGGTAGTGATGGGTCGCCTGTCCATCATCATGCACCCACCCTCCACTATTTGATCACAGTGGAGAAGAGTACCTTGTCGTAACCATTAGGGCGCTTGGAATAATACTATCGTGCTTGGTCGATGTATAGTATCACTCACGTGCATCCGACAACCCACAATCGTGATAACCGTTTTCATTTCAGGATCTACGTTGCGGCAGCGGCTCTATAACATATCCTCCTGTTATGTGATTTATTTCAAGCACTTATGTGACAACAAAGTGTTAATTGAGACATGGGATCGAAAGTGACCATGTTTATCTTGATTGCGCATGATTGAATTTCATGGTGTGTATATCTGTAGGTATGCATACTTATACTTGATAATTCTATGACTTGATATGCATATACGTGAATATACATGCTCATACTTGCTAGTTTCATGAATGACTTGACATGTATATAAAAAGTTATACATACTTACATAGAATGCTTTCATGAGAATTACTTTCTAATTCATTTGGTTTGTGTTGAACAGGGAATTCCACCCTAGTTCGTTTGGACAGTTTAGTAAGTGAGAAGGAGAGATTTCTTGTAAAGTATATGACACGTCTTCACGGGTTTCGTCGTCGTAACGCGTGTTACTGTTATTATAACAATGTTTCATATTATGTTATGTTGTTTAGTAGTAGCGTACTGAGTCATTATGACTCATCCCGTACTTTGTTTTCTAGTTGCAGTAACATGTCTGCCACGTTGAGGCCGCGTAGATCGTGATTGTAGCAAATAGCAACTGATCTATAGCTCGAGCTTAGTACGTGCGATCGTGTGTTCGTGATTGTAGCAGCCGACGTTCCTGAGTAGTAGCTTGTGGATTCCTATCTCATCTAGCATCATTGATTTGTCTATTGTACTGTACTATTCTTGTGAGCTCATTGTATTGTAAAGTTATTTAGACTTTACAGTCGGGTAGAACACTTGGGTTCTGGTTTGGTTCTTCTTTGGGCCGACGTATTGTGTCATGCTATTATTCAGAGTCTTAGTTTTATATTCAGTTGTCTCCCGGGCACGCAGTAGCTTTAGGGATTTTCTTTATTCTAGTTGTTTCATTGTTGGTTAACCCCGGTATGCTTTAGACGTGAGTAATTGTTATATCAGGTTAGTTCGTTGTTGAAACGCCGGCCTGGAGTGCCGATGGTTTGTTCCACGTCTGCAATGTTGCGGCACGCGAGTTTTGTACTTTCTCCTCTAGAGACAATAGTCTCTCTTGGTTTCTTTAGTGTTGATTTCGAGTTTATTAGCTCGGGGCTTCACTATATTAACGCTTCCGCATATTCAATTTTTTTTACCCGTATTTTTATACTATTACACACCCATGTTTAGAGCTTGATGGCTTTATTATTTGACTTGCACTATTATTTACTTCGTGCTTGTAATCTTCTTGCCTTATCCTAGCGTCGCGACCTTGGGATTCCCTTCCGGAATCTGGGTTGGGTCGTCACAAAACACTTCATAACAGGACATCGCATCCACAGGGTCAATACCCTTCATCGAACACGATGGTGGGGCACAAGATAACAGGACATCGCATCCTCAGGGTCAATACCCTTCGTCGAACACGATGGTGGAGCACATCATAACATGACATCGTATCCTCAGGGTCAATACCCTTCGTCAAACACGATGGAGGGGCGCATGATAACAGGACATCGTATCCTCAGGGTCAATACCATGTATCGAACACGATAGTGGAGCACATCATAACAGGACATCATATCCTCAGGGTCAATACTTCGTCAAACACGATGGTGGGGCACATCATAACAGGACATCGTATCCTCAGGGTCAATACCCTTTTTCGAACACGATGGTGGGGAACATGATAGGACATCGTATCCTCATGGTGAAAACCCTTCGCCGAATACGATTGTTGGGATTTTATCTTTCCTTTCTTCTTCTTTTTCTTCTCTTTCTTTTTTTCTTTTCTTTTTTTTTTCTTATTTTTGTTCTTTTTCTTTCTTTTTTTTCTTTATTTTTCCTCTTTTTTTCTTTTCTTTTTTCTCTTCTTTTCTTTTTTTTCTTTTTTTCTTTTCTCGTTTTTATCTTTTTATCTTTTCTCTTTTTTTCTTTTTTTTGGTTGTGGGCATCCTGCTAGGGATCCGAATGGCAGAATTTTCCTTTCTCTGCCTTTCTTGTGGCTATTCTGCTGGAGATATGATTTTTCTTTTGATTTTTGATGGATGGTCGTCAACTTTCTTAACAACAGATAACTTTGTTAACTTTTCATTAGGATCTCAGGGCCATTTTGTGATTTGAGCAAACTTGAGGATTTAAGTACTGAACTAAGTTAAACTTTCCACCCCTTTTAATCTTACGGGCAGGAGGAGTAGAAGCAACAACTTCATTCTTCTTCTTCTTCGTTCCTTTCACCATTTTTGACGAAGGAAGCTTTCTTCCTCATTTCTTCACTTTTTCTAAAAAAAATTCGGCCAAATTAATTGTTTTGTTTGCCAGATGGCTTACTCTTCGAGATCTCGGAAGGAAAAGGCATCAATGAACCCAGAATCAGGCGAGGAACGTAGAGAGCTTCCTTCATTAAACCGGAATGTTATTCGGTACTGGCACTCAAGAGATGATTGGAGTAATATATTTAGAGATCGGCATATTTATAGACGTATTTTCTACGCCTTTATTAGGTACTTTTATGACTTAGAATAGAAATAGCAATTTCACGAGGCTTTTGGCTACTAATATGTGTTTTTGAGTTATATTGTGAGTTTTAAGGGTTTTAGGTGAACTTAAGATATTTATGAAGCTTTTAGTGAAAATTTCGAGGAAGGGTGCAAAGTGCAACATTGGAAAAGATGCAAAAGAGACAAACTAGTCACCTTGCAGTCGCAAGCCTAAAAGGCCTTGCCCTCGCAAGGTAGACAGAAAGAAGAAGTGTCTATCAAAGACCCTTGTGGACGCAATCCTCATGCGGCCGCAAGGTCCCCAAAAACTAAATAAAGGACGGTAGCTAAAGTAAAAAGGACGACCAGAAGTTGTTAGGAAACAGCTCTAGCTTAGATTTTAGTTTGTATTACGTAGTTTAGTCATTGTAATTACAGTTTTGAAGATCAATTCATGTATTCCTTCATCCCGTTGTTCAATTCATCTTCAAGGATGAACTAACCGCCCATTAATCTAGGAGTTGGGAGGTAACTTGTATAGAATCTATTGCTTAATATATTTTTATTCATTCAATTCTTGTTGATCATGATGTTTATCAACCCCTTTATTGTCTAGCTTTGACCAAATGAATTGAATCGCAAGTAATAAAGGCCTAGAGGTGTGGATAGTTGCACGGCCAAATACATATGTCGTACACTGGCTCACCATCATGATAAATTGAACCTATCAATGCACGAGAGTGATAAGTTAGGGTCAAGTTCATATATATGACCTAGGTGACAGATAGGATCCATATGTTTTTGTTCTTAGGATATAGAATGGATGAATTATTTGGGATGGAGACTGAACTATAATTTGTCTGGCTATATCTATCTTTCGTAAACGAACCCAAGTTATATGTTTATATGTTTCTAATATTTTACTTTAGAAGTTTGTGTAGAATTTTCAGAGTGCAGGAAAGAAACAGACTTAACGGAACGTAAAGGAAGGACTAAAACGAAAACTGCCAAAATATGTGAAGCAGCTCCCAAAGTTGAAGATTTTGTGGACCTTGCGGCCGCAAGGCCCTAATAATGACAAAATGCGTGACGCATGCGGCTGCAAGCCCAAAACACCCTTGCCCCCGCAAGCTTGAATCAGCTTCCGTGCCCCTTTCACTGGGTACCTTGTGGACGCAAGGCTTAAACGCCTTGCGGCTGCAAGGCCCTCTTTATAAGCCGGATGCGGGCAGTCACAGCAGTTCACAGAAATTCAGCTTTCCCCTTCAAAATTCTGGCAATCTCTCTCTCTCTCTCTCTCTCTCTCTCTCTTACAAATCTCCGGTGAAGCTCCCTACTTCCGGCCAAGTTCAACTCAAGGCTTCCTCCCTTATCCAAGTTCCATCATCTCCACCCTCCATCTCACCCCATTTAAGACTTGAAGAGGTGAAGCCACCATTGTTTCCAGCAAGAAAGCTTTGGAACTCCACCAACTCATCATCCCCGCTAAAACGCATTGCACAATCCACGTATCTTCTATCCCTTCTTCATTTTTGACTTGTCAAAATTTTTTCATGTTAGGGTGTTAGAATTATGTTTATCTACGTGCATGCTTTAGTTGTTTTGTTAGGTTGGTAAATTAAAATTTTAATTTTAAGAGAGTAGATTTTATTTTTGTGCTTATAAATAATGGCCCCCCAAGCGTAGAAACACTGGCCCATCCTCATTCCGCTCCCAAGAGGAGGAGAAACATTATGACCCCACTAGGTTCATATCCTATGAGGCATCGGAAAGCTACACTAGGAAGCTCTCCAAAAGCATAGTCCCTGAGAGGGGATTTAAGGCCTAGGGATTTGCTCTCCCTGCCCACTTCAAATGTCGAAGGTGGGGCAATCTTTACGCGACCCCGGGCGTGGCCATTGTGGCCTTAGTCCGTGAATTCTACGCCAACGGGCGTATTTCCATTTCTGGCGAGGTGCTAGATGTTAGATGTCAGGGGTAGGGATGTCAATTTTTCACCCCAAAGCATTAACCATTATTTTGGCACTGCCAACTTTGCGAGTGGTACTGACCAGTACAGTATCCACATCGCCGACCCTATCCCTCTCCCGATGTTAAATGCGGTAATCGCAACACCTGACGCAATTTGGACCTACCATCAAGGTCCACCATTCGGCCCCCGCACCATGGACGAGACCCATCTCATGAACACGGCCAAGGCCGTATTCAAATTTATCTGTGTACGTCTTATGCCTTCCAGCAACCAGCACATGATGTTTTGGCATAAGGCCATCTTGATCTACACCATTTTGACCGGTGGGTCTGTCGATGTTGGGCGTCTGATCAACGCCCAAATGCAGACCCTTATTAGAGGTAAGACAAACGAGGGATTCGCGTTCCCGAGTTTGATTACCGGACTTTGTAGTGGGGCTGAAGTCATTTGGACTCCAGATTCGGAGAGAGTTCGGGCAGTCCCCGACATCTCTAGGGCGCTTCTGTTTGAGCACCCTCGCCAGCCACAAGAAAGAGGCCCACGTGAGGAGCTTCCAGAGGAAGAGGATCCTTTGGTGGAGATCTCCAATAGGAAGGAGGAACTCATGTTGCAAAATAAGATGATAGTAGTTGGCGCAAATGCGCGCTGACCACACTCAATTCTTTGGTTGGGTTAACCAGGTGGGGCAAAATGTCTCCACACTTTATGGGATGCAACCTGGCACGATCCCCGAGTTTCATCCTCCTTCGTTATTTCCTCCTAGCTCACCATAAGTCGAAGCCCAAGTTTCTTCCTCTTTCGTTAGGCGGGCCAACTATGTCCTTTTGATATTTCTCCTCCATCAACCCTCTTATAGGACATTCCTCAATTTTGAGGACAAAATAAAATCTAAGTTTGGGGGGGGGGATTCTAAGCCCAGGGCATTTGCAAGTCCCAGCCTAAAGAGGAGTGGAGTTGGGCTACGTTTTTAGGGTGAAGGAAAAAAATTTGTCCCTCTATCGTCTCTTCTCCTCACTCTATTTTCTTGCTTTTTATTTTTTCTTATTTTAGGAGATGTTGCCCTGACCAGAATACTATAATATTTGGTTCCCTCGGGAACCCATCAAAAGAGTCATCGTCATCGTCCATCTCCATTTTCTTTTTATAAAAAAATTTTAAAATGAAAAAAATAAAAAATGTTTTAATTCAAAATTTTCATCCTCGAGTCCTAGTATGGTCATTTCGGTTGATGAGGAGTTAATGCAATGAACCACATAACTTTTTCATAGATCATTCTAGAATTTACTTGATTATGCAAAATTCTTGATTTTCTCCAAATCTCTATGCACTTACATCAGTCATGATTATGGATTGATTTGAACATTTTTATAAAGTTTATAGCACACATGCCATTTTAGCAACAAGATATGCACAAGAATATGATGAATAGCCGTCCTAACACGATTGTTGCATTAAATTGTAACTTAGGTTCAATTACATGATAAGCTAGATCCCTTGGATTTTTCTTGCTAATATATCTCAATCACACTTTCGAACCGTGTCTACATTTTAGTCTCGATTGTCTCTACCATCTGTTCTAGCGAATACTTATGTGAAATCCAGTGATGCTAAATCGTCAATTCCACAACTTCCATAATGGACATGATATTTTATGTGTTTTACTTTCTTAAAAAATACATGAGTATTTTGGCATTAAGATATGATATAGACCATCTTTGGATCGTTTAAGCCTAAATATTTCCCGACATTTACTAAAAATATCTCTAGTGTCCCCTTTGAGCTTTATTAAAAATAATAGTGTGCTAAGCACACATTGAACCCCCATTCGACTTCATTTTTTTAACCCACATTAACTTAACCCTAAAGCCTATACACTTTAGTCTACCCTTTGAGAGAGTAGGATGTGGGTGGGAAATTAATTTTAAGGGACCAATTTACAGTTAGAAAAACTTTCTGAAGACTTCTTCTTCTCCGTCGATATATATATATATATATATACAAATGAGTCTAGCCCTCCTTTTTTATTTTATAAAAAAATATCATCCCCAATAGAGTCACCACTGTGAATGCCCCGTTTGAAACTCGTGCCCCGCTACTAAAAAATGGTGGTTTTAAAAGTTCGAGCATGTGGAATACTATCGATCTCATTGTGGACTCAAAATTTTGTTTAACAGAGTCGTTACCTCTATTTTATGAATTAAACAGAGAAAAACCAAATATACCAGAAAATAAGGGTTCAGTGGCTAATTTACGAGTTTAGAAGGGGTTAGGCACCCAACTCGCCATTTCGGTCTCAAAATGAGTTTTTAGCTAAACATGTTCTTTTCATATATTTAATCTAAATAAATCATTTATATGTATAGATATATGTGCGATAGGAAAAATAGGAAAACTTGTAATAGCTACATTTTAGATTTGCAATAAAAAGCATGTATAAATTAGACTATAATAACAACTTATTTTATAGCTATTTAATAATAAAAATTATGCTAGCATAATGACTTATTTTATAGTATATTGTGATTATCATATTATTAGACAAAAATAAAAATAATTTTAGTACTTACCTTTTGAAGCGTGAGTTATACATGGGACAACTTTGCTTACGCATGCCTTTAGGTGTGCTTCCCATGTCCTTCTGGGAAAGGAGGTCCTTTTGTTTGTTGTCTGTTGTTGTTGTTGAAATTTGGGCAACATAACTACTTATATTTGTTACTTTTTACCTTGGAATTTGGGCGGCATAACTGCTTATATTTGTTGATGTCATGTCTAAATTCGGACAGCGTAACTGCTTGTTTTTGATGAATGTCGTGTCTGAATTTCGGTGGCATAACGGCTATGTTGGGGGCTTTTTGGAGCCGGGTTTAGGGCGAAAACCTAATTGATTAACTAAGTTCCTATATGGACGGCGGTTATAAGTGTATAGAAAGGGATCACTCAACCTAAAGGGGAGAAATTATTTATGCAGCTTAACAGCGAGAGAACGAGAGAGTAACTGGGCAGAGCAACAGCTGAGGGAAAATTGTTCGACCAAATGAAGGAGGGAAAGCCCTCTATTTATAGGCGGAAAGGAGCAAACTTAACCCCGAAGGAAGTCGTAGATATTTTGTATTTATACTTGAACTGGTTGTACCCTGCGCTAGAAACACCCAAAATGGTGGGGCGCCCATTTTGGTATTGGGTAGCGCCCAAAATGGTTTCACTTTTAGGAATTTTCATTTCCCTCCTACTGTTATCGTTTGTCATTTCCTTCTTGATTCTTCTTTGACTCTTTGATCCTCCTGAAACTTAACAAAAACTTAACATTTGTTAGTCTATTTATAACCCTTTTTTTTTAGGGAAAGAGGGCGGCACCTGCGAGATTTATTAAAATAAGAAAAGATACAAACCTAAGGGGGACAAACAACCTAACCCAATATAGGGGGGACAAAGGAGCCTTACCTCGGATAAGAAAATCAAAGCCAAAAGAAAAGATACAAAAACTACTTGACACGTCTAACATAAGGGGTACCAGCCTTATCCAAGATAATAGTACCACGAATACAAGGTGGGAGGTCACAGAGGTAACCAAAATAAGAAGAGGTCATAGTATCACAGCCCAGATTTGTGAGAAGATCCGCAACACTATTGGCTTGTCTGAAACAGTGGATGAAGGTAAAATCCATATCCTTGTGAATATCCAAAACCTCCTGAATAATAGACCAACAAGTCCAAGGAATTTTGTGACCCAAGTTAATACAATCAATAAGAACCTTGGAGTCCATTTCTATAGTAGCTCCCCTAATACCAGCATCTCTAAGTCAACAAACACCTTGATGCAAAGCTTTAGCCTCGGTATAGTGTTAGAAGAAACACCAAAGAAAGAGGAAAAAGCGTAGATAATATCTCCCAAGTTGTTACGGACAATGTCACCTCCTCCACTAGGGCCTGGATTACCCCGGGAAGCTCCAACAATATTAAGCTTGACAAGAATAGAGGGTTTAATCCAACTAATCAACTGGATTTTGCAGTGTAAGCTAGTCGAATTCTGATGCTTGGAATGGGCAGCAACAATAAGACTCAAATAAGATTGGATCGAAGCAATTAGCCCTGTGGGAGATTTACCATGACAGTCATATTTTAAACTATTTCTATTCGTCCAAAGGTGCCACATAATCAACGAAGGGAGAATAATTTTCGACAAAGAGGGTCCGATTTGAAGCCACCAAGAAAGGCAACATTGTTGAATAGATAAATCACACTGTTTAATCTGGAAGGCTGTACCGAAATGGGACCAAATGTACTGGGCAGTCGAACTATGAAGGAAAACATGAAGAAATGTCTCACTAGTACCAAACACACATCATTGACATTTTGACACAATGCTGAAGCCTTTACTAACTAGAGCTTCATCAAGGGGCAGCCTGTGGTGAAATAAACACCAAATGAAGATGCTAATATATCTCGGAACAGCACGGTGCCAATAAAACTTGGTAGAGATCAGGGTAGAGGATGGAGTCCGAAGCATCTGCCAGGCCGAAGTAATAGAGAACCTATCAGTCGAAGTGAAAGTCGACTAAGGAGAGTCTGCATGATCAGATATATATGGAGCCTGTTCAGAAATGCGAAGAAGATCTGATGGGTGAAGAGCTGCTTTAATATGAGAGAGTAAATGGGAGGAGTTATCAAATAAATCCTTGACAGCAACAGCGGTAATACCAAAGGGTTTAGAGATTGGGCCACCATCCAGCCAAACATCAAACCAAGGAGAGTAAAAGCCACAGCCAACTAGCCATTTGAGATGAGTTTCAACAAAAGGCCAAATTTCTAGCATCAGACAGCAAATGTGAAAACCTTTTGTGCTAGCCTGGGCCGGATGAGATCGAGAGCAGTATTTTGCTTTGAAAAATTTAGACAATAGAGAATCTTGAGTTCAAAAATGCCACCAAATGCTAGCAGAATAAGCACGAGTAATATCACTTAGAGAACGAATACCCACTCAACCTTCAGAAGTAGGATTGCAGAATTGAGACCAGCAGATCCAATGGGATTTATTCTTCCTTTCTAACTGACCCCAAAAGAAATTTGAAAGAGTTCGTTCAATAACATAGATAACATATTTGGGGGGATCCAAGGCAGCTAAAAGATAAGCAGTGATAGAAAACAGAACATGATTGATGAGAGTAATCCTACCAGCAATGGAAGGAAGTTCCCAATCCAAGATTCAATACGAGGGCGCATCTTCAAAATTAAAGGATCAAAGTAAGTCTTCAGCTTACGACCGCGGAATAAAGGACAGCCAAGATAGACCAAAGGAAACTCCTTTCTAGTATAGCCCAAGAAGGTGGAAATACGGCTGATATGGTGAGAAGAGATTTTAGGGGAAACCGTGAAGCTGCTCTTATCAACATTAATCCTTTGACCAGAGCATTGTTCATAACGAGAAAGTAATTGCTTATGCTTGGATATGGAAGAGGAGCTCCCGTTGCAAAAAAATGATTATATCGTCAGCGAAGGCCAAATGGGAAATAATAGGGCAGCCATTAACAGAAGAGAAGGCCACATGCTGGTAAGTCGAATGGAGAGCATTAAGACTGCGACTAAGAACTTCGGCGGCAATAATGAATAAAGCTGGCGATAAAGGGTCCCCTTGTTGAAGGCCTCTCGAGGAATTAAAGAAACCAGTTGGGTCGCCATTAACCAATACAGAGAACCAATTGTCCGAGATCAAACGCCAAATCATGTCTATGTAACCCTCACAAAAACTAAATTGACGAAGCACTTTAAAAAGGAAAAACCAGCTTATTCTGTCAAAAGTCTTTGCCATGTCAAGCTTCAAAACCACATTGGAACCAACAATTTTCTTACCCAGATGGGTCATTAATTCTTTAGCAAGAAGGATATTGTCTTGAATAAGGCTGCCCTTTCACAAATCCACTTTGATTGGGAGAAATAATAGAAGGGAGAATAGTAGCCAATCGAGAAGCAAGAATTTTAGATATAACCTTATTATTGAAGTTGCACAGGCTTATAGGTCTAAAATCACTAAAGGAACTAGGATGATCCTTTTTAGGGATTGTGACAAGAAGAGTGCTGGTCCAACTTTTAGACAGGGAGAATCCAGAGAAAAATTCTAAAACCACATTATAAAAATCCAAGCCAATAATATCCCAGCATTTAGTGAAATTTTTTCCAGAAAAAGCATCCGGACCCGCAACACTATCTCCGTCCATAGAGAAAATTATATTCTTGACTTCATCCAAAGAGGGGGAGGCAGTAAGCATATTATTCATCTAATCAGTAACAAGCCTGGGAGTATGCAAAATCAAGTCATTATCTTGCGTGTGATCAGCCTGTAGTTGGGATTGAAAACGAAGCACAACCTGATGTTTAATTTCAGCCTCATCTGTGATCTCATGACCAGGAGAATTAAGAATAGAGTGGACATGAAGCTTTCTACGAGCATGAGTGAGAAAAGCATGGAATAATTTCGTGTTCCCCTCTCCCTCTTTAAGCCATTTCAGTTTTGCCTTTTGACGCCAGAAAGATTCTTCAGTCTTAAGAGTGTGCTGGAGCTAGGAATTAGCAAGGTTCATAGCAGCACGATCTTCAGCACAGCCAGTGGTTTCAAAACTAAATTCAAGACGCTGAACTTCATCTTCAGCCTGACGGACATTGTGAGAAACGTTTCCAAAGACCTCCTTATTCCACTTCTTCAAGGCGTGTTTACATGCATTCAGTTTTTTTGCGAAGACATACATAGGACTGGCAAGGTGATGCGGGTGCAACAAATACTGGCAAGGTGATGCGGGTGCATCAAATACTAAGACTTATCCAATATAGGCCTCCTACAATGCGGTCGCTCTACCAGGGAATGTGACCACATTAACCCATGTTCTGCCAACACTACGTAAAAAGACCAAATTCTATTCCAGAAGCCAACGAAAGCCCAAATCAATGAATCATAAGGGCTCAATAGCATGTAAATCAAGTTCTAAAGTACAATAAGCACATTGATTAAAATTTAAACATGCAAGTTTTTTTACTAACACGTATTTTTGTACATGGGTGTTACACGACGACCATGGAGGGAGGCAATAGCCATGGAGGAAGCAGATGGAAGGGAAGATGGAGAGCAAAGGGAAGATGAAAATTGAAGATGATGATGAAGATGGTGAACTGGTACGTTAGAGACGAGAGATGGAGTAGAGAGAAGAGGGAAGGGGTAGAATGGGTAGTTAGTGTGGGGTGTAAAAAGTAGTGCATGAATTTTTTAAAATTTGGTGGGGTGTTGAGAGTAATGGGGTGCAGAGAGTTTTTTTGGGTTGGATTATCCCCCACCTTAAATCAAAGAGAAAACAGTAAAAAAAGCATATTGATAACTAAATCGAGATTTTTGGTGGATTTCATGTGACTCTTGATGGGGGCTTCATCTTTGAACAACCCAATTGAGTCGTTCAGGACTCCACCATGAATTCACTAGAATTGTTCTTGATATCATCATCCACATCATCACTAGTAGTAGATGAACTTGCGTAATGGAAACGAAAAAGAAAGGGAAAGGGAGAGGTCAGGCAAAAGATAAATAACATTTTCACGTGTTGTAACCCTTAATTTATCACTATACACCACTTTGCAGTAGTTCAATTGCATGACTGGCCGACTAATTCATTTTTGAACATTCTTTTTTCCCTTTTCTCAATTTCATGTCGGCATTTTTCCTTAGCTCTCGCATTCAGACTTTTTCTAACATTATGTATAATTATGTTAAGTAATGGAAATGACAATGGTGGATAACTACTTCTCGTAACATTTGAACTTAAAAAAGTTTATGTAAGGAGGCCTCAATAATTAATAAAACTTGATTGTTGAATTATTATTTGTAACCTCTATTAACTAGCTATTGGATTAATAGAAACTTCCTTTTTTCTCGTTTAATTTGTTTTCAAAATTGTTAAGTAGTTTTATAAAAATTGAAGAATTGTTTGTCGTAATATCTGTTGAAATTACATTAAAAGGAAGTTATACATCAATTGGTTCGTAACTAGGTGGTATTGAGGGACGTTCCTTACAGTTTATTTGAGACGAGTTGTATCATTGTAGTTGTAAACCTTCGGAAGGAAGCTGAATATGTAATTGATTGGTGTATCGTCATTTATAATTGTGGTACTAAGAGTAAGCCTCATGTAAGACCGTCTTACGGATCTTTATTCATAAGACAAAATTTCACTCTCTCACGGCTCAACCCACCAATACACGGTGGGTCGGGTAAGGAGGATACGTCTTACAAAAAATATCCGTAAGACCGTCTTACTCAAGTTTTTGCCTGGTACTAATGGTCATCCTTTAGGACTTATAAGAGGCAGGTTTGATGACTGTTATTGTAACCTTTGAAAAATAAGGAAGTTATGCATGTAGTGGATTGGTGTACTCTCATTTTATATTAGCTGATTAAGAATGAGAAACAAGATAACGGTTGGTTGTAAGGTTAGATTAGACATATGAAAGATGTGTGCAATTAACAATAGTCAAAAACAGATACTCACTTCGACTTGATTAAAAAGATAGAATTTAACCTATTACACATATTAAAATAATAATAATATTGGATTGCCACTAACATCCTAAAATATATCCTATTGTCACAATTTCAATTGTTGTTTTCTTTCCTTTTTGACTTCCAATCCAGATTTGTTAGCCTTAAACCTAATCTAATAAGTTAGTTAACTTATATTTAGACCCAAGTAAGTTAGGTTAGAAGGTAGGTTGAATTGGTTAGAGTTAAAGAGAGTTTAATTAGCTTAAGTCTCAAATTAACATCAACCAATTGAGTTTTGACACTCATTTGAGTGAGGGCTGGTTTTAGGCCACCTCCTACTTATCGTCCAGTAAATTTATACTCAAGTTTGAGTCCTCCTCTACCTCTCTTCAGTTCCAAAATATGAGTTGAGGGAGAGATAGAGAGCGAGCACAAAAGAAAGGGCTTTTGAGTGCAATTGCTAGGGTTTTGTGACCTAAACTTCATCCTTCGTTATTATCTCTTATACGAAAGTTGTAGAGTTCGTCGAGAGGGTCATATAGAGCTAATCATCTTTGGATTTTGTCAATGGAAAATTATCTTCAATAGGTAAGGGAGCTACTTGCTTATATTTGTTCATGGTTTCATGATATAATTCGCAAATTGAAGATGTTGTCTTGACAAGTATGTTATAAATCCTACTCAATTGTTATGCTAGAGGTTTGTGTAAGTTGCTTGCTTGTTTATGAGCATAAGAAAGTTGAATTGGTGTTGTTTTGAATGCACAAAATTTGTTTCTATGAAGCAAGTCTAACTGTTAACAACGATCGACTTCTATGGGGTATTACAGTAATAGTTTAGTGAAGAACAATGTGATTTAAACACCAAGAGGTGTTATATGAACAACATGTCCACGAGAAAAATCACTTGTAGGGAGTTTAGGGCTACCCTAACTTGTCATGGGGTGGAGAGTAGTGTGAGGTAGTTGTGGAGCCCTATACGGACCTAGCCCCTCTATTACGGCCATAACGACAGTTTATAAACTTTACCCCATGGATGATATTGTTGTCTTCACGATATGTCCAGGGTTGTAGTAACCTAGCCTCGTGATTGACTTATTCTCGGGATATATGTGTAGTTGATTGCTCGAACTCAATAATAATCAAGTGGTGTTTGGTTGGAATCGGTTAGTCAAAGACAAGCAGTCTTCTTTTGGTTGTATAGTTAGATGTGGATCTTGTAAGCTTTTGATGGTCTCGACTAGAGACTCGTTATATATTTAGTTGTGATTTCTTGTCGTATTGGTCTTTGTTAATTATCCTAATAGTTGGTGATTAGTGTTTAATAACACGTGTTCATGTTCTAAAATGAGTCCCATGTTGGGATAAAGTTGGAGACATGACAGTGAGATTCATTTATAATATTTTTAATTGAATTGATGAAAATATAATATGATTTTAAAGGTTACATTAACACTTACTCCCTCCGTCCCCAAATTATTGTTCTGTTTTCATTTTTCGTCCATCCCAAAATAATTATCTTGTTTGAAACTTTTCTTTTAAGGATATAATATTTTTACAACTTTACCCTTACTTTTTCATCATACTTTAATTATGAGCCACATACACATAGGCTTTAAAGTAAACTACCCATCAAACTAATATTAATAATCCAATCAAATATGTTTTCTTAAACCGTGTGCCAAGTCCACCAAGACGATAATTTAGGGACAAAGGGATTATATTATTTTTTTCCTCTTAAGTAATAAAAATAATATTATATTTCATTCTAGCCATTTTTTTAAGTCTTATACTACTTCGGCCATTGCAAGAGCTAGGTCATAGGTTGGTGCCTAGTAAGGACATGTCTATTGCTTTTGTGATTCTACCCCGCTTAGAAACAAGGATTGAGCCTTTGAGCCTGAGGATACATGGAAAAAATTGGAATGATTACGGGTTGGTGCCCTTTCTCAAGTTTATAACTCTTTAGTCTCGTGGTTTTTTTTTCAACGGGAAAAAGTCACTTTTGATGGTAAAATGACTACGATACCCTTAATGAAACAAATGTGCGCTACGGAGGTCACTTATTCAGTGTGTAGTGATGCATCAACTTTTGCACCGCGATACAATAATTTAATTGCATCAATTTTGCACCGCAATGCATCAATTTAAATCTCTAATTCATTTTTTGTACTGCGATGAATCAACATTTGCACCACAATAGATACATTTTAATTACTTAATCCAATTTTGCACCGTGAAAAAAAAATCATAATGAACAAAACCATGTCTTCCACCTTCTTCTTCCATCTCCTCCGTGTAAGCCTTCTTTTTCCTCCTCCTCATCCACTTTCGTCCCTACTAAAAAATCCTTCAACCTAACACAGATTCATCATCTATACTATTATCACCGTTTCGTTGCACAACAATAATGATTTTCGAACCCAAAGTATTGGTCGGAGCTGTTGAAAGAGATGATGTCATTTTAGGAATAAATATTTCAATAATGGATTTTAGCGATTAAAAAAAAGTTAGACAAAGGGGTTATAAACTTGGTAAAAGGTACCGGCCATAATTTCACCTGAAATTTTTGTCATTCTTCAACTAGAAAAATTACATTAAGATTTCAAGTGCTAAATGTAACACGTCAAATATGCCAAATGTAACACGATTTAATGAAAATTGCCTAAAATGCCCCTTAGTTAATATTTTTTTAAAAGGACAAATTACCAAAATCGTCCCTCTACTTTATCCCTTTTTCTAAATTCGTCTCAAATTCCTAAAAATCATCAATTTACTAAAGCTTGTGATGCAATTGGTCATTCCATCCAATTTCATTAGTTTTTTTCCGTTAGATCAACACACGTGTGTCTCACATGATATTTGACAGGGGTCTAATCAGCGATTCATATTATAAAGTTCAGGGACCATTAACGTAATTAATGGTTAAAATCCCCCTCCTTAATAAGAACCCCATAGATTAGAAGGCGGATGAAAAGCCTCATCACCAATCCTTTCCGTATGACCGAAACTAACAAACCTAATGGAACCTAACAGAAACTAACAAACCTAATGGAAAATTTTGAATTATGGCATGGTGGTGCAGTCGTCCACCACCCCCCCCCCACACACACACACACACACCTTGAATTACTCGACTTCATAGACTGGACAGGAGTTGAATGTCTCAATCAAAGTGTTGTTTGCCAATGCTCTCAAACAGGTCGGTCATTCTGAATTTTTAGTAAAACATTAGGGCTTTCTTATAATAATTGTTGACGCATCATTGATTTTGGTTTTAATTGTTCTTATTACAACTTGGGGTTTTGATTTTTTCATAATCTAAGGTTGTGATTGCTCGCTGAACTGAAGTTATTTATGTTTGGAGTTTCTTATATTTTGGTGTGCGTGTGTGTGTGTGTGTGTGTGTTTTAACAAGTAAGAGCTACAAACAGAATGTTTGTGTTTGTGTTTGTGTTTGTAAAATTATAGGGTTGTGATTATTTTCTGAATTAATGTTTTTTTTATTTTGCAGTTTCTTATATAATTATATTGTTAATGTTTTTGAATTTTTTTAAAGTCAGCTAGTTTTGGGTAGTAGATGTCTAGAGTAGACGCCCTAGAACACATTGGGTACTTAATTTGAAGATAATAGTATAGATAATTGGTAGTTAATTCTACTAGCTACGTTTGAGGATAGTTTTGACATTCCAAAGAAGTGTAAGAGGGCTTTAAAAACACTTCTCTTGATAATTCTACAAATAAAACCAGTACAGATAACAGGACCAATTTCCATATGTAAGTAATTAAAGCAAAACTGATAATTCTAGCTGTCTTTTTTGTTTGGTAGGTGTACACACGATGGAATGCACGTGAAATTTCATGTCAAGATGGCAGATATATCTACGTCTTGGAGACAACTTTCAGAGTATAGTTAAGCAGTTTCAAACTCGTCCGTTGGGCACTTGGTGATAAATCGTTCCAACTAACATTTATTTGTTGAAAACTGCCCATAGGAAGGCCAGTCTATGGTAATTTGTTTAACATATTGTGACACATGTAGTGTTTATAATAAAAGGATAGGATTGGGATGGATAAAATAAGTGCTTTAGGGTAAAGCAGTGTTTGCCTTACCTATAAGGGAAATCACTGTAATCATCTAGTAATGAAGGGAAAATAGGTTTGGCGTTTGACTGGCAGGGTAAGGCAGTGTTTCCTTTGTGCTTGCAAGGTGAACAATTGATATGATGCTGCAATCCTATGTTGTTGGGCTTGCAGTTGTGCTTCTCTTTTGAAAACCTATGTCAGGGTTGTTGCTATTATTAGTGATCCGGAAGAAGACTAGCTGGTTGGAAGAGGTAGAACTTTTTGTAAGGAGGCATAGTTGCCAATATTGATTTGGAAAGTTAAATTTTGACAATTTGGATGCATTTCAGTATTATAGTCAGTCTAAGTAGCTGAAGAACACTTAAGTTCAGAATGCTTGTTGATGGTGTCATGGAATTTAAGTTTAATCATTACAGGAATAAGAACAGGGTTCGCATTTCAGAATGCTTATAAAGTGTGATTGAATTTTGTATGGTTACTGTCGTAGAGATTATGGCATCTGAAGTGTCAATGCTTTAGGGCCTTGAATAAGGATTTTGGTTTGGACCAGGTTTAGCAGCTCATAGGTTGTTTAGAAATTTAAAGTGATAAGTTGAGGAGAAATATCTCTTAGTACATCACCTTTACAGGTTTAGCTAGCATTTAATTTGTGGTTTCAAGAGAAATGTTTGGGAATGCCTTTTCCACATATAATGGTTTGCTGGTGAATAGAGAGGAGGCCATTTAAAGGATTGAGTTCAGATATTTGTGTCTTACCCCGGCATGAATCACACTCTCATCTTTTCTCTATTTTTAGAATTTTTTATTTACAACTTTGAGTGAATTTGGAATCTGGGATTTCACTATGGAAAAGAACAGAAGTTGCTTTGGTTGTACTAGGATGATTGCTCATCTTCGGTCTATCTTTCAAAAGACAGAAATTGTTAGCATTAAGAGCCTTTCATGTATTATGTAAGTAGTTACCATTGGGGGCAAGGCGCCTGTGGCTTTTTGAAGGATCACCCTTACTGATCTAGGAAGGGTCTGCCCAACATCAACGTCCGCATCGTTCGGGACAAACTGGTATGACTTCCATCTTCCTTGGCCCAAGCAGCAGGATTGCTTGAGAAGGGCTTTCAAATGTCTGATTGATGTAGCTCCACATTTAGTGAATGCATGGACTTTAATTTGATTTTGGCTGGAGGTGGGTTTTGGAATGGGGATGAGGATGGAACTAATTATAGAAGGGTTTTTTAGTGTGAAATGATTGAGAAAATAATAATTAAAAGTGGTATTAATAAAAGCCTTCAATGGTCACATGCACAACATGTGCCGAAGGTAAGGGGCATTTTGATCTTTTTGAAGATTTCCGTCCAACATAACGGACGGAAATGACTTGAGTGACCTTATCCAATCTCGAGATCAAGTAGAGTGATGAAAGTGCAAAAAAAATCTTATAATTCGCATTGTTCACAAAATCACAAAAATCGTGTTGTTGATTCTGAAACAGTCAAGGAGTGGGCTGATATGGTTGGCCAAAGAATAATGGATATCATCGAGATAAACTAGACAGTCCATGAACTCTGACAAACTGAAGCATCAGAACCTACAGATGCAGTTCCATGAAGAGGAATCAGTTCAACAAGATCTCTAAACAGAAGCATCAGAACATGGCCTGTGTACTAGTTGACTGTGCGAATGAACATTTCAAGATTATCAAAGACATGGGATTTGAGCTGAATCAGAAATTGTTCCAGATGTATGCAGATCCATAAAAAGTCAGAAAAATGTTTACCGATGTCCCTCCTCAACTGTTGAAACATGAGTTTGCCCCATCGAAAGATGAGGATTAACGAAAGAGCTGAGAATGAAGAAAAGGAAGGATCTTGAAGAAGAGATAGAAACAAGATTTAAACATGAGTTTGTTGATTTTCTTCCTTTATTTTCCCCATTTAAAGTACAAACTATTTTCATTGTGATTGTTGGTTGTTTTATTGTTCCCATAATTGTGTGATTAAGGTGCACTTGATCTGCATATACAAAATTTCGACTTGCAAAATAAATTTTCCCGAGTTTTTACTTGTTCCTTTACATATGATGAGATATTTACGCTTACGCATCCAACTTATTTCTCTTATTAAAAATTTCGCATGACTCTCGTAGGATCCAGCATGGCTAAAAACATCTTGAGCTTGCAGATCTGACAACTTTCTCGAGCTCACGGATCTGACAACTTCTTGAGCAGGTATTGGCCATCATTGTTCTTATAATTCAGTTTCAAAAAGTTACGAACAAAGTAGTTATTAGAAACTTATCTGAATTTCAACAAAGAAAATTTAACGTTGAACACTAAAAAATAATAAAACAAAGAAACAGAAACATCACATTAACCAAATCATTCTTTAACAATATAAAACCGAACCCAAAATTTCAAATTCTGGAACACAAATTATGTATAAAAACAACATTACAAACAAAAGACTAAACTAAATCTATGTGATCAAAGCCTTGGCTTTACAGATTGGACATTCATTCTTCCGAAGCAGCCACTCTTTTATGCAATTTTCATGATAACGATGTCCACATTGAAGAGTCCCAATTGTCTCTTTAAACTTGTACTCATCTTGGCAGACGGCACATATTTCACCACCTTCTTCTTTATCCTTACTAACAACATCGACGACCTGGCTCGTTTTCAAATTCTTGAAGATTGTTTCCTTCGATAAACCCACATTAACTCGGCCCATTCGTTCTTGTAGGTCAAGCAAATCTTGGTAGTCATCAGTTCTTTCAACAGCCTCGAAGATTATGGCCACTCCATCAACCAATCTAACCTGATCATCATATGCCGGCCTTAGAGGGGGATGAACAACAATGTATGGCTACATCGGATAGAACATTGGACTGTAAGCATGTGATTGTTGGGTGACTTGAGGGTACAATGCTGGCGTTAGAGGGGGACCAACGTTGTATTGGTGGATCGGATAGGAGATAGGAGTAGTGTATGATTGTTGGGGCAGTTGAGGGTAATAGGGCATGTAAGAAGGCACCTGAGGGTGAGTAGCTAGATATCGATTAATGTTGCAGGGGGAAAGATGTGAATCGTAGTTGATGTGGTCGACTAATTCCAAATAAGCTTCCCGTGACATGGAAGAACGATCGATACTCGCGAGGGTAGAACTGATGAGAGCATGACTTAACTCGTCACTCCATCTTATTCTTGGCAAATTGGTTGCATCCGTGATGTATTTTGAATTTGAAAATCAACGATGAATTGAAGAAGATGATTATGGAGAACTGAAGAGAGGGAAAGGAATTCGATTATGGTTATGGAGAATATGAGGAGAAGGGTATGTTTATATATATAGACATTAAATTTGGTTTACCGAATACAAATAGGAAAAGGATTAGTAACTAACCGTTAGTTCCTTGGTGGAAAAGATTAGTAACAAACCGTTAGAAGATAAAAGATTTGTAATAATTATTAACCGTTAGAAAATAAAAGATTTGAGATAATTATTATACTGAAATAATTAATAAATGGTTAAGTCAACGAAAAAAAAATTACTCCTTTTATTCCCCCATTTAAAAAGTATGTCATGGTATTTTATCTATTGCCAAACAATTGTCTTAACAGAAAACACAACATTCACCTTCATTTCGGTTAAGAAAAAGTGAAATTAATAATAGAGAATACAATATATAAATAATTTTTTTACACATTTTAAAAAACGTTTTTAAATACAACATTTGTCATTAAATATGTCTGATTACTACTACTATCACTATCATTAAATATGTGCAATTACTACTACTATCACTATCACATAACAAAATGCACATAAATTATATTAATCAATATTAAAATATATTTTTTATCTTTTAGTTAGTGTGTTAAGAAAATTAAACACATAATTAAAACGTAAAGATAAAAATATAAGTGAATTTAATTATTGTTTATTACATGAATGAAAAAAAAAAATTAGAATACGTTTTTACCCGAATATATATATTTGTTCGATGATATAAATTTCTCTACAAATTCAAATGAGGATAAACCAAAGAAAAACAACTCAAATTACATACTTCCTATAGCCATCCTCCCCCGACATGACCTATATGTCCCCGACTCAAAAATCTTTTCATTAATAGTGTCACCCTAATGAGGTGACACTTAATAGATGTACTTCATTATTACAACTATATCTACAAATATTTAAACTCAATTCAGTAAATAATAAAATAGATGGGCATTTAGTCTATAATTGTTTTCAATTCATTGTACCTCTCACATGGTATAATATACTCGTATATATAAATTATCACACCCCTTTAAAATCATTGTACATGTTTCCAGAAAAATTAGAATACAATTTTCTTGCTCATATTCAGCATCGCTTTTCTACAATGTCAAGGAGCAAAAATAGAATCTGGTAATGAAGACGTTATCACCTTTTACCAGGATCATGTTGATCTTTTAAAATCGACTCATCTAGCATGCCACAACTGATGCTACTACTTTTGCTAGTGCAATTACTTGATTATAGGCAACAATGTGGTCATAGGGCATTTATGTTCAAGGAGGATCAAACATATTTCTGACAGAGTAAGCAATGTTGAGTATCAAATTATACATGATAGACTTTAACGATACATAGTTGTTCATCAAATTATATTGCACCATGTACTTGTTTTTTAGCTCATATCGATAGCATTTGTCTTAACAAAGCTCACAAATAAATTAATATCAATATATGAAGACCTTATAATATAATTAGTTTTAGATTGTTATTCTTGTTTCTCTTGCATGCATATTGGAATAAAGAGAAAAAGTATTTTCTCTTAGATTGATGGTATTTAATTTCTTAACAGCATCTTATGTTTTTTCTTTACTTCTCAATACTTGAATATGTGTTTATATGTATATATAATCCTTATTTTGTAAGTAGTTATATTGGCTATCTAAGCAATCTTGAGATAAACAACTTACATTTGTCATTATATATATCCTCGTATTTATGACAAGTGTAGTTTTGCAAGATCTTATTATATTGGGATGTGCTAATCACATTTGTCATTATATATATATATATGGTCAATCATTAATCTTTTAATTAGTTCTTTACCTAAGTGGATAAATGAGATGCGTACTAGTTAGCGTGGCAACTTAGCTTTTCGAACAGGGTTATTAGACTTCGTTCTTCAACAAGCATCATCAGCAGATTTCGGCAAGCCTTCAACGCTTCACTAGCAGGCTTCACGAGCAGACATTGTCTACTTGTGTACAGAGCTGTCTATCATGCTCAAGTCTAGAAGAAAAATCAAGAAGTCTAGCTCAGCATTGTTTATAGGATTATTAATTCAGATATCCTCCAAAGTTGACTTCTTGAAGAAGCTTCAACCATGTTTTAAGGATAAAACAGGAAGACTTTCCTCTTTAATGATTGTTGAACAGTGAGATAGAGTGGATACACAGTCTGACACACCACTCTCTAAAGCTTTTGCAGACTGTACAAACACTTGTAGGACAGACCTATTTTCGGCTAACAACTATTCTGCACAGTACTTGCTCTTCGTCTCCTTACTTGATCAGACCTGGATGAAAGAAATTCAACCTAACAGCTCTTTGCATTTAATGCATCCACCCTACCATAGTTGTTGATCTCTTCTTCTTCCACAACGATCTCAAGAACTCTCTCTTATAAATGTTGTTATAGAAGACAAAGAGCTTAATGCTCTGAAACTGCTCAACAACTTTCAAGTTCTTACTATCAATGCATTCAAGAGATCTTCAACAAATCAACGAAGTCCCATAAGCTACATAACCATATTATCCATATATATATATATATATATATATATATATATATAGTTCTCTTTAATTTATTTTTTGAATTTTGTTTTTTCACTACATGTTGCTTATATGTAATTTGATTGAAAAAAATATATGTCAGGCGTTTAACGCACATGTGTAAAGTTAGTTACAAGTAGAAACAACAGTCACCATATTGCAAAAAGTGGGAAACTGGGGTGACCAAATTGCGATTTAAGTCTTTTTATTTTGGGAGAGTCTATTTCCATTACATTAATTACTTATCCACTACATGATTATATAGTTAAGGTTATATAAACGATAGTAAAGCTCGAGCAACAGTGCCTTTCAGCTTGAACAAACGTGCATCGATAGTAAAGCTCGAGCAACAGTGCCTTTCAACTTGAACAAACGTGCATCTGGTGAGGCTTGAGCAACAGTGTTTCTGGTGAGACTTGAACACTCGACCTCACTGTTAAGAAAAGTGAACGGTACCAGTAGAGCTAAAGCTCTTCGTAAGAAAAAACTATACCTTTAAGAAGTCACCCATGAATTATATAATAAATCCTCCAAGTTACTTATACTTCCATTTTTTTAATTATACTTTTAAATCGAACGATAGTTATTATTTTATTTCAAATTTTATGTAAAATTACACATCATTAGATATAATTTGTATTTTTTTGATAATGTAATTAGTAGGTCTGACAATTACAATCCAAAACCCGTTAAACTACCCAAACTGACTAGTTATTTTTTTTGGGTCGAAATGGGTTACCCAAAAAACAAATATCACAATAATTTAGAAATGAAGGTGAATGTTGTGTTTTCTGTCAAGACAATTATTTTGCAACAGATAAAATATCATGAAAAATACTTTTTAAATGGGGGAACAAAAGGAGTTTTTTTTTTTTTCCGTTGACTTAACCATCTATCAATTATTTCAGTATAATAATTATTTCAAATCTTTTATTTTCTAACGGTTAATAATTATTACAAATCTTTTATCTTCTAACGGTTAGTTACTAATCTTTTCCACTTAGGAACTAACGGTTAGTTACTAATCCTTTTCCTATTTGTATTCGGTAAACCAAATTTAACGTCTATATGTATAAACATACCCTTCTCCTCATATTCTCCATAACCATAATCGAATTCCTTTCCCTCTCTTCAGTTCTCCATAATCATCTTCTTCAATTCATCGTTGATTTTCAAATTCAAAACACATCATGGACGCAACCAATTTGCCAAGAATAAGATGGAGTAACGAGTTAAGTCATGCTCTCATCAGTTCTACCCTCGCAAGTATCGATCGTTCTTCCATGTCAAGGGAAGCTTATTCAGAATTAGTCGACTACATCAACTACGATTCACATCTTTCCCCCTGCAACATTAATTGATATCTAGCTACTCACCCTCCGGTGCCTTCTTACATGCCCTATTACCCTCAACTGCCCCAACAATCATACCCTACTCCTATCTCCTATCCGATCCACCAATACAATGTTGGTCCCCCTCTAACGCCTGCAGCCTACCCTCAAGTGGCCCAACAATCACACGCTTACAGTCCAATGTTCTATCCGATGCAGCCATACATTGTTGTTCATCCCCCTCTAAGGCCAGCATATGATGATCAGGTTAGATTGGTTGATGGAGTGGCCATAATCTTCGAGGCTGTTGAAAGGACCGATGACTACGAAGATTTGCTTGACCTACAATAACGAATGGGCCGAGTTAATATGGGTTTATCGAAGGAAACAATCTTCAAGAATTTGGAAACGAGCCGGGTCGTCGATATTGCTAGTAAGGATAAAGAAGAAGGTGGTGAAATATGTGTCGTCTGCCAAGATGAGTACAAGGTTAAAGAGACAATTGGGACTCTTCAATGTGGACATCGTTATCATGCAAATTGCATAAAAGAGTGGCTGCTTCGGAAGAATGAATGTCCCATCTGCAAAGCCAAGGCTTTGATCACATAGATTTGGTTTAGTCTTTTGTTTGTAATGTTGTTTTTATGCATAATTTGTGTTCCAGAATTTGAAATTTTGGGTTCGATTTTGTATTGTTAAAGAATGATTTGGTTAATGTGATTTTTCTGTTTCTTTATTTTATTATTTTTGAGTGTTCAACGTTAAATTTTGGCCAAAATATGCAAAACACCCCAAAGTAACCACCCAATCCCATAATGCCCCCCAATGTTAAAATTTTCTCAACTTCATACCCAATCTTACCATTTGTCTCAGTTAGGACCCTCCCGTCAATGACCGTTAGAAATGCTAACGGATGAGTGGTCATTTTGGTCATTTGATTTGGGGGGCAAAGTGGGATTTGGTTATAGTTCATTATTTAATTGATATTTATGATATTTTAAGTGAAAAATGGTTTTATAACAATCAAAATAATTTTTTTGAAAAAATATATTATTTAAAAAAACATAAAAACAATATAATAGTGAGATTTGGTTAATAATTAATTTTTATCATTAATTGAACTTGCATATGTGGGATGGGTATACATTTAGTTAATCCAAATTATTTGTAATTATTAGAAAATTATAATTCAAATACAGGCTCCTTCGCCTCCACCATCTCTCCATCTCTCTCTCTTTCATTCAGACCAAACCCACTGCCGAATGCAGCAACCTCGGCCTTGCTCCACCGCCAGCCTTCTTCTCAGTCTCAGGCCGACAATTTTCCATTCTCCATCTACAAACCCGGCAAAGCAAGTAACCATCATCTAGTCTAGCCTTTCCAGCGATTTCATCTTAAAAGCATTGGGATCCCATTTCTTCTCTCCTCCCAGTTCAAACCCCTTCTCTATCTCCAGCCTCTTCAACTTCAATTTCTATGGAGGCAAGAACAGAGGATGAATTTTTCCATTCTCCATCTACAAATCCGGCAAACCAAGTAACCACCATCTGGTCTAGCCTTTCCAGCGATTTCATCCTAAAAGCATTGGGATCCCATTTATTCTCTCCTCCCAGTTCAAACCCCTTCTCTATCTCGAGCCTCTTCAGCTTCGATTTCAATGGAGGTAAGAACAGAGGATGAATGATCAACCTCCTACTTTCTTTCGAAACACATATTAATTAGATCTAGATGTAACTTTTCAAAACCCAGATAAGTTAAAGTTGTGAAGCTGCATCACAGTCCAATCCCTTTTGTCAACATTTCGGCGGCGAAGGTGCTAGCCGAAACCCAGATAAATTAGCCCTTATCGGCGGCGAAGGTGCTGGCCGAAAATGGCGTGGATGAAATGGTGTATTAGAGGCGTCGGATCGCATAGGCGGGAGGATCAGAAAAGACAATTTTGGAGGTGTGTCGGTGGAGCTTGGTTCCGGTTGGATTGTCGGAGTCGGTGGCAATTGTATCACAGTCCAATCCCCTTGGTCAACATTATAATAAGGGCTAATTAGCCTAATTACATCGTTGATATTTTTATGTTTTCAAAAGAAAATAATTAATGGATAATTTTATCTCAGGTCAATATTATGTTGAATCAAAAGAGAGATTAAGAAATACTATAGTTTAGTAATATTTAATTAAAACTACAACATTTTGGTAAAAAAAACTCGGTATAATATTGTGGTAGTTATATCAAATATTCACTTAAAATAATTTTGAATAATTTTTTTAATTTTTCACTTAAAAATAATTGTGGTAGTTAATCTTTTGATTTTTAAAATAATTTTGAATTATAATTTTTTAATAATTACAAATAATTTTGATTAACTAAATGTATACCCATCCCACATATGCAAGTTAAATTAATAATAAAAATTAATTATTAACCAAATCTCACTATTATATTGTTTTTAAGTTTTTTTTAAATAATATATTTTTTTTCAAAAAAATTATTTTGATTGTTATAAAACCATTTTTCACTTAAAATATTATAAATATCAATTAAATAATGAACTATAACCAAATCCCACTTTTTGCCCCCCGAATCAAATGACCAAAATAACCACTCATCCGTTAGCATTTCTAACTGTCATTGACGGGAGGGTCCTAACTGAGACAAATGGTAAGATTGAGTATGAAGTTGGGAAAATTTTAACATTGGGGGGTATTATGGGATTGGGTGGTTACTTTGGGGTGTTTTTCATATTTTGGACTTAAATTTTCTTTGTTGAAATTCAGATAAGTTTCTAATAACTACTTTGTTCGTAACAGTTCAGTTTGTTGGAGTTCATGGACTGTCAGTGTCTTGTTTATGTCAATGATATCCGTAATTCTTTGGCCAATCATATCTGCCAACTCCTTGTCTGTTTCAGAATCAACAAGAAGATTCTGTAGAGGCTGCTCTACTTCTTCTAGCGACAAAAGGCATTCTTGGGAACAACTTACCAATACTAACAGGTGTAGAAAAAGCCGAGTTTGTGATTTCGTGAACAATGTGAATTATAAGATTTTTCTAGGATAGAAGGTTCCATTAAACTATTCTATCCACATCTACAGATTTTAGTAACACAAAATTCACTAGGCAAATGAAACAATTGTAGGAAGGATGAGAGCAAGCAAAAAGATTTGTAAGGAATGCTTCAAGAAAAACAGAATTGGTTTCAGGCAACCGATTTGAGTGAAGGATTTCTATTTGCTTGTTGCAAGTTTTGTTGAGTTGAACAATCAGACCTGCACACTCTTTTCTTGGATCAGTGAATTGGGATTGGAACATTGATTCAAAATTGACATAAAAAATGAATTGAGGGATAGAAAAATTTCTCAATCTTTCAAGACTATCAAGATCCTATGACAATCAAATGAAATAGGAGAGGATGCAAGTAGGAGGTACATAAGAAGATGGTACCTTAATGGACACTTCCTAGATATTGCATGAAGGATAAATGTTTGTGGAGATGGGCTTGGAATTGGAAGCACTATGGGAGCCGAAGGAGTTGTTGAAAGTGTATTAAGAATAGTGAACATAGACTCTTTAATTGATCCGAAAATAGAATAGTGAACATTTTGTAGTATTAAGGTTATTATATACACTTTTTTTCCATGGTGAACGCATCGTTGTAACAGGAAAGATATATTGTAACTTGTACCCTAGGGACAATTTGAATTTGTACTCTAAAAATCACCAAGAAGATCGATTTATAGTATAATTATCAAAGTATTAAATGCAAAGAAAAGTTTCTTACACCCTCATCCTGAAACAATAGTCCTACTTTCTACTCCCTCTGTCCAAAAAATAATATAATGGTCTCACTTTCCACTTTGATTTATCCAAAGAAATTGTCTCCTTTTAATTAAAGCAATATATATAGAGCTATATCAAGAATATGAAAACAAAACTAGAAGTTTAAGAAGTTTGATTTGTCAAATGAAATTATATTTTTGGCTTAATTCTCAATTTGGCTTAATTATATTTTCCTACTATTACAGGAAGTTAGGTTCATTCTACAAAAAAAATCGCACTTTAATCTCTCTACTTAATCTGGAGATTCGATAAGGTCACTCAAGTCATTACCGTCCGTAATATTGGACGGAAATCTTCAAAAAGATCAAAATGTCCCTTACCTACGTTAATGTAGGGCAGACCCTTCCTAGATCAGTAAGGGTGATCCTTTGAAAAGCCACAAGCGCCTTGCCCCCTGATACCGATACTGTCCAATCAAGAATCTCAATCTCATAGCATATGAAGTTTTAGAAAGAAAAAATAATAATAAGTTCCAACGCAGAAAGAAGTTCCCAAGGAGAAAGAAGTTCCAAAGGTGACTCCTATGATCAAACGTCCGTGTAATGGTCGGTATATTTACATTCATGATCTTCCTAGCCGGTACAATGATGATTTACTTCAGCAATGTCGATCACTCAACAAATGGACGGATATGTGTCAATTCATGGTAAATGCTGGCCTTGGTTCTGCTCTTGGAAACCCTCAAAGGGTCTTTTCAACGACAGGTTGGTATTCGACTAATCAATTTGTATTAGAAGTCTTATTTCACAACAGGATGAAGCAATACGAATGCTTAACGAATGACTCCTCACTAGCTTCAGCGATTTTTGTTCCATATTATGCTGGTCTTGATGTTTCTCACTTCTTGTGGGGATATAATATGTCAGATAAAGATTCAGCTTCTCTTGATTTAGCCAAATGGCTACGAGGGAAACCCGAATGGAAGGCCATGTTTGGAAGAGATCATTTTCTAGTTGCTGAGAGAATCACTTGGGATTTTAGAAGAGTAATTGAGGAGGACAACGCTTGGGGTAATAAGCTAATGTTACTGCCCGAATTCAAGAATACTATGATATTGACTATAGAGTCAAGCCCTTGGAATAGCAATAACTTTGGGATACCATATCCAACTTATTTCCATCCTTCAAATGACAACGAGGTGTTCGGATGGCAAAACAAAGATGAGAAAGCAGAGGAGAAAATCTCTATATTTGCTTCGCGGGTGAACCCCGGCCACAACTTGAAGACTTGATCAGGAAAGAGGTAATGGACCAATGTGTAGCAGCGAGGAGAAAATGCCGGTTGCTAGAGTGTATAAACAAAAGAAACAAGTGTCACAAGCATGTTTACTTGATGAAATTGTTTCAGAACTCTATATTCTGTTTGCAGCGTCCTGGGGATTCGTTCACTCGAAGATCAACCTTCGATTCCATACTAGCCAGGTGCATTCCTGTTTTCTTTAATCCTGGTTCCGCATTACGTTCAATACTTATGGCATTTGCCTAGAGATTTTCAAAAGTACTCAGTTCTTGTACCGGAGAACGATGTGAAGGAGAAGAACGTAAGAATTGAGAGAATTTTATGGCAAATTACTAAATCAAAGGTAAACGAGATGAGAGAGGAGGTGATAAAGCTGATTCCAAAAGTGATTTATGCTGATCCAAGATCAAGACTGGAAACACTCAATGATGCATTTGATTTGGCTATGGATGGGGTTCTTGAAAGAGTGGAGAATTCGAAGAAGGAAATTAGATAGGAGAAGAATTCAAGTCTTAAAATTGATGAGGAAAATAGTTGGAAGTGTTATTTGTTTGGGACAACAGGGAAACATGATTGGGATAATTTCTTTCGTGGAACAAATTCCGGGATATATTGATTTTGAAAACAAAAAAAAATACTCCCTCCTTCCGGGTAAAGAGTCCCTGTTTAAAAGTCATATTTTTTAAGAAAATGACACTTTTAGTAGCTCACTATAAATAAAATGATACTTTTATGCCTTAATTTTTGAAAGTGGACTATTTAAGTGAAGCATCTCAAAATAGAATAGTAGACGCTTTGCCCGAAACGGAGTAAGTACTATTTGGTGTTTAATTTTGTTTAGTGTTGTACAAATCAGTGCGTTTGTTCTTTTTTTTTCTTTCTAAAACTTCATATGGTATGAGATTGAGATTCTTGATTGTACAATATCAGTTTTTCGAATATATTTCTAGCTAAACCTGTAAAGGCGATGTACTCGGAGATAATTCTCCTCAACTTATCTCTTTGAAATTCTAAACAACCTATGAGCTGCTAAACCTGGTCCAAACCAAAATCCTTATTCAAGGCCCTAGAGCATTGACACTTCAGATGCATTATGTCTACGACCAGTAACCATACAAATTTCAATCACACTCTATAAGCATTCTGAAATGCGACCCCTGTGCTTATTCATGTAATGATTGAACTTAAATTCCATGACACCATCAACAAGCCTATCTAAAGTGTTCTTCAGCTACTGAGACCGACGATAAAACTGAAATGCATCCAAATTGTCAAAATTGAACTTCACAAACCAAATATGGGCAAGTATGCCTCCTTACGAAAAGTTCTACCTCTTCCAACCAGCTAGTCTACTTCCAAATCACTAACAATAGCAACTACCCCGACATAGGTTTTCAAAAGAGAAGCGCAACTGTAAGCCCAACAACATAGGATTGCAGCATCATACCACGTGATCACCTTGCAAGCACAAATCACACACTGCCTTACCCTGCCAGTCAAATGCCAAACCTATTTTCCCTTCATTACAAGATGAGTAAAGTGGTTCCGCTTATGCCAGTCAAACGCCAATGCTATCCTTTTATTATAAACACTACATGTGTCACAATATGTTAAACAAATTACCATACTGGCCTTCCTATGGGCAGTTTTCAACAAATAAATGTTAGTTGGAATGATTTATCACCAAGTGCCCAACAGACGAGTTTGAAACTGCTTAACTATACTCTGAAAGTTGTCTCCAAGACGTAGATATATCTGACATCTTGACATGAAATTTCACGTGCATTCCATCGTGTGTACACCTACCCAAACAAAAAAGACAGCTAGAAAGCCTATAATTATCAGTTTTGCTTTATTTACTTACATATGGAAATTGGTCCTGTTATCTGTACTGGTTTTATTTGTAGAATTATCAAGAGAAGTGTTTTTAAAGCCCTCTTACACTTCTTTGGAATGTCAAAACCATCCTCAATCGAAGCTAGTAGAATTAACTAACAATTATCCATACTATTATCTTCAAATTAAGTACCCAATGTGTTCTAGGGCCTCTACTCTAGACATCTACTACCCAAAACTAGCTGACTTTAAAAAAATTCAAAAACATTAACAATATAATTATATAAGAAACTGCAAAATAAAAAAAAACATTAATTCAGAAAATAATCACAACCCTATAATTTTACAAATACAAACACAAACATTCTGTTTGTAGCTCTTACTTAAAAAAAAAAAAACCACACACACACGCACACCAAAATATAAGAAACCCCAAACAGAAATTACTTCAGTTCATCGAACAATCACAACCTTAGATTATTAAAAAATCAAAACCCCAAGTTGTAATAAGAACAATTAAAGCCAAAATCAATGATGCATCAACAGTTATTATAAGAAAGCCCTAATTTTTGCCAAAAATTCAGAACGACTGACCTGTTTGAGAGCATTGGCAAACGACACTTTGATTGAGACATTCAACTCATGTCCAGTCTATGAAGTCGAGTAATTCAAGGTGTGTGTGGGACGACTGCACCACCATGCCATAATTCAAAATTTTCCATTAGGTTTCTGTTAGGTTCCATTAGGTTTGTTAGTTTCCGTCGTACGGAAAGGATGGTGATGAGGCTTTCATCCGCCTTCTAATATATGGGTTCTTAAGGAGGGGCTTTTATCCATTAATTACGTTAATGGTCCCAGAACTTTATAATATGAATTGCTAATTAGACCCCTGTCAAATATCATGTGAGGCACACGTGTGTTGATCTAACGGAAAAAAAACTAACGAAATTGGATAAAATGACCAATAGCGTCACAAACTTTATTAAATTGATGACTAGTACTCTTGCCCGTGCCGATGGCACAGCGCCAGTTTGAAAATTTATCAATAAATGAAGCAGATATTATAGAAATGAACTAAAAATATTATTTTCCTAAAAAAAATTGACTTTCAAACGGGGTCTCTTTGCCCGTAACGGAGAGATTAAATTGCTTAAGTTAATATTGATAAAATATACATTCATTTAAAAATTTGACATTCATCAATTTTTAAAAAATTACAATGAGAATTCTTTTAAAAAAATTGAGAGACATTATTTGGAAATTGGTGGCAAAATAATTTTTTATTCAAATATCACGGCCGGTTTCGAATCTGTAATCTCCATCCCAGAAGCGGGTCTGATTAATTGCTGCAATTTGGAATTATTTGCTTCAGTATGATGAATATTCTTGATATAATTCTTAGTAAATTTCAAAAGAAAAGGGAGAGGGAGAGATGGGTAGTTTTTCAACCATAAATACTGAATAATGTGGGGAGTTTGAGAGAGAGAGAGAGAAGGGGTGGTTTATAAACCGCCGTTCACACATGTGAATTTGAGCAGTGATTATGACCGTAAAATCTTCATAAATGAATCGATCTTAACCGCTCTTTATCCTAAATCAATTGCGAGCGTGTTTCCCAAGCTCTATTATAATATAGATTTTTAGGAATTTGGGACGAATTTAGAAAAATGGATAAAGTAGAGGGACGATTTGGGTAATTTGTCCTTTTAAAAAAATATTAACTAAGGGGCATTTTAGGCAATTTTCATTAAATCGTGTTATGTTTGGCATATTTGACGTGTTACGTTTAGCACTTGAAATCTTAATGTAATTTTTCTAGTTGAAGAATGAGAAAAAATTTAGGTGAAACTATGGCCAGTACCTTTTACCAAGTTCACCCCTCATGTCTAACTTTTCTTTTTAATCGCTAAAATCCATTATTGAAATATTTATTCCTAAAATGGCATCATCTCTTTCAACAGCTCCGATCAATACTTTGGGTTCGAAAATCATCATTGTTGTGCAACGAAACGGGGATAATAATATAGATGATGGATCTGTGCTAGGTTGAATGATTTTTCAGTAGGGACGAAAGCGGATGAGGAGGAGGAAAAAGAAGGCTTACACGGAGGAGATGGAAGAAGAAGGTGGAAGACATGGTTTTATTCATTATGATTTTATTTTGCGGTGCAAAATTGGATTAAGTAATTAAAATGTTTATATTGCGGTGCAAATGTTGATTCATCGCAATGCAAAAAATGAATTAGAGATTTAAATTGATGCACGCGGTGCAAATTTGGTGTAATTAAATTATTGTATCGTGGTGCAAAAGTTGATGCATCACTATACACGGAATAAGTGACCTCCGTAGCGCGCGTGCGTTTCATTAAAGGTATCGTAGTCATTTTACCCTCAAAAGTGACTTTTTCCAATTGAAAAAAAAAACACGAGATTAAAGGGGTTATAAACTTGAGAAAGGGGATCAGCCCGTAATTATTCCATTTTTTTTTTCCATGTATCCCCAAGCTCAAAGGCTCAATCCTTGTTTCTAAGCGGAGTAGAATCACAAAAGCAATAGACATGTCCTTGCTAGGAACCAACCTATGACCTAGCTCTTGCAAGGGCCGAAGTAGTATAAGATTTAAAAAAATGGCAAGAATGAAATAGTATATTATTTTTATTACTTAAGAGGAAAGAAATAATATAATTCATCTGTCCCTAAATTATCGTCTTGGTGCACTTAGCGCACGGTTTAAGAAAACACATTTGATTGGATTATTAATATTAGTTTGATGTGTAGTTTACTTTAAAGTCTATGTGTATGTGGCTCATAATTAAAGTATGATGAAAAAGTAAAGGTAAAGTGGTAAAAGTATTATCCTAAAAAGAAAAATGTTTCAAATAAAATAATTATTTTTGAATTGACGAAAAAGGAAAACAGGACAATAATTTGGGGATGGAGGGAGTAAGTGTTAATGTAACCTTTAAAATAATGTTAATGTAACCTTTAAAATATTATAAATGAATCTCATTGTCATGTCCCCAACTTTATCCCAACATGGGACTCAATTTAGAACATGAACACGTGTTATTAAACAATAATCACCAACTATTAGGATAATTAACAAAGACCAATACGACAAGAAATCACAACTAAATATATAACGAGTCTCTAGTTGAGACCATCAAAAGTTTACAAGATCCACAGCTAACTATACAACCAAAAGAAGACTGTTTGTCTTTGACTAACCGATTCCAACCAAACACCATTTGATTATTATTGAGCTCGAGCAATCAACAAAACATATATCTCGAGAATAAGTCAATCACGAGGCTAGGTTACTACAACCCTGGTGTTGAATCTTGAAATTAAAAAGATTTGCTTAAAAACATTCCACTTGATTGTCAGCCAAGAAAAATAGATTATAATTGATCAGTTGAATATCATTTTGTCAGCCACTTATCTCAGCTGATCTATACGTACTTAAACTATGAGTTTATCTTTCCTTATTTGTTTAATCATACACTTATACTAACTCTTTCTCACTTTGTGTTTTTGGTAGATGTCCTGCCATATAATATCTCACAAGATCCTTTGAGATCTTGCCTCTGCCATAACACATTTTCAAATTCAAATGTGTTCCTAATGGGTTGCTTGCAAAGACTATCTATAAATACCCATTGGAAGCATTGGTGAAGACAACAATCTTAACAATTTTTTAAGTCAAGAAACCTGCTACTCACAATCTCTCAGACGTTGTCTTCACAAAAACTTTAGCTAGATATTTCTCATTGAAAATTTCTCTCTAGTTATTGTTTAGACAAAACACTGAGTATTTCATTTCAAATTATTTAAAACTCATTCAGTTTATCTCACGAGTTTGATTGTCTCTCAATCATTCTCCCCAAACACCGGTCTTTTGTTGTACACTGATCCATTAGAGATCAAATAGATTTTTAATAAAATTAGTGCACTTCAAAATCCAAGTCTGACCAACTTGGTAGTGGACGTAGCAGTTTATCTGTGAACCACTTCAACTGATTTGTCAGTCATTTCTTATATTCTTGCAAACTGACTTAACACTTAAGAAGTTATTCAACTGATTAAGTGTCAGCCAGTTAACAATAATTGTTTGCTTACTTGTTCAGTTAACTTGTGTTCGAGTTTCTTCTCTATATTTAGTGATCAAACATTAAAACAGACTTCTTTTGAAAACTGTTGTGTCAGTCAGCTGACCAACTTTCTTCAGCTTAAGGAATTTCAAAAGTGTCAGCCAACTGACCAATTCTTCAGTTGACTGACAAGATCAAGTTTTCCGCTGCCAATATTTTAAGATTTTCACATTAATCCTCAAAGTTTTTAAAGGCTATTCACCCCCCCTCTAGCCTTAACTGTTGCCATCTGGACTTACACCTGGACATATCGTGAAGACTAGAATATCATCCATGGGGTAAAGTTTATAAACGTTCATTATGGTCGTAACAAAGGGGCTAGGTCCGTATAGGGCTCCACAGCTACCTCGCTCTACTCTCCACCCCATGGCAAGTTGGGGCAACCCTAAACTCCATACAAGTGATTGTTCTCGTGGACATGTTGTTCATATAACACCTCTTGGTGTTTAAATCACATTGTTCTTCACTAAACTATTACATGACCATTAAAGTTCACATTTAAAGAATCAATGAGTTATAAAGTAAACTTATTGTTACCACTAACTAGTTGTAATCAACTAATTCAAATAACCAACATGTTGGAAAGATTTAGGTATTCATCTTCACACATAAAAGTCGATCATTGTTAACAGTTAGACTTGCTTCATAGAAACAACTTTTGTGCATTCAAAACAACACCAATTCAACTTTCTTATGCTCATAAACAAGTAAGCAAGTTACACAAACCTCTAGCATAACAATTGAGTAGTATTTATAACATACTTATCAATACAACATCTTCAATTTGCTAATTATATCATGAAACCATGAACAAATATAAGCAAGTAGCTCCCTTACCTATTGAAGATAATTTTCCACCGACAAAATCCAAAGATTATTAGCTCTATATGACCCTCTCGATGAACTCTACAACTTTCGTAAAAGAGATAATAACGAAGGATGAAGTTTAGGTCACAAAACCCTAGCAATTCCACTCAAAAGCCCTTTCTTTTGTGCTCGCTCTCTATCTCACCCTCAACTCATATTTTGGAACTGAAGAGAGGTAGAGGAGGACTCAAACTTGAGTATAAATTTACTGGACGATAAGTAGGAGGTGGCCTAAAACCAGCCCTCACTCAAATGAGTGTCAAAACTCAATTGGTTGATGTTAATTTGAGACTTAAGCTAATTAAACTCTCTTTAACTCTAACCAATTCAACCTACCTTCTAACCTAACTTACTAAGGTCTAAATATATGTTAACTAACTTATTAGATTAGGTTTAAGGCTAACAAATCTGGATTGGAAGTCAAAAAAGAAAGAAAACAACAATTGAAATTGTGACAATAGGATATATTTTAGGATGTTAGTGGCAATCGAATATTATTTTTATTTTAATATGTGTAATAGGTTAAATTTTATCTTTTTAATTAAGTCGAAGTGGGTATCTGTTTTTTACTATTGTTAATTACACACATCTTTCATATGCCTAATCTAACCTTACAACCAACCGTTATCTTGTTTCTCATTCTCAATCAGCTATTATAAAATGAGAGTACACCAATCCACTACATGCATAACTTCCTTATTTTTCAAAGGTTACAATAGCAGTCATCAAACCTGCCTCTTATCAGTCCTAAAGGATGACCATTAGTACCTGGCAAAAACTTGAGTAAGACGGTCTTACGGATATTTTTTTGTAAGATGTATCCTCCTTACCCGACCCACCGTGTATTGGTGGTTGAGTTGTAAGAGAATGAAATTTCGTCGTATGAATAAAGATCCGTAAAGACGGTCTTACATGAAACTTACTCTTAGTACCACAATTATAAATGACGATACACCAATCAATTACTTCTTCAGCTTCCTATCGAAAGTTTACAACTACAATGATACAACTCGTCTCAAATAAACTGTAAGGAACGACCCTCAATACGACCTAGTTATGAACCAATTGATGCATAACTTCCTTTTAATGTAATTTCAACAGATATTACGACAAACAATTCTTCAATTTTTACCAAACTACTTAAAAATTTTGAAAACAAATTAAACGAGAAAAAAAAGGAAGTTTCTACTAATCCAATAGCTAGTTAATAGAGGTTACAAATAATAATTCAACAATCAAGTTTTATTAATTATTGAGGCCTCCTTACATAAACTTTTTGAACTTCAAATGTTACGAGAAGTAGTTATCCACCACTGTCATTTCCATTACTTAACATAATTATACAAAAAGTTAGAAAAGGTCTCAATGCAAGAGCTAAGGGAAAATGCTGACATGAAATTGAGAAAAGGGAAAAAAGAATGTTCAAGAATGAATTAGTCAGCCAATCATGCAATTGAACTACTGCAAAGTAGTGTATAGTGATAAATTAAGGGTTACAACACGTGAAAATGTTATTTATCTTTTGCCCGACCTCTCCCTTTCCCTTTCTTTTTCGTTTCCATTACGTAAGTTCATCTACTACTAGTGATGATGTGGATGATGATATCAAGAACAATTCTAGTGAATTCATGGTGGAGTCCTGAACGACTCAATTGGGTTGTTCAAAGATGAAGCCCCCATCAAGAGTCACATGAAATCCACCAAAAATCTCGATTTAGTTATCAATATGCTTTTTTTACTGTTTTCTCTTTGATTTAAGGTGGGGGCTAATCACACCCCAAAAACTCTCTGCACCCCATTACTCTCAACACCCCACCAAATTTTAAAAAATTCACGCACTACTTTTTACACCCCACACTAACTACCCATTCTACCCATTCTACCCCTTCCCTCTTCTCTCTACTCCATCTCTCGTCCCTCACGTACCAGTTCACCATCTTCAATTTTCATCTTCCCTTCGCTCTCCATCTTCCCTTCCCTTTGCTTCCTCCATGGCTATTGCCTTCCTCCATGGTCGTCGTGTAACACCCATGTACAAAAATATGTGTTAGTAAAAAGAATTGCATGTTTAAATTTGAATCAATGTGCTTATTGTACTTTAGAACTTGATTTACATGTTATTGAGCCCTTATGATTCATTGATTTGGGCTTTGGTTGGCTTTTGGAATAGAATTTGGTCTTTTTGCGAAGTGTTGGCAAAACATGGGTTAATGCGGTCACATTCCCTAGTAGAGCGACCACATTGTAGGAGGCCTATATTGGAGAAGTCCCAGTATCTAATGCACCCGCATCACCTTGTCCAGAGTGGCCGCATTGTAGTGAAGAGACCACATTGTGTTGATCAATGCGACCCCATTGCCCCGTTTTTCATTAAACCAATTTCAGTCATTTACTTTGACAAACAACTATATAACCAATTTTGACCGAGTTGGACCAAGGGAGTGCACTATTTTCAGCCCTAAAACACCTACAAACACACCTAATGAAGGTGAGATTGTGAGATTTGGGTTTTTCTTTACTTGAAGCTTGGATTTAAGGCTCAATCCTTCACCTTTTATGCTTGGAATATTCATCAATCTTGTTCCTCTTGCCAAGGGCTACCATTTTATCTAATTTTTTCTTGCATGCAACAACATTTGAGTTCTTCATTTTAGGTAAGGGACAACTAGCGTATGTTTGTTCATAATACCATGGTATAATTACCTATTGAAGGTTGTTCATGTGAAATCCATGCTAAAATCCATGTTTCCATGTTATGTATAAAATTATATTGTGTTACTTGGTCAAATATTTGTTTGGTGAACTTGTTATAGTGATGATATGAATATTTGATAAATTGTTGAAGGTGTGAATATGAGAATAATAATTGTTAGTTAGAATTTATTATTTTGGAGAAGCAATGAGTTTAATGTATAACTCATTGACTCTCCATAAGTTTTAACTTCATAATTGTATAATAGTCATGAGCACGAATAACATGTATTTCAAAATGTCTCGTATGTGAACAACATGGACAATCAGTATTTGAGAATTGCCTCGTATGTGAACAACATTGGCAATCGGTATGCAAGGATGCCTCATATGTGAATAACATCGACGCCTTATTGAACACCAAAGGGGGTGTTCATGTAAATAACAACAATATAAACAACATTTATGTGGCTAACAATTACTTGTGCATGAGAACAATCAACCATAGGGAGAGTCAGGGGGTACCTCTGACTTAGTCGCGGGGCGGAGTGCAGTGCTAGTTAGCAGCGGAACCCTAACTCAACCTAGAACCCTTAACAATGGTCATGTCGGGCGAATTTCACCAACAATACCTAAGTATCATGACTTGTCTAGGGTTGTGGGGACCTAGCCTCATGATGACATGTGCCCGGGCTGTATAAACTGTCTAGTGGATAAACAGTACCAAATATTGATCAAGATAAACAAGCTTCAACAACAATAGTGGAGTGATAAGGTAAGAAGTGATTTGATCAGAGATGTGTCTCGATCCCATATACTTAATAGTGTTTAATTCCAGCTCTTATGTGTTACTTGATATTAAATTATGAAATGTGTTATAAACTATCCTAATTGTCATCATGGCACGATTTATGTTGCATACATGCATAACATGCATAAGTTTAATATACCGTTATGAGTTTTGACTCACCCTTTATTATTCATTTTCCTTAGATTGCAGTCGAGTTGAGTGACAGCTCGAGTGAAGTGGGAAGTCCTTCGGAGTGCTAGAAGTATATTTCTTTTGCAAGTACTCCTAGTAGTTGTATTATTGTAAGGTTGTGTTGAGAGACATGTAGTCTTGTCTTGTTTTATTTTGTAATGCTTCCGCTTAGTAAACTATATTTGGCTTAGTAAACTCTTGTTGGTTTTGTAAAACTCTTTGTGGTCCTTCGAGACTATTTGTCATGTTAGTCTAGTATTTGGAGTTCTTTCCATCTTGTCTTTTCCATTTGTTTTGGGTTGTGTTGTTAGCGGGTTTCTCACGCCTATCGGGTCCCACGTAGGGAAGGGTTTGGGGCGTGACATGTCGCCTCTCTCACCATCTTCATCTTCATCTTCATCTTCCCTTCTTTTCTCTTTCGAAACCTTAATTACCAATTACCCAACATCAATTTCCCAAATCCCAACTCATGAAACCCCCAAATCAAGCAAGCAATTAAAGGAGATGCAAAATTGGGAGCAAGCAATCAAAGCAATCTTCATCTTCATATGTAAAATTGAGCAAACAATTGCCTCCTCTCGCTCTGTTTCATTGCAAGATTTATCACTTCTTCCTCCTCTCTCAATATGTTTCATCTCCAACTCTCAAACATCTTACTAGAACCAGATGAGAGTGTGCGGCTAGGGTGGTGGACGAATAGACGACCCTTATTCGGGATTAGTTATGCACACACATTGGGGGGGTTCGGTCGGTGTGGTCGCACACAATATGGTGTGTGCCGCCGGGAACATTGAGACTTTCATGGGGCTATATTGTCGTTGCACCCAATGGCCTTTTTGTAATTTTTTCGTGGGGTGTGATTAGTGTAACTCCCAAGAATTACATTCATACTAACTGTCTTTCATATAGTCTCGTTCATATCTTATGCCATGCTATATTGTCTGCTTAATGAGTTATATCATGGTTGCATCTTAACTCTCTTGTTATATGTGGCTTTGCTTGAAATACGTTTGATAAAAATGGTTGTGCTAGATTACATTTCTTTTACTCATATTAATACCCAAAACAATTTTTATACCATAAGCATAAAATTGGCTGATTAATTGAATCATCTTTTAACTTTAAACCCGTTTGAATTTGTTTAAAAATAAGTAGTCATGATTATGGGTAATTAAGCTATATTAGTTCTAATGTTTATTAGTAATGATCGAGATTGATTAATTAGCGTTAAATTATAATAAAATGCTTAATAGTGTGACTCTAGCTTTGAAATCTTAATTTATTTAATATAATTAAAAACTATTGGTGTGTGTTAAGTATAATTAGACTTAAATAAGTTAGATTAATGCTTGTATGAACTATTTAGACTTAAACTTGATTAATTAGCTTATTAGTCTAACTTTTGACCAACCAATCAAGTGTTGACAACTCATTTAAGTGACCATTCACATGATGACACCTCACCCTTATCCATTGACTTATCATTTAGCTGATTTGAGTCATTTATTGATAGACACCCCTTTTTAGTATCTATTTCTTTTCTTCTTCTTTTCCAACCGTGAGTTAAGAGAGAGAGAGGGGGGGGGAGTTCTTGAGATAGCCAAATTAGGGCTTTTACTATGTGAGTCAAACTCAACAATTTCAATCCATACAAGATTTGAGTTCAAATTGAGGACCAAGGTTAGAGCAAGAATCGAGATTTAATCGGTAGAAAATCGTGAATCTAGTAAGTTACTTCTTCCCTTCTAATTATGTAAAAGTTTCACATGTTATATTAGTAGTATACCATGCTATCGTGTGATTTCTCATGTTGACTATATACGAACTAATATTCTCCTCCATATGCGGGTAATTAGGGTTCCCCCTTAGGGTTTCGGATGCCGCCTGATCTTGTTACTCTGGACACTGATCTGGCCAACCATGTTTTTGGTCCCCCAACCCAGGTTGTTATGCATGTCCCCCCTGTTCGTCCTATGTCATATGGGGACATGGTTGCCAACCAAAACAAGATGTTGCTTATGCTCATCCACATCTCCGACCCTTATTAAGTAGTGTTCCTATTCCTCCTCATCCTTCTGTTGTTGTTAATGAGCGGTCAGGGATTTTGTTTACACATGCTGAATTAGAGGCCGCTGAAAAGCAATTTGCTAATACCATTATTTTGAAGTTTTTGGTTTGTAGGCCCACAATGAATGTTATTCGATAGCACATATCAAAAGAATGGTAGTTGTCAGGTAATTTTGTGGTTAGGTTATTAGATCCACATCATGCTATGGTAGATCTCACCACCAATGAAGACCTAATTAGGGCTCTCTCCAAGGAATCACATATGATTAATTCTTGCATGTACAGGTCCTTCAGATGGTCGTCTGATTTAAGGTTAAGCACAAGGTGGCGGTTTGGGTTACGTTGTTTTGCCTACCTTCACCTTTCTACATTCCCTTGTTGTTGCTACGCATTGATAATGTTATAGGGTGATTTCTCCGAGCGGATGATCGCACGCTTAAGTTGTCTTATCCCATGTACACCTGTGTATGTATTGAGGTGTATGTATCTTTAGCTTTGTCGGATAAAGTTTGGATTAGGCTGACAAAGAAGTAAGGGTTTTGGCAAGCAATATAATTAATTGAAGGAATGCTTAAGTATTGTGATGGATGTGGGTTCCTAGGTCAGATAGAGGATGAATGTAGGAAGAAAACGTGTGAGGATAATCGTGTTTTGAAGCTGAAAGAGTATGGTAAAGTTCATATTCTGGAACGACTTAATGGGGGTATGATATTGGATAAGAAAAACGAGGGGGTCAATGTTAATCCTTCAGTTGTACTTAATCCAATGGGGCAACGATGGAAACCGATGAATGAGGAGGGGTAGACTTCAGATGCTGAGAATGAGGAGGGTTTAGTCAAAAGATAAGAGGTCATTGAGGTATTGGATGAATCTCAGAGGTCGTTATTGCAAAACAATCTTCTTAGGCTTCGGGTTGTAATATAGCACGTCATGTGCATGGTGCTGAAAATGGTGCATGTGGTGAGGTCTTGGTGGAAAACGAAGAAATGTTTAAGGAAGTAGAGTCGATACTACTTAATGGAGAGTAGGTTGGCTTGTGACGTTTGACATGACGGGTCTATACCTGACAGCAGGTGAGTAGGCACGTGGTCTGCCGTCGGTTGGGAGTCCAACTAATGATGGGTTATGTCTTTTCGTGGCCGTCTTCAATGTTGGGCATGGATCGTGTGTTTTTCGATGGCTTCACACACTGGACAAGGAATTTGGTGTCCGTGTATTCCAAATTTCGGGTCCGCTGCTTATAAAAGGAAAAAACCTTCTCCCCTTGCCTCTTTTACGAATTCTTCAGATCTCAAGCCAATTTTTTCTTTTCTACTTTGGCGCCTCAAGCATTTTTAGCTCTTAGTGTTAACTATAATATGGCACTACAGCAAAAATGGGCTTTCACAACATTTGTTGCACACCATTTTTGAAAAAGCGTTGTAATTGATATATTTAACACAATGTTTGTTTATATTGAAAACGTTGTCAATTACTTTTTTTTTTATGTTTTTACAACGTTTTAAAAATAACTGTTGTGCTTACCCTTTTAAATAACAACGTTTGGACTGTTACGTTGTATTAAACATACAATGTTTTGCTAAAAAACATTGTTAAAGCCTCTCACAATCCCTAGCACAGTTTTATTTAAAATGTTGTAAAATCCAACCCACCCAAAAAAAAGACACGACATAATTTCCCCACGCACTTGAATCTTTTCCCCGCAATTACATTCAAAATACTGTCAGTAAGCCTTTTCTCTTAAGCTCTCTGTTCAATCTTTCACATCAACAAGCTCTTTCTCTCAAGCTCTCTCTTCAATCTTTTGCATCAACAACGTAAGTCCAAAGATTTCAATCTAACTCTCATTAAAAAAAGCATGCTGATCCTTCTCTGTTTCTATTCCCCTTTCACGCAAATTTTGTAGGAAGAATTGTGGGTTTTGTATCTGCGATTAGGGATTGTTCGGTCCCTTGAATTATGGGTTCATCTGGTTAGCACCTCTCTTTCCTTATCTAATTTGTGCCCTAAACCATGAAACTATGCCCTAATACATAACATATGCGGCTCTGCCCTAACATTTGACTATGTAACTATGCTCTTATTGTGACTACCCGACCCGGACCCCAATGAGGAATCCCGAGTTGGTTGGCTTGGAACTAACACGAATAGCGGACAAGCACTTGCTTAACAATGGTGCAAGTCGAATAATCGAGCTAACAAGCTCTAAACAAGAATGTAAAGTCGTACTAGAAATACAGGTCAACAAAAATCAAATATGTGGAAGCAATAATGGAGTAAAGCCATGAGCTAGAAAGCTCGAAACTTAAAGAAATGGATCCAAGCGAGACAATTGTCTCAAGAGGAGAAATCAAAACTCATGTGCCGCAACATTTCAGACACGAAACAAAGCCATCGGCAACTCCATGTCGACGTTTCAACAAGGACCCAACCTAATTAAAGCAATCCCATCAACGGCTAAAGCATACCGAAGGGAGAACCAACAACTAGAAGCCACGAGCTAAGACATGCTCGAGAAACAAAATGAGTAAGAGCTAAATCATTGCTCGTCAGAAGTCTAACAAAACTAAATTAATTTCTAGAGATGATGAACTAAATACCCATCCAGTTACATGACACATGTCAGCTCAAGAATACCACAAGTTTAAACATATAGAGTACTCATAATGCTACCCAACATACGTGGGATTTATATAATCCTATACAGTGTCCTTGACATCACAAAGTCCGAATACATCCGAGCTCGAGCAAGAAAAGAGTTACTTCCCCTTTTGCCATGTGTGTAATTTGTTCAAGCACCTTTGTGAACCTCTCAACGTAGCTATTGGAGGTTTCGTTGGATACATGTACGATTTTGCAGAGATCAAAACATCTTTTTGATAGGGAACCGGCGGAGCCGAATTCAACCAAGAACTTATCCCTTTAGTTCGTCCATTGCGTGATGCATCCTTGTGGGAATTTCCCTAGCCAGCTGTAGACACCTCAATTTCGTACCCCTGATATGTGACATGACATAAAATATCAAGACCTGTTAAAACATTAACAAATGTCAAGTTACAGGGTCAAAATTGCAAAAGGACAAAGCGAGGATGCTTAAAGGACAAATTAGGGGACTAAAGTGTCAAAAAGAGGCTAACTTTGAGGTTTAGGCATGGCTCCCAAAGGGTTTGGGCATGGCTCCCAAACCTCAATAGGTTGGTGTGACAGCCCGACCCGGACCCCAATGCGAGATCCCGAGTCGTGCCGTCCAAATAATCAATAACACAAGCATGCATAAGTAGGATTATAAAATTCATGTGGCGCAACATCGCATGCAAACAACAACTCGGCTACACTTGGCCGGAAAAGCAACCTAAAATAAACAAGTCATCGGCGTTACAGTAGGAACAACAACTACTCCTACAATTATTAACACATGCTTATAATAACCTCAACGGCCACAACACGGAGACAACAACAACAACAATTAAACGAGCTTTAGCGAAGAAAACCGTAGTGAACCATACACATATAAACAGGCTCGACTTATAAGTCGGCATACCAAAAGATTACAAGTGTTAAGCAGTTAAGTTACAACAACATCAAAAACCCCAAGCCAAGTCTACATGACTTGCTTCCCAACGTCCTTTCCAAAATAAAAGATTAACTAACAAGTCCAAAAGATCAACCTTGAAGTTACAAACAACCAAACGAGAACAAAGCGAGTCTATCCCGGACCGTCTCCTCGGCTCGGATCTAAGGAAAGACAAAGCAAACAAATAGGGTAAGTCGAAAGACTTAGTAAGTTACTACAATACATGTTCAAGTTATAGCATGACATTTATCTCAGTTATAATACATGATCATCATATAGCACGTAGCACATTGTTCACATAAGTGCGGAATTTAAATCATACAAGTAGGATATGATATAGTCACGGCAGCTTCGTAGCTCGCAAAACATTACATATCGGTTCGTGCCATCGATGTTATGTGAATTCATCGACTTATACGAGAATCCTCTCGATCTAGATAGCAAGCCAATGCGGCACTTAAGCGATACGGCAAAGGGCTACTTCCCCATCGGCCCCTGGTGGGTGTGTGAAGTCCGGCGCGAGCGATCCATACATAGCACGAATCCCATAATTCGTGAAGGCGTGCATCGTCCACCACGACTTAGATAAACAAACTAAATAATGCCAGCTGGACTCAATGTGATGCACAAGTAGGTATTTACTTGACTAAACCAATTAAGGACCGAATTCGACAAGAGCGAACTCGACCAACCAAGTAGGGTATTAATCTCTACTATAAAATCATATCAAGGCAATTAAATTGCACAAAACCAACCTTTCATAAAAACTTGTTATAAACAATCAAACCAAGCTCATACTTGAGTAAACCAAATCAAACGGTGACCAAACTTCGTAGGGATTGAAACTAGAGTTCAACACGTTCAAATATTCCCTAGAGTCGACTCCGTTGAGTCTTTGCTCTAAATTCCCAAATTTGGAGAAATTGAAGCTATGTGCTTCATAACCCAACCTAGGTCATTTCTAGGTTCAACAAGTTATTAAAGTCACCAAGGCAATGCAAAGTGATTCATGTATATCATAGAGTCCAAAATTGAGGATATAACACATAACACCTTAACAACATTTCAAGAAGGCATAAACTAGGGCATTCACATATATCAATACTTCCATGACAAATATAATACATGGCTTTAACATGTTCAAAACCTTAAATAGACAAGATACAAGAGTTTATAAACTTTCATAGGCAAGAAACCAACCTATACATGCTCCTAACAAGCTCAAAATCTCAACATACAAGAAGATAGCATAGGAAGCATACATGTGCCCTCATTGACCTCAACCACCATAGGCTTTGTTTCCTTAGGGTCAATGAGAACTAAAGGAAAAAGATGAAGAAGAAGGTAACTTACAAGTTATACACCAAAGAAAGCAAATGAAGAAACCAATCGGATGGAAATGCTCCTCTTCTTGAGCTCTACAACTTTAATGAAGGTAGCTTGGGCAAATGATGAATGGATGATGAAGACCAAGGGATCAGCTCCAAGAAGCCATGGATGAGCTAGAGAGAAGATGAAAATTCGTTTTTGGAAGAGAACTCAGCAAATGAGGATGAAAGGAGCTGATTTGTGGCTTATAAGAGGTCAAAGGGTGAGTGGGACAAGTGTCAACAACTTGTGGTCCCTTTTTAAATCTGATTTGTGGCTTAATGATCCACTAATGAACTCTTAACTCAACATTAAAAACTAGTTAGGGATGTTAGGACTTAAGTGGGAAGGGTTAGGGAGGTTTAGGATAGGTTTAGATATGGGTTCAAGGGGTACAAATCGTCCAATTCCGAAACAGGAGAAAATAATCCCGTAGCGAGCAGCGGTGAGGCGGGCGCCTCACCCAGGCCATGCGGCCGCCTCAACTCGAGGCTCTCCTCAAGTTCGCACCACTCTCCAATTGCTCCCTGCATTTGAGGCGGGCGGGCAGGTGCCATGCGGCCGCCTCGGCCAGAACCTCTAAAACTTGATCTAAACTTGATCTAAATGGTCCCAAACTTTTGGGCAACCATTCTAAGGTCTAACCCTACTCAAAACAAGTCGGAAACGCACCCGAACAACCCCCGGAACAAGATAGAACAAGGTTCAAACCACGCGACGAATGAACGACGAATCAAACTACAATCAAACACCAATCAAACTAGGATATCTTGGACATGAAAAAGGTTTGTTTCAACATGATTAAGACCTGAATACAAAGCCAAGAACTCAACGAACACTTAAATGCGTCGAAATAGAAGCAAATACGAGCAACGAGAGGAATCGCTAAGGCCAAATTCGATTAAACCGGCGATTCAACAAACAAGTTTATATGATTCAAAACATGTTATGGACTTCTAAAATGACTTATGAATGATTCTAAAACATTTATATACCAAGTAAACATGCTCACAATCAACCAAGAAAGTATAAAGACAAGCATACAATGCACATGCAAGATTACGGGGCGTTACAATTGGAGCCCAAACTTCATTCCAAATTTTGTTCATGCTACGATGCTGCGTATGAAATGCAAATTTTCAAAAGCGATGCAACTGATTGAAACGAAGAAGGTTTAGGCGTGGCTACCTAAAGGTTTGGGCATGGCGCCCAAACCTCCATTGGGTGGCGCCAAACCCTATCTCCCTTGTTCATTCAAGTTTTTTGGTAAAATGCAAGCGGTTGTTGGTACGACGCATACACCGATTGATGCGGTTGATAAAATTTCAAAATTCGGCGATGTCTTAGCCTCCTCCTATAAATAGAGGTGTCCGGCTCCTTCATTCAGCGCAATTCATCCAGTAAAATTTCTCTCTCTCGTTGCGAAGAAATAAATAGATAGATCACCCACAAAGCCTCGAAACCACGCCAAACCTCAGCTAAACACAAATCCAACCGGTAGAAGTGTACCTTAGCCCCCGGCTAGGTATCCACCCTTTTTCCCGGTCCAAAAATCGTGGATAGAGCGGGTTGCTGCCGATTTAAAGGTCAAAATAGCCCGATGGTAAAGCTTTACTACGCCCCAAATTTGCCCAATTAGCCTTTTCGGTCAAACAAACACCGAAATAAGCAGCGGTTACCCCCGATCCGAGGCCGAAAAGTAACTTTGAGGCGATTCTGCCCAAATTCACACAACACACAACTTCAACCGGACGGACCCGAGAAAAAAAGAATCTCTCTCCACGAGGACAGAAGCGAAACACACCCCTACGCCGTTTGTAAGCTTTTATTGTTGAAATCTTTTATTTCTATGTAATAATATTATTTCCAGTCCGGCCCAATGTAAATATATAAGCAGTTGTGCTGCCCGGATTTTATTAGGAAATAGTACTAAATGTAGCCGTTATTATGGCAAAATATTTTTAGATAAGTTTGTATTTATTTACTTTATTTATTCAATAAAGTCTTTATTTGTAAATGTATTATTTCGGTCGGTTCAATATCAAAATATAAGCGATTATCTTTGCCCGGATTTTATTAGGAAATAATACTAAAAAAGAGCGTTATAATGGCCAAAATTTTTATTTTTAAATGTATGCGTAATTATTGGAAAGAGGCAATTTGCGAGTCCGTAAATAATGTGGCCACGAATGTGTATCGTTTAATTTTCCCTTGTCAAAATAAGACCTTATTTATTTGCTAAGTAAATGTGACAATAAGCATACTTGACAAAAACGTTCGAGACCGAAAGGCGAGTTGGGTGCCTAGCACCTTCCCAACTCGTAACTTAGCCTCAGAACCCGCTTTCTAAAATCTACGGTTTTCTTTTACGGTTTTCCTTTATTTTTGCCTTAAAATAAAGGTGGCGACTCTAAAACATTTTGGATCCAGTGGGGCCTCGCAACATCTTTCTTTGCACTTTCACGTTCTCCCCTAAACAAGGGAGAATGGGAATGGAAAGGTGATGTATTCCTATGTCCTGGTATCCCCTAAACAAGGGATAACTTGACGTAGAAAACCCAAAGCACTCATAGTGATCCAAAATAGGCCATAAGGCTATTTTCATAAAATTCATAGTGGGGACGTCGCAATATTCTTTCTTGCACTTCTCTATTTTCCCTGAAAGATAAAGGGGAGAATGGGAATGGAAGAGTAATGCATTCCCATATCCTGTTATCCACGAAATAAGGGATAACTTGACATGGAAAACCATAAGTTCCCATATTGGATACAAAATTCACTCAAGGCAACCGAGGCACATTCCAACGTGCTAATATAGACAGCACTCCTCTCGCACTTTGGATTTCGTCTTCCCCTAAACAAGGGAGGGTGGAACGAGAGCAGTGGTGACGTATGCGCACCCCATCAAGGGCGCGGGCGCGGCACATTTCCGGGAACCTCACAGTGGCGACTCTGCTGGGGAAGTTGTTTTATTTTAAATAAAATGGAGGGCTAGACTCGTAAAATAAAACTTTTTTTTTGTTTTTATTTGTTTCTGGCTGCAGTATGCTTGTCATATTAATTTACGCATTTGAATAAAGTGTTCCCATTACGTGGCCATATTTGTGGATATGATCCTCCATCGGCGGCAGATCTCGTTCGATACAGGCATGTTTAAGAGTATAAAAAAATATATACATTTTGTAAAAAAAAATATAAATATATATATATATATATATATATATATATATATATATATATATATGTTTTGAACTTGCTCATTTTTTTTTGATATATATATATATATATGTCCATATACATGTGTCTGTACTATTTACATATATATATTATGTGTAATACTATCCGGGCAGCACAACAAAAAGGGCTGGGGCTTCTTTCAAAAAAAAAAAAATCTTTTTATTTTCAGCCTTATATTATTTTATTCTGCTTCATCTTCATTCTGCAAAATATACATATGTATATATATACATATATATATATATATATATATATATATATATATATATATATATATATATATGCATTCATGCTGTCATTTTTATTTTGGGGATTAAGACCCATTTTCTAAAAATAAATAGATTCCCCACTTTTCTTTCTATTTCTTGATGGTATGCTTGCTTGCTCGCGCTTAAGTTAAAAAGCCGAGAAAATCCATACACAACAGCAAGACAGGCCATATCAATTTTATTTTCTATTTCTATATCTGAAAAAAAAAAAAAAAAAACTCTTTTTGCCTTTTAGATACCGCACACACGCGCACATGCATATAAATATATTCCGAACTGCTACCCTACACCATGGCCAGCCTACCCCCTGCATAAACCAACGTTAGACTGCATATAGAGTTTTAGGACACTTCAAGACCGACCGGTTTTTGCATTTTAAATTATGGGTCAGCCCAGTCAAAAAAAAAAATGTGCGCAAGTCAAACAAAAAAAATGTGCGCAAGTCAAAAAAAAAATTTGTTTCAAATTCAAAATCTCTATTCTTTCAAATTCAAAATTCAAAATTCAAAAAAAAAAAGATTAGCAAAATGAAAATTTCTCTGCCAGAGTTGAACTACGATGACCTGAGCCTCGAAATGAGGAACGTAGGCAGCCTCCGGGTTCGGTCAAATGCTTTGATTTACTCTTCAAAAATCATTTCAAAAAAAAGAAGGGGAAAGGTTTTTTTTCTATGTGTTGTCTTTTGTTTCCCAAAACATGTAAAGACAGGAAATCCCCCTCACCATCATTTTCAATTGTCATCACCAGTTGATAAGTGCATCAGTCATTCTTGATTCAAAAAAAAATCAGTAAGTCTTACTTCGAGATGTTAAGGTCTGTCACTCAAAAAAAAAAATGCAAAAAAATGATGCAAAAAAAAAGAAAAAAAAAAAAAAAAAAAAAAAAGACCGATAGGGAGCCATAAAAGAAAGGAGAGCTGGAAAAGCCAAGAAGGCAGAAAAATCTGGAAAGGCAGGAAATCCAGAAAAGGCCGACTCCTGGATCATAAGCAACAATTCAAGACTAGGGGCTTTCAAACCCAGGGGTATCTCTTTGCCCATATTGATGCCTACGACCCATCCTTGCAGAGTGTGCTCACCAGTCCATTTGGTCTCTGTTCTTTCAAAAGTCCAATCATGTCCTCAGATCGAGCTTTGCAAAGGTATCTATCTATATTCGAATCTGATAAATTCTTACTAGCTTGTCGAGTCTTCTTCTTGATCTTTGAGCACATATAGCCAAAGTATTTGTAAAAAAAAATTTGACGAGTCGACTCGTGTAAAAACATGATAAAACTACACGGGTTGATAATGAGTCATTTCAAAATATGGGCCCACAAACCATTAAAAAATTTGTTCGATGAAGCAACCTTTCTGTCTTGGTGAAATGTCATCTTCGACTCATTGCGACCGAGCTATTAAATGGCACACTAGGGGCTTCCAACCATACACCAAACCTCTTCCAAATACCTGAACAAATCCACCATACACCAAAGTCTAACCATCCCTAAGATCCAACTTCCCAAAACTGGGGCTGCTTCACCCTTATATATACATCCACCAAGAGTGACAACCTTCTTTTGTCCCAAAAGAGAGCAGACAGATATCTCTTCAAGCACTCTCCAAAATTGCTCCGAAAGGTCAACAAAAAAAGAAAAAAGAAAAAAAAAAGCCTCTCTTGAGAGATTTCCTCAAAATTTCTCTCACAAAAAAAAAGAAAGAAGAAGAAAAAGAAAAAGAAAAAAGAGAAAAAAAGACCCTCTCCTGAGCAATTTCCTCCAAATCTCTCTCTTGCAACAAAAGAAAAATACCAATCACTCTTGGACCACCCCATACCCCACAACCAGGTCCAAAAGACCAACTTTCTATCCAAACCCACAACCTAAAAAGCCAGCCAATGGTCCCTTCGGACCGCCTTTCAAAAAAAAATAATAATAATACACACAAATCCACAGCCCAAAATACATTTGAATCAAAGGCCAACCAAATCCTCAACCCTAAAACTAATCCATCCCAAACACTTAAACACTACACCCAAACCTAGTTGCAACCTATAGCTCTGTTTCAATCGGTTGTAACGTGATCTGGATCCAGGACAGAACTCCTTGCTAAAGACACATGAAATTATCAAAAGATAAATGTTAAGTAGGGTCCATGAAACTCATGATACTTGGCGATAAACTCTGGATCATGACTCTTCTTTTTGTCCATTAGAGTCATCCTCTTTCTCTGAGCATACTCATTTCTATCTCCCACAAAAGTCTCTCCAAATCGAGTTTGTATGGGGCTATCCCTAGTTAATTTCTCCTGGAAAATTCCCGTCATGCAAAATTTGGTTGATCAAATTCATCATGGGGCTTCTCCCGCCAAACTCATGGGATACATAAAGACTCATCCTCTCCAGAAGCAGCTGTCATTTCCATTTCTGCCTGAAGAAACGAAGAAACTACAAAGGCATGATCCTTCGAAAACAAGCGGCTTATCTTCACATGCATTGAAAGACTGGCTCCCTATAAGGTAAAAGCTCGCTAGGTTGAAAACCCGAAAGGGCGGCCTAGGCAAAAGTTAGAGCACAAAAAAAAAAAAGCAAAGCAAAGAAAAAAGAAGTGGCCCCTCTGAGGCATCGATTAGTAGGATTTACTAATTTTCTGATTGAATTCCTTTCTTGAATGATGCACTAGTCAAAAGACCAAAAAAAAAAAAAAGCAACCCGAAACTTCCTTCACCTTCATCTCAAATATCACCATCAACTCCCGTACACCTAACCCTCCAAAGCCAACTAAAAGTCACATCTCAAGCTCTCATATTGCATTTCCATCACATTGCCTTATCCTGTCTTAACAATGTTTAAGAAACAGATGACACACGTGCACATTTAAAAGTCCTTTCTCTAAGAAAAAAGAAAAATTACATTCGCATGCTTGTATCTTTTGCTTGCATCTTTCTACTGCATCTTATCAGGTCTTCTGCCACATCGGCCTATGAATGATCTGCCAGCATCTCCAAAGGATCACCTCCCAAAGATCCTCCACAGCATCATCAAAAGTGACAAAAAGGAAAGCTCATATCCCCAGCAAGTCAGCCGCCAGACAAGCAGAAAAGTCAGAAAATTCAGCGGCAAAGGTAAGCCCCTTTCCTAAAAAAAAAAGAAAAAAAATAATAAAAAAATTCAAAAGCTTTCCCCATGCTGGGGAAAGCCCATTTTCAAAAATTCAAAAAGCTTTCCCTATGCTGGGGAAAGCCCATTTTCAAAAAGTTCAAAAGCTTTCCCTATGCTTGGGAAAGCCCATTTTCAAAAAGTTCAAAAGCTTTCCCTGTGCTGGGGAAAGCCCATTTTCAAAAAAATTCAAAAGCTTTCCCTATGCTGGGGAAAGCCCATTTTCAAAAAGGTTCAAAAGCTTTCCCTATGCTGGGGAAAGCTAATTTAAAAAAAAAAAAAAGCTTTCTGGGGAAAGCTTTCATTTTCAAAAAGTCTTTTTGGGGAAAGCCAATTTTCAAAAAGTTCAAAAGCTTTCCCTGTGCTGGGGAAAGCCCATTTTCAAAAAAGATTACGTTTTGGATGCAATGGATATTGCATTTTGTTTTGTGTCGACGCAATGGATATTGCGTTTTGTGTCGTGATGTAATGGATATTGCATCTATTTTCCGTTTTAATGCAATGGATATTGCATTTTGTTTTGTGTCGACGCAATGGATATTGCGTTTTGTGTTGCGATGCAATGGATATTGCATCTGTTTTCCGTGTCGACGCAATGGATATTGCGTTTTGTGTTGCGATGCAATGGATATTGCATCCATTTTCTGTATTAATGCAATGGATATTGCATTAAGTTTGTGTCAACGCAATGGATATTGTGTTTTGTGTCGCAATGCAATGGATATTGCATCCGTTTTCCGTGTTAATGCAATGGATATTGCATTAAGTTTTGTGTCGACGCAATGGATATTGCGTTTTGTGTCACGATGCAATGGATATTGCATCCGTTTTCCGTGTTAATGCAATGGATATTGCATTAAGTTTTGTGTCGACGCAATGGATATTGCGTTTTGTGTCGCGATGCAATGGATATTGCATTTTGATATGTGCTTTTTTCACTAGGTTGTAATGGATATTACAACTATCTTTCCACATAACACTTGTTTGCATTTGGTTGTTTGTTTCGGCTTGAGGCCGAACTACGTTTGGTCTGATTCCTTTTATTAAGGGATACGTAGGCAGCCTACATTAGTAGGTCCGACCATCAGAGCATTCAATTTGCATATCTGCTTAAAAGCTGCGATAACTGCTCGCTATAATTGACTAAAAATGTCTAGGATATGGAGGTTTGATAAATTGTTGCATTATAACTGCTACCTGCATATTTCTCCCTCGTTTTGAAATGAAACGAAATTGGAGAGTCTATTCTAATCAACGATGTTCGTCTACTCGATAGCGGGTTACAGTAGACTCCATCGTTGAAGGGCTCTGTAGACACCCCAATTTCGTACCCCTGATATGTGACATGACATAAAATATCAAGACCTGTTCAAACATTAACAAATGTCAAGTTACAGGGTCAAAATTGCAAAAGGACAAAGCAGGATGCGCAAAAGGACAAATTGCAGGGACTAAAGTGTCAAAAAGAGGCTAACTTTGAGGTTTAGGCATGGCTCCCAAACCTCTATAGGTTGGAGCCCAAACTTCATTCCAGCCACTGTTCATGCTACGATCTGCCGCAAAATGCAAATTTTCAAACGCATTGTACAACTGATTGAAGCACAGAAGAAGGTTTAGGCGTGGCTACCTAAAGGTTTGGGCATGGCGCCCAAACCTCCATAGTGGCGCCCAAACCTATCTATCTCACTGTTCATTCAAGTTTTTGCCGTAAATGCAAGCGGTTCGGCGGCGTACAACCCGATTGATGCGGTTGATAAAATTTCAAAATTCGGCGATGTCGGCCTCCTCCTATAAATAGAGGTGTCGGCTCCTTCATTCACGCTCGATTCATCAGTAAAATTTCTCTGCGTCTATGTTTGAAGAAATAAATACCGATAGATCACCCACAAAGCCTCGAAACCTGCCAAACCTCCGCTAAACACAAATCCAACCGGTAGAAGTGTACCTTAGCCCCCCAGCTAGGTATCCACCCTTTTTCCCCGGTCCAAAAATCGTGGATAGAGCAATTGCTCTGCCCGATTTAAAATGCCAAAATAGCCAGTAGTAAGTCGTTACTCTGCCCAAATTTAGCCTTTTCCAGTCAAACAAACAACGAAATAAGCAATTACCCGCCCGATCCGGCGAAAAGTAACTTTCGAGCGATTCTGTTGCCCAAATTCACACAACACACAACTTCAACCAGACCAGAAAAAAAGAATCTCTCTCCCTGAGGGACAGAGCGAGCACACCCCTACGCCGTTTGTAAGCTTTTATTGTTGAAATCTTTTATTTCTATGTAATAATATTATTTCGATCCGGTCCGCCAATGTAAATATATAGCGGTTGTCTTTGCCGGATTTTATTAGGAAATAGTACTAAATGTAGCCGTTATTATGGCAAAATATTTTTAGATAAGTTTATATTTTATTTACTTTATTTATTCAATAAAGTATTTATTTGTAAATGTATTATTTCCGGTCCGGTTCAATATCAAAATATAGCGATTATCTTTGTCCGGATTTTATTAGGAAATAATACTAAAAAGCCGTTATAATGGCCAAATATTTTTAAATGTGTCCGTAATTATTGGAAAGAGGCGAGTCCAGTAAATAATGTGGCCACGAATGTATCTGTTTAATTTTCCCTTGTCAAAATAAGACCTTATTTATTTGCTAAGTAAATGTGACAATAAGCATACTTCACCCAAAAACGTTTCGAGACCGAAAGGCGAGTTGGGTGCTAGCACCTTCCCAACTCGTAACTTAGCCTCCGAACCCGCTTTCTAAAATCTACGGTTTTCTTTTACGGTTTTCCTTTATTTTTGCCTTAAAATAAAGGTGGCGACTCTAAAACATTTTGGATCCAGTGGGGCCTCGCAACATCTTTCTTTGCACTTTCACGTTCTCCCCTAAACAAGGGAGAATGGGAATGGAAAGGTGATGTATTCCTATGTCCTGGTATCCCCTAAACAAGGGATAACTTGACGTAGAAAACCCAAAGCACTCATAGTGATCCAAAATAGGCCATAAGGCTATTTTCATAAAATTCATAGTGGGGACGTCGCAATATTCTTTCTTGCACTTCTCTATTTTCCCTGAAAGATAAAGGGGAGAATGGGAATGGAAGAGTAATGCATTCCCATATCCTGTTATCCACGAAATAAGGGATAACTTGACATGGAAAACCATAAGTTCCCATATTGGATACAAAATTCACTCAAGGCAACCGAGGCACATTCCAACGTGCTAATATAGACAGCACTCCTCTCGCACTTTGGATTTCGTCTTCCCCTAAACAAGGGAGGGTGGAACGAGAGCAGTGATGTCCCGCATCCGCACGTACGCGCACCCCTATCCAAGGGCGCGCGGGGCGCGGGAGCACATTTCCCGGGAACCTCACACCAGCTTTGGGCTTTTCCTTGCACCGCCCCAGAAAAGGCCTTCATCTTGAATGCCTCACAAGAGATCACCAATCCGACGTGAGCTTTAAACGAACGAAGCCAGTCACCCGCTTGCTCGCTCTGTAATTTCCAGAATGTTTTTCAAAGTTTGGGAAGGCGGTGCCTTGTTTGGGAGGTGTGTTTTTTATCTAATCTGCGAAAGGACTGTCTTCTAATCGTATCATGTCGTCTGGGCGGCGACCAGATTCCCACACTTTCATCCTCCTTTGGAGGGATGCTAAGGCCTCGACAGCAACTATAACCAGGGCGACCATAGATTGAACCACTGATAGTTGTAGAGCGACCACAGGTTGTGCATCGGCTGGTTCTTGATCTATTGTAAGCTCACTCCGAGTTCGCCAACTGCCGGGCTATGACTCGGCGACCACGTTGTGATCTCGTGAGTATGAACACTCAGCGCCCTATTGTAGCTACTACTTTTTTCATCCCGATTTTTTGCACTCCTGTGCTCACAGTCATTGCGACCAAAAGGCACATTAATTGGGATATTAGACGGTTGCCCAATTGCTAAACGTGCTCGGTGCGAGGCATGGCCTCATGCACTCGACGCCTAAGTAATGTTGTTTCGGGCACTGGTAGAAGGTAGTTTAGGTAGCAGTTGTTCCTCTATGGGAACCATTGATTTTCCCAATGCGGCCATCTATTGATTAAGGATATACATCCTATTTAAATATTGAGCCTAGTTTTGCAGAGCCAGGGCTTAGGCCTACTCGTTAAGTTGGACGACTTTTGTTGCCTGGGTAGTCCGGGCAGCTTCCCGACGTTAATTGAGATGATCCATCGGCTTAATAGAGTTTACCCACTACTGCTGCAGTTGATCTCGCAAGTCCATCATCGGGCCCTCTTGGTGGTGGGTTGTATGTGCAAGATCCACCCCTAAGTCTCCTTGGGGAAGGATGTTTTGTCATATGGATGTTTGTTGGAGGGAAAGCTACATGTTAGTCATTATTCCCCTGGCTAATAGAGGGAGACCGGTTGGGAGGATGACCCTGGGAATTGCACTCACTAGAGGCTAGTGTAGACACCCCAAATTCTTACCCATAATTTTTAAATATCCTAAAAGTATAATTTATAAGTTATAAATAACTCTCATGATCTTATTGACTCTGTCCTCTCCCCTAATCGATTTGCTTTGCTTAGTGAGGATAATGATATTGATTGAGCCGATATGGAGGAGGATTCTGGTAAGGAGTCATATAATGAACCTAAAAATACCACCAACACTCATTTTATGGAACACTTCCATCTAGATACTTCTATCCCTATACCTATGAGTATCTACAAAAGGAAACACAATATCTCGCCTCCATCTGAGACGCAAGGTCCAAGACGCAAACTTCCAATACCATCTCTCATGACTGTTAATCTCCTCTTTTGGAACATTCGTGGGATTGGTAATGATTCCTCTATTAGTCGTTTAAAGAGACTTATTAAGCTTCATTAATATCTCTTTTCTTTCCATTTCTGAACCTATGATTGATTCCATGCAATTATTACGTATAGCTAAATGATTAAAATTTCGCTTTTGTTTTGCTAACGCTAATAGTTCTATATGGCTCTTCATCAAAGCCTCTTTTTCTTGTTCTCTCATTCGTGATGCTAGGAAGCAACTTACGGTTCAAGTCAAACACTTCCAATGGCAAACTCCTGTTATTATCACGTGTGTCTATGCTAGCTGTGACACTTCTACTCAGCAAGAGTTATGGTCTAAAATTGTGGACATGGGAGTTGAGCTTAGCTATCTTCCTTTGCTTGTGGGCGGTGACTTTAATATTATTTTATCTTCGGAAGAGAAACTTGGAGGTAATGGTTGGGATCGCAACGGTGCTTTTGATTTTCATTCATGCATTTCAGTTTTGGGTTTAAATGATTTGGGTTACTCGGGCAGTAATTATACCTGGTGGAATTCTCGAGATGGGCATGCCTCTATCTTTCAACATCTTGATCGTATGCTTTGCAACTTCAATTGGCAGCAACTTTTTCATTCCACAGAAGTTCGTCATCTGGGTCGTGCTTGTTTTGATCATGCTCCTTTGCTCACCACGATCACAAAGGATAGGAAAATTCATCCTTCTACGTTTCGCTTCCTTAATGTGTGGACCTCTACCCATACTTTTAATTCGTTGATTAAATCTACCTGGAAAGAAATAAGGCAGAATGTGAACGACGACCCTACAAGGATCCTCCTTTGCAGCCATACAGGAAGACTCTAAATGGTTACTTTGAAAGAAAAGGCGAAATAGCTGCCTATCTTATGTTTCTAGAACAGTGGATGGATCGAAACGGTAAAAAAACACCCTGGTTGGGAGATATTCGAAGATGTTAGTCTCACCGCCAACGAAATGAAAAAAGTTATCCAGGAACCCCGAAGCACCGCATACAAAACTGTAACGGTTTAGAATATTTAGACAATAGACCAAGCTGACTATGCCTTGGCTTTGTTCGGAAGTGACTTCATAGGAGATGATTTTTTGGGTATGATCGACGGAGGAACTAGCTATGAACAACTCTCGGCTGAATTTGTGGCTATTACTGATAGACCACTGCAAAACTAGTACACTACTACTGGACCGCTCCTGACAGCAGCAGACTTAGAGGATCGCTTCAGGTACACACCCTTCCTCTCTTTCCCTCTTTACCTCGTACTGGTCACCTACTAGCCCGTTTCCTAACCATAAAATTGAGGATCTCAATCCCCAAGACCTCAATAAAATAGCCAACCATGTAACCCCGGGTATTAATAATGAAAATCTCGATGTCTTCGCGTATTCCTCGGTTGCACATGAGTTAAAAAAAAGAATTAACTGAATTAAATGAAAACATAATTGAACCAGTTAATAATGAATTATTTAACAAAGTGGATCAAAAAGATAAAGAATACTTAATCGAGCTCACAAAATTGGTCAAGCAACGAGAGTAGCACTGATCAGCAGCGTCAAAATAAGACTTGTCCACCATCAATCAGGGGCTGAACAGTGAGATCAAAGAGATCAATATTGGCAGTTATCTTCAAGGGGCGAAAAAAATAGCATGGATCAATCTACTCAAAGAGTTTTTAGATGTCTTCACATGGTCTTACGAAGACATGTCTGGGTTGGATACAACAATTGTAGAGGATCGGATCCCTACATACTCTGATGTTAAACCAGTGAAGCAAAAGCTCTGCAAATTAAGTCTGAATGGTCACTAAAAGTGAAAGAAAAAATTATGAAGCAACTGCACGTCAAGTTCATTCGGGTGGTTGAATACCCGATCTGGCTATCAAACATAGTGACAGTTCCAAAACCTAATGGAAAGGTTTGAATCTGCGTAGACTTTCATGACCTCAACAAGGCATCTCCCAAAGATGACTTTCGTTTACCCAACATTGATATTGTGGTAGACGTTGTGGCTTCACACAAGCTAAGATCCTTTGTAGACGACATGTTGGGCTACAACCACATCACAATGACAGCGGAGGACCATAAAAAAAAACTTCCTTTATCACTCCATGAGGAACATATTGCTACATGGTCATGCCATTTGGGCTAAAGAATGATGGGGGCTATATATCAAAGATCCGCCACCACTCTCTTCCACGACATGATGCATAAAGAAGTCGAGGTGTATGTGGATGATATGATCATTCATTCTGACAACATAAATGGTGCCCGTCAAATGCCTTTGAAAATTCTTCAAAAGGTAACAGAAACACCGAATGAAGCTCAACGTAACATAGTGCACATTTGGGGTCACCAAAGGCAAAGTCTTGGGATTTATGGTAACCGAGCAGGGACTTGAAATAGAACCTGCAAAAGTAAAAACTATCATAGTTATGCCACAGCCAAGAACTCCAACAGAAGTTAAGGGTTTCTTGGGTCGATTATAGTATATCAGTCGCTTCATCATACAACTGACATCCATGTGTGAGCCGTTTTTCAAGCTCTTGAAGAAGGACACTAACCGGGTATGAGATGAAGAATGCCAGCTTGCATTTGAAAAGGTCAAAGAATACCTCGTTAGCCCGCCAGTGCTAGCTTCTTTTCATATTCACAAGCCTCTCTTGTTATACCTCACTATCACAGACACTACGGCCAGAGCTATGCTTGCACAAGAAAATGAAGATTCATACGCCGAAAGCGCCATTTATTTCATAAGCAGAAAGTTACAAGGCAGTGATCACAATTACTCATCATTAGAGAAAAGAGATACTAGTCTAGTATGGGAAACACAAAGGCTCAAGACTTACCTGGAATCTCATCCCATCAAAGTAATCTCCAGAATAGACCCAATGAAATATATCTTCGGAAAAGCCATCATTCTATAATCGGTTGGCTAAGTGGTCATTCTTACTCAATGAGTTTGGCATCACATACGTCACACACAAATCTATCAAAAGGAGAATGATCGCAGATCATCTGGCCGATTTACCATTAAAATCAGAAGATGTTAAGGAACTAGGTTTCCCAGATGAAGGTGTTTTGGAAATTATAGATCATGACACCAAATGGTAATGTTCTTTGATGGGGCTGCCAACAAGTGAGGTTTTGACATAGAAATACTGCTAATTGATCCAATAGATTCTCACACTCCTTTCGCCGTAAGATTGGAATTCAAATGTTCTAACAACACTACTAAGTATGAAGCTTGCATCGCTGGTTTAGAAAAAGCTCTTCAACGAGGAGCACGAAAAATAGAAGTCTTTGGAGATTCCGACCTAATTATAAATCAGGTCGGAGGGAAATGGAAAACACAAGATCCCTCGGGTACAACTATATCATGCTCGTTTGACAAGTCTAGTAAAAGAGTTCGATGATATCTCGTTTGTTGGTCCCAATTAGGTTTAATCTAGGCTAGAAGGGGGGTGTAGACACCCCAATTTCGTACCCCTGTTATGTAAAATGGCATAAAATATCAAGACATGTTAAAAGGACTAACAAATGTCAAGTTACATGGTTGAAAATACAAAAAGCAAAAGCATGATGCATAAACAGTGAAATGCAGGGGGCCTAAGTGCCAAAAAGATGAGCAAAATGACCCTGGGCACTGCTCATGGCCACTCCAGGCGGCGCGCCCACTCCTCCTATGGGCAGCGCCCAACAGTGCTTCCAGCACTATAGCAGTTAGCCTTTGGTGCAACTCTCCAAGAGTGCGGTACAAGACGATGAAGCACATAAAGTAAAACTTAATCACGAAGGAAGCCTCACTCTAAGCCTATAAATTGTGGTGCCCGGCCTTCAGAATTCACAACGCAGTGAACAAAGTTCTCATACATTGAAAATTATACGCATTGAGTTCTCTTCGTACAGTTTGAGCGATACGCCGAAGGAATTTTCTCCTCTAGCCCTAAAGCTCCGCCAAATCTCCCCCAAACACTAAAACCCACCAGCCAAAGTGAAACCTAGTTACCCTGCTAGGATTCCGCCCTATTCCACCGGTCCAAAAATCCCAAAAAGAGCAGTTGCCCTACCCAAATTCAGACGTCAAATCAGCAAAAAACAAGCAGTTACTCTACTCGATTTCCAACACCAGCAAGCAAACAAAAGCAAGCAGTTGTGCCGCCCGGATCCCAAAGCGAAAAGCAACTTTCCGAAGCAGTCACTCTGTCCGAATCCCCGCAACAACAAAGCAGAAAAATAAAAAAAGACTCCCTCTCCCTGAAGGACAAAGCGACCGCACCCTAGAACCTGCCAAAAGCTAGTTGGTACGGGATAAAACCCCCATGCTTCAAGAGGTAGGCTATTTAAAGTTTTATTTATAAAAAGTGCTATTTAGATTAGCCCGATGTAAGTAAAATATGCAGTTGTGCTGCCCGAAATTCTATAGAAAATAGTACTAAAAAGAGTCATTATTATGGCCAAAATTTTATAAATGTATTTGTAAGCTCCATGAAGGAGACTGTTGTAAGTTTGTAATAATTTCCTTATATAGATACTATTATACACACACACACACATATATATATATATATATATATATATATATATATATATATATATATATATAAACATAATATAAAAAAAATTTAAGCCAAAAATTATTTTTAGACCAAAAGGGCGAGTTAGGTGCCTAACCCCTTCCCACCTCGTAACTTAGCCTCCGTTCCCTTTGCAAATCTGGTTATTTTTTGTTTTTCTTTGTTTTCCTTAAAATAAATATGGTGACTCTGTTGATCACATTTTAAGTCCACAATTGAGGCCAAACGTATTCCACGTGCTTTAAAGGTTTTGAAACCACCTGCTTTTAATCAGCGGGGGAAAGGTTGAAAAACGGGGCACTCACAGTAGCGACTCTGTTGGGAACGTTGTTTTTATTTTAAAGAAAATAAAAACGGAGGGCTAGACTCATTTTCATAAATTAAAAAAAACAAGTTTTTCTTTTGTTTTTGGCTAAATATGCTTATATTTATTTAACATTTTAAATATTGCATTTTTATATATATGTATATATATTTGTGTAAATAACCGTGAAACTTGCAGCAGCTTCGTTCTAGGTACCGTTGTGAATAAAAAAGAGAGGATCAAATATATAATTTCGGGCAGGATAGCAAAAAAAACAGGGGCTTATTATCACTTTATTTTATTTTTATTGTGCTTTATTTATTTATTCCGCTCAAAATATGTAAATATTCTTTTATTCTGTCATTTTATTTTGGGGATTAGGACCAATTTGTAATTAATAGGAATAGATAGATTCCCCACTTTTCTTTCTATTTATTGATCTGAATGGTCACGCTCGCTTGCGCCGTCCTTTCGAGAATTCAAACTAATTAGCCGAGAAAATCTACAATGAACAGAAAGACAGACCATTTACTACTTTATTTACTGCTTTATATTTGGAAAAAAAAGAATTTACTGCTTTTTAGATACCTCACACACGTGCACGCACGTAGAAATACTCCGAACTGCTACCCTACACCATGATCAGCCTACCCCCTGCATCAGCCAACGTTAAATGCATATAGATTCTCAGGACACTTCATGGACCGATCAGTTTTTATATCTCTGAGTTATTGACCAATCCCTGTTGGAATATATATATATATATATATATATATATATATATATATATATATATATATATATATATATATATATATATATGCACGCGGGTTGACCAATGATTTTTATGATATTCGACCTAGACCATTTGAATGGAGGATTCCAGAAAGAATATAGGCCCTTCGCCTGAGATCAGTCCAATCTTGTGGAGTCGAAAGGCAGGTGGAATATGAAGGTTCTATACTCTGGAGAAAGAATCCATTATTCCAGGAATAGTCCCGAGACTGTCAAAACAAATCCAGTGCTTGTCCGATCAATCTTAGGAGAAGTTGATTAATAATAATAAAATAATAATAAAGGCACATTGTACTTGAACCCAAAAGTCTGGAACCTTCCCTCCTGATACCTTTAACCCCTTTTCCTCAGAAACCTGGCCCGATCAAACATATCTATCTAGGGTTTGCTATGTGCTTCCAAAACCCATCGAGACACACTGGCCAAATCCCTAAGTCAGGCAGTCATCCCTATTGAAACCTCTCCAAATGAGCTCACCCAAATGATCGGAAACATACACATTGGAAATGTGATTATGTTCACTTATCTAGATCTACCAAGAGAAGGAACCAATCGCATCGATGCTCTCTACATCACCCTGTGGAAAAAAGGGTTCCCCGAGTCCTGATAGACAACGGCTCATCTTTGAATGTATGTCCCACAAGCACGCTAGCCAAACTAGGAACAAAGATATCAGAACTGACTCCTTCATCGCAGACAGTAAGGGCATACGACAACACTAGTCGATGTGTCCTAGGGGTGGTAACTTTGATGATGACTATTGGGCCATTAACTATGCCAGTTGAGTTCCAAGTCCTAGACATTCCTGCTACTTTCAGTCTATTACTGGGACGTCCTTGGATCCATGGGGTGAAAGGGGTAGCCTCCTCACTGCATTAGCGTGTCAAATTTATCCACGATGACAACATAGTAATTATACTTGCCGATAAGATCATGGAAAACAAAGAAAACGGGGACATCCCAATCCTCGAAATAGAGCACGATGACACGGGTATCTTCCTCAGTGGATTCGGAGTTATCCTTCAAACCAGAGTCAACGCCATTGAATATGGGTGAGAAACTGACATTGCCGGAAAGAAAACCACAGTCTTCGGAGATATGGTTCCACTAAACATGTTCCAAAAAATGAATTGCATGTCTGGTCTGGGACTCGGCATAAATCAGCCGGGGCTTATTAATCTAGTCCAAGATGAACTTAAGGAATGTATCCCTCCATTTGATCTAGGATACAAACCTACGCCAGCTGAGCTAGCTACAGTCATGAGGCAGAAACGTGAGAAAAGCAAGGCAGAACGAGAAAAGCATCCTTACATAGATCCTCCTCTACAACCATATATAAATACACTAAATGGTTATTTTGTAAGAAAGGGAGAAACAGATGCCTATCTCATGTTCCCCGAACCCTGGTTAGACCAAAATGGGTAAAGACACCCTGGTTGGGAAATCTTCGAAGACGTCAGTCTCGCCACTAATGAAATGGAACGGGTTACCTTAGAGCCCCGTAGCCCTGCATATAAAACTGTAACAGTTGAAAATAATTGGACTATAGATCAAGATGCATGTCCCCTGGCCCTGTTAGGTGATGACTTCATGGGAGATAGTTTCCTGGGAATGATTGATGGAAGGACTAGCTATGAAAAGCTCCCGGTTGAATTTGAGTCCATTGCCGATAACCCTTTGCAGAATTGGTACGCCACGACCGGCCCGCTCCTGACGATCGCAGACTTGGTGGACCATTTCGGATATACTATTCCCCCTCTTTCCTTTAGCCTTACGGACTGGTCATCTACCAATCCGCTCCCTAAAATTGAGGACATCAAACCCCAGGGCCTCAATAATGTAACCAACCTTGTACAGTTTGCTATTAATAATGAAAATCTTGATGTCTTCGCATATTCCTTAGTTGCACCTAAATTAAAAGATGAATTAATTAACATAACTAATGAGTCGTTTAACGAAATTGACCCGAACGATAAAGGTACTTACTTGAGCTCGCCTAGTTAGTCAAGCACCAAGAAAAGCACCGATCAGCAGCATAAGAAGAAGATTTGTATGTTATCAATCTGGGGCTGAACAGTGAAATCAAAGAGGTTAGAATCGGCAACTACCTGCAAGGGTCAGAAAAGGCAACATTGGTCAGTCTACTTAGAGAATTTGTAGACGTCTTCGCATGGTCCTACGAAGACATGCCTGGGTTGGATCCAGCAATAGAAGAGCATTGAATCCCAACATACCCCGATACAAAGCCAGTCAAGCAAAAACTCTGCCGAATCAAGCCAGAATGGTCAGTGAAAGTAAAAGAAAAAATTATGAAACAGCTGCATGTCAAGTTCATCCGGGTAGTTGAATACCCAATTTGGCTGTCAAATATAGTGACTGTTCAGAAACCCAATGGAAAGGTTCGGATCTGTTGGACTTCTGCGACCTCAACAAAGCATAGCCCAAAGATGACTTCCTTTTACCCAACATTGATATTGTGGTAGACGTTGTGGCCTCTCACAAGATAAGATCCTTTGTAGACGACATGTTATGCTATAATCAAATCAAAATGGCAGCAAAAGACCAGGAAAAAAAATTCATTCATCACCCCCTAGGGAACCTACTGCTATACTGTCATGCCATTTGGATGGAAAAACGTTGGGGCTACCTACCAAAGAGCCACCACTACCCTCTTCCACGATATGATACATAAATAAGTTGAGGTATACGTGGACGATATGATTGTGCATTCTGACAATACAGATGGTGCCCATGTCAAAGACCTTCGAAAATTCTTCGAAAGGTTAAGAAAACACCAAATGAAGCTCAACCTAACCAAATACACATTCAGAGTTACCAAGGGAAAAGTCTTAGGGTTCATGGTAACTGCGCAAGGCATCGAAATAGAACCAGCCAAAAGAAAAGCCATCCTAGACATGCCCCAGCGAAAAAACCCAACGGAAGTCAAGGGTTTCCTAGGCCGATTGCAGTACATCAGTTGCTTCATCAGGCAGCTAACTCTATATGTGAGCCCTATTCAAACTCCTAAAGAAGGACACTGACCGAGTCTGGGACGAAGAATGCCAGTTAGCCTTCGAAAAGGTCAAAAAATACCTTACCAGCCCACCAGTGCTAACTCCTCCTCATACACATAAAACCCTCCTCCTATACCTAACTGTCACAGACACGGCAGTAAGGGTTATGCTCGCACAAGAAAAGGAAGATTCCTACATTAAAAATGCCATCTACTTCATAAGTAGGAAGTTACAAGGAAGTGAGCTAAACTACTCGTCCTTAGAGAAAAGTTGCACTAGTCTAGTTTGGGCAACACAGAGGCTCAAAACCTATTTGCAAGCCCGGTCCATCAAACTATCTCCAGAATGGATCCCATAAAATACATCTTTGGAAAACCATCACTCTACAACAAACTGACTAAATGGTCATTCCTGCTCAACGAATTCGACATCACCTACGTCACGCTTAAATCTATCAAAGGCAACGTGATCGCAAACCATTTAGTTGATCTACCTCTAAATCAGAAGATGTATCTGAGCCAAGTTTCTCAAACGAATGTGTCTTAGAAAGTACTGATCATGACACCAAATGGCAAATGTTTTTTGATGGGGCCACCAACAAAAGAGGCTTCGGCATAGGAATCCTACTAATTGATCCAGTAGATTCCCACACTTCTTTGGCTATAAGACTAGAATTCGAATGCTCAAATAGCACTACTAAATATGAAGCCTGTATTTCTAGTCTAGAAGAGGCTCTCCGAAAAAGGGCTAAAGACTTGGAAGTCTTCGATGACTCTGCCCAGATTATAAACCAGGTCGACGGGATGTGGAAAACACAGGATCCCCGGCTACAGCTATATCATACCAGATTGACAGTCTTAGCAAAAGAATTTGATAATATCTCGTTTCATTATCTACCACAAGATAGAAATCAATTCGCTGATGCCTTAGCCACTTTAGCTTCATTGGTCAAAGTTCCCACAGAGATCAACGTCCAGCCATTTGTAGTCGGGAAAAAGACCACTCTTGCCTACTGCTTCAGAATTGATGCCACTCCTGAAAAAGATAACTAATCCTAGTACCTAGACATTATGAATCTACTTCAAAAAGTGGTCTATCCACCCAACTTAGACAAAAAAAAAAAAGGGAAGATCTCCCTACGAAGGTGGGCATCGCAATTCGTGATTAGCTGTCGATTATTTCACAAAGTGGGTAGAAGTCTCTTCCTACAAAGTGCTGAATGCCAGAAAGGTGTATGAATTCATCAGAACCAACATCATATACAAATATGGGTACGCACTTTGAAGGGGACGTGTACCGATTACTCGACGAGTTCAAAATCCAGAGACACAAGTCTTCCCCGTACCAACCACAGGCAAATGATGCTGTCGAAACAGCAATAAAATATTAGAAAACATCATTAGAAAAATGGTTGAAACAGGAAGAGACTGGCCAGAAAAGCTGTCGCTAGCACTCTAGGGCTATCACACTTTGGTCCGCATACCTACTGGGGCTACCCCTTATTCTTTAGCCTACGGCATGGAGGTAGTGCTACCCATTGAAATAGAAGTCCCATCATTAAGAGCTATGATGGAATCGGATGTATTTGAAATTGACTAAGTCAAACAGTGCTACGAGGAATTAGCCCTGTTAGATGAATGACGACTGATAGCTTTAGAACACACTCGAGCATATCATAAACGAATAGCTCGAGCATTCAACAAAAGAGTCAAAGGCCATAGTATTCAAGTAGGAGACCTGGTACTTCGTGAAAAACCCCCTAGTTATGTCGACCCAAGGGGAAAATTGAAGTCTCCTTGGATGGGACCCTACATCGTCAAGTAGATTCAGTTAGGAGGTGTGGTGCTCCTCACCAACCAAGATGGGGAAGACCTCGTGCAACCCTTCAATATGGACAAACTCAAAAGATATTATGCATGAATCAAAAATGTCTGGCAACTGTATCTCTCTCTAGCTCGCTAGATTGAAAACCCGAAAGGGCGGTCTAGGCAAAAATTAAAGTAAAAAAAAAAGATTTATGCAAGGAGAATAAGGGCTCGCTAGATTGAAAACTCGAAAGGGCAGTCTAGGTAAAAGTTAGAGCAAAACAAAAGAAAAACTAGGAGAATGAGAGAGAAAGCGGTCCCTAGCATCTAATCTCCAGCGAACAAGGGTCAAACATGTATTAGACATGTTGACCATATGAAAAAGACTTCTTATGACAGGGAAAGACAGCTCGTCTTGGTTTTGACTGGCTAAGAGAAAAACCACGACAGGGCTCAAAATAAAAACACATCAAAATATAAAAATCCATAAGGTGCAACTCAGGAATAGGTGTCTAAGATATTTAGATTATCATTATTTATGTACATGTACCTATATATATTGCCTACATCCCATAGTCCCCCCAAATCCCCCTCTTTTCTATGCAGCTCAGAAACGGTCCCTCAACATCTGTGACATCCTAGCCGAGACCAGATACTTCTGCGAGGTGTAGAGGAGGCCCCAACCTCACCAGCATGAGAACCTTCAGAGGTGTCCTCCTTCTCGTCATCAGCATCGCCGTTATTTTGAATAGCAGGGCGACTTAGGCCAGCACCATCATCTCCGTGAGCAGCGGTCCGTCTGCTCAGCCTGATTTAGGCCAGCTTCATCAGTCCGCCGGGGATTACTCCGCTGACTCGCATTGCTCAATCTGGGAGGCACATTACTGGGTCATGCCTCGTCAGGATCTCGTGCCATCTGAGCCTCAAGGTCGTGCATTCGCCGAAATTCCTCCTGCAAGACCTGGGGAACCACCAGCCATGAACTTTCCAGATCCTCACCGATCTCCATCAGCCGGGTATCTATACCACTTTGTGCTCTAACTTTTGCCTAGGCCACCCTTCCGGGTTTTCAACCTAGTGAGCTTTTACCTCATAGGGAGTGTTGGAATATGCTTGTTAAATCAATGTTTACTCATTTGCATATTCTGGAACACCTTGGTTTACTTGTTCCCATTACTGCATGTTCTAACAAGTGACTAAAAGGGTTGCGTACCGGTTAGTGTGGCAACTTATTGAACATTACATAGGTCTTAAACTAGGCAAGTCCAAGTCTTTGTCCTACTCTTACATAATGACCTCAACAGACCAGTTACTCAGTACACCAGCACCATCAGACTTGAAACAGGGTGATAACTCCTTCAAAGACATCATACCAGCAAACTTGTTACTAGTTGATAGTTCCCTCCTCAACTATGTTGACCAGCAGACCTATCTACTATAAGACAATCTTTAAAAGAACATCAAACCAGCAGACATTCGATCTGTCTTGGGCTGCATGTGTAAACTTCAGTGGAATTATTACAGACGTTCAAAAACGACAAAATGTTCAAGCTTCTCCTACAAAGTTAACTTTCGGAAGCGACTGGAAAGATCTTAGACCTGTAAGATCTAGTAGGATTTTATTCAATAGATATTCCTTTCAATAGTTGGTTTTCAAGTTCAAATTTATCTACTTTATTGGAAAACCAAATGTCAGTGTACTATTATGTCATACCTGCTCAACAGTGACACATCATTTCAGTCTGACTTTTACAACCTTTCTTAGTGAGATATCTTCTAGAATATCTTTATCCTACAATCTATAAGATTTAATCTTATTCAGTGAAACCTCTCTAACGGATACAAGATCATTCGAAGGTAGTCTCAACGGATCTATTGATCTTCATCTATAAAAGAAACATCTTCATCCTTCTTCAAAATATAGAAGATAGCTAACAGATGCTGGAGAACTAACAGATGCTTGAGAGATAATGTGATAGCGCGAGAACAAGAATGATTTCAACATCTTTGCTCAAGCTATCTCAGGTATCATTGTGGAAAACTCAGACCTTTGCAACATTTTCTGTGGATTGAAAGGAAGAAAAGTAAGAAGAGAAGAAGAGTGATCTGCAAAAGCTACAAAGATGAAGAACATTGTCTTGGTCAAGAAACCCCTTTCTTGATTTGAGCTCTTTGAATGCCTTCAAAGAACTCAGTCTCTACAGCACCTCAAAAATCCAATCCTTTGGTAGAGATCAAGCACTCTAGATTCCATTGAAGATAGATCACCAAAGATGTCCTAGGAAAAGGAAGAACTGTATGTCTGCATTGCATTCACATCATCAGACTTGTATTTTATTGCAAGGGCTGTTGATTGTGCAATTATAGGTCATCATGAAAAGTCGAATACTTAGCACTCAGTTGCTCAAATATTGATTATTTGAGCAATCCATACAATTGTCTTCTCATGTCTAATCTACTTAACTCCACCTATTCCTGACTTGCTCTAGAATCTCTGAAAGATGAGTTCTTGACTGGGGAAGGAATACGGGGGAAGAAAGTTGATTATTAGGTTAGAGAGTCTTAGTTGATGTAATAAGCATGTTTGCCTTTGAGTAAACCTCTGTTGTATTTGCAATTATTACATATCTTTCAAACTTAAGTCCGATCTCTCTTTCCTATTCTTAAAAGGTTTTGATTTTCCTAAACTATTTATTTTGTAATTCATATGCCATGCATCTGAAGAAGAGTTAAGTATGATGTTGTTCTGAACATGTTATTCATGTATATCTGCTTAAACCTTCTAAAGATAAATCAGTATTTCATGAACCTTTCTGCTGCTAAACTTTTCTTTAAGCATACAGTTTATCTAGAATCGACCACCAGTGTTCATTACTCAGCTCGGAACAAGCCTGCTGATTAGTACTACCAGCATACCTTTATATCTCCTTCAGATTGGCTTATCACAAAAAGGCATTTCACCCAAATTTTTAAATGAATGGTGAGATAATTTTAAAATAGTAATATAGACTATTCACTCCCTAGCCTATTTGAGCATATACATGCATGGAACAAATAGGGAGAATGTCTTTCAATGCATATGAAGATAAACTACTTATTCTTGAGGGATCACAACTTTGTAGCTTCTTGGTTCCTTCGGGTGAGATGGATATGATAGTTGTCTCCAGAGATGATGGGAGACTTTACGTACCAAATGAGTTCGATGAGAGAAGCCCCGGGATGATTTGATCAACCAAATTTTGTAAGATGGGACGGGAAGGTCTCTGGGAGACTCGGTCAATATTTTTTATGAAAATGAATGGGGAACAACCCCATGCATGCTCAATTTGAAGGAGAAAGGCATGTGTATGTTAGGACGACTCTAATGAACAAAAAGAGAGTCGGGATCCAGAGTTTACTTTATCGTCGAATATCTCAAGATTTGGCGGGTTATAGACCCTACTTAATGTTTATCTTTTGATGATTTTATATGTTTTAGCAAGGGGTTTTGTCTTTGACTTACATCACGTTATGATCGATTGAAACAGAGCCATAAGTGGTAACTGGGTTAGGGTGTAGTGATTGGGATGGATTGGTTTTAGGGTTTAGATAATAAAAAAATTGGCTTTTGGCTTTGGGTATGGTGGACCTTTTGGCTTTTGACTTTGGTCCACATCTGAAGAAGTGGATATGCATCAATTTTCCAAGAGAGACTCTAACTAATTTGTGTAAGAGAGAGAGAGAGATGGACAAATGATGGACTTGCTCCGGAGAGGTTTTTTTTTCCTGTACATGTTGTATTTGAATCTTCAACCTAGCTTTTCTTTCTCTTTTTTTTTTCGTTGACCTATCAGAGCAATTTGGGAGAATGCTTGAAGAGGCACACTATCTTTCTCCTGGAATAAAAAGGGTGGTCACTCTTGGTGGAATATATATATATATATATATATATATATATATATATATATATATGTGTGTGTGTGTGTGTGTGTGTGTGTGTGTGTGTGTGTGTGGAGTAGCCCTAGTTTTGGGAAACTGGATCATAGGGATGGTTTTTTGGATGATATAGGAAGGTCTAGGTTTTAGATGGGGTTGGGTCATCAAAGAATGGTTTGTGATTTGGATGGATTGGGTATGGGATTTGGAAGGGTTTTGTCATGTGGTTGATTTGAAAGGGTGTTGGTGTATGATGGAAAGCCCAGTATGATACTAACAGCTCGGCCGCAATGAGTCAAGGTGATCTTTGCCAAGTGTGTTATACATGGGTTTTTCCTGGCTCCCTATTGGTCTTTTTTTTTCTTTATGTATATAAATATAGTGGTAATCATTGGCATCTCGAAGTAGAACTTACCAAAGATGTGCGAAGTCGAGAATGAAGGATGCACTAATCGACTAGGGATGCATTTGTGAAAGATTAAGAGGGAAAAGAAATTTGGAGATAACGATTGAGGATAATGGTGAGGGGATTTCGTATTGTCTTTACATGTTTTGAAAAACAAAAGGAAAATATAAAATACCATATGTTTTGGTCGGACAAGTGTAGCTTGTTTTAACAGTAAGGAGTGTCCTAAGAAGATATACATGAAATATATTTTAATATTCGCTAATCTCTACATGGGTGTGAGACATCTATTTTTTATTTAAAAAAAATTGTTTGAAAAAATGTAAGTTAAGCATGTAATGTACTACATTAATTTTTTCGATTTTATGCAAAAATGTTAGTGGCAGCAAACAAAAGCTACACAAAAGGAAGCTGGACTAAAGAAACAAAATTTTGTTTGTTTTTTAAGCAACTTTTACTTTTTGGTTTTTTTTTAAATGAATTTCTTTTTGAATGGAAAAAGAATCTTCTTTTTGTTTAATTTGAAAAGAATGAATTTTATTTATTTATTTAGAATTAGAAAACCAATTTCCTTCTCTCTTTTTTTTAAAAGAATTTTTTTTAATTGGAAAACAACTTTCTTTCTTTCTTTCGAAAAATATATTTTTAATTGGAAAACGAATTTCCCTTCTTTTTTGTGAAAAAGATATTTATTTAAAAAAAATATCGGAAAACAAATTTCCTTTTCTTTTTGAAAGAGATTTTTTTAAAATGGAAGACGAATTTCCTTTTTTTTTTAAAGAGTGAAATTTTCATATAATACAAAGAATCAAAATGTCAAATAATAAAATAAAATAAAAATGTCCTCCGTTTTTTGCAACAGAAACAACAATAATAACAAGTCAAGCATGCATTTTCAATATATATAATAAAATCTAAACTATATATGAAAGCATGTTGAGTATGTAAAAATAAATTGAGTCTAGTCCTCTTTTGTTTTGTTTTGCTATTTCTTTTTTTAAATGTCATTAAGCAGAGTCGTCACTGTGAGAACCCAATTCCGAAAAATCGTATGTTGCCAGAAAATGTATAGGTTCGAGAGCTAAGTTACGAGTTGAGAAGGGGTTAGACACCCAACTCGCCTTTTGGTCTCATGATTGAGGTTTGCTAAAAACATGTTTATATATATATATATATATATATAAGAAACATTCATTGCTTTATTTAAAGTATTATTTAGGCCTAATAATTACTATTTTGTTAATGATCTTATTTTCTAATGTATTATAATTTAACTGAATTTTATATAAACATGAAATAATTATGATTTTATGTACAAATGTTAATTATAAACATGCATATTTATTATATCTATAATTTAGTATTTACTACATTAATAATATATACTAACATTTAACTAATTAAAACATTATTTAACTAATATTTACAAACATGCATAATATAATATTTTACATTTTATTTATATTAGAATTTAACTAATTATAACATTATTTACGAAACATGCATAATATAAATTTTCTACATTTCATAATAACGGGAGGAGACTAGTAGGTGACTACCTACCTCTTTGAGTGTGAATGTCAGAACCTGGTATATACCCCTAGACTTTAACCCACTAGGCATTTGTAGTTTTTAGGTGTGCTTTCCATGTCCTTCCGAGAAAGAAAGTCTTTTTCTTTTTGTCGTCTTGTTGTCTTGTCGTCTTGTCTCGTCCTGTTGTCTTGTTGTTTTGTCGTCTTTCATGCAGCGTAATAGTATCTTGTTATCTTTGGATCGGCTTAATGGGGGCAAGGACTAAAGCTCGAATGGCTCGCTTAGGGGAGAAGGTTTGCTCGGGGCAAGGAGGACGCTCGCTTGCTCGGGCAAGGGAGGAGGCAGACTGAGGCTGGCTTGCGGGGCAAAGTATGGAACTTTCTTCTTCGCGACAGAGGGATGGAGCTCTTCTTGGATGTGGGTGTTGAGTGTGTGTGCTTTTGTGTTTGTTGTGTATTTTTTCTGTGTTGAGAATGAGAGCCCGGGGCGCTGTATTTATAGGGCAAAAATTGGACGGGCAACTGGCGACGCTCAATCTTCAACTGATTTTGCATGACGCTAGGTGGAGACATGAGAACGAGATAGAGGGCAGTTGCCTCGTGCCTTTTCGAAAACGTCGGCGTTTTACTGAATGGGAGCAGCTCCCATGTATTGGAGCGACACCTTCAAGCCTTTTTCTTCTTTCTTCTTTTGCCAATTTAGTCCTTTATGTCTTGCGTACTTTATCCGTTAACTCCTGTTTTTTGAAACATAACGGAAAGTAACGTCCGTTAGTCAATTTAATTTATAAATTATGTTGTTATTATTATTTTAGGACATTGTAGTGTAAGGGTACCAAATTGAGGTGCCTACACCAATATATATCTTCTTCCTGGATTATTTCTAATCCAAGAAGTCTACACTCCAATTTTTATTCCACATTGACAGTACAAATCTTCCATATTGCTTGAGATCCAACTACCATTTGAAGAGGTTGGTGTTAAGTAATTCATTTTCAAAATCAGTTTGTACCTTAAGGGAGTGAGTTGAGAGGTCCTTAAAATTGTTGAGAACAAAATTTGGGTACCTTGAAAGGGGGGGGGGGAGAATGAGCTCGAACTGAGAACAGGGAAGGCAATGGGAGAGAAAATGAAATAAGAATTTGGAGGGAATTGGGGAAGGAGGAGGAACTGTAGAAAAAATGTCGGGCTCATAGAACCCTTATTGCCCTTTTCTCTCACTGGATACCAAGACCAAGTGATGTAGCCGGCTTCTAAGCCTTTCCAACCTACGAGAGCAAGTCTTTTGTTTGCCCTTGGCAGAAATGTGACGGAAAGTATGAAGCATGATGAAACGAAAATGCCAAACATTTAGGATGAAATTTGATAATGAGTACAAATGATACTAAAAGTAAAAAGTAAGTAAAGTTTGGGTACCAAAAGTGATGTTAACCCTTCCTAGATGTAAAGACTAAACCAGTTTACATCTCAAGAAGTAAAGTTTTTAATTTTTTTTCCCAAGGACCATGACGTAAGTTGCATTATTTTGTTGTGTTTTATAGCTTACATTAAACTAACTTGAACACATAAAATGGACTCTGTTTCATTAATACCAGCCACCGAAGTAGAAAACAGTCTTCTCACCGGCATGCATAATTGCAAAACAATCACTGAGCCATACATGTCTGATCGATGTTTGAGACAGTTTGCGTATATACAGATAATTATGAGGAATATATCCCAAAGAAAGTGTATTGGGGTCAGAACAATAAAAAGTACGTTCGTGACCACGATAAGATGCTCAAGGAGTGGGAGCTTGGGACAATTTCGTGCTTGAATCCCACTAGGTTAGGGTCTCATGAAGCTCAATTCCCCAATGATTCTATATCGTGGTATCTCTGACGATTTAGGGAGCGTTCACATTCCCGAGTTATGATACTGAATGAGACCATCAATTATAATAGTGACAACAACCAAAACTTTGTAAATGAGGATAACACAGTTCGAATACCCATCCCCAATCAGATGGTTGATGTTGTTCGTCTACAATACTAAGGTGCCCGTACAAACCTACTCCAACGTGATAAAAGGGGCCAACTAGAGGCTGAAGCTAGAAAGTAATCACTTGACGAGGTTTACGACCACTTGAGAGACTTGTATTGTATTATAACGTATACTTTTGTAATAGATGTATTATTTAAAGAGGTGGTCTCCTGTAAGACGGTCTTACGGATCCTTATCCGTAAGACGGGGCTCCATTTAAAAATTCGCGGGTCATAATAAATAAATAATATGTTATAAAAGTTGTCAAGAGGCCACTAGGTAAGGTGGTTTACCGAAAAAGCATAAGGTTCAGTGTTCCGCGCTTAGGTTTGCGGTTCGAAACTCCATGCTGCTCTAATTATGTTTTATTAACATAAATGTGTTGTTTTGCTCCGGTGCCCCTGCACTTTCAAGGTTTGCCACCGTAATTCTTATGTTTTTCACGCCTTACAATTTAATCCTTTGTCAGCCCCGTTAGCATCAATTGCCTTGAGATACTTGATGGATCTTAATCGACTTTAACGAAATGCTAAATGACACGTTTAAAGTCAAACGTGACACATTAAAAAGACATAAGTGATATATTTTAAGGTTGAAAGTGACACTATAAAGGGTAATTTATTATAATTCTTATTAAAATACAAAATAATACTCTTAATACTAAAAAGTGACATTTTTAATGCTAAAAACTGACAAATTTAATACTAAAAAGTGACACTTTTAATACTAAAAAATGAGAGAGTTATGGTGAAGAGGAATCAAAGAATTAAGAGTGTCACTTTTTAGTATTAAATGTGTCATTTTTTAGTATTACGAGTGTCACTTTTTAGTATTAAGAGTGTCACTTTTTAATATTAAGAGTGTCACTTTTTAGTAATAAGAGTGTCACTTTTTACTATTAAGAGTGTCACTTTTTAGTATTAAGAGTGTCACTTTTTAATATTATAAGAGTGTCACTTTTTAGTATTAAGAGTGTCACTTTTTAGTATTAAATGTGTCACTATTTAGTATTAAGAGTGTCACTTTTTAGTATTAAAAGTGTCACTTTTTAGTATTAAGAGTGTCACATTTTAGTATTAAATTTGTCACTTTTTAATATTAAGAGTGTCACTTTTTAGTATTAAGAGTGTCACTTTTTAGTATTAAATGCGTCACTTTTTAGTATTAAGAGTGTCACTTTTTAGTATTAAATGCGTCACTTTTTAGTATTAAGAGTGTCACTTTTTACTATTAAGAGTGTCACTTTTTAGTATTAAGAGGATCATTTTTTAGTATTATGAGAGTGTCACTTTTTAATATTAAATGTGTCACTATTTAGTATTAAGAGTGTCACTTTTTAGTATTAATGTGTCACATTTTAGTATTAATAGTGTTATTTTGTATTTTAATAAGAATTATAATAAATTTTTATTTATAGTGTCACATTTAATATTAAATGTGTCACTTTTTAGAATTAAGAGTGTCACTTTTTAGCATTAATAATATCATTTTTTAGTATTATAAGAGTATCACTTTTTAGTATTAAGAGTGTTACTTTTTAGTATTATAAGAGTGTCACCTTTTAGTATTAAATATGTCATTTTTTAATATTAAGAGTGTTACTTTGTATTTTAATAAAAATTATAATAAATTTTCATTTATAGTGTCACTTTTAACATTAAAATGTGTCACATTAAATGTTTCATTATAATAAATTTTCATTTATAAGTCCGTTAGGATATGTCAAGTATCCCAAGCCAATTGATGCTAATGGATGGCTAACGGAGCTAACAAAGGATTAAACTATAAGCATGAGAATTCGACAAACATTGAAAGTGGAGAATGCAGTAGCAAATAGAGAAAATGAGTATAAAAAACAAAATTTGGTAGCTGGGCAGTATCAAACCCGCAACCACCTTGGCGGCAAACCATCTATGTTCGACAAGGACCAACTCAGCTAGCCAATTGTTACTGAAATTTAATAACAGGTTTACCTATTAACCCATAAATAGCTAAATGGGGCTCCGTCTTACGGATATAGGATCCGTAAGACCGTCATACACAAATCTTTGCCTTATTTAAAATTAATGTATTTCTAAACTAATTCAATTACTATTTTTAGTTTTAATTGATGTATTTTTAAATTTAATCAATTTATTATTTTCACTTTTTATTGATGTACTATTTATATATTTTTTAAAGTTAGTTTGGAAACTATTTCAAAACGTTATTTTTATAAATAAAATAGTTATAAACGCAACACATTTTTAAAACGCTCCAAATTGGAGCGTTTTAAAATGTTGTACATTTTAAAAAAAAACTGTATTTTAAAACGCTGCATTAAAACACTTTTAAAGAGAAAACGCTGCATTTTTTCACAGCGTTTTAATCATAATGCTTCACCAAAAAAACAATAATTTGGTTTGACTCGTTTGGTGTAGCGTTTTGAAAACATAACTTTTTTAAAACGTAGTTTTATTTTCGTAAACACGTTTGAAAAACTATTTTAAAATGTTATTTTTCATAAACAGCGTAGTTATAAACGTAGCATTTTTTTTAAAAAACGCTACAAATTGAAGCGTTTTAAAACGCTTCACGTTTTTAAAAGGCTGCATTAAAACACTTTTAAAGAGAAAACTTTATATTTTTTTACCAAACCAGGATTAAGAAAAAAAAAATGTAGCGTTTTACAAAGGCTCCCAAACCAGCATTAATTAAAAAAAAAAAAAAAAAAAAGCAAAAAACGCCATTCTCCTCAAACGCCTCTGTCGGCCTCCATTCTTCTTTGTCCATCTCTCCGTCTCAGATGCTGTTGATGGGTACGCTCCGGTTTCAAACGCCTCTCCGTCCCTCTATGCCCCTTCTCCTCAGTTCTCTCACGCCCGATTCCACGAATTTAAGAACTACATTAAGAATAAGAACAATCGCATGTGGATTGAGAGGATGCAGCAGAAAACCATTGAAGAGGTCTAGATTTTTGTCCACAGAAGCCATACAAGCCGTTCAATGCCTCAAATTAGCAAAATCCCCTGCTAAATTAGAGCAAGTGTTCAATACCAGGATCAGCCGTCTCTTAAAGGCTGATTTGGTTGATACCTTGACTGAGTTGCAGCGCCAGAATGAATTGGACCTAGCTTTCCAGGTAATTTGTGCTCGATTTGGTAGGAAATAGTTCTAATTCCTTCGTCATCCTATTTCAACTGTCATAGAATGAAATTTTGTACTCCCTTCTGTGTGTTTATTTTTTAGGGCGTCCATTTTTGTATATATTTACTGAATTTACTATGGGTTTGTTTGGTAGTTGGGTAGGGGTAAGCATTATTATTATTCCAGGTATTATTAGTGCTTTATTCGGATAACACAGATTATTATTAGGTACCAAATATACAGAAATTCGGCTTGTTAAGCCTATCCTACCTTAATCCTGGCTAACAAATGACTTTAAGTGTTCACTTGCAACAGAATAACCAATACGAGTGTTTATTGCCCAAAAATTTGAGTACTCAATTCCGACTGAAAATGCGCCGGTGTAATGCATGAAGTCCTTATGGATATAAATAAACTAATTAAAAACTTTAATTCTATCAAAATAAACAAATAATTGTAACATAAATATTATGAATTTGATGTATATAAATTTAAAAAATTTGAATTTTATAGTAACTGCATCGTATGAAAATTTGACAAATACTTTTTCCGTTCCACCCAAAAAATCCATGTTTGAAAAAGCTAATAGTTAAGGGATACATGAAGAAAACAGGGGAGAGAAGCAAGTGTGAAGAGACCATATGGATGGAGGCTCCAAAAAGATCAAGTCGCCCCTCCCTTTTGCTGTATAGTAATAGATACCTTGTGATTATTGTTAAGAATTTAGTAGATTTGCTTCTATCGTTTGGGTTGTGTGCTGATTTGTCGATTTGTCGGCTATTCAAGTTCTATAGTATTATATATATATATATATATATATATATATATTATATTTGTTTTTAATCTAAATAATATATGTATATTAATATTACTATATTAATATATGTATATTTAAGTGGAATATTTACATATTCTGCATATTTGTTGGCGTGGCGATGATCTTTAGGACTTAGCTTAAGTCAGATTCTTCAAGTGTTTTCAAGAGATCAAGCAATCATCGAGCACTCAATCAACACTTAGATTTATTTCATCTGCTCTTTCTCTGTATTCAAAATTCAATACAGTTTGACTCTAAAGCACGAGTGTGATTTATTCTTTTACACAAATTATTCCACTCACCAAATACTCGGTCAAAAGTATTTTGTACACGATCCATAAGTGATCGTATCTTTGTTAATACTTTAGTGAATAACATAGTGCACATTTCAAAATCCAACATTGACCTTTTGGTAGTGAACGTAGCACTTTTCTAAGTTTGAACCATTTCAAATACTTGTGTTGATCCATTTGTGTTTGATTTACTTTATTATTCCTTATCCGTTTGTCTTGCCCTTTAGCATCATTTTATAGAGGGAGCAAATATCATCATTTGATATCTGCTGAATTGCCTACCTATAACTAAGCATTTTTCTGCTACAAAACACAGTATATTTATTTTAAATCTATTATCTTTTCAAAGAAAGTTTTTAAAATTTAAATATGCTATTCAACCCCCCCCCCCTTCTAGTCTATTTTTGAGCCACTGGGACTTTTAATATCCTATGTTCTACAAATTTCACTTGAAACATGATTAAAGAGGTTACAAATTTACAGAAATGGCATACTTTTTTCTGTTTTCAAGGTTTGGTACACCGTACACACACCACGGACACAGTTGCATTGAATACTGAGAGAGAGAGATCTGCTTGTGTATATATCAGCATGGTTGTACATAAGCTTGTGTTAACTGTTATTGGTTCCCTGATCTACTACTTCTTGTAATATTCTGAAAGTTATTTGTATTGGCTCACCAACATGTTCCCATTTTACCAAGTGCCTCATTTCACGAGCTGTTTGTTTTTTATATGATTCAATGGTGCATTTCATCTGATTGTAATCAGGTGTCAGGTATTTAAATTTATGCGGAATGAAGTGTGGTATGAACCCAATCAGGCTCTGTTCAGTGACATGATGCTTATGTATGGAAAGTACAAACAGATTGACAGGGTTGAAGAACTTTTCTCTGAACTAAAGAAAGAAGGCTTGGAACCAGATACCAGGGCCTACACTGAGCTAATTGGAGCATATCTCAAAGTTGATCAGATAGAAAAGGCAATGGAAACATATGAATGTATGAAGGCATCAGGTTGCATCCCAGATAAGTTAATCTTAACAATTTTGATCAGGAACCTCGAGATTGCTGGAGAAGAACAACTTGCAGCAGCAGTAAAGAATGACTGTGCTGAATATATGGATTTCCCCAAGAAGTTCCTTGAGAAAGTTGGAAAGATATATGTAAGTAATATATTGGTTTGCTTTTTTTTTTCTTTCCTAAGTGTGCATAATCTTTTTTGTCTTTCATATCATCATATGCTTCAAATCTTTGCGCAGATATTATTTGCTATCTTTGGTATATAAAGTCAGAACACCTGCTCTTTATTCTTTTACTTGGGGCTCTTTTGGCCTAACAAACAGTAGTAGAGCTATTTATTTTCCATGGAGAATGATCAAAAAATATCGAAAATTTCTTGGTTCCATGGGTTCTTGTTTTGCCATTTCTATACTAGAACTGGCAATCACTTTGGTTTCTTATATTTTGGTAACCCATGGACATAGCTCACTTTAACACATAAGGCCTGCATGAGCTTCGGCTTGGGAAGTTGATTCGTTTGATATATTTCCTTTCCTTAGCTACCTTCCTTCCGTAGCAGTCCATCGCGAGTTTACTTGATTGGTATTATTTTTTTCCATGCGCCATTTGCTATTAACTGGACCTGATCCATGTTAGTCCTTTGTGGATGAATTTCACTGTTTTACTGAGCTTGTCTTCTTCCACTTTGGTGAAAGATCTTTGGATGGTTACCTTGGTCTTGTTTATATTCATCCCTGTATTTATTCTATTCAGGTGACTCCTGCTTTGAGTCTGTATTATTTCTTTCTTTAATCTTCATTGCGTCTCTCTTTGATATCTTTATTGTTTAAATTGTAATCTGCATCCCTATTGGCTTTGTGGCTTTGCGTCCTATCTTTTTTATTTTCCCGTGAGTCTTGATACTGTTTTGTAATCTCCCCTTATTTTCATTGTTAAAGCATTCCTACTTCTGTCCTTTCATAGTGTCCATAGTATGTCATCATGCCTCAATGTACTCCACACAAAGAACCAGTCCGCGAAATGAGGTTTTCTATGTCAAAGTTCACTCTGGTAACACATCTCCAAACTCTCTTTGCTCTTTTTCTTTCACCGGCTTAAGAATTCTAATGACAACTCCATTCAAATAAACTAAATATGGAGTAATCGGAAAAGAGTTACAGAGTGTAACTAATACACAACAACAATCATGAAAGAATAAAGAAAAGAGAAAGAATGAGAGAAGAGAGAAGGGACAGAGAACGCAAGAGAATTATCGCAGCCGTGGTGTTCTGCGTATTGCTTCATGTTCCTGCATATACGATATATATATATATATGTTTACATATACCCTATCAACACAATTACCAAACTACCCTTATTGTGTAACACAGAGCAATGAAAATCAGGGCTCGAATAGAATCTTATTAAAGATTGGGGAAAGCAACTACAATGGATAAACTGAATGTATACCTTTCAGCCTTTCACACCCATAATTTCCAATCCCTCTCCCTCCTTCATCAATCGAGGTAGTTGATTACAACTGTCATTGGCAAGGAGAATCTGTTGACGTGACCGATTCTGTTGAACAGATTTAACTACCAACTTTGGCTCCTAACAACCTAAATGGAATTTCAAAGGTTGAGAATCACCCATATTGTCCTTACTGAAGGTAATGCTTCGCATGTGCCCCTTTTATACTACTACTGCCAACAGACTATCACATTTTCATTCAAAAAAATGTACCACCGAAGTGTTCCTTGTGCTGGGGAGTCCCAATGGGTGGTGTCCCTGACCTCAGGTTGTAATCTCAATTCTCAAGGTAGTTTGGTGGCAGGTCATGCATACAACATCTCAGGATCAAGAATTTCATCTTCTTCCTTTTTTCTTTTTGAAGCCAGAATTTTTTCTTACGAGGACTGGTTTTCCACCAAAATTGATGCTAAAAGTATTTTCGATACGTGTGTGTTTGACAGTTTGAGTGATAATCAAGGAATGCGACTATAACTGTATGCATGTTTATGTGATGAAGTTCAGATGTTATTTATTGATACAACTTTATTTTCTCTTTTGCTAGGTTTGTTTTGCTAATGATCTAAAATTTGACTTCGATCCTTACTTTATTATTATTATTATTATTATTATGATGATTAATATTATTATTTATTTTTTTTACACAGAAGAGGAGGTCATTCAAGCTTGTTTGACGAGAGTTGTGAACTGGATCTTGTGAGCTCGGAGTACTTATTTTGTGGCATACATCAGCGTTGGACTTTAACAAAATGGTAGTGCTCTCTATACATGAAGCATCAATTATCTAGCACTCCAGTGAGTGTGCATGTTTGTTGGTGCATCTTTTAAGGTCCTAATCTTGTCGCTGTATTTTAGCAAAATTGTTAGCGCTGTTTATACACGAAGCATAAATTATTTGCATGTGATCTAAAAACCATTTTATTAATGCAAATGGTTGGTTGATGTATTATTGAAGTTCTGGGTATCAGTCTGCAGTCCGCACAGACATTGAAAGTCTATAAATGTAAACCATAAAGGGGAAGCAGAAAACAGATTATTGTTCCCATAGTCTATAATGTGAAAAGTACAGTTGAAAAAAAAAAAAGACCATTAGTTTCCTTGGTAAGCTCGTATAGATGGATAAGCCTCGGTACAAGTCTCTCCACGGAGCTCTTTACTAGGTCGAGGACCTTCTCCAATGTTAAATGGATCAAGTATCAGGTACGCTCTGTTATTATTATTATTATTATTTTCTCTAATGCAGTGAATGTAACCTTTAAATCTTGGAAACTTTTGCTGCCTATTTTGATTGTGAGGACCTGTGCTTGTGACCCTAAGGGGTGGCCAAGTGAAAGAGTTGGGGTTTTACAAAACTAGTTTTACACCCGTGCGTTAAACGTATGACCATATATATTTTTTTAATTAATTTATACTCAAGCGAAACAAAGAAGAAGATTTTAAAAAAAAAACGTTGGAGGCAACTACTTTCGATATAAAAGAAAGTTTTTTTTTTTATTTAAAAATTAGTGACTTGTATATTTAAGATCTGAGAAAATAAAGTCATTTTTTTTAGAAAATAAAGACAACTTTGTTCTTCACTAAATCTTAATTGTAGCAATAATTTTAGAAATAGTTCTAAACCTAGCATTGTTATAAATTAAAATATGGTGAATATATGGTCATATAGTAATTGCATTATATGAAAAGTAATAAACAATTAAAAGAATATACTACAAAAAAAGAGAAATTAATTATAAAGAATTGCATCGAAAAATGATAACATTATGAAAAAATCTAAACGATCGTTGTATTTCAATAATCTCCCATTTACAAAACAAATAGAGAGGACGAAAGGAGAGGAAAATAGGAAGCCTCAATTGGCAATTTCCCTTAATCTCTATCCCTCTCAGGAAATATCTCTTATTCTCACTGGCGATTTCTCTTATACTCACCGTCCACACCACAGTACGCTCTTTTCCTCTCGTTCCATATCTCGCTCGATTCATCTCTCTTTCTTTAATATTCAACTTTATTCTGAGGGAAAAATATTGATTATATTTTTTCAGTGATTTTTCATTCGGATCTAATGAAATCGCATAAAAATATTTTGTTTAGTTATTTTGTAAAAAAAAAAAACGTTTTTAACACTCAGATCTACTGTGAATTTGATAATATTTTTTATACATTGATTTTTGTTATTTACTTTTAGATAAATCTCCGAACTGATTTAATCATTTAGTATTCTCGAAAGATGATTTTTTTCTGGTGATTTTTATTTCATACTATTTCAAATTTGTCAATGGTTTTTTTTTTTTTACATCTCAAATTTTGGGTATTTTTTGCTTTACTTGATTTTTTTAGTATAATGTTTCAACATTTGATAGGTTCATCTTGTGAACTAATGCATTTATATTAATCATCATTTACGATGTGTTGATTTATTTCTGTTTGTTACAACCGAGAATTGAAAAACTGTGCAAATTTGAATAATTGATGGTGAAAGTTTCAAGGAGTTTTTGAATTAATTAATTAAAGAATTAATTAATTGTTTCTTGTAAATAGGAGTTTTTATTTTGGGAAACAAAGTTTTGGCGGGATTTTTCCCTATATAGACTATCCTGTTTTTATATATATATAGATAGATGTGACGTCTCAGGTTCGATTCCTTTCCATGCACCCTTAGGGGAAAGGTCTACAAGAGGACTTGTGCTTGTGGTATGCGTCTCCACTTGGTTTCTCGTTTCAACCACCCTATCGAAGGATCTCTCAACCATGTGGGATGAAGTAGCTTAACAAGTTTTGAAGTGATCAGCTTGAAAAGGATCACTCTACCAGTCTACTGTAATTTCTTAACATGCACAGTCGCTGTGTCAAACTTGTATCTTTTGTGCTAGGCCTTCTAGTAAATCCCATAGCCAAAAAATAAATTTGGGTGAAACTCTGTCCGGTCCCTTCCAAAATTTGTAGCCCTTTCAGTTCACCATTTTATTTTTCAATCATAAAAATCAATTTTTCGAAATATTGTTTCGAAAATGTCATCTTCTCCTTCAATAGCTTTGCTAAACATATTGAATTCGAAAATGATCATTGTTGCACAGCAACGAAACAGGGATCGACCTGGGTTGAGTAAATGATTTTTCTAAACTATTAAGTAAGATACTGTAATGGATCTGATTTGAATTGGATGGTTTTTAGTAAGAACGAAAGTAGAGGATAAAAAAGACGACTTACAGCAGAGGAGGAGGAGGAAGAAGGTGGAGGAGATATATTCGAATTCAGTTTGAATTGTGATGCATCAATTGGTTGATTAAATTGATGCATCGTGGTACATAAAAGTTGGTGTAACGCGATGTAAATTGGATTAGGTAATTTAAAATTTATGTATCGTGGGATAAAAATTGATTCATCGCAGTGCAAAAATCGATACATTTCCGTAGCACGTCTCAGACTCATTAAGAGTATCGTAGATTTTTTGTTCCCAAAAGTGGTTATTTTTTGGTTGGAAAAAAATCACGGGACTGAAATGATAAAAAAAAACTTTTGAAAGTAAACTAGCCCGCAATTATTTTTAAAAAATTCTCTCCAGCTCGTCTGCTCTGTGAGACCTCTTGCATGTTATGGCAACAGCTAGGCGCCTTTTGAGCCCAGGTAAACACCTAAATTTCGACAACAGAAATAGACAGGAGCAATGGTATTGCTCAAGTTCTAAGAAGGGGAAAATTCGGGTCGGTTTATTTTTCTAAGTTTCTAATGACTAAAGTATACATTTTATAAAAAATCAGAAAAAATCGTTTTTAAACGTGAAAAGACTGTGATATCCTTAATGAGCAATAAGTGCTCTACGTTAATTTTATATATCGCGGTGCAAAGTTTATAAAATGCAAGTTTATATCGTGGTGTACAGTTTCTTTTATCAATTAATTATATATATTTTTGCACCGCGAGTCAAAAATTCATTTTTAAATATTTTTTACAGAAAGTTTCCATGTCGCAGTGCAAAATTTATGAAGTACAACTTTATTTATCGCGTTGCAAAGTTTCATTCATCAATTAATTTTACATATTTTTAGACCGTGGTTCACAAATATATTCACTGTTGGTTCGCGGTGCACATATGTTATTAACCAGTGTTCATAATAATTAATATTTATTAGTTTTTACTTTATTTAAGTTTTAATAGAAAAATTGAAGTAAATAGATATTTGTATCGCGGTACAACTTTTTATATATCGCAGTTCATAGTTTTTATATATATGTTTTGCATCACGATATATAAAAACTATATACTGCGATATAAAAATAGTAATTCAACTCAGTATTTTGAATAGAGAAATATAAGTAAAAAATAATTTATATCGTAGTGCAATATTATTATATATAATGGTACAAATTAAATTTGAAGTATATGTTTTGTACCGCGGTATATACAACTATGAACCGCGATTCAGAGGCTAGTCATTCGTTACACGTATCTCGTGTTCATTAAGGGTAACTTAGTCTTTTTTTCATCAAAAAGTAATTTTTTTACGGTTAAAAATATAAATAAGGTACTTTAACGAATAAAAATTTTAAAAAATGGACCGACCTGCAATTTTTTCTTCGAAGAAGGTCAAAAATGGCAGTAGGCCTAGTGATCTCGTCCCTAAATACTTGGAAATGGAAACAGCTACTAAGAGTACACAAGCGCTCATTTCATTTGTGAAACGCCCACGCAAACACCCAAATTCCGGCGACGGAAATAGACAAAAGCAATGGTTAAATCGGAACCATCGAACTACGAAACTGAATCAAAATAAATTAGTCAGTTTGTTTCGGTTTTGTTTTCAAAAATTAAAAAATCGTCCGGTTTGATTCGATTCACGGTTTTTAGTATCAAATCGAACCAAACAAATCTATATATTTTTATTTATTTATTATATAATATATATTATATTACATTTGTTAACTATTTTGAACCTTTGGATCATCTTATATGCATAATCTAGGCTTTTGATTTAGTCATTATATATATATACATACATACTAAACCAAACAAAATCTTGATTGTTGGATAACTATTATTTTTTCCATTGTTTGTGTTTATTTTAGAATTTGTATTGTTTTCCTTATAATAATTTGTTGTTAGTAGATTATTTCCTAATTTTGATGTTAATTCCAAATTAAAGTCTTATTTTTATTGTTATTTTAAATGTTGGTTAATTTGATTAAAAATAATTTTTATAAACCACAAAACTGAATCAAACCAAACCGAGTGGTTCGGTTCGGTTTGAGATTTTTGGAACCAATAGGGTGTGGTTTGATTTGTAGTTTTGACATAAACCAAACCGAACCACTTACACCCCTAAACTAGTCCATCGTCCTCTTCCCACTCGGTTTGTGTTCCTTATGATAATTTGTTGTTAGTAGGTTATTTTATAATTTTGATGTTAATTTCAAATTAAAATCTTATTTTTATTGTTATTTTAAATGTTGGTTAATTTGATTAAAAATAATTTTTATAAACCACAAAATCAAACCATACCAAACCAAACTGAGTGGTTCGGTTCGATTTGAGATTTTTGGAACCAATAGGGTGTGATTCGGATTGTGGTTTTGACATAAATCAAACTATACCGAACCACTTACACCCCTAGAGACTAGTCCATCGTCCTCTTCCCACTCGGTTTGTGTTCCTTACCCTATAGAGAAGCTATGGGGACCGACCTTGAAGCTAAAACCAACTATTTGTAGGGAAATGGAAACTAAAATTTTTGAGGATATGAATAGAGCTGTCAAGGTAGGTTGGCGGGGCGGACCAACTCGCAATCTGCTATAACCCGTTATTTAGCGGGGCGGGACGGGCCAACCCATGAAATATGACGGGCCAGTAAATTGCCAACCCAACCCAACCCATCTTGGGTTATGGGTTAGGCGGGTCAACCCACCAATTTTTTCCTCGCTTAATCTAAATAATAATAAAAATCATAAATAACACAAAAAAAAGGTCATAATTCATTAAAAAAATTATAATTTCTACTATTATATTTTTAATAGTGTTTTCTAACAACTTTCTCTAATATTAATAGTATAAAATGAGAAAAAAAAATATAAGTAAGAAACTATTTTATCATTACTTTTTCTATATATTCTTATAATCATCTTTCTATAAATATTGCAGTTAATATTCTTTATTCTGACATCTTTAGTTGCTATAAGTGTCACTTTTTGAACGAATTCAAAATCATTTACTAATATTTCAAATATAAAAAATAATCTTGCATTTTGAACGAAAATGATTTAAACTAATTATTTCAAACTTATAACTTGGTTATTTGAAACTAGTATAAGGCGGGTCAACCCACACCGACCCGCCCCAACCCACATCAACGCGCAACCCGCCGCGGGCTCAACCCGTTTGACCCATCTCCTAATGAGTTCATATTTTTTCAACCCAACCCATCTTTTTTAAGTGACGGGACGGGCCAACCCATTTTAACAGCTATAGATATGAACCACGGTAACCTTAGGGTGCCTAGTATAAAAAACTCTTATAGAATTAGAAATATCAAAATGGGCCAAGTCTAATGGTCATGCCCGCCCAGCCACCCAAAAGGGGCGGTTTTGGGCTATTAAATGTAAGTCCGTTTGGAATTAATAGGTTAGGATCGTACTGGTTGGGGGCTTGAGCGGGACAGGGCAGACGGGCAACAACAAACCCACCATTCGCTTAGTAGATAATCCAATAATCCATTAAAAAAGGAATAATTGTGGGTCGGTCCAATTTTCAAAGTTTTAATTCGCTCAAGTACCGTGTTTTTTTTTATCGGGAAAAGAGAATTTTGGGGGCGAAATGACTGCGATACCCTTAATGAGCCTGAGACGCGCTACGAAAATGTATCACGATTCAAAAATTTATGCACCACGATTTAAAAAATTTATGCACCGCGACTCAAATATATGAACCACGTTTCAAAAATATATGCATTAATTTTTGTACCGCGGTTCAATAGTTTAATTATATAATCTAATTATAGCGCGATTCATCAATTTTATTGCATTATTTTTTACACCACGATTCAATAATTTAATTGTCTAGTCTATTTGCACCGCGATTCATCAATTTAATCAGATATTTTTTCACCGTGATTCAAAATAGTTTAACTACATAGTCTAATTGCACCGCGGTTCAAAATTGTAATGAAACAGACTATGTCATCAGTCTTCTTCTTCATTCTCCTCTATTATAAGCTTTTTTATTCATCCTCTTTTGTCATAGTCCCTACCGTGAAAATCCTCCAACCCAACATATTTTCATTAAAAATTTGTAGTTAATGATTCAGAAAACTCGTTTACCTTTCGTGGGCGTTGCCCCCGAACACCCACAACTGAGCGCTGCCCCCTTGACCCCCGCGACCTGACCGGGCAGGTCGATCCCCGTTTCATTGCGCAACAATGGTAATTTTCGAATTCAAAGTGTGTTGCCAAAACTGTTGAAAGAGACAATGGCACTTCCGAAACAATATTTCAAAAAGTGGTCTTTTGCGGTTGAAAAAAAAAAAAGAATAATGGACTTTTGGGAGTTAAAAACTTTTAGAAAGGGACCAACCAGAATTTTACCCTTAAAAAAACCCTACTATACTTACTTTAGCCTTTAGGCATCGCTCCCCCCTTCTCTTTCCCCTCACAGGCCAAAATTGTCATTCTCTCCGTAGTCTCTTCATCTTCAATTACTGCTTAGTGCTCATTGGTGTCACCGCTCACCACCACACTGGCACACCATCGTTCTCTCTCTTTCTTTCTCTCTCTATACCTCAATCTTTCACCATTCGGCATCGGTCTTCTCCCTTTTTGAAGTAAATATCCCTAGTGGTGTACGTGGTTCGGTTTGGTTTGGTTTAGGTGAAAACCACGAACCGAATGATTATCGTGTGAGTGTCCAATGTGACACCTAAACCCTAAAGGTTTCTTCTATGATGATATAATGACGCTTAACTAACTTAGTAAGCCGTATGACCGAGATACTTCGAGTTTGGAAATTGTTGACTTGGTTAATAACTCGTGAGAGTTGACTATGGGCATGCACATTAGGGCACAAGAATATTAGAGAGCATTATATAGACTCAAAATGGTGTTATGAGATTTAGACGATGGATGGACTAACATTCCATACGAGTTAAGGTTGAGTGCACTCGCTTGTGTGTGACTATGAGATAGTCTTATTTACGCTTTAAGCGTAACTTCGAGTGTAATGATTAATACACGATGGTTATGGTCTAATTGAGTGGTTATGTTAGTGGCTAAATATGTAATCTCATGATATGGGTGATTGGACTTACGTAGTAGTCTATACTTGTTTGTGAGTTAAGGATATTAGAGGACCTCAATATGTGATTGTTGGACTACATACAGAGTGTATGGTCATGCTTGGAGGCTATGTATATAACCTAGTGTTACGAACATTTATAGACTAATCTAATAGTGTTTACTTGTTTGTGAATTAAGGATCTTGGAGGACCTTAATGTGTTGTTGTTGATAGACTAAATGTATAGTCTCATTGTGTGAATATGAATTAGACTAATTAATAGTCTAGATATGTTTGTGATTCGGGGAACATTGTGTACCACAATGTTTGGATACTTGAAGTAAATATGTGGTCAAGTTGTATTTGAGAATACTTGCAAATATGTGCATGTATGATTGTGTGGTTCAAGACTAAATATATAGTTTTGAAATGTATTGTTTATTACCTTCCAATATGTGTTCGGTAATGTGTTAAGGTAAAATCATAAATCTACTTATGTGGACAAGGTTCCCTCTTTTGGAACCTTATCAGTTTTGGTATGTTACGAGTAAATATCTACTTTGCATTGGAAGTCCAGCTGGCATATTTATTGATTGGTTTTGTTGATGATGGGACGACACATCGCCTTTACGAATGTTAAAGTTCGTGATCGCTATGGGTTGCCGCATCAGAGATAGGTTGTTGCACACACCCCTCCATTGTTGGCCGCAGTGAGGATGTAGCCCCACTGTTGTAACAATATGTGCGACTTTGGTAAGCTATGGAACTCGAGTGGGACTCGGGGACGTCGATACCACGATATGGGTATTGAGAGCGCATTTGGTTTTGCACATGTATTGTAGGATCTACACAGCAGATGCGAATCAGAGGAGCATACCCTTGACTATATAGTTTGTTTACGAGCATTTATGTAATCATCATCATGCTACGTGGAATTTGTAGTATTCCTGGTTTATTTCACAAAGTACCTAATATTATGTGGTACATGTTCATGATATTCATCATATAGACATCATACCATGATTATTCTCGTGTTGGTAGTAGCCGACTCTTCTGAGTAGTAACCCGTTGAGTCTTATTTCCCATTGTCATGTATTTATCGTTCTATTCATGTGAGGACGACAGTTGTCAAGTTATGTAAACTTTATCGTTAGGTAGTCTTTTAGGTGACTGTGGTTATGGTAGTATTTATATAGTCAACATGTATTTCCAGGCTTTTGTTCTTTATTTTATTTATATCTCAGCTGTCTCTCGAGCGAGTAGTAACTCGGTGCATTTAGTATTACTGTTGTTATTGTGCCCGACATGTTTTAGTCATTCACGTGTGGTTGTGTAGAGTTGTAGACTCTTAGTATAGTGTTGGGTTCCGACTCTAATGTCGCCGATAACTTAGTTACTTTATGTCCTGGTTTTATTTAGCAGGTGGTTTGGTTGTGCGTGTGCAATATTGTGACACATGGTTTGAATTTTTAGACCAAGAGATGTATTATCTCTTTGGTTGTGTTTACGCCTAAAGCTTGATTGCTCAGGCACACTATATTATTGCTTCCGCAGTTTTGACTTTCGTTATCTGTATCGCCATTACGGCTCTACCTTCTTGCTAGAGCTTGTTTTGGCTCGACTGCTCGACTTACGCCATTGTGCTTAGCAAGTGATTGTCTGTTGTTTTGTTAGTTTAGCGGTACGACCTCGGGATTCCGTGATGAAATCTGGATCGGGTCGTCATAATACTTACACTCACGCGCGAAGTAGTTTTGTGATGCGTTTGCCTTACACTGCTATTAAGGTGTTTCTCATATTCTTGACATGTTTATAGGATGATTTAATCCATAAATAAGCTCAGATATCCATGTAATCGCATTGGCCAAACACTAATTCTTCACATTTATATAGGCAGATGAATTAATGTAGCCTTTGGAGATCAAGATGATTTCAACCATTGGATTGAATGTGCAAATGTAGTAGTGTACAACAAAGAAACTATTAGTTAAAATCTTGTTGAAGATTCGGAAGTGATGTGTCTGAGACTCTGAGCTAAGAGCAAGCCCAATGGCTGTTCTAAAAGAAATCAAAACACAATCTTCCATTCCAATGACAAATCTAACAAAATCTAATCGAAATCATCCTTTGATTTTTCGAAAAAGAATCAAGAGAAAACCCAAAAGGCTCCAAATCCAAGGCATGGGCCTCCTTCTCCCTTCCCCATTTTTCATGTGTTAAACAATTTAATGATCATCATTTTATTTTTGGGGGAATTTCAAGTGGGTACAATTTTGAAAACATGTTTTCATCTAGGACCACTAATTTTTTGTATATTTCATAAAACTACAAATTGCTTGCCAAATGACAAAAATGCCATTAATGAAAACTCTGATGTCAATTCTTGGCATCAGAAATCAACCTGATGCCAGGCATCAGAAATCAACCTGATGCCAAATTATATATATATATATATATATATATATATATATATATATATATATATATATAGCAAATTAAGGTTCTTTCATAATCTCAAGACCATCATTCAATGCCGGCATGCTCACTGAAAACCTAAATGGAGATAAGGCTTTTAGCCTTTACTGAATAAGACGACGGAGCCCTCTTTCCTTGGATTCGAAATATTATAGTAGAGATTTGAAGATATAGAGATTTGAACTAATCTCATGGAAGAGCTTGGAACTAATATCTTATTAGTAGAGGCACTTTTCCGTTTTCCATGGCCAAAGCCCTCGTCCTTTTGTCGAGCGACACACAGGTGAACGAACAATGGCAGCTTCTCCAAGACCTGAACTTGACCTCGTTATTATCATCGTCTTCCTGGTCGTCGCCGGAGTCGACGGCGTCATCTTCGTCGAATCAAGCGGTCTCTCGCGGCCTCGAGTTCCTCCTCGTCTTCTTCTTCAACCTCTTCATTAACCTAGTCATTGACTTGCTCTCCTTCCGACGAATTGTAGAGAGAATCATCCGATGACTCATCCTTCAATTTTGAGTGTTTCGCCATGGCTCTCGAATGCAGATCGATTTGCGGAGTGAGGAGAGAGGTCGGAATTAGGGAGAACCTTGCCAACGACTCTTGAATCTTGTAACCAGTTAACCGGAATGCCAAATCTTTATATCGTGAAACCGCCATGTCCCTTGTTCGCAGCAGAGCATAGACACTCGATTCAACCTTGTAACATATATATTTGAAAGAGGAATTTCAAGTGGGTACAATTTTGAAAACATGGGTAGTTACGTACTTTTGTCTTAAAATTGTATCTAAAAGATATGTTCAAAAAATAGCTGGATTTATTTGAAAACATGTTTTATAAAATGTACCGGCTTGTAATTATTCCTTTATTTTTCCCTATTGCCTTTCTTGACCAATTTTTAGCCTATTTTTTATTTTTTTCTTGAATTAAAGTACACATTTTTATCTATAAATAGAGACTTCGTTTGTTTCATTTGGACATCAGAAAAAATTTCTATGATTTTTTCAAGTTTTTATATCCATTTTTCTGTGAAATATTAAATTAATGGACATAAAGATGATGTGGTATGTAAAATGTGCTGGATTTTGTGCCACCATTTGAAATGTTTTTTGTTTTAAATTAAATGAGTATCTAATGAATTATTTAATTGGTTTTTAATCGGTTGTGTTTGATTTTGGTTTGATTTGGGTATCTCCATTGTACATGCTTTAAGAAGGCTGGTATGGCTTCAATGTAATGTTCACAGCTTTTCACGTGCTCCCTCTGTTTCGGGTAAAGAGTCCCTATTTGAAAGGTAAACTTTTAAAAAATATGATATTTTTAACAGTTCATTTATATTATAAAACAGTTAGGTAATTGACTAGGGTTATCTAGAGGTTGAAATTAAATTATCTTAAAAAAATTAACGGTTGAGATTTACCTCCACATTCACATGTGTGGGTAGTTATCTATTTTTAACTCTCTATTTTTTTCTCTATTACAAGTCATTCCCTACAATTAATATTATGAGCAGTCACTCATTTTTCTTCTCCCGATGTTTTATCTTTATATTACAAAGTCATACCCTGCGATTAATCTTCTGAACAGTCACCCCTTATAAAACAACAATCCCTCAACTATTACTTAAAGCAATGTACCCCTCAACTGTAACATTTTTTTTAAATCTCACCTTCTATTTAGACACTGTCATTTTAATTGACGAAACCAAATATATTAACATCGTGCTATAGGCACATACATAAAGACCTAGTTAGTAATAAAATGACACTTTTATATATTAATTTTGAAAGTGGATTCTTTAATTAAAATACCCAAAATAGATTGATTTTGTGGAACTCCTTTAATGGATACACCAAAGAGATCCATTGAATAAATAAGAGCATTGGGACAGATACTTCAAAGATAACATTGGACTTGATAGAATCCTCGGAAAGTCTGAAGATATGTCTGAGAAGATAAATCCTTATTTTGTTCATGAAGACATTGTATTTGTTGTTTGTTCCTAATCGGCAGGTAGGTACGTCCATAATTAGACCCGACAATCACAACATAAAACTCGTTAATTCATCTAACCAGATTTGAAAATTACCCAATCTAACCCAATTTGTTAATTTTTTAGGGTAGATTTGGGTCTGATTAAAACTGATCAAATCCATCACCCATTTTGACCCATTTTTTGGCTATATAAATGTAGTTTTCTTAATGGAAATGCGGGTTGAAACGGGCGACCCATTATGATCTGTCATCCATTTTGTCTCGATCTGTTCCGACTCAACCTGTTCTGACCCTTTTAATTTTGGATTAAACGGGTTATGACATATTTCAACCCGTTACTCGTACCTGACTCAACCCACCTAATAGTCAACCCTAGCACCAACCTTGCCGATAGTTTGCTAGTCTTCGTTATTTTGAGCATTTCCAAATACACGTTGTAATCACAGTTGGTTGAGTCCAAAGAAGGCTTATGTACAAAGACAACCTAGTCAAATAAGACTCTGCTTATTTTACGAAAAATGATTTTTGGAAAACGTTTTTTTTTTATTTTTTGGTGTTTGGTAACCTTTGGAAAATGTAGTCAATGTAAAAGTTTTTCCGAGTTAACGGAAAATGAAGTTTTTTTTTTTTTTCAGGAAAATGACTTACGGATTCATTTTTCAAATGTTTGAGCACCCCTCCACCCCCTTCCATAATTACGCATATTTACATATATAGATAATATTACACTCAACAAATAATTTTTTTAGAAATATAAATTGAGTTTGTGCACACTATTTACAAATTATAATTTTAATAAATACTCAATGTGTCCTAAAAGTAGTATCCACTATACTCCCTCCATCCCTAAATAATCGTCCTAGTTGACCTGGCGCACAGTTTAAGAAAAAACAATTGACTTGATTATTTATATTAGTTTAATGTGTATTTTCCTTTAATGTGTATGTGACTCGTAATTAAAGTATGATGAAAAAGTAAGGGTAAAGTGGTAAAAGTGATGTTCTAAAAAGGTAAGTTTCAAGCTGGACAATTATTTTGGGACGGACGAAAAAGGAAAGGAGGACGATAATTTAGGGACGGAGGAAGTATTATTTAGGGACATCCCAAACATTATTCATTTTCTTTCTTAGGGCATCCACAGTCATGGACCTGTAAAAAAATTTATTCACACTGCCACGTCATGCCACGTCATCTGCTTATAAACCTTTTCTCTATAAACCTATTCTACACTATACATAAACTCATAAAAGCTTTATAGCATGGACCAACAATTAAATATTTTATTCTTTCCCAATATACATTTATTTTCAAAAATAAATATATAGTTTTAAAACATAAATATTTATAGAACAAATATAATACGTCTAAAAAATAATTTTTAAATTTTTAAATTTTATCTTTGAAAAAAATATTTTTATTCATAAATATTTATTAGTAATTCAAAATACCGATGTAATAATATAGATTTTATTGAACTAAACCAACATAAAATCATACAAATTATAATTAAAGTTGCATAGTACAATGAGAAAACAAAGTAATTAAATACTAATAAGAAATATCTAACCGTTACAACTTAATTTTCATTGTTGTTGTCTCCAAAGCGTTCCCAAATATGTTTGACCAAATCGGATCGAAGTTTTTGATGTACTTCGATCACGTAGTTACGCTGCGTCTTTGGAGGTATTGTTGAAATTCTTGAATAAATCCTTGTGATGCGGCTACTGGGTGGATCTACTTCTTCATCGCTTGATTACTTATTGCATTACCTTCATTTTCCACAATCATATTGTGTAATATGATCTGCAGCGTACATTATATCTTTCAAAGCCTCCTTGTGCCAAAATCGAGCCGCACCTCGTACTATTGCCCACGAGGCGGAGGAGGACTCCGAGCAGCTCGCTCAACGTCCTTTCTTGCAGCCTCTTGCATTTGTTTGAACTTTATCCTTTTAGGATCTTCTGGATATGTAAAACTTTTGACAAATGAAGCCCACTCCGGGTAGATACCATTTGCTAGATAATATTCTTTCGTGTATTGTGTGTCATTTACCGTAAACTGAACTTGAGGAGAGTGTCATTTCAATACATTGTTGAACAATGGAGATTGGTTGAGTACATTAATGTCATTATTAGAACCTGCAACGTTGAAGAATGCATGTCATATCCAAAGGTCTTGAGAAGCGACCGTGATCGATTGTTTTATTTATCTATTTCCTTGCAAGTGTACAAGACTATTATAGAATAGACTTGGAAGCAAGGGTCGAACCAGAGACAAGTGATCACTACGGTGCGATTATAGATAGCAAATTATTAACCTAAGGGGGGTTTTTATGTTTAATTCTACTCTAATCTACTAGTTATAGATGTTTAACTAATTGGACAAGTAATAACGAGATATGAAGATCTTATGGTGAGTGGAAATCTAGGATTACGGGTTTCACTTATATCTCCTTTATGTTCAATTCATAATAATGTCATTCAATGTCTTGGGTTCGTTCACTAAAAATAGATATGAGTACGTTGAACAATTGGTTCGGCCTCCATCCCATAAAATTCACCCATTCCATATCCTAAGCACGAGGAGCGTAATCTAGGCGTCACCTAGATTTATGATCTATCTGTCACCTAGATCATGTAAGAACACGGTCCTAACTTATCACTCTCGTGCTTCGATAGGTCCAATTTATTGTGTTGGTGAGCCGATTAATGCGACATATGCACTTGGTCATGCAGTTATCCGCACCTCTAAGCCTTTATTATTTGCGATTACATTCATTTGTTCAAAGCAAAATAATATAGGGGTTGATAAACAACACAATCAACAAGCATTGAATAGACATATATATAAAATCAAAACATAAATTCGATACAAGTTACCTCCCACCTCCTAGATTAGGGATGATTTAGTTCATCATAGGCGATGAACGACACATGAAGATGATGGGAGACATGATTTGATCTTCAATACTTGAAATTACAAAACCTAACTATGTTATACAATCTAAAACTACCTAAAATCTATGTAAAGAGAACTTCCGGCCGTCCTCCTAGGCTCGGCATCGACTTCTATATATACTCGGGAGTTGTGATTGAATCGAATAGTGTGTGAAAACCAGAAAATTGAGCATTACGCCTACCTTGCGGTCGCAAGGTGTTTGGATACTAGCGTCCCATAAGGTCTCCAGTGTGTGGCTTTTGCTTCTTTGATTAGAAGCCTTGGGGGCCTATCTTGCCTACCTTGCGGTCGCAAGGTCACGAGGCACCTGCGTCGCAAGGTGTCCGTCAGTTGGCAGTCTTTATTTTTCTTCAATTTTTCTTTCTTTGTAATTTGCACTTAAAACCACAGGTTTCGCGTATTTTCACAATAATCACGAAACTTACAAAACTCACCAGAAAACATATATTAGTACTCAAAAGACTCGTGAAATAGCATAATTTAAGTCATAGAAGTATATAAAATCGGCGTATAAAATACATCGATCAAATACCCCCAAACTTGAACTTTGCTCGTCACGAGTAAACAAATAAACTTATAAATACAAAAAGCATATAAATAACAAAAATTAAAATCTTTTTGTGAGGGTGACACTATTTACACTCCTCTATAAACCCACAAACTCAAGGAGACTCTTTGAGTGACTCGACTATGCGAATAAATACAAAACGATAAATACAAGCGAATAAAATTACACATAAAATAAAACATAAAATCTTTTGGCTTCATCTTGAGTTATAGGTGTATGGCATGTAGTAATCTCAGTTTGGTGCTCACCACATATATAAGTTTAGTCATATAAAACCAACTACTCTTTTCTTATCTTGCTACTACTTTTAATTTCTCCGTGTGTGTGATCACAGGTCTTAAAGAATATCTTAACTAAAAGCAGTTTTATTGAGCTAAACACCACATTCATATGAAAATCAGGTTTAATAGAAAATCATGCATTAAAATATGATCTCTATCCAAACTTGGGTCGATTCTGAGACAAAAGGTCCCAAGGATTCAAAAGATTTATACATCCATCACATGCACTTCTATGTATGACATACAATGCTCTCCTATCCCAATGACTTGTAATAGCTAAGATTATGCTAACACAGTGAGCTTTAAGGTGAATAATAATGATTATGAAGTGTGTGATCAATTTCATGTTACCCTTGACAAGTAAAAACAACATAAGCATTGGCAAGAAGATCATTAGGACTTTATAAACTTGTAATGTAAGGCCAAGGTGTTGGGGATATGATGGAAAGGTATTGGAATTCAAAGTGAGAGAGTAAGACTACCCTTTATCCCTCATACTTCCAAGCAAAGAAGTTTTCCCTATTTAGGCTAGGACACTGCAGACCCTGCAGTGGAGGGTGCTTTGTGTTACTTTTCACTTTTCTTTCCCCCAAACTTGTTTTGGGCAATATATCTTCTAAAAAATCATCATTCTAATCAGCAAAATTTTTAACATATTTTCTCTTAAAGCTATGCTTTCATTTGAATCTTTGTTTACCTCTTCTTCTTAGTTTCATTTTTCGTCGACAATATGATTTTTTTTTTTTTCAAATGACGGAAAGAAGAAGCCCACGAAAAAATAGCCTAAGCGAAAAGAAGTGGTCCTCCTAGAATCAATTTCCCACCCAATCCTACTCTCTGAAGGGTAGGCTAAAAGTGTATAGGCTTTTAGGGTTAAGTTAATGTGGGTAAAGAAACGATGTCGAATGGGGGTTAAATGTGCACACATTTCTTTTCATTAGGCTCAAAGGGACACTAGGGATATATTTAGTATAGGTCGGGGGAATATTTAGGCTCTAACGATCCAAAGATGGCCTAAATCATTTCTTAATGCCAAATGCTCACATAATATTTAAAGCAAGTAAGACAACACAAAATATCATATCAACTAGGGAATTGGGTTGAGTGTTTAGCATCCTTTGGATTTCCATAAGCATTGCTAAAAGAGCGGATGGTAGGGACAATTGAGACTAACATGCAGGCACGGTTCGAAAGTGTGCTTGAGATATATAAATGAGAAAAATCAA
>CM028384.1:15374402-15475887 GCA_013146195.2 Codonopsis lanceolata | reverse complement strand
ATAAGAAGACAATCAATATCGATGTGTTTGGTTCTCTCATGATACACATGATTGGCTGCAATATGAAAGGCAGTTTGATTGTCACAGTAGAGAGGGATAGGGGTCAGAATCTGAACATGCAACACCTGAAGGAGGGACTTCAACCACCCCAACTCACAACATGTAGCTACCATTGATCTGTATTCAGACTCTACAGAGATCTATTTGTCTTTTTGCTCTTCCATGAAATTAGGGGAGGCCAGAAATATACAAAAACTTGTAATGGATCTCCTAGTAGTAGGACATGCTACCTAGTCTGTATTACAATAGGCTGTAAGGACAGGAGAGGCTGTGGAGGAGAACAAGAGTCCTTGTCTAGGAGCCTGTTTGAGAAATTTAACTACTTTCATAGCAGCCTGTAGATGAGGTTGTCTAGGCTTCGATAGGAACTGGCTAAGCACATGGACTGCATAGGATATCTCAGGCCTTGTTATGGTAAAATAGATGAGCCTACCAACCAGTCTTCTGTATTGATCTGGATTGGAAATAAGATCACATGAATTTGCACACAGACCATGATTGGTAGACATTGGAAGATGAGACACTTTAGCATTAGTGAGACCAGCTTCCTTAATGATATACAGGGCATATTTCCTCTGGTGGAAACATTCGAGGAGTTTCTGGCCAATTCCAGGCCCAGAAAATACCTCAATTGACCTAAGTCTCTTATGGAGAACTAGCTATGGAGGTAAGCTTGAAGCTGAGAGATAGCATTGGCAGAAGACCCTGTGATGACAATGTCATCCTCACATCCACATAGACTGGCAGGGCAGTGAAGTCTTCACCAGTACTTTTGTAAAGAGGGTATGATCAGAGGCTGCCTGCAAATAGCCAAATTGTTTTAATGTTGTAGAGAGTTTGTGGAACCACTGCCTAGGTGCCTGTTTCAATCCATACAAGGATTTGACTAACTTGCACACAACTGAAGTGGACCCTGCATTTGGAGGACAATAGGTGGAAGATGCATATAAACTTCTTCATTCAAATCCTCATGTAAAAATGCATCGACACATCCATTTCATGTAAAGGCCACCCCTTATTGCTGCCACTGCCAAAAGTATCCCCAACTGTTATCATCTTTGCAACTGGTAAAGCTTACCAGGTGCAAGTCATGGTTTCCTTTCCACATCGAAGAGCCTCTAGCTCAAAGCTCATAGTCTGACACCAGTGTGTATGTTGGACTGCCTGTCTATAGGACTTAGGTTCTATCACAGTATCAATGTTGACTATGAATGTCTAATATGAGGAATTTAGGTGTATGTAAGACAAGACATTATGCACTGAGTAAGGAAAGTACGTGTTCATAAGAAGCTGCAGTAGGAGGATTGGTAAAAGGTGGACCAGTATAATCTTTGAACTTAGTAGGTACAGTTCTGTGTCTGGTAGGCCTGACATGGACAGGAGAGGGAGGAGGCTCAGGGATCTGAGGAGAAGGAGGAGGTGGTATGGAAGATGAAGCCTCAACGGAAGAAGGCAAGGTAGTAGAAGGATACAAATCTTCATCAAGAGGATCATAAAGAGTAGGAGTAGGAGCAGAAGATTGAAAAGGAGTGGTAGAGAAAGGAAAATGAGACTCATGAAAGACCACATCCCTGCTATAAAAGATATGTTTGGTGGCTAAGTCAAAGAGTTTATATGCCTTCTTACCAGTTGGATAGCCAATGAAGACACACTTCCTAGACCTAGGGCCAAACTTATCTCTGTTCTGACTCAGAGTAAAGGCATACCAGAGACAACCAAATGTCCTTATATTAAAGTAGGAAGGAGCACTGCCAAGGAGTATCTCATATGGTGTTTTGAATTTCAAGACAGAACTAGGAAGTCTGTTGATAAGATAGGTGACAGTTAATAGTCAATCTCCCCAGAAAGAAATAGGAAGATGTGACTGAAACATAATTGCCCTAGCCAGCTCAAGAAGGTGCCTGTGTTTCTTCTCCACTATCTCATTCTGTTGGGGTGAGGCCACACAAGATCCTTGATGAACAATGCCCAAAGAATTAAGAAGATGAGTAACATAGTCATTAAAGAACTCTATGCCGTTGTCAGATCTCACTTCGTTGACAGTGGCACCATACTAAGTTTTAATGTAAGCAAGAAAATAGGAGAGATAAGAGCATACTTGAGTTTTGGACTTGAGTAAAAAAGTACAGGTGGTTCTAGACTTGTCTTCCAGAATTGTAAGAAAGGAATTACAATTATCATAGGTGTTGTGTCTGTAGGGACCCATAAATCACAATGAATGCAAATAAAGGGTTTGAGTGAGAATTACTGAAGTAAAAGGCTGTTTTATTTGTCTAGCATATTGACATACATCACAAGGAGAAATAGAGGAAGATGAGTCAATATTACAAATGTTCAAATGCTTTAAGGAAGTAAGAGGAACATGTCCTAGTCTTAAGTGCCACAAGGCATAATCCTGAATCGCTGTATTAGAAGCATGGCAAGCAGGTACATTGTTGTCATTTTTCATGGTGAACATGTAGAGACCATCGACCATTTTACCAATCCCCTTGATCTGCTTGTGAACCTGGTCCTGCAAGGTACATAAGGTGGCAGAAAACAGCAGTGTAATCTTGTTATCAGTGGCAAGTTTACTGCCAGATAACAAGTTATATTTAAAAGTAGGCACAAACAGAACATTGTGTAGAACAATGTCTTTGGTAAGTTGTACACTGCCTTTGTGTGTGATTCTGAATGTTTGACCATTAGGCAGATATATAGGAAGATCAATAACAACATGATGAATAAGATAGTCAAAGAAGGTTGTAATGTGATCTATGGCTCCTGTATCAATTATCCATTCATTGACCTTATCCCTATGACTTAAGAAGCATTTAGGGTGAACAAGTGTGGAACTGGTAATATTACCTGCCAGATGAGATTCTGGACTGTCCATCCTTGATGCAGAACTGGAGATTAAAGACAGAAGTTGATGACACTGAGCAGGTGTAAACCCTTGAAAACCATCACAAACTCCACCAGATTCAGAGTTAGTATGCACATCAGCTGCAACCTTCAGTTTGTGCTTTGGCGTTCTTGAGCTATCTGGTGTAGTACCATGTAGAGGATGCCATTCAGGGTATCCATGGAGAAAGAAACACTTGTCTTTTAAATGTGTTTCTCCATGGCAATGGTCACACCACAACTTCTTTCTCTATCTATTTCCTCCATTACAAGTAGGAAACCCTTTCTGTTCACTTACTACTTCCAGCATTATTATTTCCAGTTCTACTCTTAAAAACGTTTTGCCCAAACTTGCTCATCATAGCTACAGATAATTCCTCTTGATTTACACTACTTGAGCTATGCTTCCTCTGATTCTCTTCCCGAGCCAATATATTTTCTGCCCTACTAAGACTTGGAAGAGGATTCGTTAAAATTATTTGACCTCTAATTACAGTGAAGGATTCATTTAAGCCCATCAAAACTGAATGAACTTTTGCTCATGTTCATACTCCTCCTGTTTAATCAGAGATCCACAAGCACAATTACAAGTACACTTGGGCATACTAGCATGACTAAGTAATTCATCCCACAGTGCCCTAAATTTTGTAAGTAGGCTGAAATACTCAAATTTCCTTGGTGACGTTCGGATAAATTCCTCCTGATTTGAAACACCTTGGGCAGATTATTATGAGAAAACCTAATATTCAGGTCTTCCCAAATTGCATTTGCAGAATCAAGGTAAACAATACTTGATTTGATTTCGGGAGATACTACATCCAACAGCCATGATATAACCATATGGTTGCATTTCTCCCACTGGCCTAGATATTTAGATCTAATCATAGGCTTCTTATTACTACCATTAATCATACCAAATTTGTTCTTTGCAGACAGAGCTATGATCACAGATTTTTTCCATTGACCAAAATTAACATTGTCTGTAAGAATTTGAGATATTAAGGACATACTGGGATGATCATTCGGATGTAGAAACAACAGATGAAGAGGATGAAGTTGCAAAGCAGATTTATCAATGTCGTATTCATCGATAACTCTTCTTCCCCATCTTGTTCTCGTTCTTCTTGATCTCCATTGGCAGACGACATTGTCTTCTTCAATGAAACTAGAAAAACCTAGAACGTACGGTCAATTCAATTCCTCCTTTGAATCAACACCATTTCAACGGAAAGGATTTCTTTGTTGCTCTGATACCATGTTGAACTTTGAGATAGAATCCTCCTTTCTTTCTTATTGAAAAATGAACTTACTTCTTTCTGTTATAGAGGGAAATGTATTTATATCTACAATACAACTGAAAGATTCCAATCTAACAAACACAACTAAACAACTATGAAGAAATAACACCCGACACCCTCATAGTTACTTATTTCCAAATTTACACTTGACCTCCTTATATTCTACAATATCTTTACTCAAACTCTCTATGCCAATTTAAATGTCGACAAAAACTTTGGTAAGACGGTCTTACCGTCATTTCTTGTAAGACGGATACTCCTTACCCGACCCACCGCGTGTTGGTGGGTTAAGCTGTGAGAAAGTGGGGCTCCGTCTTACAAATTAAGATCCGTAAGACCGTCTTACAGCAGACTTACTCATTTATATCCTCTCGAAGAACATATCACTTCAATGCTCCTCTCAAATAGATGTCTCTTACACTATTCAAATTCTATATCTATTTATGTCCTCTCGTAGAGCATATATCATTTGGTTAAGTATCTTTAAGGCACCCATGGCCAATATAATGATCTTTTCCAAATAACCCCTTATCATAATTACTTCCCCTGGTAATGTTTTGATTAAGGATTTTGTTATGCGACAAGGAAATCTCTTTGTGGCTATTGTGTGTTTCTCGATTCATTCTTCGATTTCTGTGAAATAATGAAATCAACAAACTATATCTAAATCATCAAAAGATGCCGAATCCAAAGTTATAGCTTGCACATGATGTGAGATAACAAGGTTAATTGCTCACCTTAAGGATCTCACATTTTTTGATCTTACTCCAACTTCTTTGTGATTTGTTATGTAACAATAAATAATCTCTTTATGTTTCTGTCAATCCGATCTTCCATGGAAGAACCAAATATACAGTGATTCGATATATATGATCACCATATGAGAGAAAATCTTCTTATACACCATGCATAATATGCATTAGAGTTAGCTTTCAACATCTCGATCTTCTTCTGAAAAACATTATGATCTTCTTACTAAGGGCTTATCTTTTCATCAATGGATATAGCAATAATCCAACTTGCTAGTATGTAATTTCTATTTCACTTTCAACTCGAGGAGGGATGGTGTTATATTGCAGCTAACATTTCTCAAGCAGATATTCAAGGCGCAAGGGTCAAAAACAGTACAAAATGCTCCCTCCATTCCCAATAATTGTCTTGCTTGACTCACACACGATTAAAAAAACTATTTTACTTTATTATAAATATTAGTTTCTTTTAAATTCCTTGAGCATGTCACTCATAATTAAAGTAGGAAAAAAAAGTAAGGGTAAAGTGATAAAAATATTTTCCTTAAAAGAAAAGTTTAGAAAATGAACAATAATTTTAGAACAGACGAAAAGGGAATGTAAAACAATTATTTAGGAATAGAGAGTACAAATTAATTGGGTCAAGTGTCATTATTTTATTCTTGAACCAGGTCAGTTGATGGCATCAAAATTTGGTTGGGTGATATTTCAGTTTCATAGGAACTAGTTATATCTCATGGTCTACCATATTCTTTTGGGATGTTTCATTTCAAAAGTCACTTTCAAAAAAATTATGTTTAGCATCTCCATAACATTTCAACTTTATCCTTCATATTTGGTATTAGGACAACAATTACAACTCGAAACCCGTTAACCCACCCGACCGACATAAAAATTACCAGACCCAATCTAACCCGTTAACATTGTCTGGTTAAAATGGGTGACTCATTTCAACTCGAAAATATTAACGGGATAGATCAGGTTGGACCCGTTACCTATTTTGACCCGATATTTTTTATTTTATTCTATAAATGTATGGATTCTCAAGAGAAAATTTGGGTTAAGACGGGGCGACTCGTTTAACCCGTTACCTAGGGGTGTCAATCCGAGTCAAACCAAATTAAGTAGAACCAAGTGATTTGGTTCGTTTTCTTGACTCATATGGTTCAGCTCGATTCAAGTTTTTAAAAATCCGAGTAGTTCGGTTCGGCCCGTCGTTTGATCTTCCGAGTCGAGTCAGATTGAACCAAACCAAACTATTTTTAGCCGAACCACCAAACCATGATAAAATCTTACCTTTATTATCGATGAGAAATCATATCATCTGTTTTATTATATCATATAAAGACGAAAGTCTTAAAATTTCATACCCTTAGTATTTTCAGCTTCTCATATTGTTTTTTAAATTTGGACGATTTCTAGCGAGCAGCCGAGCACTAGAAATCCTCAATCGGCATGTCGACTTCTTCACGCCATCAACTCCCCTCAAGCCATAACCATCACATACTTTATGTGTGGAGCCATTTATTACAAAAAAAAAAAACTTGTTAAAAATAGAAATTTAGGAGACAATATAAAACATCAAAATGTTACGTCTTTGTATTATATTTGTATCTGTTGGATTTTTTAATTAAAAAAAATTGGGTTACTTTACAGTTAAAAGCTAGAGGTCTTTCAAAAATCAATACAAACCATGAAGTGGACCACGAGCCAAACCGTGAAACCGAATAACGAAACCAATCCGTGAGACCGAACCGAATCATTGTGGTTTGGTTTGAAACTTCATATGGTTTAACTCAGTTTGATTTTTAACGAACAGATGACCTCCGATTTAACTCGTATTTTGTCCCAAGTCGAACCAAATCGAACAATTTATGCACTTTGTTACCCGCTCTAACCCGACTCATTTCAACACATTTGATATTCGGGTTCCGATCCATTTCACCGTTACCTAAGCCGACACACCCAATTGTTAGGTCTATTTGATATTAACATATCGATTATGTTAAAGCATTTTGTAATTATAACTAACTTTAATGATATTTATATATTTTTTAATAATTAAACTTTTTAAGCATGAACTCCTTGAGTAGAACGAATGAGAGTAGCTTTTGGTAATCAGCGTAATTCAAGTGTACTTTCTATTTCTGGAGCTTCAACGATGGAATGTACTCATGTTCTCTCCCAAATTATCACTTTTCCAATTAAAAACTTTTGTAATAATAAAACCATATAACCAAAAAGGAATTACAAAAAATAACTTGAGTAAAATTGATATGATTGCCGTAAGTGGTTCCATCATAAATAAATGTCTTCTCGAGATGAAAGAAGATTCTCTTTGAAACGTAACTTTGAGAATGGTACGGACTGTTCGGGTTTTGGACAAAGACATTTTGGGCTTTGGGACCGAGCGATCGCTCAGTGGTTAGGCTGAGCGACCGCTTGATCAAGATTCCTTCGAGCCGTGTTACTATATTTTGCGCGGTCGCCCAGTACTTGAGCTGAGCAACCGCTCAACCCCGTTTTTAGGGTTTTGCTGCTTTGTCTGTTTTTTGTCATTTTAAGGGTTTTAGGGTTTCTGTTATATCTATATAAATAGTTGTATAACTAGAACGTTTGAAGGTAGAACTCTAATAAATTTCGACAGTCCGTTAGCCCCAATCTCTATCTTTTCTTTGTGATTGATCATATTATACTCTGTTAATTTGTCTGATAGTCTTCCGTTGTGCACAACACAAACACTATTAAAATACCTCCAAGTCTCCGATGCAATAGAGCTATCAAAGAAGACGTGAGAAAAGGCTTCAACGTGTCCTAATAAGAAACATGCATACTTAGAAGCCAAATCGAAACCTTTCAAAATAAGGTCTTCGTCAATCGGAAGCTTAAGCTGAACAAATTTCGAGAGAATGAAACTAATGCACTTGGAGAGATGCTTGTACCAAAAATACTTAGCCAAGAGGGGAGATGGTGAGTGAGTCCTAATAAGATTTCAAGCAGCTAACGCTAAACTTGAAGAAATTGTTGTCCAGCAAGGCTTATCATCTTGACTAAACAGTGAAATGCCTCATCAATTAGTTTACCATGCAACAATGTTCTCACATTATTCATTAGTGTTTATCATAGTTTTCTCTATTTGCTTTTTTTTCTTTTTTCTCTTCCTTCTATATTGATCATTGGTATTTCATGATTGCACAATCTTTCACTAGTTATGAGTTATAAATGAATAAATATATATACAACAAGTTACCAGTGCCAGTTAAATTCGGATTTGCTTCTTTATATTCTTTTTGATATTTTATATTGCCAGACTCGAAATAGGCACCAAGCTAGCTCTTCAAAGATTTAGGGTTGAGTTTGAGAAACAAGAGCTAGCTAGACTTAGTTAAGGTTGTGCGCTTGGGCTTGAATATGCATCGATAAATGGAATAATTGCAGGTCAGCCCCTCTTTTGAGATTTACAACCGCTCTGGTGCCTTTTTTTTATTGTCAACCGCATAAGTCTATTTTTGTTATTTTCTTCCTAAAACACCCTATCACCTACCACAATACTTATCTACTCCATTGTCTTCACCGGTGGGAACTTAAATGGGTTCTTTCCCGTTATTCCCCCACACTTCATTTGATGACTAAACCATAATTTGAGATGCTAAAGGTTTCCCTCCCTTGAACAAATTCTTTGCGTCAGTAAATAGGATTCTGTGAATCGGTTCTATATGGCACTTTCTCATTTTTTGCCTTGACTTGGCACTCGCCCATGACGACCTGTCCTAAGATCGAAGTTCTATCTTGCCCCATCTCTCTTTTTCTTGCCCCATCTCTATTTTCACAGTGCTGGAAGAGTAGATTGGAGAAAAAGGGACAAGACCTCTGTTTGGTTTTACATATTTGCGACTATTAAGTGTTGTGGCTGAGTAATGAATAACCCCTCGTTCGCGATGCAAGCATCGGAATTTTCGTTGCGAGCATCGGAGATTGCGATGCAAGCATCAGATTTTGATGGCACCGAAGAAAGAGGTAAAGAGGGACTGAGGGCGTGTCTGACATGTGATCTCATCCTTTGGAACTCTTTCTCAGAGATTGGTCATAGAAAGGGGATCGTGAATAGCTTCATCTTCTTCTGAGCTGCTAGATCGAGGAAGTCCCTTGCCGACTGGAAGCAAAGCAGAAGAAAATGTGGAAGAGACATCTAATAACCCTCTATATTTCTTTCATACTAGGGGATCCATCCGGAATAGCTCAAGCGCCCACAATCTTTCTTATTAAATTTTGCTGACTCCATTAAACCTGTATTCCCTTAAGCCCATTGGAAATCAAAGCTTGATGAAGATTTTATATACCAGATGTGATATTGCGGAGGATCCATTGGACGATTCACATAGGCTTTTTGATGAGCAAGAGACAAGAGATTCGACTTGAAAGATCTGTCAGAGAATGGGCAGTAGAATAAGATAGAAGGAAAAGATTATACGAGTGTGCCATTTAGTCAATCAGCTTTCAAGATCTCAATTATTGATCGGCCCCTAATGGTGGAAGCGCGAGAAAGAAATGCTTGGTTTTCCTTTCATTAATGGTATAATCATCATTTAATTACCCCCAAAAGTGTACTTTACCGGTTAAATAAAAATATGGTGGACTTTTGGGGTTAAATATTGTCCAAAAGGGACCGGCCGGGTTGTCGGTTGTCACCCTAAATAAATTTGTGCCGGAGTTTGAATGCAACTCTATTTGCCTCATGGACTGCCCTGCCTTACCTCACTCATCTTTCCAATGCCTTCAACTGAAGAATAAAATTCCTGAAAATAGTTTGGTGATCCATACTTGCCACACTTTTTCGCAAGGAAGAACCTTTGATTATCATGCAGATGCATGAGGATTCTACTACAACCAACCTCTCTAATTGGGAGAGATTGTCAAACAAACTTACATAATATAGATAATATCCAAGAAAAAGTTGGTGAGACCAGAAGGCAAAAAAATTGAAACCATAAACCAACCCTCTAAATCACAAAGGAGAATCTTGACTTGACAACATATACTCCTTTTCAATTGTTTTCAAATTAATACTTTTAAGATAAAAGAAAAAAATTATTAGATCAAGCTAAGAACACAATGAACAAGCTATCTGCTGAGACAAAAACACATAAGAAGAAGAAAAAGAAAATGGAGCAAGCTAGAAATAGCTAATGAACATTGAACTGTCTTCAATCTCTCAAGAGATCAGCAATGAACACTTCTGGAAAAACACCTAAAGCTAACACCATAAGAAAAGCGTAAAAGAAAATAACTCTCCCCCCACAAGAGAGCATATTCCCAAAAGATGCAAGAATTCCTCTTACTTGATAAGTTGATATACCTCACAACATACCAAACACCACACACTGCAAAAGAATTAGTGCACCCTTGCTTCCCCCCAAAACCCTGACCAAAAACAATACATCCTGCCTTCATCCTCTCTCAACCACCTACAACCCACATAATTTCCGAGCAAAAAATCAAGTTCACTAACCTAGTAGTTCATTGCTTGCATTGGAACCATAGAGATCTTTGACCCAAACAATTGGCAACCTTTGAGCTAAGCTTTCCATCTCAAAGTAAAGTTTTGGGTCGATGTTTGTCCTTTGACAATATCTCCCTAACTACGTACATTTCACCTTGAAACTCCTTTCCATCTCCATGATGAGGAAAGCTTTTCTTGTTCCTATTGCAGTATTTTGGAGAAAAGGATCTATCGTTGTAAAGAATTTTCATTCTTGACTATAATGAACCAACTGTGACATTTAACTCTTAGAATAAGCAATTACGACAAATAAATACATTTACTCCCAATCAAAAAAATAAAAATAAAAAAGAAAAGGATTAATATATAATTTGGTCCCTGAACTTGCCAATTTTGATTTATATGATAACTGATGTTGAAACTTTCCTATGATGGCTCTTCAACCCAGCGTTGGGCTTCATGTTTGTCCCTGGTAGCGTTATCTTTGGATGGAACGTTAAAAATTTTATGAAATGACAATTTTGCCCTCACTTGAGCTGAGTAGGATGTCCACCTTGAGCTGAGTAGGATGTCCACCTGGAATTAATTTGAATTTAATAATCATTTTGGATAATCTACTGATTTAAGTCAATATCTTTGAATTTGATTATAATTTTACCAAAATCCCAACCGCAAACCCACACGATTCTCTCTCCTAAAGCCAGCAAAACCCTGATCTACATCTCTCCTCACGCTATCTCTCATATATGTCTCTCTCTCTCTCTCTCTCTCTCCCTCTTTTAGTACCTTCTTTGTTCACCTTCATCTCCGATCTCCTTCACTCAAATCTGGACAAAGCCTCACCAAACTCTCTCACTACGCATCCAGCCTCACCAAACTCTCACTTCGCATCCAGCCTTCTCCTTCTTCATAGTCGGTCGCACCTGCTTCATTACAGGCTACAGCCTTTGTCTTCTTCTCTGTTCACCTACATTTCTAGTCTCAAGCAGAAGTTTATCCACATCAGGTCAAAGCCACCTCCAGAACTGGCCTTCTCTCACCCAGCTCCTGTCGAGTTCTTCAATCTTCAAGCCGCACCAACCCTAGTTCGATCTCCCTCCGGCTTCACACCCAGCGGCCTCCCTCCCACCTTTATCGATCTTTATAGCCATCAATTCTCTCTCTTCTCCGGCAATTCTCTATCTCCGACCTCTCAAGATCAACCATCTCTGTTCGCCTCGAACCAGAACTTAATAGTTTGGAGGCACCGAATCCACAGCTCCTCTCTCTTTCTCCTCTCTTTCTCTTTCTCCTCTCTTTCTCTCTCTCTCTCTCTCTCTCATCCTTATTACCTTAATAAACCCTAACCCAGTTTTGAGTTTTGAGTTCTAAGTTCTGACATGATTGAGCTAGAATGATTTTGAGGTTTTAATTATCTTTAGTTTTAATTATCTTTAAGAAGTTAACAGAGGCAAGAGGGCTTAGATAGTGATCGATTTAAGAAATTTAAGAGTATTTGGGAGTTTGATTTGGGGGTTTTGTTCGATTTAAGAAGTTTAAGAGTATTTGGGAGTTTGATTCGGGGGTTTTGTTGTTATGGAAGGGGCTAGTTAGTGGTTAGGGTTTAGTATGGTGTAAATTAGTGAAAGACTTATTTAGCAGCTTGTTGATGTTTCTAATTCGATCAATGAATGTTAAGATTTTTGATGTTGCGATTAGTTTTCTGGGATTTTGATTTTGATTTGTGGAATTATCTGATGAACAATGCTTGATTAAATGGCGACTGTTTGTTGAATTAAAATTAAAAATTTGATTAAAAAAAAAGAAAAAAAAGAAAGTGGGGGTAGGGGTAGGGTAGCTGTTGGGTGGGGTTGGCTTTGTCCTCTATTTTTAATTTCAATTTCAATTTCTTTTTTTCTTTTTATTTTATATTTGGTCAATTTCCAACTCAGCAATAAATTGACAACATATATATTCATTAGAATTGGTGAGGGCAATTTTGTCATTTCACAAAAAAATTAACATTCCTTCCAAAGATAACACCACTAGAGACTAGTATGAAGGCCAAAGTTAGGTTGAAGAGAATTCCAAGTTCAGGGAGCAAATTATATATTAATCCAAAAGAAAAAGAGTAGCATTTAAAAGTTCAAACTTTTCAATATTGTTTTTTCCTTTATGTTTCCTTTGAATTGTAATATGGTTATATATACAGTTTTGTGCACACTGGTTTGCATTGAATAAAGCTTTGAGTTGTTCATAAGTTTGAGGCAAACATTTTTTTTATTTTTTTATTTTCTTGTTTGAGTCAAACTTATTAAGGATTCTCGCCTTGCCTAATTGGTAACGAAGTCAGCTTGAGCACTAAAATTAGGAATTAGCACAAGACAAACAAACAACTCTGTAGTTTACTGCTTCAAGATACTCAATAATTGTAAAAAATCTTACTCGTAAGCGTCTTTTCTATGCCTTGTTGCAAAACTGCCAATAAAATGAGACAAACCTGTTGATTATATTGAAGAAGAAGAAGAAGGGAAGAGTTTTGAAGAAGCCGTAACCTAAATCACGGTTAGGCCGAAATATATATACGTTTGTGATAACAAATATTACACCAAGACCCCCCAAACATACACCTTATACCAACTAAACCCTTAATACTTCTAACACTCCCCCTCAAGCTGGAGCATAAATGTTATGCATGCCCAGCTTGTTACAAATATATCCTATTCTTGTGCCATTTAAAGACTTCGTGAAAACATCTACTAGTTGATCGCCAGTCGGAACAAAACTAGTGGAAATTATTTTCTCTTGAAGTTTCTCACGGACAAAGTGACAATCAAGCTCAATATGCTTTGTTCGTTCATGAAACACTGGATTAGATGCAATATGAATAGCTGCTTGATTGTCACACCACAACTGCATAGGCATAGGATTCCCGATACCGATCTCCCCAAGTAACTGACGAATCCACACTAACTCGCATGTAGCATGAGCCATAGCCCTGTATTCTGATTCAGCACTTGATCTTGACACAACCGATTGTTTCTTACTCTTCCAAGAAACCAAGTTACCCCCAACAAACACGCAATATCCGAGTAGATCTCTTATCGGGGATCCCGCCCAATCCGCATCAAAAACCCTTCTACTCTCGTATGTCCATGATCTCGATACAGAAGCCTAGCCACGGAGCTCTCTTAAGATACAGAAGAATCTTAACAGACCTCCCAATGTGTAGTCCGCGGAGAGGACATAAACCGACTTACTACACTAACGGCAAATGCAATATCGGTCTCGTCGCGGCAAGATAGTTCAATTTCCCAACAAGTCGTCGATATCTCTCGGATCGTAAAGCTTTCACCCCTTCACCTGTAAGTTTCGTATTCGGATCCATAGGAGTCTCGAAGGCTTCGCTCCCAACATACAACCTCACTCACAAATCACACACATACTTTCTCGGGACAAGAAGATGCCTTGCTTGCACCGAGCAACCTCGAATCCCTAGAAAGTATCTCAAATTACCGAGATCCTTCGTTTGAAACTTTTCCTGAAGGAACCGTTTTAGTGCACTAATACCTGCACTATCACTTCCCGTGATGACAATATCATCCACATAAACAACCGATAAAATGATTCCTTCACCCTTCGCCGATAGAATCTTGAGTGATCACTCGACATCTCATAAGCCCAAACTCAAGCACTACCTCACTAAACCTCCCAAACCACGCACGTGGAGATTGTTTTAACCCGTATAATGACCGCTTCGCTGAACTAACCCAGACTCCCCGAGCAACAAACCCAGGAGGTTGCTCCATAGAGTGTAAGTCACCATGAAGGAATGCATTTTTGACATCCAATTGATAAAGAGGCCAATGAGAAGAGGCAAAGAGATGAGTAAGCGAGCAGAGGCAAGCTTAGCAAGCCGGAGAAAAAGTGTCGTATAATCAACCCCGTATGTGCGGCGTACCCCGCTTTGCAACAAGGCGAGCCTTAAGGCGAGCCAAAGAACCATCAGGGTTAACCTTAAGCGTAGACCCATTTGCACCCAATAGTATGTTTACGATGGCAATGGAACCAAATCCCAAGTTTGATTGTGCGTAAGAGCGATCATTTCCTAGATCATGCCCTTCCGGCCAGGGATGACCCAGCGCTTGAGGCAGACTTAGGAAGAGAATGAGACTCAAGGACATTAACAAGGCACAAAGATCGGGAGACAAACCATCGTAACTAACAAAGTTAGAAATAGGATGTAACGTCTAACTACGTTTACCTTTTCTAAGAGCAACAGGAATATCAAGATCGAGAAAGGTACCTCTACGGAAGCTGGATCGGGCGGCGATGGTAGGACGGACTCGGCGGGAGCGGGAGCGAGGAGGCATATTCCCGAGAGCATGTGCGTCGGGTGTAAACTTGTTGAATAGGAGGGCGAGGTAGATCGTGGGAAGGGAAAGAAGTGGACTCCATGACCCGATAGAGTAGAAAATCATCATCGGGAACAAACTTCAGCAGTGGAATATCCGATGTAGGGTAGAAGGACACCGACTCATGAAAAGAAACATCGGCGAAACCAAATATCGATTCAAGTCGGGAGAGAAGCATCGATATCCTTTACGAATGCGAGAATAACCCAGATACACTTGAGTGCCTTAGGATCTAACTTGGTGACATTAGGGCGATGATCACGAACAAAGGCGGCAGAATATCTAGGAGACAGGGAATAGAGACTCAGAAGGAAACAAGACTTGATGAGGATCGCTCGGAAAAACGAGAAGAAGGCATACGGTTGATAAGATGACAAGCGATTAACACGCATCCGCCCAAGCGGTTTAGGAACATGCATCGAAATGAAAGCGCACGAGCAACCTCGAGGAGGTGGCGATTTTTCTCTCAGCAACACCATTTTCTTTGAGGAGTATCGATCTGAGAGGATTGGTGGAGCATGCCGTGAGCTAACATAAATTTGGAGTAAGCAGGTGGAGAAATATTCTTGAGCATTATCAGCTGCGAAGATGTTTGAGCACACCAAATTGAGTTTTAATTTCAGCGAGAATGCGAGAAAAAATATCAAATAACTTCGAGCGATGTCTCATTAAATAAATCCAAGTAACACGAGAATGATCATCCACAAAAAGTAACAAAATACCTATAACCTAACCGAGACAATAGGACTAGGTCCCCGAATATACTGAATGAACTACATCAAATGGGGCATCGCGGTTTATTAACCCTAGAAATATAAGAAATGCGATGATGCTTATGACAAGCATCACATCAATTTGGTAAAGAGGAAAGATCGGACATAATTTCTTGAGACTCGACATAGACGGATGACCCAAGCGACAATGGATTTGAAAGCGGAGACAAAGAGGCACTCGAACACGCAGGGAGTAGATGAAGCCTCGAAAGAAATAAAGTCCGCGGACTCACGCCCTACCATAATCCTTTTCGTCACGATCTGAAAGATGCAATGAGTGGGAAAAAATGAGACATCACAATTATGATCACGGGTAAACTTACTAATAGGCGATAAATTGAGCGGAAAACCGAGGAATGTATAAAGCAGAGGATAATGAAAGAGAGGATGTGAGACAAATATCACCACCGCGAAGCGATAGACCCATTGGCTCTGATAACACTCGGTAATGTCGAAGATGGACGGAATGAAGAAAAAATACCTCTGTTGCCACTCGGATGGTCGGAAGAACCGGAATCGATAACCCGTTTACAAGGAGAGGAAGAAACACATGCGGTGGGCATACATGCGGACAAAAGTAGCGATGGAAGAAGCGAGAGGAAGAAGCGTCTGGGTATATCTCGCAAACTCATCATCGGTCATCCGTATTACCTTACCCTCGCTAGGGTGGAGGCGGTTGGGGTGGGGAGCGGACTTCGGTGTGAGAAGCGACATGCGCATATCGATCACCCAGCGGTTTACCATGCAACTTCCAACAATTACGAACCACATGATTCGTATCCCAGGTGATAACAAGTACGAACCTCTCTTCCCCTACCTCCACCACGGCCACCACGACCACCATCGCGACCTCCTCTACCGGAAGATCGACCACACGACCACTAGTCTCGGACCCAGGGTGAGATGTCGACTCCAAGAGAGGAATCACCAATCTTGCTAGTGGGGCCAAGCGAAGAGACTCGAGAGAGCCCGCACGAGAGAACACATCTGAAGAGATCCAACACTCGTGCGATAAAATTTGAGAAGCGGCGATCTTGAACTCGGATCTCAAACCGGCTAAAAATCCAAGAATAATCGATGTTCCGTTGTGCGTAGTACTAACATCGGTACTCAAAAGGAAGCAAAGAACTCCATTCGATCGCCAATTTCTTGTAGTCCGCAAAATCTTGGGTAACACTACGACCTTGTTGATCTGGCGAAACATAGCACACGACAAGTCATACATCCGGTTCATGTTATCCTTACCCCATACAACCTGACTAAATACTCCAAATCACGAGCGTTGGAAGTATGAGCTACCAATTCAGCCGTCTCATCATCCATGGAATTCATGAGCTTCCAATACAAATCGGCATCGGCACGTACCAAGCGACATCGGTAGAGTTAAGCGTAGTGAGATGATCTTCCTTATTTTGCCCTTTTAAATTCATTTCAACAACCCGCCCACATTAAATAATTCTTGCCGTTAATTTCTTATCCGTAATTTTTGTGCTAGTGGAGAAAACCTCGAAACCATGGTTTTAGACTCATAGTCCCGTATTCACGATGTCGACATCGAAAAACCAACAAGCGACCAAGCAGTCGCGAAACAAGTCGAGGTGGTGATCGGACTGAAAAACCCAAAACTTGTTGAATCAAAAAACCAACCTTGAATCGAGAGACTTCTACTGAGGGCTTAGGCGACGGATCAATCTTTGGTCAGAACAAATTCCGGCAGCGTGCGGGCGCGTGAAGCGAGTTCCGATGTGACCTCGGTGGCGGCGAATGGACAGGGGGCGCTAGGCTGGGCGACACAATCCCCTATCCTATCCTTCAAATCGCGTCGCATCTCCTCGGCGGCGACTTCAGGATACGTCGCAAGCTTTATACCCAGAAAGAAAAAAGAAAGAAAAAGGAAGGATTAATGAAGAACAATCGTACGGAGATTAGAAGGATTCTGCTCACGATACCATGTTGATTATGTAGAAGAAGAAGAAGAGAAGAGTTTGGAGAAGCCTTGACCTAAATCACGGTTAGGCAGAGATATATATATGTTTGTGATAACAAATATTACACCAAGACCCCCCAAACATATACCTTATACCAACTAAACCCTTAATACTTCTAACAGTACCCTTAATGTCTAACACTCCCCTTCAAGCTGGAGCATATATATTTATCATGCCCAGCTTGTTACAAATATAATCCACCCTTAACTTTGTCGAGCCTTTAGTCGGCATATCGGTAGGTTGTTCTCATGCGCTTGCGTATGAGGTGGAGACTAGATTCATGTTTGATCTTTTCTCGAATGAAATGACAATCGACCTCTATATGATTAGTCCTTTCGTGGAAAGCTGGATTTGTAGAAATATGCATGGTCTTTGATTATCACACCACAATCTCATGGCATAGGAACCTTAAACCCAATCTCTTCAATCAATTGTTGTATCCACATAAATTCACGCGGGTTATGCGAGCCATAGCCGCGATACTCGGACTACTGCGCTTGATCTCGCCACCACACTTTGTTTCTTACTTTTCCATGATACAAGATTTCCGCCCACAAACACACAATATCCGGTAGTTGACTTACTATCATCCGGTGATCCTACCCAATCAGCATCAGAGAATGCCTCTACCCGCATATGCCCATGATTCGCATACAATATACCTCTACCTGGTGCTCCTTTCAAAATATTTCACAATTCAAATCAATGCATTCCAGTATGTAGTAGTAGGGGCTGCCATGAACCGACTAACTACACTCACCTAGGAAAAAGCAATATCCGGGCCAGTTACTACAAGATAATTCAACTTACCAACCAATGTATGGTATGGATTACGGATCCTCGAACATCTCCCCTTCTCGGCTACAAGTTTGACATTAGGATCCATTGGAGTGTCACGGTTTCACTCTAAGCATTCCAACTTCCTTAAGTAAATCAAGGACATATTTTCTTTGACACAAGAAGATTCCTTTCTTGGACCGTATCACTTCGATCCCAAGAAAGTACTTGAGTACCAAGTCCTTTGTTTGAAATTTTGTTTGAAGACACGATTTGAGTGCCTCAATACCATGTGTATCACTACTGTGATCACAATATCATCTACATAAACAACCAAAACAATACGACCTTTGCTAGTGCAGAAAGAACACGGTGTTATCACACGTGCTCCTCGTAATCCAAACTCTAGCACGGCGACGGCAGATACGCCAAACCAAGCCCGAGATTTTAACCCATACAACGACTTTCGTAACCGACATACTTTATTCACATACTCCTTGAGCAACAAACCAGGAGGTTGCTCCATGTAAACTCTTCTGGAAATCACCATGAAGGAATGCATTCTTGACATCCAAGCGATACAAGGCCCGATTATTAGAAGCGACTAGATATCGAGAAGACGAGCGAAGTGAGCTTAGCACGGAGAAAAATATCGGTATAATCAACACCATACACTTGTGCATACCCCTTTGCAACCAATCGAGCTTTTAACCGAGCAACAGTACCATCAGGATTCAAAATACTAAAGATGGATTAAAAATTATTTTACATAGAAATTTATATTCTTTTTGTTCCATTTCAAAAAATTTAAGCAGCAGATCGTTTCTTCTTTTTTTTCAATTTATTTCTTTCATTCAAAAAACATGATGTTTATCTAACATGCCATGCAAAAAAAATCTATAACTTATGTACAATTTAAGGGAATATGGAGAACTACACATACAATATTAAAAAGTTTGACATGTAAGATTAAGAAACAAAGCAGAAACTTCTGATAGAAAACGTACCACAGTTGGATGAACATAACAATCACTATGTGAGTGAAGCCTAACCGGTGAACCCGATTCTATCTTTTATTTGTTATTTTCATGTGAGTTGTAAGAGTTCTAGGGCTGGTTGTGAAGTCCTTTAAAGCTCGGACAAGGTAGAAATTATTGGGCAGTTTTAGGCGTGATTAAGAGAGGTTGTGGTGCACAGATTTCGGGCAGATTGGATGGTCTTAATTTGTGTGGACAGATTGCAATTCTTGGGCAGTCCACATACAACAAACGGCTAGGGTTCCTCATGAGTTTTGGGGCTGTTTTGCAAGAGATTTTAAACAACTTGGTGGTTGTTTAAATTGCTGGGGCAAATTGTTGATTCAGGCTTCCTACATTGCATCAGCTATTCAACACCCTCCCTCCCCCCCCCCTTCTAGCCTAGTATTATGCCCTTTGGGACTAACATACGCTACCATTTTCTCAAAGACAACGTGGAAAAAGATAATATCTATATGGAATACGTTCCTACAGAACATCAACTGGCTGACATTCTTACCAAGCCACTGGATGCTACAAGGTTTGCTTATTTAAGTTGAGAACTTGGTATGATAGATCCTTACGCTTAATTAAGATGTTTACTTTTAGTTTTGATATCCCTCGTACCAGCAGACTTTACTTATTACTAACTCTGTTGTTCTCTTAAGCACTTCTTCTCAAAGCGTTAAGCCCGGGTTAGTACTTCTGTTAAAGTAACTTCATAAAGGTAACTTTTTGAAAACTTAAAAGGACTGGATCTCACTTTTTACTATAAATTTTCAAAATATCTAAGGAAGCGATTTATGAAAGACAATTGTTGATCATCCTAGAACTCCCTCAAAAAGTGACTTTTCATTTTGCCTATATAAAGCAATGAACCACCAGTTCTAAAACTTTTACAAACCTTTGAAGTTCTTTCTCTCTCTCTTCAAACCTCCATTTCTCTCACTCTCTACTTTCTCAGTTCCTCTCTTCTTCTTCTTTACATCGGAAATTAGAGGTGGAATCGGGACGGGACCCGTCCCGATACTCCTCATCCCGATACCGTCCCGATAGAATTCGGGATTTCAATTACCTTCCTGATCCCGTTCTAGATAAGTGTTGGGACCCGACGAATCGGGATCCTGACAATTCGGGAGATAAAAATCTCGTAATCCCGACTATAATATTTATGAACAATATTTTCTAACACTAAAATATTTTTAAAATGTCTCCATCATGATTAAGATTTCAGAATATATATTTACAAGTATAATTGAATATTTACTAAATAGTGGGTATTGTTGAATCTGTCATTATGAACAAAATGCACCCCTCATTCGTAGGAGAAGAGCTACACTAAGTGTAGAAACGTGATAAACAAAAAAACCACAACATTGGGAAAATGAAAATGTTATCCTTACCACTAATCCTACAACTTTCCTTACAACTAAGCCTTGAATTGGGGAAAGTTGTTTTGGACGAAGACAATTTTACCCTTCTTCAAAGTTTAGTTGTAAGGAAATTTGTAAAAGTAATTGTAAGGCTAGCAATGTTGTTGTGAAAATAAATTTAGCAAACATCATTAAGTAATTTTAGCAAACACAAAATAGACATTGTTTAATACTCACAATATTTATTTTAAAAAATTAAAAAAAATAGTCGGGATTTGGGAATCCCGACAGGATCGATAGTCGGGACGGGTCAGGAATCCCAACGGGATTGATAATTATCCCGAATAACGTCCCGAAATAAGCCGGGACGCAAAAATCCCGACAAAGTCGGGATCGGGATTTCGCGGGATCAGGAAATGTCGGGACGGGATCGGGTCAGGTGTTGGGACGGGTCGAAAAAAAACGGGACTTTTGCCAACCCCATCGGCAATGGTATGAATTTCAACTCTTCACAAAGATTTCTAGCATGTTTTATTAACCTAGAATCTCATATAGGTTGATATTCCTGTTGAAGTCATAGCGTCTTTTTCGCTTCTTGCATAATTTGCCTCATATATAGTTTGTTCTTTCCTGCTATAGCTGTTAAGTTTTCATTGTTGTTTATTTCTAAAATTTCTTTCAAAAAGAGGGCATTCCATTTTCAAACACTTTGAAGTCGTTAATGTGATATTCTCCTATCGTTTGAAGCTCTGGTTGAAAAAGCCCTAATTTTTGAAGCTTTTCTATAGGTGAAATCTGGCACAAATGACAACACATCTGGGAAAGGAAAAGGCAAAGCCAAAGCTTCGTCTTCACTTCCAGAGGAGCCCTTCATAGTACTAGAGGCTTCTCATAACGTCCCTGGGTTTTCTCCATTTCTTCCCCATCATAACATCATCCAGGAGCTCTGTCATCCACTATACATGTCTGGGATGTACATTGAATTGGACTCAGTCCGCACTTTTGTTGATGGAGCAAAAATGTGTGAGGACATGAATGCGACCAAAATCCTCCCTTTGTTCGTACTCAACGACACCTCATATAGTCATCTACTTGCTCAAGAGTTCTATCAAAGAATGGTGTCTAAAACCAAAGTTCCCACCATTCTGCGTGGATGGATTAGAGGCCAGCCTTTCACTCTTTCTATCAGAGTTATCTCTGAGGTGATTAGCGTGACATATGGTGGGTGCTACGAGATCTTTACGGCTGAGGCTGATACAACCTAGGAAGCCATGAGAGGAGCTGGCACTCCTTGGGAACCTCAAGGAAAGATGTTCCGCAAGCTATTCCCTCCGGATGTCTGCTGCACCAGTCACTTGCTGGATAAATCCATTCTCTTCAAGAATGGTTCTCATGATGTTTCTACATCCCAATAGCTAGGCTCTTACTAGTGCTATCTTCTCACGCCTGCAGCTCAACTTCGCAACGTACATCTTCAACGACCTTCGCTTCATCCTTACTGTCAGGAGAAACCCCAACTTCAAGTGGCCCTATGTCAGGCTCATAAATGCTCTTCGAAGGTCAACACCATCAATAAACTCTGTTGTCTAAAGTCATGAGCTGAAGAAGGTGACGAAAGACAAGAAATTATCTGCTACTTTCCTCACCAAATATTTTAAGGACCTGAATGGAAGGAGAGTGCTTAGGGGGATTCCATAAATTGATCCAGAGATGGTTTTCAACACTCCTACCTTCAAAGTAAGGCACTGGGTACCTTGCCGCCAAAGAAGTAGCCAGAGCTGCTCGCAAGGCTGAGAAGGCCTGTAGGGAAAACCCTTCTGGCACTGCCTGGCAAAAGATCCCTTGGAAAAATTAAGAGAAATGCAGCAAGAAGTTGTCGAGCTTACTGAAAGGCTCAAAGCCAGGAAGGCTGAAAAGGCTTGAATAGTAGCTGAGATTGCTGCTAAAGTTCAAGCCTGGGTTGCTGAAAAGAGGCAAGCCAGAAAGCTTGCTGCAATGTCGGCTAGAGCTCCCATATCTACTGTTAGAGCCTCCACCTCTGCAAAACCCCATCCTAAGCCTACCCCAACCCAACCAAGCCAACCCTCCAACACTACTGAACCTAACCCTTATTCATCCCAACCATCACAACCCTCCTCCAAAGGAAAACACCTACCTCTACCTCTTCCTCATCCAAGAAACCTCGTACCACCCAACCCAAACCAAAACCAACAAAGCCAACCTTCCCTGTTGCCGATGAAGCTGTTGGATCTCTTGTCCAGCCACTAAGGTGCAAAAGGAAGATTTCTTCTACTTCTTCATCAATCCCTACTGCTATCCCTTCATTCATCCCTACTGATACACCTACCACAACCCTACTGACTGGGTCATCTACCTAGGAGGAGTCTGCCCTCCGGAGGAGCCTATCCCTTAGGAGGAGTTAGCTGATGAGTAGGATCCTTCTCTTTCTCCTGTGAGGCTAAGGAGATTGCATAAGCGGTATTTCTACTGCTATCGCATTCATCGCACTCCTTCTCCTTCTCCTCCCCCTCCTTTTGACCATTCCCCTTCTCCCTCTACTAAGCCTACCTCTCCCACTCACCAGCAACCCTCCCCTACTACCCACACTTCACTCCAACCTTCATCTCCCTCACCAGCATACATGCATTCACCCTCACCTGACCCTATTGTCACTATGCCAGCAGGTCATCCTTTCATCTCTACTACCATAGAGAGGTTCATTTTTGAACTCTCTTCTATAAAGGATCTATACCCTCCCCATTCACCACCTCTACCCCCAGCAAGACCACCCCTACCTCTTCTCCCTGGCCTACCCATGCCCGAATAGTGGTCTGCTACTGCGAACTCCCAACCCTCCTCCCCACACAATGTCAGTGATCATTCGAACACTAACATTGATATTATCATTACTCCTCTTTCACCACCTAGATCCCCATCCCCTACACCAGTAACCTCCCCACCGTTGAATCCTCCTCAAGATCTTCCCCTCCACAACAGCCTTCAAGATCCATCCCTGCTATGCCTTGGCTCCGTCTCTACCTGAGACTATCTTTGTTGATCTATATTCCATTCCTACCATCCCTAACCTGGAAAATGAAGATATACTCAACAGGTTGGATTCCATCTACACTCGACTTGGCGAACTCACCAGCATATCTACTGTCTTATGTGGTTGAGTCATCCACCTCTATTGCCAAAACTACTGAAAATCTTCGTCAGTTTCAAGAAGATGTCTGGACTCGGTTTGGAGAAATGAGACATGAGTCTACCAACCTGAAGCTCAACATGGACATCCAACGTCAACAAATTCAGGGGAATGTTCATGCTCTTTTCTATCAGCTCTTCTCTGACTTCTCTGACCATCTTAGCAATGGTCACGTCAAAATCATTGAACTCATCGAGCATATGACCACTGATATTCATGAACGCAATGAAGTTGAGATAGCTCACGATATGGCCATCACAGAGGAGAGACAGCTGAGGTCTATGAACAAAGTGCTAATGGATGAGAATAACAGGCTCAGAGAATAGCTCGAACACCGCACACGTGTCTTTTGTGCCAGAAATGCTGCTAAAGAATACGCCAACAGAGTTCAAGAGAATGAGTGTAGGCTCAAAGAACAAGAAGTTGCTGTCAAGGACAAAGGAAAAGGGAAAATCCCATAAACTATATAATCTCTACTCCTTTCTCCTTTGTATCCATTTTTTTAAAAATCTGTAATTTTAAACTTCTTGTTTGAAATATAGAAATATGTTTCTATTTAAAGAGTTCTATTTAAATTTCATGCTTCTCTTTAATTCTTTATATCAAATCTTCTTGGAATTTAAACCTCTGGTTTAAATTGACATTTAAACTGCTTTAACTCTACTGATCTATTTGTGTTTGTTTTTTTCTGATTTCTTTCTTCTGTAAGCACTTAGATTAGTTCGTACATATTTAGGCTACTTAAGGAATGATGCATGTCTGCTGTTGTATAAATTTTCCATTCTTTCTTGACATGTTATTATCATTCCATAAGTGTTCATAACCCTTATATGTAGTAATGATGACCATATGAAAATAGGAAGAGATTGTTGATTCTCATTGTATTTTAGATTTGAACATGATCATTCATTACTTATTTATACTTAGTGGCTAAATGGGTTGCATACCAGTTAGCATTGCAGCTTTGTATAAGACTTAGCCTTTAGAATAGTTTAGTCGGACTTCGATCCTTCAGCTAGCATCATCAGCAATCTTCAGCAGACCTCCAACGTTTCAACAGCAGTCTTCACCAGCAGACCTCTTGTTTGAAATATAGAAATATGTTTCTATTTAAAGAGTTCTATTTAAATTTCATGCTTCTCTTTAAATCTTTATATCAAATCTTCTTGGAATTTAAACCTCTGGTTTAAATCGACATTTAAACTGCTTTAACTCTACTGATCTATTTGTGTTTGTTTTTTTCTGATTTCTTTCTTCTGTAAGCACTTAGATTAGTTCGTACATATTTAGGCTACTTAAGGAATGATGCATGTCTGGTGTTGTATAAATTTTCCATTCTCTCTTGACATGTTATTATCATTCCATAAGTGTTCATAACCCTTATATGTAGTAATGATGACCATATGAAAATAGGAGGAGATTGTTGATTCTCATTGTATTTTAGATTTGAACATGATCATTCATTACTTATTTATACTTAGTGGCTAAATGGGTTGCATACCAGTTAGCATTGCAGCTTTGTATAAGACTTAGCCTTTAGAATAGTTTAGTCGAACTTCGATCCTTCAGCTAGCATCATCAGCAATCTTCAGCAGACCTCCAACATTTCAACAGCAGTCTTCACCAGCAGACCTTGTCTGCATATATAGAAGCTGCAAAACAGTTTATGAAAACAAAGATTTCAAGATGTCGAGATCAAAATTACTTAAAGAGATTTAATATTTCAGATATTCATGTTTGAATATATGTTTGAAGATATCTCATAGTTGGCTTCTTAAAATCTCCTTATCCGTGTTTTATGGATAAAGTAGAAGACTTTCCTCTTTCATGATTGTTACACAGTGAGACAGAGTGGTTGCACAGTCTGACACATCACTCTTAGAGTATTTTGCAGACTGTACCAACTTTTGCAGGTCTAAAACACTTTCGCCTTACAACTATTTTTCTGCATAGTACATGTTCCATCTCCATACATGATCAAACAAGTTTCAAAAAAGATTCAGAGCAACAACTCTTAGCATTAAAAGCTTCCAACCTAATGTGGTTGTTGCTCCCCTTCTCTTTCACAATGGTCTCAAGTACTCTCTCATATAAATGTCGTCATTGATGATGAAGAACTTAATGCTCTGAAACGATTCAACAATCTTAAAGCTCTTACTCTCAGTGCATTCAAGAGATCCTTAAAAGTCATAGAAGTCATCAACAAAAACAAGAAGACTGCACAATCATTCACATTTATTGTCTTCTTAATTTTTTGTTTCATTAACTATTCTTTAGCACAATGAATATTATGTTCTTCAGGTATTCACTACAACCACCAAACACAAGTCAAATATTTTTGTACACAGTCCATTATTAATTTCTGTAATAGATTTAGTGGAAAACATAATGCATATTTTAAATCCAAAGTTGACTGTTTTGGTGGTGGATGTAGTACTATTCATAGGTATGACCCATCTCAAAATCTTTGAGTTCTTTACATAATGTTTGCTATTTAATTAATTGTTTATCACTTTATCTATCTTTCTCTTTAAGTATCGAATTTAGAGATTCACCAAGTCTACTGGTAATTCTTATCAGCAAACTTAGTGTATATTTTCAGTGTTGTTTCCGCTACTACAACTTTTCTAATAGTTGTTAGTATTCACTTTCAAGAAATCTTCTCAAAAGTTTTTGAAGTGTAACTAGGCTATTCAAACCCCCCCCCCTCTAGCCTAGTATTGTGCCATTTGGAACTAATAAGGTTAAAATGAAATTTTCTCAAAGCTAACTTATATAACAATTTATAATCGAGTCCCTAGGGTTTGAAAAAAAGAACACATGGCCTTCTTCCCCAAATGTTTTGGAAGGAGGATTGGAAATCCTTGAAGGCTTCAGTATTTTATTCAAATTCAAAATTCTCGTTAACATACCATCTATTACAATTATAAGTACACCCAGGACCGCCTCCTCCCTCTCTGTGCGTTCGCCACCTCCCCTCTTCTATCTTCGTCCTCGCTGCCTGTAAATCCCAACACAATAATGGAGACAACCATCATCACTGTCTACGGCAATACAACCACTATTACCCACCACAAAACATTCTCATCCTCCTGCACGAAATTCAACTCCGCTCTCACTATCAACCTCATGTCTCCACTAACTCAAATCGGCAAATCTCAATCCAGCCATATCCTTTTCGAAATGATGGCAAATGAACCCAACTCCATAATTCAATCTCAATTACTTCATTCAAATGAAATAAAAGATTCACTCAATCGTTATTTAGGTCCAAGAGTGTGCAAGGCGATTTGTGACTCATCTTCTACCTTTTTCTTGCGCGCTCACGGACTCTGTCTTCAAGCCCTACCATTTACTTATAAAAGGAGTTTAAAAATCTGATCGGTTTGAGGAGTTGAGGAAAGATCGATCCCCCTTCCAAGATTGATTGTATAGCTAGGGGTCGGTACAAAAATACATTGATATTGGATATCGCAAATTTCTACTGTGAACCACTCCACATCATATCTCCTTTATGTATCAGCTTTGTATGTTTAACTAATCATTCTAACACTTAAAAAGTTTCAATCTCTTAAGTGTCGGTCAATCTTTACATCAGGTACTTACTTGATTGATTATATAAATTGTTTTTCAATTCTTAACCTCCCCCCCTCTCCCTATCTTATGCACCTAGGAAGTGGCTAGGTTGTTGGATTTGTATGTTTCACTATTACGGCCGGATTTTGAAACAAAGTTTGATATGTGCATGGCTACTCTTACTATATATATATATATATATATATATATATATATGTCGACCACTTGAAAACACATTCACCTACAGATGGATGCGGCCGGATCCAATTTGAAACCTTCGAAATTTTGATATGTGCATTAACTATTTTTATTTTCAAAATCATTTTTATGATTATTATTTTTTATCAAATCGTACCCATTGGATTATCCACTCTCTTCAACGAAAAAAAAAAATGCTCCTTTGAAACTTTTGACGGTTTTTGATCCGGTTTGGGACCGCCGGTTCACATAATGGCTTAGAGTGCCAAATGGTAGGAACCAGAACCGTGATTTGAATAGTTTCATTTTGAGGGCAGGTTCGGTTTTTGGAACCAGATGAGCAGACATAGCACACAACTCAACCTGGAAAGACTAGGCAATCAGTCGGAGACAAGCACCAGAACCAAATCAACTTAGAAAGGGTAGCTATACAATGAAATCGAAGCTCAAAATATACAACTAATATGGCGCCACGGCCGATGATGACTAAAAGCCTCTACTCCATACTAGCTCAACCAGTTCATTCTCTCAATACAACAACAAACCAAATACAAAAAACAAAAAATTGGTTACGCGAAGATCCAAACAAACCCTTCGAGAACCTGCACAATAGCATGCCACAGGCATCAGTGTATTGAGTGCAATTATTAACCTATAAACCATATACATAATCCAAGGCAGGTACATATTACTCCATCCGTTTCACCCAATGAATCCATGTTTAAAAAGTCAAATAATTAAAGGATACATAGCTAGAGTTGATCATAATCAGGCATAACCTATGCCTACCATTCATGGGGCAAGGAGTCAAATAATTAAAGGATACATAGCTAGAGTTGATCATAATCAGGCATAACCTATGCCTACCATTCATGGGGCAAGGGTCCCCGCTCAACTAATTTTATTTTATTTTACCTTACAAAATGTTGCCATTTCATGGAGGGTCCCCGCTCAACATATGGAAAATGAGTAAAGAACCCTTGTGATTTCAAAAAAATTTATGTAAGTTAAAATTTGTGACCCCGAGCTGAAAATTATTTCTGAATCCACGGCCACTAGTCATAATTTCAATAATACTTAAACATAATCAATATGATAATATCAAATATGGGGCGTAAGGTAGTTAAAATGTTATGGAGATTATAGATATAATTTTTTAAAGTACTCTTTATGTGAAAAGTCACAAAATAGTATAGTGGACTATTTATGTGGGACACAGGGAGTACTAATCTAACACACGAAGAAGAAATAACTAAGTAACTCAAGTAAAAAACACTAATATGTTGGAACTAGTAAGAAGACCTTTAAACGACTTGTATGCTTTCAGGGTTTAAATTGCTCTTAATAGTCTGGACAGGTCATAACATGTCCTATCGAAATGAAAATGTTACATTCTCTATGGATAGATTTGTTCTATTTATGGTTTCAAGGTTTAAATTGCTCTTAATTGTTGGACAGGTCATTACATGTCCTATCGAGATGAAAATGTTACATTCTCCATGGATAGATCTGTTATATTTATAGGACAACCAATAAAACGATAGATGAATGAAGAAAAGATTTATAAATACCTTATAAATGGCTTGTAAATAAATAGTAATAATAATAATAATAATAATTGATCTTTTACGGTGTTCACTTTCCCATTCTTCTCTCCCACAAAAGGGGCTTCTGAACAGCAAGCAAAGTGGTACATTGTACACTCAAAAAAATAAATAGTTTTTTTGGTATGAAGATTCTGTTGATTTATTTCTCGATCTAATTAATAGGGAGTATGTCATTAACTCTATGCTTCAGTAACTTCAGTAAGATGTCTGATAAAATTAGAATAAATCACATTACTGCACAAAACAGTGATACCTACAGAGCTATCAGTTATAATAATAATTACTCACCAGAATTTCCCAATGTCTCCGATGTTGGTAGTGCAGGTAATGACATCTCTGCATAATATAGTAGCAACCACCAAGATATCAGTATTACAGAATACTTGGAGAAAATATACATGAATTTAACATATGCAAAATATACATGATTGGGAGTTGATATACATGCTCCCTTTCAATACTCCAACCAAGAAATGAGCATATTTAGACTTTGGAACGGAGAGCACGGAAGATGGAAAAAGGGGCACCTATATAACTTTTTTTATTACATAATCATTTTCATTACATCATCTCGAGTCCTTATATTTTTCAGGATATCCCATTTTAAGTATCCATATTTGAATAATAATGTTTTAAGTTTACCCTACTTACCACAGAAAAGAAATAAAAAGAAAATTCTAATTTTCCCATCATATTATAGTACTCCCTTCATTCCTAAATGAGTGTCCAGACTCGGGGAGTAAGTCAAATAGTTGGATCCTTTTCGGAACTGTTATACTGATTACTCTTAAAGGTAATTGGCATTCAAATGCAAGCACACAAAAATTGCAAGTCAAGAGATAAAGTTGGTTCCAATCAGTTACCGGGAGCACAAAGAGAAAAGGATGACATAGAAGATGATAAAGGCCATGGAGCAGCAATATTGTCATTCAAGTCACATGTAAAGCTCATGCCAGTGGAATTGTCATTCACCACGTCTGCAGGCAAGCTTCGAAGCAAACATCCTGCATTTATGTCAACATGAAGATTACTCGGTGATTCTTAACAAACTCAATTGTCTTCATGGACTAATATATTTCAAAAAGCTAAGAAAATCAATGTGGAGTTTGCATATACACGTAATATGATAACATTGGATCCTAGCGTCTACTATCCTGATAAAGTCACATCCTGGGAACGAGACCCAGACCTCTGTTTATAGAGAATATCCAATGTTTCCCAACTAGGTGTCATCGTCCCCTTAAGGATTTAACACGTGTCTATGTAATGAGAATCAATATCAGATCTCTCTATCTCCTCCTTAACCAGGCCACATGTGTCCTACGTGGGAAGTGCACATGCGACTTGCTCACGACTCGAGCCATCAGACCAACCAATAACCATCATGTTCCAATAGTCAGCTCAAGCTTGGGGATCTAGACTCCCAACCTGATTTTCGTCAACTCTCAAGGTGTAATCTAGACATTTCAGCTCATGATTTTCGGTCAAGTGACTGAAATTTATAAATATGCACCAATTAAGCTGTCAGCTATTCTTAAATAGGCACCCACCATATTAATAGATTCCACAAATTTCCATATTATATAAAAATCATAATTATATATTATATACATCCAAAATGTACAGCCATAGGGCATGTCCAAATACCCATCCCTAACTGTGCGGAGTCCAAGAATCCTAAAATTTATGGTTTCCCCAGATCCACTTCTCCACTCATACCAATCCCAGACACCAGCACTTGAGTCCTAGTAATATACCTTGAAGTACCAATAGTAAGTAGTTGCCCTCAATTCTGGCCTATGAAGAAAATCATCATTGAAGCCATCCTTGTTTGAGTTATGGCTCTTTGGCCAGCTCACTCAATGTGGTTTTGTGTAAATGGCTGGGATGCAGCCCAAGATTCCAAGAACCATTGACCTCAGCCAGCATGCTTGGTTCAAGCACCCCTTTGGATTATTTCTAGAAACATACCAAAGCCAATTTATGTGAAGATGACGTGGAATACCTTATGCTACACATATGAGTACAATTTACATTTAGTTCCAATTTCACCCAGTAACATATTTTCTCGTACATTATTTTCCCGCATGGATTATACCTATGCCAATTTATGTGAAGATAACATGGATTACTAATGCCTAATTATAAAGTACAATTAGACTAATAAGTTCTAATAGCTATTTACTGTGGGTATTCCAGAAATTGTAGCTTTTGTTGGAGATCGGTCTATCTGATCCATGGATCTTGTTCTATTCTTAAATGAGCCCTTGTGTCATTGTTATGGATTTAGTACGTTTCTTAGTCTTCTGATCACAGGAGATTCTTTTTAGACTTAGGATCCAAATTCTTGACCCTTCGCAGACCTTGAAATGGCAGGAGCCTCAGAGCCTCATTCATTGGGCCATCATTTAGGAATCCCAATTCTTTCAGGCCTCAGAGTAGCAAAAACATATATAAGTCCATGTAAGGCTTAATTATTAAGATACAATAATCAAATACTCCCTCCGTTCCTAAATAATCATCATGTTTAACCTAGCACGCCGTTTAAGAAAAACTAATTGACTATTATAAACATTGATATAATTTGTAGTTTCCTTTACGACCATTGTGCATGTAGTCATAATTAAAGTAGGAAAAAAAAAGTGAAGGCAAAGTAGTAAAAGTGTTTTCCCAAAAAGAAAAGTTTAGAAACAGGACAATTTTTAAAAAGGAAAGTAAAGACATTTTTTTAGGAACGGAGGGAGTAAAAGAATTTTTCCATAGGCATATGCTTTGTTTCCTGTGAATTGTGTGGTACAACTTCCTTGATTGTGATGTTCAAAAAAACCCTTGCTGCAATGCCCAAGGAGACCTACTGTGAAGTCTAGTTTACCACACCAGAAAACTCTTCCGTTTGGTCATAAACATCACAAAAAACCTTGCTGATTTTGACTTTCTGATAGAACCCTGGTGGATTCTAAATCCAAGCCACCGAAACAAGCCACATTTTGACCAAACTGTTCTTAGCTACTATTAACAGCTCCAAAATGGCCACTTAGACTTGCTCTTTTGCAAGTGTAATCAACCCCCTAACCATTTGTTCTACAAAATCAAGTCCCTAAAACCCAAGCTATATACTATAATTTCAGCCACTAGAATCCCTTGCAACAGCCTTCTAAAGTTCCTTATGCACTGCACTCTACATCACTTAGTGATGTCAACTTCTTCGAGAGCTTCAAGTGAGTATGAGAAGCTATTCAGCAATAGTGGTCCACTTTTTCTTTTTTCTTTCTTTCATAACAGCCATTACGAATACTAGCAGCTGAGTAGAACCTATTATATCTAAACCAAGAGAACACATTTGGGTACATATGAAACTGCAGGCTAATAAAATGTATTTCAGTTAGCAATAGTATGAGAAATGGTTCACAAAGCCACATATCAGTGTACGTGTAATGAAGAAAATTGAAATAAAGAGCAGAAAAGAAGAAAAGGCCGGAACCTTGCTGTCCATAAGCTGCTCCAGCACCAATGTACATATCCACAAACAAAACCAACAACAGATCAGATGACATAATTAGAGTCAATACAAAATCAAAAATAAGATATATGAGATATAGCCAGTCATTTTACCTTGAAGGCTAAAATCTTTCAAGTCAACATCACAAAGCTCATAAAGATCGGTCAAAACCCCGCCTTTTTGTAGCATGGAACCAAAAATAGTTGCACAAATTATTGCTTGCCTATTTGTAATTAGCATTTGCTTCTGTACTCCTGCGATGTAGGTATTTAATGAGCTACAGCATGAAGGGCTTGGAGCAGCTACATTACGGCATGCCTTTATCACTTCGGATGGCTGCTTAAAATCCAAAGGGCAAACTGCAATTTCAAAGTGCAACCATTCAAAACTCATCTGAAAGAAGACCATTTCAGTATACAAATTGAGCTAGGTATTGTTAACCATAACCATCCCATTAAGCAATTTATCAAGTTCTAGAGCTAAACTCACACACAAAGAAGGTATAAAGACAGATCTACGATTCACTTAATCCTTATTGCTTTAGAAAGCCTTGAACCTATCTTTTCGTTTTATGATGACATGGTTGTATCATTTTGGCATTGAGCTTGAATATTGATAATGGCCAAACCCATTTTAAGATAGTATCCACGGACTAACTATGTGTTAACTTCACTCTAATGCTTCACAAGCTTAAGCTGACAAACAAAACTACCTACTCATAGTAATATGTACACTCCATCCCAAAACAAGTCCAATAATTAAAAATGAGTGTCCCAAAATGAGTTTTCTTTTTCAACTATCATATCACATTGTGCACTTAGGTGTTATAATGTGGTAACTAATGGCATTCATGTATAGGTGCTACTAAAATTGCTTGTTAGTCAACCTCCTTATTCGTGAAAAACTATTAAGTGGACACTCATTTTGGAAAATAAAGAATTTTTTTAGACTTGCAGATCCTTTTAAACCCCATCACTCCTGTAACTCATTGTTGGCCTGCCTAATACTAAAGAATTGTCTTCATCAAGGTCCAACTAAAATGGATACAAGACTGTTTCTCTATTAGGAAGTCTGATTTCTCCTTTTCTAGCTCAACTGGTCTTCAATAACTTCCACCCAATGCCGACAGCAATAGCAGCCTCTTCTAAATCATATATACCCTTTTGTCTACAATCCACCATTACGGTTTACAAGATTGTCGCAAGCATTGCAGCCATTGTGCATTAAAAAACCCTTCTTAGGCATGGATATAATCTGTCCATTACATTTTGATGGTTACTTAAGTTAGGAACTCACATATGTAGAGTGGAAACATGAATATATGGGAAGCTCTTGAAAAAAGTCAACTAGATCGAGTTGTGAGGTCAGCTTTGGTGAAGCATGATGGTGCCAAATACATCATTTACCCACTTTTGGAAAGGCATGTGGTTGATGCCACTGCTGTAAAGTTCAGAAATTTAATCTCTAAAGAGATTGTGCAGTTTCATGGGACATCTTCAAGAGGTACATGGATTTTGTTCGTGCTCAAAACATTGCAAGTGTATCCGTGAAAACAAGTGCATGTACTAAAAAGGCAATCAAGGGAAAAAATTATTATATATGAGGGGTAAAAAGATGACCAATTTTAGGAATCAAATATGTCATAGTTTTGTCCAATAGTCGTTAAGGCTCTAAGTGTAATAAACCTCATGTATCTTATTGCAATTATTCCAAGTAAGTTCTGTATACTACAAAAGCATGTGAATTTATGCAATAATGACTAAGATTGAAATCAAGATATAGTGTGAAGAAAAAGAAGGAAAAAAAGCATGGGTTTGGTGCGAGGCAAGAACGAAGGAATTGTTGTATTCATCATAAGAGATTCTCCATGGGGCTTGTCACTATCTGTTTAGTGTTCATGGTGAATAGTTTGTAACATTCTCTTTAGTAATTTCTTCACCATTTTATATCGTGTTATGTTGCAACTTGCAAGCCCAGAATTTTTCAGGCAAATCGAACTATATGGTTAACTGTTGTATTTGGTGTGTTATGTCTTATTCTTCCTTGCTACTTTCATAATCATTGCCATCTTTGTGATTATGCACAAAAAATAAAAAAGGAAAAGAGAGGGCTAGTGAGTCTGCAGGTTCCCCCATCCATAAAGGATGATAGTAGACCCACTAGCAATGACCCCAAAACCTGACAGTGCATCAACATACCTACTTTTTTTTATAAAGATGCATCAACATACCAACTTCAATGCTTATATTAATGACATTACTATTTAAGGAGAGAAAAAAAAAAGAGGACAGACAACGAAAATGCTTACACTCGCCACGGATTAACCATACCCAAAGACCAAGAGCACAAAGCTCATCATTCTCAATAGTGTGAACTCTTTAATTGACAGTGTGAAGGATTATTACATCACTATCAACAACATGAAAGAAAACCCTACTTCTAACTTACAACGTACTTTTAAAACAAAAACAAAAAAAAAACACCACAAATATTGTTCACTACAACTTTATGTTTATTTGTCAACAATCATCAACACTTATAAATAGATATAAATTTAAGGTCTTTCTACAAGACCAAACCCTCATACAGAAGAAGACAATGAACCTACTAAGATAATCCACTGCCTTAAACCATTTGACAGATCAACAAAGATAAGTATTAAAAAAATATGTGCATGTATACACGCAACTGTAACATAGAAGCAGCAAACAACTCGAGCAAATCTCAGAAACATCAAACATTACATTAGTGTAAAAAATGCTTAATTACAGAATCCGCCCAAAACTAATTACAATGAATGTCAATTTCTTCGAGCGTACTCCAAACAAGATGCTATTCTGTCATCAATTCAGCATAAACCATTAAACATTAAAAACAATGCAACTACTGTTTGTGCTCATAACATGTATGTATATGATCAAAAAATAGGTAATACCTTTGTTTACTTTACACGCAGATAATATTCGAAATGCAGAATTGGCAGCATCTAGTGAAAGTTTCCTTGAGATCCAGGAATACACAACCCCTTTACAATCATTCAGAGCATCGATATGAGTAGGTCCTCCAACCATATTCATATTGTCAACCATCGATTGTGAGGCAGAGATCTGAAGTGCAGCCGCCATAATTGCAGGCTGGCAAATTGGTCTGCAGCATTCCTTAAGGGGATCTACAACACTACAAGCCTCCAATAATTTACTTGTGTTAACTATTTTATCAAAGGTGTTTATGTCCTTAACAGGACACGAGCCTCCAGTAAGATTCAACGATTTTGCGGAGCAGATTGTCGCAATTGAGCTGTTTGCTCCTCTGCTGGCTAATATACTAATAATATCGGTGAAACAATCATCAGCTACCGCATCTTGTAGAACTAACTTACTATCAGATAAAGAACTGTAATATCCCTGGAATAAGCGGAGTAGACTTGCAAACTGCGGGCAGCAAATGACATTTCCTACAAAAGCAGCTAAAGGTTGAGAGCAGTCAGCAGCGGTTTTGTCCAAGATAGTTGCAATTGAAGAGAAATTAACAGGGCATCTTCCGGTCAAAACTGGATTGTAGGTGGGTGGAAATGCAGGGTACATTGGAGGAAAAGGATCCCTTCCCTCCCCAGGGAAGGGATAATTGGGTATAACAGAAGGTGATATTTCAATTGGTTCGAAGAGTCCAACGCTGGGTGGGCTAGCTAGCTGAGACACTACCATTGGCGTCCTCGCCGCTACTAGTACTACCACTACTACATCATCTTGGAGAACGAACAACCAGATGAAGAATAAAAGAAACTGATGGCACAAAGAACCTGCAAAAATCAGTCAGATACCAATCAATAATATATAACAGTATTTATCTAAATGGATCACCGGAAAAAATTAAAAAATTGATACTTGAGACCAGTCACAGTCTATTCAGAATCAATCAATAATATATAACAGTACTTATCTAAATGGATCACCGGGAAAAAAAAGAGAACTGATAGAATCGGAGACGATACCCTTAAGACGAGTGACAGTCTGCACAGAATCCATTAGCAGCTTCACCACTAGCCCTCTGGCAACATGAAGACAGACCCACAGACAAAAAAAAACGTTCTATGGGTAGTTGATAATAGTAGACCGAAACCACTTCAAAGAAACATACCTAAACCCCAATCACATCACAAAATTAAAGCAAATATTGACAAATTAAATCATTATAAGAAAATTAAAGCAAAAAAATCGGTTGTTGTTACTCAGGTACAAATGCAAGGAAATAATAAGCAAAAATAAATTAATTAAATTTAAACAAACAAAAAGTAATAATGAAATAACAAAACTCAAAGCAGAAGTATGAACTTGATTGAATCACCTGTAGTTTGGAGTGATCCAAAGAGATTGTTGTCGGGATAAAACCAGCTGGAACAGGAAATTGTCCAGATACTTTGTCATTTATCAATTTTCGGGTTTCGAAAGAGAGCTAACTAGTAGAATTTGCAGAACATTTAAGGTGGGGTGGATCGATTACCAGGTTGTTTGAAAGAATATGCATTAAGCAGAGGAGGAGGAGGAGAGAAAGACTCGAGAAGAGAGAAACCCTAGAATCCCAAATCGATAATGGAGTGGGAAGAGAAGTAGGGGGGGCAGTAAACTTTCCCTTTTGGGTGGCTTTTTCAGTGCACCTGTGGCTCCCAAATCCATTTACTGCCCCCACTTCTTCTTTCTATGGGTCTACCTGAGTGACGTAGCAATTTTCAGGGGAGCGCAAACTATGGGTCTATTTTAGAAACATTGATCTGCGGCGGTCTCACTCCAAAATTTTCAAATAGTATTATTACTCAATTTTGGGCAAAGAATTCACTATTTTATTTTGGGACGTTTAATTTAAAGAGTCAATTTTCAAAAAATAAGAGATTAAAGTGTCATTTTATTTCTAATGAAATTATTAAAAATATTATTTTTCTTAAAAAGTTTGATTTTAAACGAAGATTATTTATCTGGAACGAAATAAGTATAATATTATCACTTCAATTAATATATAAAACCTCCTTGTCCCGATTAAAACGAGGGACATGCTTAATACAGCACTTTTTGTTGTAAAAATATTATATTATCCTTAGTCACGTATAACAAAATTAAAACAAAAAAAATAAATTTAAACATCGTTGTCGACAACCACCACCTATCGCCCATCCCCTTCGCCCTGCCACCACCAATCGCCAAGCCTCCACCCAACCCAACCCCCCACCCTCCGCTCACCCACCGGTCCCTCTCCCTAGCCCAGCCCACCCTCTGCCCACCCTCTAGTCCTTTTGCCCAAGCCCAACCTTTTTTTTCATTTAATCCAAAAAATTTCAAAAGTGTTGTATTATGTAAAGGGCAATTTGGTCTAAAAAATTTCAAGTGTTTTATTAAATATTTCACAAGTATTGTATTAAGTGTCTATGTTAAAACAAACCCACTCACTCTCTCTCTCTCTACAACACATTCTCTCTCACAATTCTCCTCTCTACTATTCTATTCACTACCTTTTTGCTGAGAATGTATTATAATCTGATATGATCTTCTCGGAAGGCTTCGTTGAAGAACGATTTACTCAAATGGCGAAAGCTACGATCGAATGATGTTTGCGAGGGTGACACCTCGACCCAACAATTAGTATGAAAAGAACCTTGACATGTACAGCCGCAACCCGCAATCGTAGCAATTGAAGAATCTAAGTATTGTGAAAGAGGCCACAAATGATATGGAAGAATCAATTGATAAGTCAAAGTTGAACACACAAGCTTCACACATGTATATGCTCGACAGTTCAAGAAGAACCAATAAGTTTTGATAAACTCACCAAAATAATGATACTCAAAATTGTGTTCAATAGAAAGAAAACTCCTATTTAATACCTAAACTAAGCTGTAAACTCGTACTAAGGAATTAGGGTAAAGTTTGAAAGAAAACTCTAATTTACAAAGCAGTAAAATGGCAATTCGTTGACCCTTGCGACCGCAAACCCTTAAGCCCTTACGGCCGCAAGCCCTTGAGCCCTTGCGGCCACAAGCCTTGAGCCATTGCTGTCGAAAGCTGTCCAGAATGTCAGCCCGAAAAACAGCCAAGCCATGCGGCAGCAATCCTTTCACTCCTTGCGTCCGCAAGCTCTCCAGAATATTTCCCTGTGAAATAACTAGGCCTTGCGGTCGCAAGCCTTTTCAACCATGCATCCGCAAGATCCTCAGTCGCGTCAGCCTCGTTCCTCTTGTTCTGAATTATGTTCACCAGCTTCCTTTAACCCTTCAAGGTCTTCTCTTCGTGGCTCATTGCTCTTGCTTCCATTTCCATTGTCTCACGAACTAAACCGTTGACTTCTTCACGGATTCTCTTGGCTCTAACTCTTGTGACTAGTCCAACGGATGTCGGCATTGGTGTTGAGTTGTTGACGTTGTTGGGGATCCTCATCATAATCTCAATGGAGATAAAGATGTTCGTGTGGATTCACATTTTCAAATAAGATTCAGTTCATAAAATGTTTTTTAATTGATTTTTATAGCAGTTTTATTTTTGATTTTGGATAAATAGTCGTTAGGCCCTAGCGGCTCTTTTGCAATACTTTCACTAGGCCATGGTGGGTGTAAACTAAAAAACTTGTTGCTTGTGTGTGAATATTCATTAAAATATTCATTTTTTTATTTAGGACGAAAAGACAAAAGATCAGTTACTGTCCCAAATTACCGCTCCTCTTTGGCAGCTGTATGGAAATACTACCACTACATGTTGGAGGCTTTTTAGTGTTTTTTGCTGAAAAATATTTTTTTAATCTAAAACATTAGAAATATGTAGTAGGATAATATAGAAATGTGAAATATCATGTCTTTCGTTAATATGTTTTATTCTTAATTGTTTACAGGATTACCACTTTGAAAACAAGTTTAAACTATTTATAGACATCTCTCATTTTTTTGTGACCGAGGAAATATTTACTAATCGATCAAAAAATGGCAGAATATTGGGTTAGAAATACCGAACTTCCCGAGGAAATGTTTTTTGTGAAGATGGTTAAAACTTTCGATAATGAAACTCATAAAGTATGAATTGGTTGTGAAAAAGGTGGAAAGTATAGGTATGATGGTAAGAAAGTTTTGAAATATGTAAATAAGAATAGGTCAAAAAAGCTTGATTGTAAATTTGAAGTGTATTCAGTGGAAGCAAAAGATGTTGGACGAAGAGTTCAAGTTAGCAAGTTCAACAATGCCCACAATCATCTACTGACAAGGGAAGAAAAGTGGTACGCTTCTGCAGCCAAATTGACAAGGGCTAAGCAGGGCCGGCCAGGGCAAGGGCAAGCTGGGCACCAGCCCAGGGCCCAAGGTAATTAGGGACCTATATTTTTTTAGGTATTAATAGTAGTAATATATAATTTATATTGAGTTTATTGAAGAGGCCCAAACCCAAAGTCCCAAGAACAACCCAATTCGGCAAACGATACGCACACGCTCGGCTGTAAATACCCAGCAAGTCGGCAACTCGAAGAAAATCAAATTACTGAATTAGTGAATTAGGTCAAAAAAATCAAAAATCAAAATACCAATTGCAAATCGCAATTCTCACGAATCGCACACCGCACACCGTGAATCAGAATCGTGATGATGGTTGAATCAGGAGGTTGATGTCGAATTGCCGATTGCCTTTTGCCCGATAGGCTCGCCAGTCGCTAGCGCCTCCTGCCTGAGCTGCCTCCTAGTATGTTACCCGAAATCTGAATCTTCTGATTCTTTATTCTTCTTACTAATGAGTAGTGACTTCTGAATTTCTGATTTCTAAAGATGTTCTCATCATCTCATGTAATGATGTAGATATTAAATATAAAATATTAAATATGTAATGTAGACTATGTAGTGTAGTGTAGTCAACTAGTCAATTAGTCATGTAACTCATGTTCTCAACTGTTCTGATGTTCACAGACTCGAGACTCATAGTTCATTGTTCAATTTCATTTTTCAATTGTTCATATGATAAATCATAAACTCATAGTCTCATTGACATATTATATTAATATTATTATTCATTATTTCATTATTTCATTTGTGATTTGTTCTTCACATATTGTTCATTTTTAAATAATTTTTAATAATTAATATTTGTTCGATTCTGGTTATTCTTACATTCTGTTTGAATGCCAATTGCCATTTCACATTTCACATTTGTCATGTACTGAGTGTTTGAGTTTAAGAGTTGATCAAAAAAATTGAAGAGTTAGCCAATAGCCCTTGGCCTTGTTTTTTCTTGCCTTCTTGGAAGTCAAACCATGTTACTCCATACAGGTGCTTTCGTTCATTTTCTAGTCCAATTGTGTTATTATTCAATATTGATTTGTATGATGTTGCCTAAAAAACATTTGTCGGGAAGTGAAAAAAGGAAAAAAAGAAAACGAGATGAACAGTTCATAGAATCCCAAAAAAGGAGCTATTGATAAATTTGTTAAAGTAGTAGGCCCTTCTAGTGAGAATCTTGAGAAATTACGTGAGGGTAATTTTGAACAACCAGAACCAGTGCAAAATATAAATGATGAGATTCATATTCACAAGGATGAGGATGTTGTTGATTTAAATGAGCATGATCATGTACCAAATACATCCAATTTGGAAAATTTGATGAGAGATGAGCAATTAATCCCTTCGTTTGATATTTATGATCCTAAAAATTGGGATAATATTGATGACAAAACAAGGGATATTTTAGTTGAAAGGGGGCCTCAAATGGAAATGAATTTTGTGCTTCCTTTAGACAATGTTTCTCAACATTTTTCATATTCTTTTTATTCTAGAAGAATGAGTAATAGAGAGATTAAAGAAAGAAAATGGTTGGTTTACTATAAACATGTGGATAAAGTATAGTGTTTTTGTTGTAAGTTGTTCAAATCTAATAGCAAACAAAGTGCATTGGTGTAGACACCTCAATTTCGCACCCTTGTTATATGACATGTCATAAAATATCAAAACATGTTAAAAGGATTAACAAATGTCAAGTTACAGGGTTTAAAATACAAAAAAAAAAGTAAAAGAAAAGAAGAATGCATAAACAGTGAATTGCATGGGCCAAAGTGCCAAAATCAGAAAATAAAAAAAGTTGTGGGCGTTGATCCCCCCATTCTGGGCGCCGCGCCCACAAGACCCCCTACAATGTAGCTTTTGGCTTTTGGTGCAATCTTTTCAGCATGCAGTACAAGCTGATAAAGCACAACTGATAAAACTTAACTGCTAAGGAATCCCCAATCCTCGGCTATAAATAAAGCCTCCCGACTTCAGAATTTGACACACTTCACGCAGCAGTTTGTGAAAGTTCTCCTGAGAGAACATCGATGTTATTTCCTCTCCAGCCTCGAAGCTCTGCCAAACTACCAAATATCTCCCCTAAACACTAAAACTCTCAGTCCAAAGTGAACCCTAGCTACCCAACTAGGTTTCCGCCCTATTTCACCGGTTTAAAAATCCCAAAAGGAGCAGTTGCCCTGACTGAATCTAGACGTCAAATCCAGCCGAAGCAAGCAGTTGCTCTGCCCGATTCAAAACGCAATATATAGCAAAAACAAGCAGTTGCTTTGCCCAAATCCAAACGTCAAAATCAAGCAAAAGCACGCAGTTGCTCTTCCCGATTTCAGACTCAGCAAGCACGCAAAGCAAGCAAGCAAAAGCAAGCAGTTGTACCACCCGGATCCCGAGGCGAAAAACAACTAAAAGGAGCAACCACACTACTCGAAATCCAGCAACAGCACAACAGCAGAAAAAAGACTTCCTTTTTTCGGAAGGACAGGGGAAGCACATGCTAGACCGCCTAGTGGGCTTAAGCCCAGGCATACCAGGTCCAGACATTCACGCTCTAAGGGGTAAGTTATGTCCCCGTAGTTATATATTATAATATATAAATTAAATATAAATATATAATTAAGTTTCATTTCGGTTTATACTTTAATGTAATAATAGTTATATTTCATTTTCATTTAATTAGTTTATTTTCCTGTTTTTACTTTAATGCAATAATAGTTACATTTCCTTTCCATTTAAATTAGTTTCCTTTTCGTTCCTACTTTAATGTAATAATAGTTACATTTTATTCATGTTTAAAGTAGTTTCTTTTCTGTCTTTATTTTAAATGACATAATAGTTATATTTTTCTTTTATTTTAATTAGTTTATTTTTTGTCTTTACTTTAATGTAAAGTAGTTATAATCTCCTGCAGTTTAATTAGTTTATTTTCTGCACATACTTTAAATATAGAAATTGTTATGTTACTTATTGTTTAATAAGTTTCTTTCCAGCTCATGCAAGTAAATATAAATGAAGTTTGTACTAGCATAGTTATTTTATTTCTAAAATAGCTTATAAAAATAATGTAATTATTCTCTAGATCTTCGTGTCCATGCCTATAGCACGGTGCCAGTATATTTGATTTTGTCAATTGAAACGACAATGTCTAAATAGAAGGTGCGATTTAAAAAAATATTGCAGTTGTGGGGTACATTACTTCAAGTGGTAGTTGAGGGGCGCTATTCGAACTCGACCCATAAATGAGGGGGGTTATTTGTAACGAGTTATATGTAACTGACCTATGAACGTTTGATTTTGCGACGGAATGTAAGATTGATGTTTTATAAGGGGTAAATGTTCAGAAAATTAATCTTAGGGTGTGACTACTCATAATATTAATTGTAGGGGTGACTTTGTAACATGGTGAGAGAAAATAGAGAGTTAAAAGTGGATAACTACTCTCACACATGTGAATGTGAGAGTGAATCTCAATCGTTAAATATTTTAAGATAATTTAATCTCAACCTCTAAATAGTTTTAGTCAATTGCACATGTGTGAGAATGAGCTCTATTGTAATATAGATATATATGTATTATTCTGAGTCAAAGTGTACAAAATAAAACAAGCATATTGATAAACCAATTGTGAGACCGAAAGGGCGAGTTGGGTGTCTAACTCCTTCCTAACTCGTAACTTAGCCCCCGAACCCATATAATCTGGTATGTTTGGTTTTTCTCTATTTATTAACCATAAAATGGAGGTGGCGAATTTGTAACATATTTTTCGAGTCCACAATTGAGGTCGGACGTATTCCACGTGCTTTAAAGTTTCGAAACCACCCCGCCCTTCAGTGGTACGGATCCGATTAAAAACGGGGCACTCACAGTGGCGACTCTGCTAGCGATTTTATTGTTTTCTTTAAAACAAAAGAGGGCTAGACTCATGTTTTTTTTTTTGGTTTATCAATATGCTTCTTTTTTCTCTGTTATATTTCTTTGGTTTCCTATATTTATATAATTTTTCAATTTTGTAAAGAAAAAAAAAACATATGACATGTTCATTCATCTTATCATTTATCCATGAATATATATGCTCCATGTCATATTATTTGTACATTCATACATGTTTGTATTTTTATTTATTATCAAAAAAAAATTCTTCTTTCCTTTAATATTAGTATGCTTGTTTTTTTTCTTTTTTCTTTTATATTTATTTGGCTTCTTGTATGTATATAATTTTCAATTATTAAAAAAAATCGTTTTTCAAATTTAAAAAAAAATCAAAACAAAACAAAATTCATTTGTTAAAAAAAAGTCACTCTTCCAAATTTTTTTAAAAAACATCTCTTCTAAAAAAAAGTAAAAAGAAACTCATGTTCTCGAAACAAAAGAAAAAAAAATCGTTTTTTAAAATCGTTTTTCATTTAAAAAAATATAATAATAATTTTGTTTTTAAAAAAAAAAGATCAAAAAGAGCAAAAAAAAATTATTCCTCTTTAAAAAAAAAACAATTTTATTACGTTAAGCGGACCAAAACGTTAAAAGGAAATTCAAAGGGGCCTAAATGACAAAAGGAAAAAGAGCTAGAAGTAAAGTGCATAAATAAAGAAGTGAATATAAACATTTCATGTGGACGCAACGCCCAAATTGGTGTTGGGCTGCACCCACCTTTTCCTGTGCAGACCCGTTCCTCATTTTGAACAATTTTGTCCTATGTTGTGTCCATTTTATTCGTCGGGTTGCTCATTTTTATGTTGGGAGCACTCATTTTTCCTGTTACTCAACCTTTCAAAAAAAATCATCAAAACAAAAAAGAAGAAGTTTTCTTTCCTTTAATCCAGTGTTGTTTTTATACATATTGGGATCATTGTTATTTTCTTTTGGTATCGCTAACAATTTTGCAGGGGCTGAAAATAAAATAAAAGAATTGATTATTTATCTTTTGCTTTCCTGATAGGATTATCCAGAGGTATGTAATTGCCATATCTCATTTCAAGGATCGCAAAAAAAAAAAAGTTTTTCTAAAAAAAAAATCATGTGTAATACTTAGTTCTCTTTTGCTTTCAAAAAAATCGTTTCTGTTTGCAAAAAAAATGATGATCATTTAAAAAATATATATATAAATAAAAAGAATTTAGTTCTCTCTAAACAAAAAAGAAAAAAACCTATATTCTTTCAAATTGAAAAAAAAAATTAGCAAAATGAAAATTTCTCTGATAGAGTTGAACTACGATGACCTAAGCCTCGAAATGAGAAACTTAGGTAGCCTTCGGGTTCGGTCAAATACTTTGATTTACTCTTTTAAAAAAATGTGTTTTCTTTTTGTTTTCCAAAACATGTAAAGACAGGAAATCTCCTCACACTATTATACTTAATTGTCATCTCCAAATTCATCTTCATTCTTAACCTTTCATAAATGCATCACTAGTTGATAAGTGTATCGTTCATTCTCGATTTCAAAAACAAATTTCAGTAAGTCCTACTTTGAGAAGTCAAGGTCTACCACTTAAAAAAAAGAATAAAAAATGATAAAATAAAAGAGAAAACACAAAATAAAAGACCGATAGGGAGCCAAGGAAAAAGGAAAGCTGAGAAAGCCAAGAAGCCAAGAAAGCAGAAAAGTCTGGAAAGCCGGGAAATCCAGAAAAGGCGACTCAAGGATCATACGCAACAATTCAGGACTGGGGCTTTCAACCCATCAATGGGTGTCTTTTTGCCCATATTGATGCCTACAGTCCATCATTGCAAAGTATGCTTACTAATTCATTTGGCTTCACCTATTTCAAAGGTCCAACCAAGTCCTCAAATCGGGGTTTCCAAAGGTATTTATCTATATTCGAGTCTGGTAAATTCTTGTTTCTCCTTCGAGTCTTCTTCTTGATCTTTGAGCACCACCTATCGCCGAAATGTCTGTTAATTGTAAAAAAAAGATGACGAATCAACTCATGTAAAAACATGATAAAACTACACGGGTCGATAATGAGTCATTTCGAAATATGGACCCACAAACCATTAAAAATGTTAATTCGATAAAGCAACCTTCTATCTTGGTGAAAGGTCATCTTCGACCCATTGCAACCGAGATGTTAGTAGCACACTAGGGGCTTCAAACCATACACCAAACCCTTTCCAAACACCTAAAAACAAATCCACCACATTCCAAAACCAACCCCGACCGAAACTAAGACCTTCAAATACCAAATCCTAACCATCTCTAAGATCCAGCTTCCCAAAACTGAAGCTGCTCTACCCTTATATATAAATTCACCAAGAGTGACAACCTTTTTATCCCAATAGAGAGAAGACATATATCTCTTCAAGCATTTTTCCAAATTGCTTTGAAAGGTCAACAAAAAAGAAAGAAAAAGTAAGGTTGAAAAAAAAAAGAGGCCTATGCATAAAAAAAAAAAAGAATAAAAAAAGGAAAAAAAACTCTCCTGAGCAATTTCCTCAAAATCTCTCTCTTGCAACAAAAAATAATCAATCACTCTTGGACAACCCCATAACCCACAACCAAAGCCAAAAACCGATCTTTCAACCATACCTATAACCAGGTCCAGAAACCAACTTCCCATCCAAATCCATAGCCTAAAAGGCCAGCCAATGTTCACTTCTGATCGCCTTTCCGAAAATAACCAAATCCACAGCCCAAACTACCTTCTAACCAGAGGCCAATCAAAAACCTCAAGACCAATCCATCCCTAAAAACTTAAACATTATACGATAACCTAGTTGCTACCTATAGCTTTGTTTCAATCGGTTATAATATGATCTGAGTCCAAGACAATACTCTTTGCTAAAAAACATATAAAATTATCAAAATATAAATATTAAATAGGGTCCATTAAACTTGTGATACTCGATGATAAACTTTGGATCATGACTCTTCTTTTTGTCCATTAGAGTCATCTCACATTCTCTGAGTATACTCATTTATGTCTCCCACAAAAGTCTATCCAAATCAAGTCTGTCTGGGGCTATCCCTAGTTAATTTCTTCAGGAACGTTTCTATCATACAAAATTTGGTTGATCAAATTCATCCTAGGGCTTCTCCTGCCAAACTCATTGGATACATAAAGGTTCATCATCTCTAGAAACAGCTGTCCTTTCCATCGCTGCCTGAAGAAACGAATAAGTTATAAAGGCATGATCCCTCAAGAATGAGTGGTTTATCTTCGCATGCATTGAAAGGTCAGCTCTCTATGAGGCCAAGGCAAAAGAGAAAAAAAAAAGAGAAAAAAAGAAAGAAAGAAAGTGGTCCCTCTGAGGCATTGATTAGTAGGACTCACTAATCCTGATTGAATTCCTTTCTTGAATGATGCACTAGTCAAAAGACTGAAAAAGTAGCCCTAAACTTCACCCACCTTCATCTCAAATATCACCATCAACTCCTATACTCATAACCCTTCAAAGCCAACCAGAAGCCATATCTCAAACTCTTATATTATATTTCTATCACCTTGTCTTATCTTGTCTTAACATGTTTAAGAAACGGATAACACACATGCACATTCAAGAGTCCATTCCGTTTGCATGCTTGCGTCTTTTGTTTGCATTCTTTTAGTACATCTCATCAGGTCTTCTGCCGCATTGGCCCTTGGAAAAATACAAATGTTCTGCCAGTATCTCGTCAAGGACCTTTTCCCAAAGATCCTTAGTAGCATCATTAAAAGCTACACAAGCCGATCATCGACAGCATTCCACCACAAGGTTTCATAATCATCGCTTTTCCTATACTGGGGTAAGCACATTAAAAAAAATCGCATCGCTTTTTCTATGCTGTGATAAGCACGTTTCAAAAAAAATTGCATCGTTTTCCCTATGCTGGGGGAAACGCGTTTTGAAGTTGCATTACTTTCCCTATTATGGGGGAAAGGCATTTCAAAATGGCATCGTTTTGACTTATCTTGCAATGAATATTGCATTTTAAAATTACGTTGGTTTTAAAAAAAATATTGTTTTGCAAATGAATATTGTATTTTAAAGATTGCATTGTTTTGACTTATTTTGCAATGAATATTGCATTTTAGGTTTGCATTTAGTTTTCGTTTAATTTACAATGAATATTACATTCTAAATTAATGTCTTTTCTCAAGGTCATGCAATGTATATTGCATCTAGTGTTGCGGTAGTCTAAGAGTGATGCAATTAATATTGCATCGAATATTTGTTGTAGTTGTTCTGTTAGTAATGCAATGAATATTGCATCAGATCCCTGCATTTACCCTTCATGCTGCGATGAATATCGCATCACGTCCTTCTTACCCACAAAACCTTTTTGTGCTGCAATGGATATTGCATCATGTCCTGTTAATCCACATTTACTTTTTGTTTGCAAGGAATATTGCATCCAGTCCTGAGTTTACCTTTCGTGTTGCAATGGATATTGCATCACCTCCTTTTTACCTGCTTAAACCTTTTGTGTTTACAATGTATGTTGTATCATGACCTTTATGCCTGCATTTACTCTTGTTATTGCATGAAATATTGCATCTAGTCTTTTTGTTAAGTCTCATGGAGATGCAATGGATATTGCATGTGATTTTTTGTCAGCTTGATAATGATGCAATGGATATTGCACAAGATATTTGCGTACACTTTCTTGTTAGTGATGCAATGGATATTGCATCTGATATTAACTTGCGTTTCTCTCATAATGATGCAATGCATATTGCATCAGATCTTGCATCAAGTTTCGTGAAGATGCAACAAATATTGCATCGGATTTCGTGTTAGTTTTGTGACAAGGCAATGCATATTGCATCAGATCTTGCATCAAGTTTCGTGAAGATGCAACGGATATTCATCGGATTTCGTGTTAATTTTGTGACAATATAATGCATATTGCATCAGATTTTGCATCAAGTTTCGTGAAGATGCAACGGATATTGCATCGGATTTTGTGTTAGTTTCGTGACAATGCAATGCATATTGCATCAGATCTTGCACCAAGTTTCGTGAAGATGCAATGGATATTGCATCGAATTTTCGTGTTAGTTTCGTGACAATGCAATGGATATTGCATAAGATATTTGCGTGTAGTTTCCTTAATCTTAAAGCAATGAATATTGCATCGGTTATTTGAATTTAAGTTTATCTGATTTCGTGATAATGCAATGGATATTGCATCGGATTTGGTGATAGTTTTATGGTAATGCAAATGGATATTGCATCAGTTTTGGTAGAAAGTTTTGTGATAATGCAATGGACATTGCATCAACTTTTGTGATAATCTTGTGACAATGCAATGAATATTGCAGCCAGTCTTGTTGCGGTGCAATGGATATTGCATCTGATTTTGCATTAAGTGTTGTGGAGATGTAATGGATATTGCATTTGATTTTTGTGATAATCTCGTGACAATGCAATGGATATTGCATCCGGTCTTGATGTAATGCAATGAATATTGCATCCGATCTTGTTGTGAAGAAATGGATATTGCATAAGTTTTGTGATAAAGCAATGAATATTGTATATGATTTCTTGATAATGCAATGAATATTGCATCTTTAGTATTATGGTGATGCAATTAATATTGCATCAGATTTGGCCTTAGATTCCTGATGAATGCAATGAATATTGCATCTGGTCTCACTATGGTTGATGTAATGAATATTACATCTGAATTTGTTTTGGTCTCACTCGATAATGCAATGAATATTGCATCTGAGTTTGTGGTAATGCAATGAATATTACATCTAGTCTTCACGTTAGCTTCTTGGCGATGCAATGAATATTGCATCTGGGTTTGTGATAGAGCTGTCAAAATGGGTTGGGCCCGTTGGGTTAGCCCGCCCCACCACCTAAAAGAGGTGGGTTATGTTGGTATTTCTTAGGCCCGCCGCTTTTTTGGGCTGGCTCGCCCCGCCCCGCCAAATGGCGGGTTGAAGTGGGTTGTGGGTTGGCTCGCCTAGCGGTGCCAAAAAGGCTTGTGCCCGTTGCGCTAGCTCACCCTGCCACCTAAAAGAGGTGAGTTGAGTTGGCATTTTTTAGGCCCGCCATGTTTTTGGGCTAGCCCGGCCCACCCCGCCAAATGACGGGTTGACGTGGGTTATGGGTTGGCTCGCCCCGTCAACCCATTTTGACAGCTCTAGTTTGTGGTAATGCAATGAATATTGCATTTGGTCTTTGCGATGCAATGTATATTGCATCTAGTTTGGTGTTAGTCTTGTGATAATGCAATGAATATTGCATCTGGGTTTGTTTGGTGACACAATGAATATTGCATCTTGATGTGCGTTATTTTCACTAGGTTGTAATGAGTATTGCAACTATCTTTCTGTATCTCAGCATGCTTGTTGGCTTGAGCCGAACTACGTTTGGTCCGATTCCTGAAAAGGATACGTAGGCAGCCTACTTAGTAGGCACGACCATCAAAGCATTTCGTTTGCATCATATCTGCTCTATCCCATCAGTCCATTTAAAGTGTTTAGGGTATGAGTAAACTATTGCATCCTAAACTGTTGCATCATAAAATGTTGCATATTGCATTCCTCTCCATAATAATTTCCACGAAATTTGGGAGTATTTATTATCAACGATGTTCGTCTACTTGGTAAGTTTCGGTTTACCAGTAAACTCTATCGTTAAGAGGCTCTGTAGACAACTCAATTTCGTACCCCTGTTATATGACATGCCATAAAATATCAAGACCTGTTAAAAGGACTAACGGATATCAAGTTACATGGTTTAAAATGCAAAAAAAAAATGCAAAAGAAAATAAGAATGCATAAACATTAAATTACAGGGGCCAAAGTGCCAAAATCAGAAAATAAAAAAGTTGTGGGCGCTGCCCCCCCCCCCATTCTGGGTGCCGCGCCCACCAAGCTTTTAAGTTGCGCCCATAAGACCCCCTGAACTATAGCTTTTGGCTTTTGGTGCAACCTTTTCAGCACGCGACACAAGCTGATGAAGCACATCTGATAAAACTTAACAGCTAAGGAATTCCAATCCTCGGCTATAAATAAAGCCTCCCGGCTTCAGAATTTCACACACTTCACGCATCAGTTTGTGAAGGTTCTCCCGAGAGAACGCCGAGGTTATTTCCTCTCCAGCCTTGAAACTCTGCCAAACTGTCAAATCTCTCCCCTAAACACTAAAACTCTCCGGCTAAAGTGAACCCTAGCTACCCAACTAGGTTTCCACCCTATTTCACCGGTTCAAAAATCACAAAAGGAGCAGTTGCCCTGCCTGAATCCAGACGTCAAATCCAGCCGAAGCAAGCAGTTGCTCTGCCTAAATCTAGACATCAAAATCAAGCAAAAGCACGCAGTTGCTCTGCCCAAATCCAGACGTCAAAATCAAGGAAAAGCACACAGTTGCTTTGCCCGATTTCAGACTCAACAAGCACGCAAAGCAAGCAAGCAAAAGCAAGCAGTTGTACCTAGTGCTGTCAGATGGGCCGGGCCTAAACATGAGCGGGCCTAGCAAAAGTCAAGCCCAGTCCATGTGTACTTCGGGCCTATGGGCCAAAACAAACTATTTTTTTAATTCAAAAAAACTCACAAATTAAGTAATAAATATTATATAACACATCAAAAACTTCAAAGTTCAAACACTAACTAATCTAGCTTACACAATTACAAAACAAAAGTGCAAAAAACACATCAAAAATTCAAAAAACATATATGTTCTTAAATCTTAACCACAAATCTACTAAATAGTTCTTGAATTTTAACCAAAAGAAATTAGCTAAATAGGTTTTAACACAAATTTTAAAAATACTAAAAAGTAAATAGTTTATCAAACACAATTACAAATAATCTAAAATTAAATGTCATTCACTAATCACTCATCAATCTTCAATCAACATCAAGAACATTGGAATCTTCTTTTGACAATTGTATCTCTTCAACTTCTTGTGCAATTAAATCTGCAAGAAAAAATATAGATAAATAAATATGGAAGAAAAGTAAAATCAATAACTAAAATTAAATGTAAATTACCTAAAGGTCCAACTTCTTGGAATCCATGCAACCAACTACGAGTACAAATGAGGGCTTGCACATTCTCAGGGAGTAAGCAACTTCTATACTTGTGCAGGATACGACCACCAATACTAAATGATGATTCGGAAGCCACCGTTGTGATTGGAATACCTAAAATGTCACAAGCCATAATCGCAAGTTGAGGGAATCGATCCTTATTCATTCTCCAATATTCAAGTACATTTACGTCTTTAACGACGCATGCCTCCTCCAAGTAAATATCAAGTTGAGACTTGTTTTGACTTGAATTCATTCACCTCAATTCTTGTTCATACTCCTAAAATTAAACAAACACATAACATAGACAATACATAAAATAAATAAGAACGTTAGATACTTAGATGTTTGCATAAAATATTAAAATAATAGACAATACAATATATTAAATATATTACTCAAACTTACATCAATAATGGATAATGAGCTTGATCCACTTGCCATTGAATATGGTTGACGAGAACCCTCTCTTGTTGAGCTAGGAACAGTCTCAGTCTCAGTCTCAATGATTTCATATTCACCATAAAGTCTATATAAAGTCTCCTTTACCCTATTCACCTTCTCTTCGTAATCAATTGGGTAAAGCCTTTTATAGCAAAAGTTCAAAAAATTCAACTTTCTCTTTGGGTCAAGAACACATCCAAGTGCAAGATTGACACTATACTCATTCCAATACTTATCAAATTTGCTCTTCATCCTTAATGACATATCCCTAATTACTTCATCTTCACTTGATAGGTTTTCATTCAATTTCATTTGAATGGTTGCAACTTGTATGAAATACAAGTTTGAAGTGGGATAAGACGATCCAGATACCAAGTTTGTAATGTCATAAAATGGAGATAAGAAAGCACACACTCTCTCTGCTCTTTCCCACTCTTCATTAGATAGACATAACTTGTAATTTCTATTATCATTGAAGCTCAATTGAGTGAATGCATGGCGATATTTAATAGCACTTGTAAGTATCATATATGTAGCATTCCATCTAGTTGCCACATCCAACCTCAAGAAACTACCACCAACATTACCTAAGTGCACTTCTTCTATGCATGCTTGAAATTGTTGCAATCTCCCCTCTGAACTTCTCACATACTTGACACTATCTCGAATTTTTTCTAAGGCGTTACCCGTCGCCTTCAAACCTTCTTGAACAATAATATTCAAGATATGTGCACAACACCTCACATGAAAAAACTCACCTTTACATAACAAATTAAGCCTATCTTTCAAAATTCTAACCATGCTATCATTGGAAGAGGCATTGTCCAAGGTGATAGAAAATATTTTGGATTCTATCCTCCAATCCTTAAGGACTCCAATCAACTTGCTTGATAATTCTAACCCCGTATGTGGACTTTCCAAGGCACAAAATGAAAGCAATTTACTATTTAACTTCCAATTTTCATCAATATAATGAGTTGTCACAGCCATATAGCCTTGTGTAGTCACAGCAGTCCACACATCAGAAGTTAAGCAAATTCTACCTCGAAGATTAACTAAGACACTTTTTAGCTTTTCCTTTTCAATCACAAACACACTTTTACAATCAGCATTGGCAATGTTTCTACTAACAGGCTTGAAATCAAGAATAAAACGTTTAAGCAAATCATTAAACCCTTCATACTCGGCAAAGCTAAATGGAAGGTCATGCCTAATAATACATTTAGCCAGTGCATCTCGATAGACCTTACTATCAAACTTCCACTTCTTCAAAAGTGTAGTTTGGTTATTCAACAAAGAACTCACATCAAGCATCTGCGGATTTTTATAACATTTGGTAACATGACGTCTTAAATGACTAGTTCCCGAATCAGAATTACAAGTATATTTATTTTTGCAACGCAAGCATTCACACTTCTCGACCCCATCCACTATGCCAAGGTGTTTAAAATATTCCCACACGTCAGACTTCTGTTTTTTACTCTTTTTTTTTATCATCAGCATCTTCACTAGGACCACTATCAATTCTTTTCCCCTAGTTACCCTTTTACCAGCAGTAGAAACATTAGTACCTGAACTAGGAGGGGGAGAATCCAACATTTCCAAGTCATCGATATCCTCCAAATTTTGATCTGAGAAAGAGAGATATAAAATAAAGGTATATAAAAATAGAAATAACTCAAAATGTATAATGTAGAAAAAATTAGTACAACATAACAATAAATATTTAACTCAACTTTTCCCCTTTTAACATCATTAAAGTAAAGAATCTGATTCAAACCAATGAAACTATGTACGGATGTGCCTAATTAATTGAAATCTCACCAAATTTTGGACAACTATTCTCTTTTGTAGGCCAAGAGAAGATCAGTAATGAATCAGGTATTTCACTTATTCTTTTTTTTTTGTTAAACAACTCTATTTTCCCTCTAAATAAAACATAAGCCAATTAATACTATAATTAAGAAATACGGAGTATATGTGTGTATACAAATTACAAACTAGTCAATCTATCATGCACAGTTGGTAGTTGCACACTCAGAATTACACAAATCTCCTAGTTTAGACTTTAGTCTATTGATATCCGAGTATCCGACACTTTCAGATCAGTGCAAAGTGCAGACTACAGACTACAGAGTCGGACCACAGAGAGAGAGAGCAATAGAGATAGAGATGAGAGAGCCAATAAAATATTAAATCTCAATTTTGGAGAACTAGCAATCAAAGAAGTAGTTTTATGGTTGGTGTCTGCTATTGTAGTGCCTACATATTATCAACCAGTAAGATGAACATTGAACGAACACACAACATTGCATAACTTAAACTCGCAAAATACATTTAATCATAGCCAAAAGGCCGTAACTTAATGAAACGCGTCACTGAAATAGACACATGCATCAAATCTTCGTTAAGGGTTCATGAGTATGACTGAGAGCTAGCTAGTACTAGAGTACAACAATAGAGATAGATGAGAGAGCGAGTAAAATATAAAGTTTGTAAGAGTACCTGTGTGTGTGTGTGACGCCATGGGCGTAGGCGGCGGCGGTGCTCAGCCGAGAGGCGGCGGTGCTCCGGCGAGGCGCGAGATCGAAGACGAAGATGATAGGAAGACGAGAGATCACTCAGATCAGACGCCAGTCACGCCACGGCGAGAGAGATCAGAGAGAGATTGAGAGCCGTCCGGCGCGTTCGTAACATGCTAACAACCGTTTATGGTTTGCTTTGTTTTTGGAAAGACCGAATCGAAAGAAAGTAAAGATTTACTGTAATCTGTAAATAGAATAGTAAATAGTAATTGACTGTGACTCTGACTGTGAGTGATAGCCTGATTAGTTGATCATAGGTTTTCCGTTTTTTAATTTTTTGCCTTTTTAGCCTTTTAAATTATTATCTTTAGTCAATTACTTAATTTACTTACTCAAGTCTCCGACTCTCTGTGTGACTGATTGTTGGACTAACTTCGGCTTTTAATATTTTTATCAACAATCAATGAATCAAGTGATCTGAATATCTGATTAATACGCATTCCGGGCTTTGCGGGTTTTATATGTTCGGGTCACTTGCAGCCCATGGGCCTGCTGGGCTGGGCCAATGAGGCCCGGTTTTTTCGGGCCTTATAATTTGAAGCCCAGGTCCTTGAAAAATTGGGTGGGCTGGACCAAGCCTATGGCCGAGCTCGATTTTGACAGCACTAGTTGTACCGCCCGAATCCCGAGGCGAAAAACAACTAAAGGAGCAGTCATGCTACCCGAAATCCAACAATAGCAAAACAACATAAAAAAGACTTCCTTTCTTGGAAAGATATGAGAAGCACATGTAGACCACCTAGTGGGCTTAAGCCCAGGCATACCGGATTTAGTCACTCACGCTCTAGGAGGTAAGTTATATCCACGTAGTTATCTATTATAATCTATAAATTAAATATAAATATCTAATTAAGTTTCATTTCGGTTTATACTTTAATGTAAAAATAGTTATATTTTATTTTCATTTAATTAGTTTATTTTCCTATTTTTACTTTAATGCAATAATAGTTACATTTCCTTTCCGTTTAAATTAGTTTTTTTTTCCGTTTCTACTTTAATGTAATAATAGTTACATTTTATTCCTGTTTAAATTAGTTTTTTTGTCTTTATTTTAAATGTCATAATAGTTATATTTTTTCTTTTATTTTAATTAGTTTATTTTCTATCTTTACTTTAATGTAATGTAGTTATAGTCTCTTGCAGTTTAATTAGTTTATTTTCTGCAAATATTTTAAATATAGAAATAGTTATGTTACTTATTGTTTAATAAGTTTCTTTCCAGCTTATGCAAGTAAATATAAATGAAGTTTGTACTAGCATAGCTATTTTATTCCTAAATTAGCTTATAAAAATGCTGTAATTATTCTCTAGTTGCATCATTTAAGTTATAATTTTGATTTCTTTTCTTTAATAAATGTAAAGTACAATTAAGTTACATATCTTCTATATTGTTACCGAGATTCACGAAATCTAGCAATATCTTGGCCAATAATTAACTTTTAAGAAAGACTTAATCCTGGCCAGTAGTTATGTTTTGTAAAAATAAATCCTGACCAGTAAAAAAATGCAACATGATCATCATAAGAATATAAGGAAAAGAACATATAGAAGGAAAAATATGCAAAGTTAAACATACGAATTAAGTTACATATCTTCTATATTTTTACCGAGATTCATGAAATCTAGCAATATCTTGGCCAATAGTTAACTTTTTAGAAAGACTCAATCCTGACCAGTAGTTATATTTTGTAAAAATGAATCCTAGCCAGTAGTTAACTTTTCAGAAAAATTGAGCTTAATTATAATATGGGTAATGCTAGGGCCACTCTAATAGCACTCAATTTTGGGTATCAAATGATGTGCCATCTTACGTGTCATATTGTTAACATAACTTTTTAACTTATAGTGGAGCCCATAAAATGCCAAATAAGATGACACATTGGAAACTACATCATTTGGTGCATAAATTTGAGTGCTCATTGAGTGGCTCTATCATTACTCTTATAATATAGATGTATTAAAAAATGCAACATGATCATCATAAGAATATAAAGAAAATAATACAGAGAAGGAAAAAGATATAGAGTTAAAAATAAGAATTAAATTATATATATCTTATATTGTTACCGAGATTTACGAAATCTAGCAATATCTTGGTCAATAGTTAACTTAGAAAGGATTAATCCATACCAGTAGTTATGTTTTATAAAAATGAATCATGACCAGTAGTTAAATTTTCAGAAAAACTGAGCTTAATTATAATATAGATATTAACGCAAGAGTGATATTTTATAAGTTATGATGATCATTGAATTTTAATATAGTGGAAGAGTTCGAAGAGAGAGAACCGAAAGAGAGTTTAAAATAATCGCAATAAAATCTAATATTAATTATCTTTGTAATCTTAAAATAAGATAATTTAAGTCGATTGCGGTGTGTGAGTATAAGCGTTATTGTATATTAGATTATTATTATTTATTTATTTATTTTATTTTTTGGGAGAACATGGGGCTGCTGAGCTTTGGGGTGTGAAAAGGGCTGAGGAGAAGTGAGCACCAACACCATGGTAATTGCCAAGGAACCATGAACACCAACACCCACGCCAACACCAAAGAAGAGGATCGGAAGGGAGATATTTCTGCTTCGAATGTCAATAGCGTTGATTCCAGATTCAATCAAACCCTCCGAAATGTTCAAGGGTAATTCCCCACATCGATCCAACAACTCTGTTTTACTCCCATTTCTTGAAATCTCAATTTTTTTTGTCTTACTGATTTTGCTTTTAACCATCATCATTTCCAAAATAATTCCGGATCTTTGAAGTTTTGAGGGAAATAATCTAGAACAGCCAAACCCGCTTTGGGTTCTTCCTTATTTATACGAATTTGGAGAGGAAGTTAATCAAAGTGATCAATGGCAGGAATTACTGATTTGTGTGCCTGTGTGTGTGTGTTTTGTGTGCATGTTCAGGATTAAATATGTGAATATTTGTATCCACCATCATCTGTAAAGTCAATTATTTCAACTTGATTTGGTTACTGAAGAGAAAATTGTTCATTTCTTGGTATATTTATATTTATTGGCATGTTAGGTTCAGTGTCGCTGGTTTTTGGAACTAACTAAACTCTCTCTCTCTCTCACACACACACACACACACACACAACCCATTACACACTTCACTTTGTAGTATTATTGATTGTTAAAGAGTATTTTCTTTTTTTCCCTGGATGAAGAATCAGAATTCTACTGAATTTGATTGGTATGCATTACAGTTTTGGAATTGATTGGTTACTCAACCTTTTTGTTTTTTCTCCCCTTATTTGCATTTTCTCATTTTAATTTCTTTATTAGTTTTTGCCAACTATCTGAAGTGGGCATTGCTTATTTCAATTCTGAACTGGTGTAATTGCTCTGAGGATTTTCGACTTTGTTCTATGTTAACTTAATATTGAGCAAGTTAAAAGATTAAGTTCGAGCTGAACCATGGAGAAATTATCCCTCGGGCGAATCTTTTCAGCAAACAACTGTGTACTTTAAGACTAGTGAGCATGCTTAAGGGGTGCCAAGCTGGCACTAAGAAAGTAATTTAAACAAAAGATAAAAAAGTGAAGCATGTACATATGTGGGGAAAAGACTTATATAGGTATTCTAATACTCCCTCCATTCCAAAAGAATAGTCCCATTTGACAAATCAGACTTTTTAAGATTGTAGCTTAATTAGTTAGTGCGATCTTAAATTGCACTAAAACTATATTCTTTTTTAGAAATGAGACTTTTTTTGAGACAAGCCAAAGAGGAAAGTGAGACTATTTTCTTTTGGACGGAGGGAGTATGAACGACTTATATATGAATATTTGTATGATAATTAACATTTTCATGTAAATTTATAAGAAACACGTACATGAAATAGCCTCGTAGACCCACCCTCCTAAAAGTGTCCATTATAAAGGTAGAGATCATATTGTTACTATTGTATCACATCAAACAATTGGCTGCCCATTTGGGTATGAGCAAGCTTGCTTCTCCAGAACCTTTTTCCCCAGAAGGAAGTAATTTTTTAGCATCGGCAGTTTGTATTCTCTGTTACATCCATGTATGGTGGGTGGCAAATACTATGTATTAAGTAAAGTTTCTATTCTCACATAAAGAAAAAGAATCAAATCAACTTGCAATTTGTGGTACTGGTGGTCAGCTGTTCCTTGTCGTTCATGTGCAGATAGTGACTGTGATGGATGCTATGCAATGGAAAACACTTCAAGTTAGGGCTTCTACAATTACAATTTTCAGTGCCTTGTGTGTGTAAATTCTTTTGATAAGAAGAACCTTTAGATTTCTTATCTGCTGCATTACACAACCATCTCATATTTTTTGGTATGATGCTCCTATTTGAAAAGTAATTATTTTTTTTTGTTTTTTTATTGAAAATTTATTCTTAAGTTCCCAAATATAACTGTGACTACTTTTAGTGTATCAAGCAGTATACTACTTTAGTATTTCAGTGAATTCATGTCATTATCTGCTTTATTTTACTGTTATTAATTCTATTTCAGGGGTGTGGGTTCCTGTTAATCTGTTACTTCTTTCGGCTGTATCTGATTCATTATTTTATGAATATATAGTTTGCTAAAGGGTCGCAGCTTTCCTGGTAAGGTGTTGATAACAAGGAGATCAGATCCTCTGGAAGGCTCACCTATATGCTCTCCAGATGTTGACCGCAGTCCTTCAGATGCTGATGGTGTATCTAGAGAACAGATTTATAATTCAAATGAAGTAAGTGCAAATAAGTCTCCTTCAAATTTGTCCACTCATTATATAATTTCTGATATTTACTGATAAACAAGTAAAGCCTGAGTTTAAGAATTTCTTATTGTAGGATGCAATTCATAGTAGGAGCAAACCAAATACTATTTCAGCTGTCAACAAGTTAAAATCATCAACATCTTTTCCTGAGAATACATCCAAAGAGGTTCAGAAGTCCGAGATGGGTGCTAGAGCTACGGATTCTGCTAGGTTAATGAAATTCACAAAACAGTTATCTGGGACCACTGTCTTCTTAGGTACTCAACATTTCCAATAACAATTTCTCTCATTATCTTTAGTATATTCCATTTTGTCCTCTTCTATGGGATGGAAAAACTCATAGGAGGATTCTATGCTTCATACAGCCAAATTATTTGCATCCAGATCCCTACGTCGGTGTTATATATTGGCATATACAAAGAAGCTTTCCAATCCATAGGCCGTACATCATAAAGTCATTTCTCCCACATCTCATTTTTGGAATATATTAGCTAGCTAGAGCAATTGAGGATATAGTGCATACCAATAATGGAACAAGTGAAACGATACATACGGTGCATGTTAAAATTCATTTAAAAAAGAGCATGAAGTTAGGATTGGGTTTATTTTACAGATTTATGAACTTCCCAAGTTATACAAGAAGATTTTAAATTTACCGATTAGTGCAATTATGATCTAAGATTAGGTTAAGTAACTGTTCAATATTGCTGTCAATCAAGATGAGATGATGAATTCAGTCGTGGTGGTTATGGAAGGGAGAGATGTTTAGAGCCCTATGTATCTTAGAAATTTACATGACTGGGAGATTGGAGACATCTCTAGGCTATTCGAGAAGCTTTATGAGGTTAAGAGGAGGGGTTGCCGGTTTGGGTGAGGATAGAGTGGAGTGGGAGGGATCTAGATCGAAGACCTTCTAGGTGAAGTCTCCATACTCTTGCTTAAGAAAGGAGGACAAAAGTCTATTTCCTTGGAAGGCAATTTGGAGGACAAAAGCTCCACGAAGGGTGGCTTTTTTTGCTTGGGAAGCGGCTCGGGGAGCAATATTAACGGGGGATAATTTGAAAGCTAGAGGATGGATTTATGTCAACCGGTGCTTCATGTGCAAAGAGGAGAAGGAAACTATCGATCACTTGCTTCTTCACTGTTCAGTTGTTAGGGAGCTGTGGAGTTCCTTCTTCCTCCGTGTAGGTCTGCTTTGGGTTATGAACAGATCAGTTCATCAGCATCTTAGTGGGTGGGAATCCTTCAACAGAAAAATGAAAGAGAACAAATGGGGATCTATTCCTTTGGCTGTTTGGTGGAATGTTTGGAAAGAGAGGAATAGAAGAATTTTTGAAAACAAAGAGATTGATGTAGCCCGGATCAGGACTCAGGAGGGAGATGAATCGGTCCTTACAGTTATCGAACGAAGACACTGACGGTAGAAGGGGATCTTTCGGTTAATATTACACAGTGTATATTTTTTCGGTTTTGTATACTCCCTGTGTACATGGCTGCGCCTCCTTTTTAGGCGTTTTTTTCTAATACAATTATTACTTATCAAAAAAGTAACTGACTATGGAACTTATACTTATCCATGCATTGCAAAATCCATATCTCCATTTATTTAATTTTTAAATTAAACTGTATAATAATAGTTGTGAACTAGCTATATGCTTATTAGACGAGATTGCTTTTTTTATTTAAATTAGTTTTTGATTTAGAACGGAAGAAGCTTCATTAAGATAAAAACGATGATCAAGGGGAGAAAGAAGATGTCGACCAAAGGAAAAGAAAACAATACAACATAATAGAAAGTCAAAGAATAAAGAAGACAAATCATAGAAACTAATGAAAAACTGACCTCCGATTCCTACTCATTTTTTTTGATAAGGTATAAGTAATATTAATAAGCATTTAATGAGGTGACGCGTCCTTGTACACTGTATGTATACAGGATCAAAGCTATACTAAACAAAAGATTAGCCCCGTACTATCTACAAAAAGGGTCCTCTGATTCAGCAGTTAAGCACCAGAATCGCAAAGACAACAGAAAATTCTTTTTAATTCCTACGATATCAATTTCGACATTTTCAAATGCCCTCCTATTCGGCTATTCCTCTCTTTCTAGATGGTCCACCAAATTGCGGTAGAAGTGTAATCCCAGAAGACATTCCTCCTCCTCCTTTTAAATAACGACCATCCTCGAAGTAACTCAATACCAGTCCTGGGCATAGCCTAAGAGACACCAGCAGAGAGGAAAAGCAAGCTCCATAACTCCCTCACAGGGCAGTGCAATAGCAGGTAGTTCCCATCCTCCTCCTCATTCTTGCACATGTAGCACCGATTAACGTATATCATGCCACGTGATCTCAAATTCTCCCCCATCAAAATGGCACCCCTAGCTGCCTCCCAAACAAAAAAAGCCACCCTGCTTGGAATTTTACCTGCTCAAAATAATCACTGCACTCATTTAATAGTATTACAGTCGAAGCTCATAGAAGTGAGAGAAAGACATCCCGATTCTCAAGATTGGCAAGGAAGCAAGCAGACTTTATCTCCTTCCATAAACAGCAAAGAGTGCCAAGCACGAGGTACTGCCATGAACACATGCCATCCTTATCCTTCTGAGAACCTGTAAAGCTGTAAGAAGGAAGTTCTCAACTGACTGAGGGCACACAGGTTGCTCCCCCACAGTGCTAGATACATTGAAAACTCCGACCCCTCACAAAATGTGAAGAAAGAAACGTTCATGAGTCTTACTCTTCACCACACACACGTGGATGGGCAAAGAGCCTCACGGGCTGAAGTTTTTGTCTCAGATCATTCGTGTTCAGCCAATTAAGCACAAGGGCACGAAATACCAGGTAAAAAGCCTTCAATATAAAAGGAATCTTTGCTTCCCAAATAAAAGGAGCCAAAGGAAACTATCCATGGAATGTAAATCCAATCTGGAGAGTTAGAGGCTATAAAGGAATGAAGCACATTTAGTAATGTAAAAAATTCCCCGACTTCATATCATCGAGATCGCAAAAGAGATGCAAATTCCAAGAAAAGGAACCTACCCTCATGCCTCAGAAAATCAGAAATAGAGGCTTCATGTAGAGAGTGAGCAAGCTAGAGAGCCACGACTCTCCAGCATAGAGGATCTCAATGATCATTTGTTGATGAACTAACTTAGGGCTCGTTTGTTGTGGCTGATGGCTTATGACTTAATAGCTTAAGGGCTCGTTGTTGTGGGCGATGGCTTATGACTTATGGTGATAGTGAATGGCTTTTCCATGATAGGATATTGAAAAATTTATGAGTTGTTATATTTTTTGTTAAAAAAAAAAAACTTCAAAATTAGTATTCATATTTTTATGTATATTTCATAAAAGGATGAAATGGGGATAATCAAATATTTATTAATAAATAATTGTCTTCATCTTTAAAAAAAAAAACCAAAAAAGCTCAAAATTTTGGCTTTTTGGCTTTGGCTTTTCCATGCATAAAGGGTGTTGTACCTCGCTTATTGGCTTTTGGCTTATAGAAACAAACACTCTAAATATGACTTTAAAAGCGAAAGCCAAAAATCACCAAATAAGCTGCAACAAGCGAGCACTAAGTTGATGGTGAATGACTTTTGATTGCGATAGGTTTATTCTGAGATGTTGAAAAATTGTTTATAAGTTGTTATATTTTTTTGTTAAAAAAAAAACTTCAAAATTAGTATTCATATTTTTATGTATATTTCATAAAAGGATGAAATGAGGATAATCAAATATTTATTAATAAATAGTTGTCTTCATCTTTAAAAAAAACCAAAAAAGCTCAAAATTTTGGCTTTGGCTTTTCCATGCATAAAAGGCGTTGTACCTCACTTATTGGCTTTTGACTTATAAGCTGAAACAAACACTCTAAATATGATTTTTCAAAAGCCAAAAGCCAAAAGTCACTCCAAATAAGCTGCAACAAACGAGCACTTAGTTCATGCAAAAACATAGTTGGATCATAGTTATAGCCAAAAGGGAGGCCAGGATCAAGCTTGTCGGCCGAGGGTGGATTCTGAGAGGGCATCTTGGCATTATACAAGTCCTGGCAACAAGCCCTTTACAAGTGAACCGACAAAAGAGCCATGACACTCAGTGGCCTTCGTGAGAGACATAATTCTCGGCTACTATGACCTTAAGTTGGCATCAAGCAAGGCCTCTCCAAGTAAGCTTGCTCGAGAGAGATGGTACTTAGCCGGGAAAATTTCAAGCTGACATCATATGAGGCGTCCATGAGCGAGCTGGCACTACCTTCATGATCATTTCTCCAAGCCTAGAGCAGGGGGCAGCAACCTACTATGCTCTTACATTAGTGAGGATGGCCTGAACTAGGGCTCTAAAGGGCAGCGTGGCCAAAGTTAAACTGTTCGCTCAGAGGCACCTCGAGCTTGAACTAGCTTTGAGAACTGTTGGGACATGGGGGTTATTGGCTGGAATCCAGAGTAACTTGGTTACAAAGGGGTGAGGGCACTGATTTTCATCCTTATCCAGAAGGACTCTAAAATGTTGTAGGAGAATACCATAAGAATGCAGGAGAAGAACAAATATGTACTGGTAGAGTGGTTGTCGGTGCTTGGTGAGAGAGTCAGAGTTGAGAGAACCTAGAGAACCTAGAGAGTGGAAGTCAATAGAGTTGAGGTTTTCTTTGGAATTTTATCAGTTTCTTAGTTAGTCTTGTGCACAAGGCCGACCCTGTCATAAGGAGAGTGAGGCCATGACCTTGGGCCCCCTAAAAATACCCAATTTTTTGGGCCCCCAAATCTCACAAAAACCCTACACATTATTAAAAAAAATAAAATAAATGCCCTATTCTAATTTCTTAAAGGGACTTGGGCTCCGTTTGTTTCACGGAAAATGACTTTTGGAAAACATTTTCCTCATTTTCTAGTGTTTGGTAACCGGAGGAAAATGTAGTCAACATAAAAACTTTTCCAAGTCAACGGAAAATGAAGCCTTCTTTTCAGGAAAATGACTTACGGATTCATTTTCCAAATGCTCGAGCATCCCTTCGCCCTCTTCCACAATTACGTATATTTACAAACACATACAATATTTTACTCAACAAATAAATTGTTTAGAAATATAATTAGAGTTTGTGCACATTATTTATAAATTATAATTTAAATAAATACTCATTACGTCATAAAATTAGTGTTCACTATATTATTTAAGAACGTCCCAAATATTATCAATTTTCTTTTTTAAAACGTTTTTTTATTATTACCAATTTTTCTGTTTGTATTTGTGACATTGAAAAAAAATAGACTTTATTGATTTGACACCATTAATGATAAATTAAGGATTACTAAAGAAAAATTACTTAAAGTTAAATATTATTTTATGTTCAATATGGACATTAATATTAGAATATATTTTTTGTATTTATTCATATATTGTATTTCGTAACATTTTCCATTTGTTTGCCAAACACCCAAAGGATGATCCAAAGGACGGGAAAGTAACTTGGAGTCCCATGCTTCGGAGATATCTTCAAGATTGGGAGATGGACTCTCGCGTGCAGTTTTTTGACAAGTTATATTCTCAACTTGTGGGTCAGCGCCTCAGCGGGAGGATAGGGTGGTGTGGGTGGGTTGCAGAGTAAGACTTTTTATGTTAGATCCTATTATCACATTCTATCTAACAGAGAGAGGATTGTGTTCCCTTGGAAAAATATTTGGAAAGTGAAAGCTCATAGTAGAGTGTTGTTTTCGCGTGGGAAGCTGCTAGAGAAGCCATCCTTACAGGAGATAAATTTGCGGAGACGTCAATTGATCTATGTTAATTGGTGTTTCATGTGCAAAGGGTGTGATGAAAGTGTGAACCACTTGTTGCTCCATTACCCGATTGTGACTATGATTTGAAATACAATGTTCAGTCTTTTTTCTGTTGCATGGGTGATGCCGAGATCGGTGAAAGAACTCCTTTTGAGTTGGTCGTTGTATAAGCGGAAAAGGAGAAGGAATGGCATTTGACATGTAGTCTTGCTGGGTATTTGGTGGACTATATGGAGGGAAAGGAATAGAAGGGTGTTTGAGAATGAGGAGAGGATGGTGGGCAAGTTGAAGGATGACCTGCCTCGTATTTTGCATTTGTGGTGTGCTGTGGATACTAATACTTCCCATAATCATAATTATTCTTTTGTCGATTTTGTTAATAGCTTTTCTATAGATTAATCTTTTTTTGTATACTTGTAGTGTATAAGGACGCGTCACCTGGTTTGACGCTTTGGTATATAATATTTCACTTATCAAAAAAAAAGGATGGAGCTTTGTTGGTGATCCAACAATTGCTTAAAGTTTCAACTTGAGGGTGGATTTCCCATCTTGAGGAAAGCAATGCAGGGTCAACAAAATAACAAGCCAATAGTTACTGTTAACAGCATTTTTGTGGCATTAATATTTCAGCACTTTGCCCGTGCTACTGTTTGTTCTGTAGTTCTTGGTCACACAACAGTAATTCGGCTTTTATGTCTGTGTAATTAATTTTCTGTCTGTGATCAAGATTGGTTGGTTAGTGGGCTAGGAGGAAATTAAGGTTTTAGTGCCTTTATATTACATCAATAGAATATATATATATATATATATATATATATATATATATATGTGTGTGTGTGTGTGTGTGTTTGTTTTTGAATAAGAGAAGATGAAAGATATCAGATTATGCAGAGAAAGTTTCTAAAAGACAGTCGAGAAATCCATCATGAAAAACAACTACCAAAGCTAAGCAACTAAGAAATAAAAACAAATGAATCAATGCTTTCAAATCTCTCTGCACCACAGGAAGAGGAACTTGAAGAAAGGCACTCTTTGCTGAAGCCCAAAGTGAGGCCCACTTTACCACTCTATTCCATTAAGGAGACCTCAACAACATCTCTGAAAATTGTGTACTCCCTTTCGGTCCAAATCACCAGAGTATAGTCAAAACCCCACATCGCCACAACAGACTTCTGTCTCCTTTGCCAAACCCTTGAAACTGAATCTGTAGGATTCCTGAGCTCATAAAGAGACATAAATGCACTCTCGGCATGAGTATGATGTATTTATGACTTTATGAGCTCAGGAATCCTACATGAAAGAACCAATTTCTTGCATATTTCATGTTCTTATAAACATTGAATTTTATGCTACCAGTGTTGGTGATGATGTTTGGTCAACTGATTCTTTTTAGATTAATGGCATTTTGGTACTTCTTCTGTTGATGAGCTGAATTATTATTTAAAAAAAAAAAGCTCTTTAGCTGATAACTACTTATTTTGGGAGTAGAAAATTATTGATACATGTCCACTTTCCAATTTGTGTCATCGTGTGAGCTACTGGCTTGTTTATGTCAATCACAGAAATTTGGAACTAGTTTCTATTCACCTTATTTCTGCCAATTTTTGCCTTGCAGAAAAGTTGCGGGAGTTGGCTTGGAGCGGAGTTCCACCATATTTGCGTCCCACTGTATGGAGGCTTCTTTTGGTGAGTTTGATGTCTTGTATCTTGAATTAAGAAAGGAAAACTGAAGTTTGTTCGTCATAGAACAGAGATTGCTCTTTATGTGATTTTATTACCCTAAGCGTGCTGCTTTTGCGATGTTGATGACATAGTTACCGTCTTTTTGGGTGAATTTAGTTTTCCTTCTTTTATTGGTAGTTAAGAATTGGCATGATTTATGCTTGTGTAGCTTTCTTTCCTCAGAGATTGCGAAAGTTGCTAGTTCTTGTAGAAAGTAATTTTATTTTTGATCTGAACTGGCCAGTGTATGTGGTGGAGCTTGATATGAACCTTATTTTGTTTTGGAGATCTGTGAATTACCTCTGATGCTGTCTTTCTGGCAAGATAAACAACAAGAGAGTATGTGACCTTAGTAACAAGTTTTGTAAACCCCAAGGGGTGGGAGAGATGGCAAGGGCACTCAGGCAAAGATCTTGAGGTCCTTGGTTCCAATCCCCATACCAAGGGGCCACACTTACCTATAAAAAGAAAAAAAAAACAAGTTAGGTAGAGAGTTAAGGTAAATCTAGCCATATTAAGTTCATAAAATTTGCATCTATTAGAATTTGCATCTAATAGAGGAATATGTTCTCCAACTACAACATGTAAGGAAAGAAACACTTCTGGAATGATCTGATGATGTTGAGGTCTGAAATCAAAGCCATTCTCAAGAAATTAGAGTCAGAAAACAGATGGGAGTGAAATGTGTACTTCATTTTCTTTACATGCATGTTTCTTTTCCACCAAGTTTCAGTATGGATAAATGGTTGACTTGTTGCTTTCTAAGATTTAAAATCATAGTCTTCTAAAACTATGCATATTGATGTTTTTTGATAAAAGAAAGGAAATTTAATACTCCTTCCATTCCCACCCAAAGAGTCGATGTTTGAAAAGTCTTGTAAATATTGATATTGACTAATTATTTTGGTGATGTTTACTCCTAGTGTATGAAGGCCGTGTCACCTAATTTGATGCTATTAATTTTATCATTACTTATTAAAAAAAGGGATATATAACTAGTATTAGAGTAGATCATAGTTACAAAATTGTTCGAGCATACTCAATATGATATTATCAAACGTGGAGGGTAATGTTGATATGTTATGGAGATTGTACACATAATTTTTGAAAGGGACTCTTTAAGTGAAATATCCCAAAATAGTATGGTATTAAAAAAAACTAATGAAGAACCACCCTTATGTTCCTTGAGATCAGCAATAGATACTTCTCAAAGGGCACCCAAAGCTGCCCATAGAGAAGAAGCTTAAGAGAACATCCCCTCCCGCAAAAGAGAGAAGGAAAGTGCCTTTTCTCGAAAAATACGATAAATCCTCTCACTCCAAATACCCCATAATGTACTGATCACTTCTCCAAAACCCAATTTGCAGACTGAAAATAGAGCCTCCACCGAATCGGGACAAACCCACTCACCTTGAATCTTGACAATACAATTCCACAATTTCCAAGCTACTGGGCAATGTAAAAAAAATGCTCACGAGTCTCATTGTGCCCCATACACAAGAAAAAAATATCAGGAGAGATGGCACTATTTGGCTGATGCCTTTTGGTGCCAATCATTAGTTTCAACCGGTTAAGTACCAAGGGACTGAGCAAACGCCTTAAGCTTGCATGGAACCTTGGATTTCCAAATGAAAAAAGTTATAGGAAAACTTGAGGAATCCAAGAGGATTTAACGGAGAAAAGACCACTAGGATCTAAAACCCATGATCCACCATTAGACCACTCAGAAGGATGGAAAGACCGCAATTGATCAAGAAAAACGATGACATCGTAGCTTTCATATCATTCAAGTTCCTAAAAATTGGTGGAAAGTCCATTTGTTATTTTTAATGAATAACAAGGGTGAAGATGGTGAAGATGGATAGATCTTTCTTCAATGCGGGTAGGAAACTGTTCGAGATTCATAGATGGAAAGAGAAGGGTGGAGATTTGTTTCGTATTCAGGAGCGTTCCAGAGGTTTTCTTCATGAGATAGTGATTTCCAGCCAGGAGTTGAACTGGGTCTGTGAGCTGCTGGAGAAGGCGTCTCATTTCAAAGGAGCTTTTTGGAGGAAGAGACAAGGGAAGTCTAGGGAAGTTTTGTTGGCAAGTGAGTTTAATAGGTCGGGGAAATTCTTCAGAGTCGCAGTTAAGGGTCTAGGAAGACAGAAGACCATCTGCATCCCCGAAGGTTTTGCAGGATCCGGGTGGAGCTGGGTGGTGGGTAAGATTCGAAGATTTGCTGGCATCAATTGTCCATCAGCCAAAAGTCCTTCCAAGTCTTATAAGGAAGCTGCGGAGATCCAGCCTTGGCCAGACTTGGTTTCTTGCGTTCGGAACACAGCCTTTCGAGATGGAGGTGCCATTCAGGTGGAGGCTAATTCTTGTAAAGGGGCTTATCTGTTTTTGGAGAGATGTCTGGTGGGTTGGGTAGAGGACCAGGATAGTTTGGCTCCGAACTTAGACGAGTTGAAGAGGTGGGTAGATCTAAGGTGGAAGTCGGCTGGTGGTGTTGGTGTCAAGGTTTTGACAGAGAAGCATTTTCTTTTTGTTTTCCCATCGAAGGAAGAAGCGGGCAGGATCCTTTCAAACACTTCCTGGAAATTCGACTCGCGACATCTTGTTCTGGAAAGTTGGAGTCCGTTTATTTGCTGTCTTCATCAAGGGATTAAACCCACTATGGTATGGATTCGTGCAGTGGGATTACCCATTCATCTGTGGGGTAGCAAGATTTTTAGGGCTATCGGCGATTTGTGTGGCGGTTTTGTTGAGGTCGCGGCAGAGACGAAGAATAAGGGGGATTTGAGGTGGGCCAGGATTTTGGTGAAGTCTAAGGCCAAATTCCCGGCTTCGATCTCTGTTGGAGAAGGTGCCAATCTCTTCGAGATTCCTATCTGGGTGGAGGCGCCAGTCGTTGGTCGGAATCAGTGCGGGGAAGGGAGCCGCGGTGGAGGAGAGACGGAGAAGACGAAGATAGCGGCGAAAGAGAAGAGTATCGCATACAATCGAGAAAAGGTACGTGTGGCGTCCGAGAAACGGCTGCAGGAGAGGCAGGTGTCGCCTGATGTTGACACGAGGGCAGATTATGTTCCGAATTCAAATTTCAAAATGGCTATGGATGAGGTCGCCAGTTTTGGTGAGAAAGATGTTGGAGTCGTTATGGTCTCTGATAGAGTCGGGATTAATGATAAGGGGTACCATTGGGCTGAGGGTTATTCTGTTTTGGATGCTGGAGTAAGTGGGCTTTCTTCTTATCAAAGCCCATTAGAGTTTATTTTACACCCTGAGATTAAACAGGCCCAAAAGGGTATTTTGCAAGAACAGTTTGGGTGGGCCGAGAGTCTAATGGGGAGGGGCACGGTCTATCTTCTTTTAGAGAAGGGCTGGAGCCCAAGACTCTTGCTTTAATAATCGTGGAAGGTGGGTCTCTGGGCGGTTACGAATAGTCTCGCCGAGCGTCAGGCGGAAGGAAGAATCAAGACGCGAAGGGGCAGGGAGTTAACGAAAAGCTTTTGACTTCGGTGCTAGGGAGAGTGGTTCGCACCACAAAGTAGGTTGTAGAGGGTCTGATCATACCGACACTGCGTCCGAGGCTGTGACGAGCATTTCGCGATGGGGCTGTCGAGCCGAGACTTCGATTTCTTCGAGAAGGGAGGATTCGGGGAGTTTTTGGAATGGGTCTATCGAGACCTTCGACACGCAGTGGGGTATGTATAAGGATCCTTGTCTTTGTGAGGAATGGGCGTAATTGAAGACTTTTGGCGGGTGAGTCGGGCTCGCATTCTATTGTGCTAGACAGTGGACGAGAGGAAAATCGGGACGGGATATATTGAGCGGTGGTTTTTTCGGTTCGAGTCCTTGCCAACTGTTGATAAGATGGAGGAACAGATATCGGTGGAGGTTGGTGAACCTATTTCCTGTACGCCGATTAATATGATTAGACCGAGGATATTTGCGAAGAGGAATTCATTACAGATAAAGAGGTGGAGGACATTTCGACATGGGTCAAAAGAAAAGTAGGAGTCGGAAAGGCTTTGGGGGTGGCTGGTTCAGGTTATGAGGATAAGATTTTGGCGCTTCTTCTGGACATCGAGAAGAAGTGGAGAACGTCGAGCGTGGCAGTGTCAAGAGACGAGAATAACACTAGGGAGAAAGGTAAAGGGAACTGAAGCAGCTGTGTAGTAGCCTTAACAATGATAAATTTCTGCCGGGAGGGAGATAGAAGGAGGAAGAAAATAGTTTAATATGGATATCAAAATTGTGTCTTGGAATGTTTGGGGCCTCAATGATGAAAATAAAAGAATGATGATAAAAGGTTTGATTAGGAGATGGAAACCGTCTATTGTTTGTCTACAGGAAACAAAAATGGAAAAAATAGATGTTCGATTCATTGATAGTATTTGGAGTGTTAGAGGGTGGATTGGGTTCATTTAGATTCGGTTGGAGCAGCCGGGGGGTCCTTGTTATGTGGGACGAAGTGTCCTAACGAAAGTTGATTTTGTGTTGGGCGAATTCTCTGTTTCTTGTCTTCTGAAGCATTTGGATAATAATAGAGAGTGGCTTTTTACAGGGGTTTATGGGCCTTGCAGCAATGTTGTGAGGAGAGATTTTGGGTGGAACTCCGAGAATATAAAGGCTAGATGGAATGTGCCTTGGTGTGTCGGGGTGATTTTAATGCGGTTAGATTCCCTCACGAAAGATCCGGTTCTCGTATCTACTCTAGAGAAATGATGAAGTTCAATGATTTTGTTAATAATATGGAATTGGTGGATCTTGCATTGGTAGGGGAGTGATTTCACATGGTTTAGAAATGGGGAGGCGTCATCAATTTTCGAGGATTGATAGATTCTTTATTTCAAGTGAGTGGAGTCTTTGCTTTGGGAGTCTGTTCGATCCTGTCTTCCGAGACTCTCTTGGATCATGTGCCTTTACTTCTTGAGTGTGATGGATGTTCAAAGGGGAGAACTCTTTTCGGTTCGAGAATATGTGGCTAAAAGAACACAGGGTTTGTGGATTGGGTGAAGGATAGATGGATCACCTATGTGGTGGAAGGTGACCCAAGTTCCGATTAGCTAAAAACTGAAATTGCTCAAGGAGGATTTAAAAGTCTGGAATAGAGAGGTCTTTGGCATGGTGGAGTTTAAAATCAAATCTATTTCGGATGAGGTCTTGGATTGGATGAGAAAGTAGGGGATGGTACATTGTCTGAGGAAGAAGAATCCTTAGGGTGCGGCTTAATCGGGGAATTGAGAAGCCTTCTTATTCGCGAAGAGATTTGTTGGCGCCGAAGTCGCGGTTCAAGTGGTTAAAGGAGGGGATAGCAACACCAAGTTCTTTCACAAAATGGCAAAGATGCGTGGGGCAGCAAAAGAATTAAGTCTATTCAGTTGAAGGCGTGCGAGATAGAGGATGAGGCGCGAGATTAGGGTTGGAATCTCGAATTTTTTAAGCGGCGGTTTGAAGAGTGGGGTTGGAGACCAAATCGGATGGGGTGGCTTTTGACAGGGATCGTGATGATTCGAGAGCCTTAGAGTGTCCTTTTCGATGGAGGAAGTGGCATGTGCTTCGTAAGATGGAGGAGATAAAGCCCCAGGCCGATGGGTTTTCTATGGCTTTTTCAACATTCTTTGGGAGGTGATTAAAGGGGATATTATGGAAGTGTTTCAGTTTTTCACTCTAGGATGAGATTAGAGAAAGCCTTAATGCCGCTTTCATAGCTTTGATTCCAAAGAAGAGTGGTGCTAATGATTTGAAAGATTTTCGACCTATCAATCCTAGTTGGTGGCATCTATAAGTTGATTTCTAAAGTGTTAGCCCAACGTATGAAGAGGGTTATGGGTAGTATTATTTCGGCGCCGCATGCCTTCGGAAGGATAGACGCAGATTTTGGACGCCAGCGTCGTTTATTGCCAATGAAGTGGTGGATGACAGGTTGAAGAGCGGAGTTCCGGGGTTGTTGTGTAAGTTGGATATAGAGAAAGCTTATGATAATGTGAACCGGGACTTTTTGCTTTATATGTTGCATAAGGATGGGTTTTGGTACCAAGTGGATTCAATGGATTAAATTACATTTCTACGGTCCGTTTCTCGCTTGGTGAATGGGGATCCATCGATTTTTCTCCGACTCTAGAGGTCTGCTCAAGGTGATCCTTTGTCCCGTTTCTATTTATAGTAGTTATGGAGGCCCTTAGCAGATTGATAGAGAGAGCTGCGCTTGGAAGGTTTTATTAGTGGATTTCGGGTGGGGCGAAGAGGGGTGGCGGCGGTATCCCACCTTCTTTTCGCTGATGATACCTTAGTTTTTGTGATGCGAGATAAGGCTCACTGGGACATCTTCGTTTGGTATTATTATTCTTTCAAGCGGTTTCAGCCTGCGCATTAACATCTCTAAGAGTGAAATTATTCCAGGTAGGGGCGGTTGAAAATGTTGGGGATCTAGCTGCATTCTTTGGGTGCAACTGCTTTCTCCCCACCTATTACCTTGGTCTTCCTATAGAACACGGTCAGCGAGGCGTTGTGGAACCCAAAGGTGGTTGTGCGTTTCGGCGGCGAGGTGGAAGCGTCAACTTTTATCGAAGGGGAGACTAGTCCTAATCAAGAACACTCTTGCTAACTTACCGACCTATTTTTATCGCTCTTTGTGATTCCGGTCTCGATAAGGCAAAGATTAGAAAAGTTGGAAAGGGATTTCTTGTGGGAAGAGCGGACAGAGATGGGCACAAGTTTCATTTAGTGAAGTGGGATAAGGTGTGTTCTAGGGTCCAAGAGGGGGTTTGAATATCGAGAAGACTAAAATTTTTTAATGAGGCTCTGTTGGGAAAATGGTTGTGGAGGTATCTCATAGATAAGGAGTCATTATGGAGGCAAGTGGTGGTATGCAAGTATGGAGTAGGGGGATCATTGTTGGTTCCACTAATGAGGTCAATTCTCACTATGGGGTGGGAGTGCAGGCGTGGTATAAGGAAAGGGTGGAACTCTTTTGAAAGGTTCATCGCTTTTGAGGTTGGTAATGGGACCTCGGTAAGATTTTGGGAAGATAGGTGGTGCGGGGATAGTTGTTTGAAGGAAGCGTTCAGCCAGTTCTTATTTGAGTTATCCTTGGATAAAGGTTGTAGAGTTAGTTCTATCTACTCTTCGGTTAGAGCAAACCAATCTGGAACCCCACCTTCGAAGAAATTTTCGAGGATTGGGAAGTTGAGGCGTTGTGCAGTTTTGGGGAGGCTTTATGTACGAGAATATGGATAGGTTGGAGGACCAAGTGGTTTGGAAAGGAAAAGGAGGCCCTCTTTTTTGATAAACTCGTATTACCTCAAGCTTCTCAATGGTGGTTGTACTTCATTCCGTGGAGAGCGGTATGGAATTCAAAGCCCCTAAGAGTGGCTTTTTTATGTGAGGCGACTCTTGAAGCTATCCTAACCATGGACAATTTACGGAAAGCATAACATGATTCTTGTCAATAGGTGTTATACGTGCAAGGATAGTGAGGAGAGTGTTAATCACTTGCTCTGCATTGTCAAGTGGCCAGAGCTTTGGAATTTTGTGTTGGGGATGTTCGAGGATGTCGTGGGTCATGTCGAGTTCGATGATTGATCACGTCGAAGAAGCGGCATGCGGGGTATAGAAAGAGGAGAGATCGCACTTGGGGGACAGCTCTTTTGGGAGTGTGTTGGATTCTTTGGAAGGAAAGAAACCGTAGGGCTTTCGAGAATGTGGAAATGTCGGTTCGAATTGAAGAACTTGCTGATTCGTACTCTTTACTTTTGGTGTTTCGAGGCGATCAATCTCTTCCTAGATCCAACACTTGTTTTTGTAGATCTTGTAAATAGCATAGACAACGATTAATGTTTGGTTTGGTATACTTCTAGTGTACAAAGGACGCATCACCTCGTTTGATGCTTTTAATATTATTTACTTATCAAAAAAAAAAAGCAGGCAAGTGTCAGAATCTTCTCACAAGAAAATCCAACATTAATTGCATTGCAGTAAAAGCTCCAAAGAAAAAGCACATGAGAATGCTAATCTCAAATGTACATGCAAATTATCTATATAAGTGTAATGCGAGTCTTGGCGGTGGAGTAACTACGAGATGGAAGTGCAATATAGTAATCATCGATAGAAACAAATGGCCAAAAAACGTTGTAAAGGTCTCTACCGAGGACATGGGAAATTGCTTCCAATGCTCACCCATTTCCGTGGAATGTTTTATATTTGCCTAAGTTAGATTATTGATTTCTATCGTGTTTACGTTTCTTTACTCTTTTTTAGGATAAGTGTGACCCCTTGTTTCTTTACTAATTTATTATTTCAGTGTAAGGGATACTTATGGGATTACCAAAACACATATGTCGGTTCCACTAAGATCAATGTGCTTTATCATCTATGAATTGGGTGTCAAAGTTCTTTGGGAGTGATGATCAAGAAACCATGAAAATAACGAAGGCGAGTAAGATCGTCTCGGCAGTCAAACCTCATTCAAGGATGATCCCACATGGTCTTAGCAATGTTACGGATGAGTTTTCTAGTGGTGACTTCAACTTCTAACCATAAATCGCTTGAATTTACGATGTGGGTTTCAAATGATTCATATCTATCCAAAACCGTCTCCAAATGATTCACATCTATCCAGGCCGAGACCACCAATCCTCGAAGTTTTCATTGTTTCCATAAAATTCACGTTCTACATTTATGTATTCACACCATATTGCTATGTTCTTTATACCAATCAATTATAAATAATCACAAATCTATTTCCTCTATATCTGTTCTCAATGGCAATGGCACAACTATGTTCCTTAAGCTCCAGTAGTCATGAGTAGCTTTCTAAAGAGAAAAGAATGTGATTTGTATTTGAAGTGTGTTCTATCTAAACACTGAGCCTATTTATAGGCTTGAACATGCAAGGGCATCAATGCTAACCGACAAATCCTTGACTATGTTACACTTTTTCAAGGTATCTCACCCTTAATCCACCATCTCATCCTCTCAACTATTTCTTATCATCTTTAGATATTAACATCCCAGGAACTAAAGCTGGTGTAACGGATACCAACTTAACCAATTGCTCCTTAGAACAACAAAATGTAACTACCCTGTTCCAAAATGAGCACAGTTTTTCCATTGTTGTCGTCTTAAATGTTTTGGCACCAACACTTTTGGTTCTAAATTATTGGTGGGAATACAAAAAGGACGGATTGTTGCCGTCCTAAATATTTTGTAACCAAAACGTTTGGTGGGAAATTATTGAAAATAGTGACGGGTAATGTTGAAAATATTGGTGGGAAACTTATTAAGGTCAACTTCCACCGTCCCAAAAGATTAGGGTCAAGATCTCTTCGTCCTAATAACAAAACAATTTCTTATATTGATATATGCATTCTATTAACGAATTATAAATTTAGTATTATCATCAATACAACAAATAAAGGTTTTAGTGAAAGAAGATATCATTAATAATAAATATATCACTACATCAATCTGCCAATAAAGTTGATTGTTTACCAGAAGAATCAATCTACTAGATTCTAACTCCTAAGATTAATTAACCAACCTACAAACAACTTTTTGAAATATAAAAATATCGTGTCAACTAGTTTAAACTCCAAACTAGTAGATCATAAAAATAAAAAATAAAAACAAAAACAAAGGCTTGATGATAACGTTTGACCAATGTGAATCGAATGACATCTTGCGCTATTCCCAAAAGCAATTGGAAAAATAAATGGAATAAAACATAATTTTCATTTTCCAAAGAAATATAAGAAAATGTGTTATAAGCTCATGTACAACAAGAAAATTATATCTTCATTGATGCAATCATTGAACACTTAGTTGTCTTCTCCAATTGAGCTAAAAGTTCAAATCTTCCATACATATGGGGGGAAAAGATAAATGGGGAAGGACATATTGTACCAGATGTCACACAGAGAAAGATACACATTTCTACTTAGTCTTAGATGCAAACTTGATTAATCAAAACAAAGCATGGCTGGGCAAATATTCTTTGCACATTCACATAGTAGTCATTGGTTTAGTTCAATATCTAGCTATATGCATAAGGGTCACTTCCTTTTCCCGGGGAGAAAAAAAATACTATACTAAGGCTCGCAATGGAAGTTGGCAAGTGTGATTGGACTTGGATACTTCTACCGATAAGACATTCTTTGCTTGTGCATATTCACCCTTTTAATTCCTTTTTCCATAAGCCAATCCACCAAGCATGTATCAACTCTATATTTGTTAGAGATAAAACTTACGCATATCCCACATAATGACAAGGAAATTAGTTAAAGTTTACCTACCAAGATCGGAATCACTTGAGTGCAGTGCAGTAGAAAGGAAAAGCTGTTGGAAAAGAAAATCTATAATTGACTTTTCTCCCCTTCGCTTCCCCTAGGGTTTTAAGCTTTCCTAGGGCCATGCTTTAGATGGGTTAAAGCTCCTCCTCCGGTGCCCACCACAGATCGATGTCTTCTTCTACCCCTCCTCCTCGGTCTCCGGTAGAAAAAATTGGGCACCTTAGCCAATTGTAAGACCCCGGCATCCTCCCTTGGGACATAATCACTAATGAAAATTCAGATTGAATAGGGATGTCTTCTATTGTTTTGAATCATATATAACCATAATTGAGAAAAAATGACTGAACTTCATCATGACACAAAAGCCGATCAATACTCATCCCAAATTAAGACCACATTTGAGGGAAGAGACAAATGGGTTCACAACTATGTTCATAAATCATACCTATCACCCTAACTAAAATAGGAAATCAAGTAAGAAAGATCACTCATACTGCAATTTAGATTTATGATAAGGTAATATATGAATATGATCGCAAAAGCGCAATGACTTCCTTAAAATAGTCATAGGTACTTGACAAAAACAATTTCAGAGAATAAACATACCGATCTAACTCAGGTCGTTGGAAAACCCAACCAAGGATAGGTATCTGCAAGAAAACCCGATGTTAGCGAAGCCACTTCACAATGTACGACATCGTAACCTTGTATAGGCAGTATGAGCAACATACATGAAATCATCACATTTCAAAGAAAATATCCAACAAACTGAAGAGTACAACAATTTCGTGAGAATAAACATACCGTTCTAACTCGGTACGTTGGAAAACCCGACCAAGGATAGGTATCTTACGCAAAACGGCCGGTGTGTCGGCCGAAGCCACTTCACAACATACGATATCGGTAACCTTGTATAGACAGTATGAGCAACATACATGAAATCATCACAATTCAAAGAAAATATCCAACAAACTTTGAAGAGTACAACAAACCCATATGCCTCCAAAATCATTCCCACAGGCCACCCAATGACAACAAAGATGAAGCCAACACCAAAAGAAATTGTCCCATGTACGGACAGAAAATCCGAATCGAAGATATGCGTGCAAAAGGGAGAGGTGGGGGAAGGAGTCGCAAGGCAAGTACAACCTTGAAATTGCTACGTTTCATAAAGAACTACATCAAGGGCTTCAGCCCAATGGTCAACATCACCCACGAGAGGAAGAGGACCTGTTTCGATCACATGGAAATAACCCAAAGTTAGGGAGGATTTAATCAAAAAGGCAAAAGCAGGGAAGACGAGAAGAAAGGAGAATCCAAACCTCGGATATTAAATGATGACACTAAACTCTTATTGACATTTTCCATGGCAAGTAGACCCTTGTCGAATAAGAAAATGATCCCCATAAATGAGAAGAGGACGCCAAATCCCGTCAATCCTAGGCGATCTCATTTCATTAACAAATTACAAATATTTAGATGAATAAAATTTTGAAGAGTACAATGGCGGGTACAAATTTTTACAAATTTTCAAACAAGGTCAATACACTAGGAATTAAAAGCGAGGCAAGTGTCGAGAATCTTCACAAGAAAATCCAACATTAAGCTGCATTGCGGTAAAAGCTCCAAAGAAGAGCACATGAGAATGCTATTCTCCAATGTACATGCAAATTATCTATATAAGTGTGCGAGTCTTGGGCGTGGAGCAACTACTGGATGGAAGTGCAATATAGTAATCATCGATAGAAACAAATGGCCAAAAAACGTTGTAAAGGTCTGCGAGGACATGGGAAATTGCTTCCAATGCTCACCCATTTCCGTGGAATGTTTTATATTTGCCTAAGTTAGATTATTGATTTCTATCGTGTTTCTGTTTCTTTACTCTTTTTTAGGATAAGTGTGACCCCTTGTTTCTTTACTAATTTATTATTTCAGTGTAAGGGATACTTATGGGATTACCAAAACACATATGTCGGTTCCACTAAGATCAATGTGCTTTATCATCTATGAATTGGGTGTCAAAGTTCTTTGGGAGTGATGATCAAGAAACCATGAAAATAACGAAGGCGAGTAAGATCGTCTCGACAGTCAAACCTCATTCAAGGATGATCCCACATGGTCTTAGCAATGTTACGGATGAGTTTTCTAGTGGTGACTTCAACTTCTAACCATAAATCGCTTGAATTTACGATGTGGGTTTCAAATGATTCATATCTATCCAAAACCGTCTCCAAATGATTCACATCTATCCAGGCCAGTAGACCACCAATCCTCGAGTTTTCATTGTTTCCATAAAATTCACGTTCTACATTTATGTATTCACACCATATTGCTATGTTCTTTATACCAATCAATTATAAATAATCACAAATCTATTTCCCTCTATATCCTGTTCTCAATGGCAATGGCACAACTATGTTCCTTAAGCTCCAGTAGTCATGAGTAGCTTTCTAAAGAGAAAAGAATGTGATTTGTATTTGAAGTGTGTTCTATCTAAACACTGAGCCTATTTATAGGCTTGAACATGCAAGGGCATCAATGCTAACCGACAAATCCTTGACTATGTTACACTTTTTCAAGGTATCTCACCCTTAATCCACCATCTCATCCTCTCAACTATTTCTTATCATCTTTAGATATTAACATCCCGGGAACTAAAGCTGGTGTAACGGATACCAACTTAACCAATTGCTCCTTAGAACAACAAAATGTAACTACTGTTCCAAAATGAGCACGTTTTCCATATTAGTCAATCGAAATGATAGTTTGCTTTCTACATATGGATTGAATTTGTCCTCGCCTTTCACCAAGCGAAGAAAGAGAAACCTTTAGTCTTCTACCGTAAAAGAAATCCATTGGAAACCAAAAGTGAGTTCACCCAACAAACTTGCCAATGAAGCACCTGGTAGACTTTTATTTGGATATAGATTCAAAATAAATATACCTACAACCTACACACTTCGTTTTGAACATTTTTGGCATCAAATTATATGAGAAACGTAGCAAGGCTATGGTTGAATGCAAAAATGCAACACTCCAAATGTGTGACTTTGCATGCCGACACTCACTTTGGGATGGAGGGAATACTATTTTGGTATCTTGACTTCTATTGTAATTGTATACTTGTATTCTACCTATTACCTTCTATACTCTTCCAAGTACATGTAACTTTCTGATAGTTGTGTTTGATCTATTTCCCTTTCATATGCTGCTCTATTCCCATTTAGAGCTCCTTAAACTTGTTGGGCCTTCTATAACTAAGGGAATCGGCGATAAGTGCTCAACCCCAGGCATTTTATTGCATAAGGCTTACCAAATATTGACAACAGCATTGTAGATCATTCCTCAGTTTGTATACATGTATGAATGATTCCTCTGGAAACAAGAGGGTTGGAAACTTGGATGGAGTACATGGCCACATCACATGAACTAGGAAATATTTAGCCAAACTAGAATATAGGGGGAATTTCAAGTGGGTACAATTTTGAAAACATCTTTTCATCTAGGACCATCAATTTTTTGGACATTTCATATAACTACAAATTGCTTGCCAAATGACAAAAATGCCATTAATGAAAACTCTGATGCCAAGCCTTGGCATGCCAAAAATGCTGATGCCAAATCTTGGCATCGGGAAATCTTGATGCCTACAATTGTTGCTGATGCCAAAAATATTTCTGATGCCAAAAATGCTGATGTCAAATCTTGGCATCAGGTGAAATGCTGATGCCAAATCTTGGCATCAGGTGCAATGCTGATGCCTACAATTGATGCTGGTGCCAAAAATAGTGCTGATGCCAAAAATGCTGATGCCAAATCTTGGCATCGTGCCAATAGATGAAAAATAGTGAGTCGATGGCACCTTCAGCTTCCTTGCGTACTTTGAAACCTGATGTTTTGGAGTGTAAGAAATTGATAAGCCTATATGGAAACAAGAAGAATGGCGAACCCATGATTGGGTCAAACCCAGAAGAACGAGTTTTCCCTTCATATGTTTTCTTCATTTCCTTTTCCTTTTCAGGAAAGTGACATCAAATGGGCATCTCGTTGGGACACCTACCTTCTCATGAACGATGATCAGATCCATTGGTTTTCCATTATAAACTCCCTAATGATTGTGCTTTTCCTCTCGGGTATGGTCGCCATGATTATGATGAGAACCTTGTACAGAGATATTGCAAATTATAATCAATTGGAAACACAAGATGAAGCTCGGGAAGAAACGGGATGGAAACTCGTTCATGGAGATGTTTTCAGGGCACCCATAAACTCCGGATTACTGCCATGGTTCTTTTGTGGGTGTTCATGGGCTTGTTCGCAGGCTATTCTTCTGCTCGTTTCTACAAAATGTTCAAGGGTACAGAGTGCAAGAGGAATACCTTGAAAACCCAGAAATTGATAAGCCTATATGGGTGTTCATGGTTTATTTTTTTGGTGTACCAGGTAAAGTGAGAAAGGTGGGAGGGGGATCGGGAGGGAAAAAGGAGAGTAATCTTACCAAGTAAATCACCGTCTTCGGTGCCTGCAACGTCAACTCCGAAAGAACAAATCAGAGAGAAACTGATGTTTAAATGAAAATGGAGATGGACGAGGGAGAGAGAGAGAGAGAGCCTTGGGGGCAATGATGTACATTTATCCTAAAAATGTACCTAAAAGATATGTCAAAAAAATTGATGGATTGATTTGAAAAAATGTTTTAAAAAATGTACCGGCTTGTAATTATCTCTAGAATATATTCCAAGTCAAAAAATAGATTTAGTCCAAGGGTTCAAGGAAAGCTTTCTTTTTCTTACCAAAACAGATATAACGCATTACCAATGCATCAATCATATATTGCATTTTAACATAGGTGGCATGACATCTGATGTGAGTTTGACAGAATCAATTAGAAGTTCAAGGCTTAGATGTTCCAAAACTTCCGACATCTGTTTCAATTGCATAAATTTTCCTTCTTCAATCCCATTGCACCCTCTGAGTATGACGCACCTGACTATCCATAAAGCTAAAGCTAACCTTTGTGCCGTACTAATAGCTCTAAATCATGAATAACAAGTTTCAGAAAGAATCTCATCATCATCAAAGGGTAATATGGCTTAAATTTCCAAAAGAGGGAGCACAAAAACAACAACAGGCGTTGTTCGAACAGCTATTGCATGCTTTCTATGTTTTTTATATCAACTTTCAGAATTCCTTTCTAATCTTTCCATTTTTTTCGGCAGAAAAGTACATGAATGATTAAGTTACAAATTTAGATCATCACCATTTACAAGAATCATAACTGCTGAGATACCAAGCAAATTTTGCAATCCTAAATAATGTTACAAGAAATAGTTCAGAAAATAGGTTTGGAAGCAGCACACCCTATAAAGCGTCATGAGCTCTAGTACCAATTAGTGTGAAAAACAGGTGAAGGTCCCAAAGATGGTTCCACTTCCACGGTTACAAAGCGTAGAAAGCAATGTCCCATTAACGTTCCTGTCCCATTAACGTGTGTGGGCATACCTTTCCAATGACGTGTGTGGGCATACCACCTCTCCCAAAACAAAATCCCCTCCTAACATTAGTAACAGATGATTTCAGGTTTCTAAACAAGTACCACACAAAACCGTCATATTTCAACTGAGACTCCAAACTAAAACCTAGAATACATACTACAACATATATATCTTTAATTACAGAAAACAAACCCAAAGTGTATTATTCGATTAAAAGTATATATCACAAAATCGGATAGCATCATTGATTCCCTTGTTCTGCGAATGAAATGGACATGGATGGCAGAAAAAAGCACAGAATACAAACAATATATTTAATCCAGAAAACCACAATAAAAACCCTAACTAACCTAAATCTCATACGAAATTGAAAGCTTAACTTTAGTGTTGAAGAATTAGAGAAACATTGAGGTCTATTTCATGAGATTCATTTGTATTTCACAAACCTAACAAGAATAAAGAAAAAGTGCAATCGAGAGAGAGGAAAAAGAGTGGAGCAAGGGAGATAGAGTTACCTGATCGATTGTGCACGAGGGAGGGAGAGATGAACTGCCGAGAACTGTATGACTTTGAGAACCAAAAAGGTTGTGGGAAATATTTGGGGAAAAAAATTTGCCCGGCTAAGTAAAATCAGGCCTGGGCGCAAAATTGGGTTAGACAATTAGACTGATGCATGGTGGTATAAAATTTAGCGTGATGCAGTTGAGTGTGTGATTCGTAGCGTGTCTTGGGTTTATTAAGGGTATCGTTGTCTTTTCGTCTTTAAAACTGATTTTCTCTAGTTTAAAAAAACAATGGAATGTAGCGATTAAAAAACTTTGAGATAAGGACCCACCCAAATTTAACCCTTAGAAGACCTTGTACTATGAGGATGATTTCAAATAAAAACTAATTCACACCAATTTCATCTTTTAAATTCCAAATCAAATCAAACTCTTTCCTTCTTTTTCATTTCATTTTAATTAAATTTAATTAATTTTTTGGTTCCTCAACTTTATGAAAATAATTTATTTGGTTCTATTACAAAAAAAATAATTCATTGGGTCCTACATGTTGACTTTTTATGCAGTTTCCCCCTTCTCCCCGTCAACGTTACAATTTTCGTATGATTTTGTTAAAAAAAATATCCAAACTACCCTTATATACCTTAAATTAACGTGCACACTTTCTCACATTCTTGATGCTGGAGAGGTGAGTTCTAACACCATAGGTTTGAAGACCACGAACTCAGATCGAAAAAGCTCTGAAGCTCAACCAAAGGGAGAGGCATGCGATTGCTATTCTATTAAAAAAGAAATAGGAAAATATAGTTCTATCCTAGACCAAGGAGGATGAAATAATACAATGGATGATCCCAAAAGGAATAAAAAATGCACATACGGGAGTTCTTTTCTTTCTATCGTTCGTCATCTTCTCTTTCGCGTCATCTTCTCTCTCATTTCGCCATCTCCGCCTAGCTCGCTTCCAAATGCAAATCCAGCCATAACCACCGCCTTTCCTCTTCCTCTTCAACCAAGCTCGCTGATATGAACCCAAGAACGGTAACAAAAAAATTAACCAACCTATGAATTGCGGAAACGGTGTATGACAACGAATTGAAGAAATTGATAGGGAGCTTCCCTCAAACCTAGGGTGATAAATCGATCCCTAGAACCTTGAGGTGTAACCTTGACCCGCTAGTTGCAATTAACTATGAACCAATGCTACGGAACGTCACAAACTTGCAGCTCAACAAGTTTGGTAAGTTCGAAGGACAACAAAATCTCAAACAAGAAATTATCTCAATTGTGTGAAAAAATCTAAATTCAATCAATATCAATATAACGTAACCATAAAACAATGTTATGGAATCCCTTTTATATTCCCAAAACAAACTAGGGCAAATACAATTAAATTAGGAAATAATAAAACCAAAACCTAATTGGAAAAAGGAAATAAAATTCGACAAACCAAGTGAATTAGAATAAACTTCTCATAATATCATCATGAATATGGATATATGTATATATATAAATGTATATATCAAGTCTCTCAATAATGCACAATCAAGACATACATGGTCACTTAGATCTCATGTATATATATTTACACATAACAAATCTCTCAAATCATACTCAAATCAAGATGAACATAGTCACATAGATTTCATGTTCCATTTAACACTTTGTTGTCACATAAGTGCTCATAGTAAGCCACATAAGGTATATAGAAGATACCGAATATGTGTCATTATGCAACCACAGATGTTAATCATGAATCGTGCCTGAGAGACCCGTGATTGGTGTATCAAAGTAGAATACCGAGTTTTTTTATTGGGAAAATAGCACTAGCCAATGCGCTCTATTGGTTACGACAAAGGGGGTTCTTCCCCACTGCGGCCCATAGTGGAGGGGTGTGTGCCGTCTCAGTCTCCGGTACGGCGATACATAGAAGTCACGAATCCCATAATTCGTGAAGATGATGCATTGTCCCACCCTCAACATATAAACTCAAATAATGTCAGCTGGACTTATATGCAATGTACAAGTAGATGTTTACTTGCCATAAAACTAAATAGGGATCTAGTGAACTCGTCCGATGCTAAGTAGGTATATAACTCTACTAAATTCTCACGATCATGCATATTAGTGCTATAATCAAGAAATCACGTAAGGAGCTCAATTGAGTCTCGAAAGTAAGTGTCGAGTTATGTACACTCAATTCAATCAAAGTTCCAAAAGCTAGTAACCTAGTCAAATGGACTCTAAACCTCGTAGGGATTCAATACGATACTCGTAAGGTTCAATAGTTCCTTAAACACGACTAACTGGGGCTACTCCATATTCTCTAGCCTATGGCATGGAGGCGGTGCTACCCATCGAAGTTGAAATCCCATCATTAAGAGTAATGATGGAATCAGACATATCAGAAATTGACTGGGTCAAAGGGCGATATGAAGAATTGGCCCTGATCGACGAGCGACGGTTACTAGCCCTGAAACATACTCGAGCATATCAAAGGCGAATAGCTCGAGCATTCAATAAAAAAGTCAAAGGCCGTGACATCCAAGTCGGAGACCTAGTGCTTCGCGAAAAACCCCTAGCTATGTTGATACTAGATAGAAGTGGAAGTCTCCCTGGATGGGACCATATATTGTCAAGGAAATCCGGTCGGGAGGTGCAGTACTCCTCACAACCCAAGATGGGGAAGATCTGGTTCAGCCATTCAACCTTGATAAACTCAAAAGGTACTATGCGTGAGCTGAATATATCTAGCAATTGCTTCTCTCTCCAGCTCGCTAGGTTGAAAACTCGAAAAGACGGCCTAGGTAAAAATTAGAGCATATAAAAAAACAACAGAAAGGAGAAATAAGGGCTCGCTAGGTTGAAAACCCTAAAGGGCAGCCTAGGCAAAAATTAGAGCATAAAAAAGAAAAAAAGGGGAGAAAAAAAGGGAGAGAATGCAATTTCTGAGTCCTCAAAGATTCGACCTCCAAATTGCCAAAGTCTTCAAGAATGCAGAGCCTCGATCGATTTTTTAAAAAAGAAGAACAACTACGACAGAGCTCGTAATATATATATATATATATATATATATATAGTATAATATAATACATGTCCTATGGTGTAACTTAGGAATAATTGCCTAAGATATTTAGGATTATGCATTTATGCCTGTACATCTTATCTATTACTACATGCTATCTATATCCCCTTGTTTCCCCCCAACCATCCTTTATTTACAGCTTAGCCCCGAAGCGGTCCATCAATGTATGCGACGTCCGCCTAGCCGGGACCATATTCTTCTTCTGCGAGGCACCAGTCTCACCAACATGAGAACCCCCATAAGTGTCCTCATCTTCTTCATCACCAGTGTCCCCATTGTCCTGAATAGCCGTGCGGCTCAGGCCAACACCGTCATCCCTATGGGGCAGTGCTCCCTCTGCCAGCTTGAGGGGGAGCAGCCTTATCAGCTTGCCGGGGATTGCTCCGCTGACTCGCATTGCTCAGACGAGGAGCCGCATTGCTAGGACCTGCCTCATTCGGATCAGGAGCCATCCGGGCACCAAGGCCATGAACCCACCTGAAGTCCTCCTGTAGAGCCTGAGGGACCACCAGCCCCGAACTCTCCACATCCTCGCCTATCTCCATCAGGCGAGCATCTATGTCGCTGCATATTCGCCGGCCCAGCATCCGCCTCAATGCATGCCTAATCATGCGAGAATGCCCCTCAACAGCCACTATAATCCATGACAGATACTCATGGGACAGGAGCATATAATCAGAATATGCATAAGTTGCCTCCCGCGAGTCAAAGTCAAGTTGCCATATGTTGCGGATGAGGGTGCCTAAATCCCTATCCATCTCAAGCTCTTTAGCCAGAGGAAGGCTTGCATCAGGGATGACTTGCTCCCTGCCAAATTGACGAAGGACCATGTCCGCTCGATAAAACGAGGTGCGCTCGATACTCGGCATAATAACCTGGGCATAGACCCCGGTATGCATAAAGAATCTACGGATCCGCTAGTGGCTGACGACCCATATAATTTCCATGGAGCCTCCGCGCAAGAAATTCTCAATCCAATCAGATTCAGAAAAATTTGTCTGGTGATAATGACCCCGAGTGCCATAAAGCCCCGGATCATATATTGCTTCCACCGGCACTGGGCCCATCACCCAGCTAAAGTGCTCCTCTAGCCACATATGAATTAGAAGAGGGCTACCTGAAGGGAACAGCTCATCACCAGTTGCATAGGCATTCAGGCTCGACAAAGTCTCAACTAGAATCACCGGGATAATATTCACCCCGCGGTCCTGAGCCTGCAATACTAGGTCGACGACCCGCACATCAATATACCTGGGTTGGCCCACCAGCAGATAACGCCCCACAAGGCAGACAAAAAGAGAAGCCAACTGGCGCCGTAGATAAATTAAATCATCTTCCTTGTACTCCGTATAAGCACCGGGAAGGACGGTCAAATCAAAGTTTACTCCATTGTAAAAACCTGGAGTAGCTTCGCGGGTTGTGCCAAAAAGCTCATTTATTTCCATATAAGGACGCCTCCATGGAGAAGGCACGACAATAGGTCCAGTGGTCTGTCATCCCCACCATGGTGCAAAATTCCTCGAAAGTGGGGCACATTTCATTCATGCCGAAATTAAAAAGATGGTCCTGAGGCGACCAGAACCTGGAGGCTCCCCGCAGCATATCCCAGTTAATGTAAAGGGTCCGCCATGACAACAGACACCGGTACCCGTAGATATGCTCAAACCAATCCCGCTCATCTAATCGCAAAGAGAGGACCCCAAAAGTCCAGAGCATTCTCGTAAATCTCTATTTCTAAAGCCGTATGGGTTGGTGCGACCATTTCTGGACAAAAGCAAAAATTTTATCTGTCAAAAAGAAAGGAAAACTGTGCAAAAGAGAAGTCAAAAGACTGAGCAGAAGGAAAGAAGGCAAGCTGATGATAAAATAAACGCCGCCTGGCTCCATTTATATCAAGAAAAAACCCGAAGAAGCGATGAATTTCGAGCACAATGCATGAACAAAGGATCGCACAGGAAGTGGCCTGGGCGCCGCCTATACTCCTTCCTGGCACGGCGCCCATTTCTCCCTATGGGTGGCACTAGGATCTCCACCACTGTCCCCAATATTGCTTGGTATCCTGGTTTTTGGCTTCGACCGTCCCATGTTTGAGCACGGGAAATGGAAGAAATTGCAGGGGCTACACAAATAGCCTCGCCTGCAAAATCAAAATATCAAGCACAGGAAGAGGCGGCTGCCTCTTCCTCCCCGCAGAATTCCAAAAAAGCCCACTTTTAAATCAGAAGTTGTATCTTTCTAAATCCCCCTCATAAATCGCAGTGTGCCGTTACCCCTAGATAATGGTCTAGCTTTTCTTTTATGCATGAAATATTGAGTTTGCATTTTAAATTCTTGCATTATATGAAATCATATTGCATTGTATAAAAAAATATATATGTGCATAATTTGGTACAAGAAAAGAAAAGAAGGAAAAGCTAATAAATGTAGGAAGTCAAGCAATGAGCGTGGGAAGATTGGTCTGCTCAAGATTGCCACCCATAACCCGAGGATTGTGTCCGCCAATCTCAGATCCTCCCCCGCCCAGCACGACTCGCCCAAGCACGACTCGATCCTAATCATCATCATCATCATCATTTCGGTGCCTGGTTCTGTCGTGATCAAGGCGTCATTCCCCCGGCAGGAGAACTCACCTACAAGCCGCTGATAAAGCTTGTTGATGCTAAAGAAGCCCCGCAGCAGTTTCTTATATGTCGACACATTAACATAGTGGAAAGTGAGACAAAGAAAAAAGAAAATATATCGCCTCCAAAAAAATGAAATGATAAAAAAAACCAAAAAACATGATGGAAAAAAAAAGGGTAAGGAAAAAATGTTTACCGAGCGAAGCTCAAGCCCGGACGTGATACTCGGGATGTCTGCATCATGAAGAACTTCCTCCACAATCCTTCCATCACGATGATATCGGAAAGTGGAAAAAGCATCAACAGGCGCAGTAAACAACAAATGCGCATCAAGAGCTGGAAAAGAAGGCCTCGACTTATCAGAGGCATCAGAAGCATGTCTGGCCGCCATAAGGACAGGAGGGGCAAGATGGAGCATGGTCCTCAGAAAGTCCTCATATGCCATAACCGGGAAGTCACTCTAAGGCATAAAAAATCTCGACAAGTACTGATACCTGTTTGACAAGAAATCCGGCGCAATCACCCAATGGGGAGGCATAGGAGGCACCACATGGAATGTCATAAGTGTAGAATGCTGACGGTTGACCCGCTCTCCCATGTATAATGAGTCAACCATGATGGATACCATCAGTATCCGGCACCGGCTCATCTCCAAAGTGACTGCATAATGCCCCACCAGGCCCCTCCAAGGAAGAAAGTGCACCATGCCTGCGCTCGAGTTGGCAATCCTCTCCCGCACCCTCGTTGTATCCGAACAGCCGCCGTCCCGATCCAGCCTAACGTTGTTCGCATTCACAAACTCAACCAAATAAGGTGGCTCGTGAAAGTGCTGATGCAATGGACCCGACGTGAAATGGAAGACTGAATAAGTCCAGGCCTGCAAAAGAAAAAAATCATCAGCAAAAAGAAAAAAAATGATGCAAAAAAAATAATAAATGATGAAACAAAATGCTAAAAAATGAAAAATCAACAGCTAGAAAAAAGAAAAAATACCTTCCAAGCCGAGCAACCATCGAGAGTCTGCAAGTCGTTGTGGTCGGCTCTATCCATAGAAACATACTGGCCAGCTCCCCGCCTCCTATAGTCGGCAACATGATCCAAATTCGTCAGGCATCCCAGAGGGAACCCCTCAAAGAAGTGGACGAGTTGGCGAAAAGAGACGATCCAAGAAAAAAGAATAAAAATGCCCAGGTGACGCGAGCTACGGCCTCGCTATCATTCTCTGCAACCTTCCCGGCATTCGCCAAAAGCCACTTCATCACGCTGTCGATAAAGATCTCGCTACCGATGATATCGAAAGCACACGGTCCAGAGATCTTCCACCACGCCGTGGTGCTAAGAGAAGCGTTGAATCGCCGCTTCTCCCATCGCCCATAAATGGGAAAGAAAAAGATTTTTTTTTTCTTTTTTCCCCCCTCCAAAGTTTAAAAGTTCAAAGACTTAAGTCCTCGTGTTTCCAAAGGTGCAAAATGACCGAAGTTTAATTTAAAAGTTAACAAAGCTAGCTTTGTTAACAAAAAATTGACTGGCCATCCATCCAAAATCAAAGGAAAACTCATATCCCCAAAGCAGTCGCCTACAAAATGAGCAGAAAAGCAAAAAGAATCAGCCGTAAAGGTAAGATTCAGAAAAAATGTGTTGTGCAAAGAAAAAAAAAGAAGCGAAAAGAAAATGCAAAGAAAGGAAAAAAAGAAGCAAAGAGAAAATGCAAAGAGAAAGAAAAAAGAGCAAGCAAAAAAAAAAGAGAAAGAAAAAAATGCAAAGCAAGCATGAAAAAAAATTGAAAGCATGTAAAAGAAAAAAGATGGAACAAAAAAAGAAAAGAGATAAAAAAAAATGTGCAAAAGCAGAAAAAATGCAATGAGCAGCATAGAAAATATATGTGCAAACAACGAACGAAAATTTCCAGCAGAAATTGCAAAAGCAGTAAAGAAGAAATTTCCAGCAGAAGTTAGAAAAGCAACAAAGAAGAAATTTATAATGTGCGGAAACACAAAGAAAAAAATTCCAAATGGTTGGAAAAGCAGAAAGAAAGAAATTTCCAACAGAAGTTGGAAATGCAGCAAAAGAGCAAATCTAGCAGCATAAACCTCCAAAACAGCAGGAGCAGCAAAAGTAGTCGAAGCAACATAAGCCGCCGAAGCAGCAAAAGCAGCAGAAGCGGCATAAGCCGCCGAAGCAACAAAAACAACGAAAGCAGCATAAGCTGCCGGAGCAGCATAAGCCATATAAGCATCGAATTGCAGCAAATGCAGCAGAATCAGCTGAATCAGCCAAAACAAAACAATGGTAAGAAAAGGGAAAGTATTTTACCTTTTGCATGCATAATGTGTTCCACCATCGTGTTTGTCGAAAGGTCTCTACCTATGAGGATGCGATGTTTTCCTGCTTTCTAGGAGTAGTATAGGATCATCTCCTCGAGGGGCATAACCCCGAGATGAATGATCAACTCTTCATGATTTGTATTCCACCTAGTTATTGGATCTTTCCCTGAAGGGGTGTAGGCCCCGGGTCAGAGGGAAAGGATCAGTCCCACCATTGTATTTGACAAAGGGTTCTACCCTGAGGATGCAATGCCTTTAAGAATTTGTATTCCACCTGGTTGTTGGATCTTCCCCTGAAGGGGTGTAGGCCTCGGGTCAGAAGGAAAGGATCGGTCCCACCATTGTATTCGACGAAGGGTTCTACCCTGAGGATGCAATGCCTTTAAGAATTTGTATTCCACCTGGTTGTTGGATCTTTCCCAGAAGGGGAATAGGCCCCGGGTCATAGGGAAATGATCGGTCCCACCATCGTGTTCGGCGAAGGGTTTGACTCTTTGAGGATACGATGTTTGATATGATTTGTGTTCAGCCTTTTCTGCAAAGGGTCTGAGACCCCGGGACAGTTAAAAGGCTATCGTGCTTCGACGAAGGACCCTGTCCTGAGGAGACGATGCATCCCACCATCGTGTTCGGCAAAGGGTTCGACCCTTTGAGGATACAATGTTTGATCTTGACACCCCACCTAGCTGTTGTTTGTTTGCATGAGGCTGAACTACGTTTGGTCTGATTCCTTTTATTAAGGGATATGTAGGTAGCCTACTTCGGTAGGTCCGACCATCAGAGCACTTAAATTGCATATCTGCTTAAAAACGACGATAACCTGCTATAACCGACTAAATATGTCTAGGATATGTGAGATTTGGTTGGTATTATAAACTGTTGCATTATAACTTCTACCTGTTGTATTACTCCCCATTTTAATTTCCACGAAATTAGGGAGTCTATTTCTTATCAACGATGTTCGTTTACTCGGTAAGCTACGGGCTACTCATAAACTCCATCGTTGAGGGGCTCTATAGACACCCCAATTTCGTACCCCTGGTATGTAACATTGACATGCGATATCAAGACCTGTTAAAACTTAACAAATGTCAAGTTACATGGTTTAACAATGCAAAAGACAAAGCAAGATGCGTAAAATAGTGAAATGCAGGGGCAAGAGTGTCCAAAAGGAGGCAAAGATTGAAGCCCAGGCATTGCCACAAGGCCAGATGGGCGTGGCGCCCAAGCTCTATGGTGTCAGCGCCCAGAGCCCAAATAGTGTTCTCCGTCTTAACGCATTGCACAAGCCTTCAAGCGCGCTGTAGAAGCTGGTGAAGCACGAGATGAAAATCACAAATGCCAGCGATGTCCCTCCTCTCACCTATAAATAGAGGTGCTTGGCTTCAGGAATTCACACACATTCACACACTGAGAAAAGCCATGAAACTCTGCGGGTTTATTTTACGCAGTGATAGAAGGGCGATCGTGAGATAGTGAGTGTCCCATCCTATAAAGCCTCGAAACTTTGTCAAATCTCCTCTAAACACAAAACCAACCGGTCAAAGTGAGCCTTAGCCCCCAGCTAGTTTTCCACCCTATTTCCACAGTCCAAAAATCCCAAAAAGAGCAGTTGCTCTGTTGCTGCTGCGAATCAAAGGCAAAGGCCAATCCGCCGGTAGTTGTTTCGGCCCGATTTCCGCCACCAAAGAAGCAAACAACAAAAAAGCATTTGCTCCGCTGTTTGACGGTGCTCACAAGCAACTTTCAAAAGCGCGGTTATTCGCCGTAACCACAAGAAGAACAACAAAAAGACTCCCTCTCCCGGAAGGACAGAGCGAGCACACCAACGCTCTTAAAGGTAAGTCTTTAAGAGTTTTATTTATAAAAAAAACTATTTTCATCCGGCCCAATGTAAAAGATATAAGTTGTTATGCTACCCGGATCTATTTAGAAAATAGCATTAAAAAGAGTCATTATTATGACCAAATATTTTTAAGTGTATTTGTAATTACTAGAAAGAGATGGCTGCAAGTCTGTAAATAATGTAGACTCGGATATATTTGCTTTTAATGTTTTATTTATTTGCTCGAAAAATATAATAAAAGCATACTTTAGCCAAAAATTGTTTTGAGACCGAAAGGGCAAGTTGGGTGCCTAGCACCTTCCCAACTCGTAACGTAGCTTCCGAACCCTTTTTTTTTTACAATCTCTGGTTTATTTTTGTTTTTCCTTAAAATAAAGATGGAGACTCTGTCAAAACATTTTGGATCACAGTGAGGCCCGCAACATCCTTTCTTGCACTTTTATGTTTTCCCCTAAACAAGGGAAAACGAGAATGAAAGAGTGATGCATTTCATGCATCTTGTTTTCCCCTAAATAAGGGAGGATGATATTCGGGGAGCGCAAAGCACTCATGGCGATCCAAAATAAACCTACGGTCATGGTGAGACTCGCAACATTCTTTTTTTGCACTTTCCCGTTTTCCCCTAAACAAGGGACGATGGAAATGAAAAGGGTGATGCATTTTATGTGCCTTGTCTTCCCATGAACAAGGAAGGGTGGGATATGGAGAAACCCCAGGCACTCATAATGATTTTAGGCGATTTTCGAAAAGTCCATAGTGAGGCAGGGCGTGTTCCCACACGCTCTCGCAACATCCTTTGTTTGCACTTTTCCGTTTTCCCCTAAACAAGGGACGATGAGAATGAAAAGGGTGATGCATTTTCTGTGCCTTGTCTTCCCCTAAACAAGGGAGGGTAAGGTACGGAGAAACCCAAAGCTCTTATAATGGACCAAAACTCACTCGGTGACCGATGCGTATTCAACGCGCTTTTTGACAACACCCTTTCCGCATTTTTAATTTTGTTTTCCCCTAAACAAGGGAGGGTGGAATGAAAAGCGTGGTGTCCTTCCGTATGCCGCGTTCCCCTAGAAAAGGGAGCGCGGGATTCGGGGGATTCCCAGGGCACCCACACCCGCACCAGTATTTCTGTCTGCGTCTTGGGCTCCCGCATGCTCAACTCAGATCTCAAACCGCCTTCCCCCTCGAGCAACCCTATTTCAAAACACAAGGTGACCTCTTGCTCGGACAAACCAGGAACTTGTTCAAACATTTTCGTAAACCGTTCCAAATAGCTGGCAGTTGATTCGTGGGCTCCTTGTTTAACCTTAGTCAAATCAGCTCTTGTCTTCGCAATTGCTCCTGAGGTCCCAAAATCTGCTAAGAACTTTGCCCGTAGATCAGCCCAATTGTTGATAAACCTGCGAGGAAGAGCTCTCATCCAAGCCATTGCCTTTCCTTGTAGCGATCCCATGAAAGCTTTGATTTTCAATGCCTCGTCTGATGTTACAAGGCCAATCTGGGACTCAAATGACATCAACCAATCTCTCGCCTTGGTTTTCCCTATGTACTCTTTAACGTTTGGAAAGATAAGCCCTTGTGCTGGAGGTGTATTCTCAATCCAGGGGGCCAAAGGACTAGCTGACGTGCTTAGAAAATTCTCATCCAGGGGCTTGCCCTACTCCCACGCTTCCATACGGCGCTTAAAATCTTCAAACTCTTGCATGTTGATGGTTGCAGGCAAACCACCCACAGGCTGAGGCTGCACCCCGGGCATAAGAGGGGCCTGTGGGGGTCCCATAGCTCCCATAGCTTGAGCTATACCCACGACTTGCGCCACTTGTGCATGGGCTACATCTGCGGGTTGAGGCACTGGATCATGGGCCACAAGACTTTTTGTGCATTTGTTTGAGGCAACTCACGCCTGCCTCTGGAATGATGTGACAGATGAACTTGTGACCTTCCAGACGAAGGTGTCCGATGACGGCGAGCATGTGACCTCCTAGGAGATGGAGTACGATGGTTACGAGCATGTGACCTGCGCGGGGACGGTGAACGAGGGCGGCGAGGATGTGACCTTCCCGGAGAAGGTGATATTCGGTGACGACGAGACTGAGTCGAATCCTCTCCTACCCGAGGTCCCAATCGAGAATGTACTATCGGAACAACCATGTGGCTGGCCCGCCCTTCTTGCTGACTCCGCCCCTTGTTGGATTCTCGCTCTCGAGGCTGTGAAAGAACCTGTACTGGATGTTGGGGATTCCTCCCTGATCTAGATACACTGGCTGCTTGACTTGGCGCGGGCATACCCAGAAGGGGCTCCAACTCAATGGGCAATGAGGGCTTACCCATTGCGATTAATTGCAAATTCGACTGGTGCATTTGCCCCAAATATATCACCCTCTGGCGTAAAGCTTCCTCCTGAAATTCATTGGCCAAACCAACAGCAGCAACGACACTCCTGGCCAGTGAGTCAAGGCCCCGTCGTTGATTAAGCTGATGACGAGCGTCATTAAGTGGTGGTGGTGGCGGATTATTATCAGCCTGAAGATTCATTCTAGGTGCTGCAGTATGCCCCTCTTCCAACTGATTACCACCATTAACACCGTTTGCCACCATAACTAGAACTTGAAATGTTGTCAGAAAATACAGCTACACTAGCAGTCGTTTCCCGGCAACGGAACCAGCTGATGCGTCCAAAATAATCCAAGGACGCACTGGACTTCACAACTTGGATATTTGGCTTTCAATTCTATCCAATAACTTCAAGGCCCAAACTTGAAATGTAAACAATGATTGTAAACTGGGCAGGGGCTTACCCTGCAAATGTTCTTCGATGTGAGAATCAGTAATCACTTAGGGGAGTAAACAATTTGACAGAGTTTAGCCTTGGTTTAGAAATCACATACCTCCCTCCTTTGGTTTGGAGGGGATTTATATCCTTCATGGGAAGCCGAATAACTCCCCATTAAATGTCGAAGCATGCATGACGGGCACATTAACTGCCACGTCCAAGACAACGGTCTAATCATGAATGGGGAAGCGAGTTTCATGGAGATAACTGCCCACGTCCGGGGTGACCGTTACTTACATAACTGAGCATGGTAAGCCCGCTCGCTGAACACTTGCCTGCTAAGAGCTTAGCACCCAGCTCGCTATCTTTCCAGCCCCGGGACCTTAGAGAAATAATTGCCTGCCCTTCAGATCGTCGTGGTCAATGTCTGGCCGCTGCCCGATTCATAACTTCGACTGGACTGTGGAGTACACGTGTTTTGCTCATGACTAAAGTAAACGTGCCAAGCACGTGAGCTATGTCCGGGCCTATTGGGCCAGACAGTTCAATTTGTTTGCTATTTATAATTTATAATTATAATGAATATAAGAATTTAATTTTTTAATAAAGTATTTGACTTTTTTTATTTTTTATTATTTTTACATAATCATTTATTAGTGTCAAATCAATAAATACGAATAATTTTCTATCTCACAACTATGAAGACTATTATAAAATTTTGACAATTTTATATATATTAAGTGATAAAAATAGTGTAGCATTGCAAATGTCACTTTTTATTTGAGGAGTTAAAAAAAAGATAAATGTCAAAATTAAGAGAATATCACAGTTGTTGTTGAAAGTGGGGCCCATAAATTTTTATTAAATGTGAAAAGTTGATGAAAATATTATGATTTATGAACATTAAGTTATTAACTTATCATTTTGTGAATGTGTGTTTTTGCCGTGTGTGTGTTTTTTTTTTCGCGTGTGTGTTTGTGTGTGTATGCTATGCTTAGTGAATCATAATATAAGTAGGTAAGTAATACTCAAAACAATAAATGATGTTCCTTATTGGGTATTATCCGAATAATACTCATTTATTAATGGATATGATTGGATATTATCCAATAATACCCATTAACATTAATTGGTATTATTGGATAATATCCAAAACTATCCATTGAATATATTTGGTAGATAATGGTTTTATCTAAATTAACTGGTAACACCCAATTACCACCCCTTAGTGCTTTCTTTTTTAGGTTGAAACTTGAAACCGAAGGAAGATCTTGCAACATTCACTTGGCCATGTTTTCACCTTGAGTTTTTTATTTATTTATCTTTTGCTCCCACTTTTCATAAAAATTTGTCTTTATTTTATTTTAAGGGTAGGGTATTACCAAAAAAAAAATCCACTTTCTAATATTTTCTTTTAAAAAAGTTATATTTACTATTTTACTCTTGATTCGATTCTCACTTTGATTGATAACCCCACTCTCATATGGATATCTTTGGAAACTACACACTAACTAATATTTATTGTACAATATTTATTCTACAGTAAATTACGAATGGGTCATTCGGACTTACCACAAACCGACTCAAAAGTTCATGGATGATGTTGATGTTTAATCATGGTGGGTGACCACCTTATAAAACACATACAAATTCTACATCTACCCGATGTAAAATAGGGTATTACAGTAACAACTTAGCCACTTAGGTTATGAGGTTTAATAGAATATATATATATATATATATATATATATATATATATATATATATATATATATATATATATATATATATATATATATGTTTACGTATCTTAATTACGATACTCAACGCATATCTCTATACAATCATAGATATTGAATTTTGATACACAATTCGTCGATATACATAATATAATATAATAGTTCAGTACTGTTTGAGTGTTTGTCTGTTACTTCATATCATAGAAAATTAGAAATTCAATTGATTATTCAGTTAACAGTTAACACATACTATGAAAGACATTCATGTACCTATAGGCAGCAACATTGGGCCCCTGTATAAAACCCAAGCTTAATTCATTTTCAAAATTTTGTTCAATCTAAAGTGAGCAACAATAATTAAGAAGGATGTGAGTGTGACTTGACTGATGATCTTGCATTGGACTAAGAATAGAAATTAGAATCATAGACTCATAGATGATAACTTGATTACTCAACTATGATTCATAATTCATTGTTTCAGATTTTGCAATTTCATTATTTTAGTGAAGGTGGAAATTTTTAGCAAGATTTTAGTTGTGATTTGGGAGGAATTCGGAACTCGATACTCGATAGAGTTAATAAACCAAGTTCTAATAAACCCGTCACCACAATATTAACACTTCCCATACTTTTATTGTATGGGCGTAAGTGTAGATCACCAATTTGTTGGGACGAAGTTGGAGAGGCAAAGCTTTGGGGTTCCGAGTTAGTGCAACAGTCAGTTGAGAGCGTGAAGATAATTAGAGACAGATTACGCACCGCTCAAAGTCGACAAAAAAGTTACGCGGATAATCGTAGACGAGATCTTGAGTTCCAAGTGGGAGATTACGTATTTTTGAAGGTGTCACCAAGAAGGGGTACGAAGAGATTTGGCAAGAAAGGGAAGCTTACACCGAGATATATTGGCCCATTTGAGATTCTCGAGAGAGTTGGGTCTTTCGCTTATCGAGTTGCATTACCACATTCACTTTCGGAGATTCATAACGTCTTCCATGTTTCTATGTTGCGAAAATATTTGAAAGATGAATCCCATGTGCTTGAATACGAGGAGATAACATTTGAGCCGGATATGTCCTATGTTGAAAAGCCCGTGAAGATTTTGGATACCAAAGAGCAAGTGCTACAAACCAACAAGATTCCCCTAGTTAAAGTCCTTTGGAGGAATCACGACATTGAGGAAATGACTTGGGAAACGGAGGCGGAGATACGCGAGAAGCATCCACATTTGTTTGATGGACTTGGTAAGAATTTAGGGAATAAATTCCTTTAAGGAGGGGAAAGTGTAACACCCCGGATTCTTGTATGAGCATTATGTGCTTGCCTTCATGCATTCTTGATGTTCATAAGCATGTTTACTTAGTCTATATATGTTTTAGAATCATTTATAAGTCACTCATAATGCTCTTAACATGTTTAGAATTGTGTTTGCAAGCTTGTTGAATCGTCGGTTGAATTGCTTGTTTAGTTCTCCTTCCTTTCCTCCTTTGTTCGGATTGTTCGGGTGTTGTTTGAGGGTGTTTGTGATGAGTTTTAGACTAATTTTTGTTGGGGTTTGAAGCCCCATTGATTTGGCTAAGTGTTTGGGGGTCTTTTAGGTTGCATTTTAAGCCTTTTTGTGTCTGTCGGGCTTGCGGCCGCAAGGTGGAATGGCCTTACCTCCGCAAGGTAACCAGAAAATGGAGAGTTTGGCATGCAAGTAGCTTGCAGTCGCAAGGTAGGAAGGACCTTGTGTGACACCCCGCTCCTTCGTTATCTCGGTTTGCGTGCTATACTTGCACTTCTTCCTTTGTCGACTGTATGTTTGGTTTGCGAGAGGGTCTAGATATGTATGAGAGACCACATTGAGACCAAAACATTATTAAGAGACCCCATATAGTTGTTGACTTGCTAAAGTCACAAGTCGTGACCCGACGATAGACGGAATGCGACTCGATTGAAGGTTTGCTTGCGTTTTGTGTTCGTGACCTCGGTTTGGGTCCTAGACCTCTATAAGATGGTTTATTAACATGTTTAGATGCATTAGACTTCAAGTTGGAGGTGTTCCATAAGTCTATCGATGATTTGGAAGTTTTGGAGATACTGCTCGCTCTCCAGAGTTCGAATCGAAGTCGCTGCACCTCCTTTGGGATTCTTATTCCCTAGTTGTTATTCAACTTTCTAGAAGTATTTAAGCTTCTTCATTAGCCCTTAGACTTGTTCTTAAAAGTCTCCTTCATTGCTCGCTCAATTGCGAAGTTCATTCGCCGCTCCTGTTGCACGTTGTTGCACCCTTCCCACGCTCCGAGTTGTTTCTGGAGTTCTTCGTGTGTTTCTCGACTTGTTTTGAGTTGGGTTAGACCTAGAATGGTTGCCTATGAGTTTGGGACCATTTAGACATGTTTAGACCAAGTTTTGAGGTTCGAGGCCCAGCGCCCGCTCGACATATGAGGCGCCCGCCAAGTCGAGAGCTAAAATGAAATCATGTTCGATTATGGCCTGTGCGCCCGCCTAGAGAGAGTTGAGGCGCCCGCCTCAACACCGTAATGTCAAGTACGATTTTTCCTGCTTTGTGTTTCGGGACTAATTATACCTATTCTACCCTCATTAAACCCCATCTAAACCCTTCCTAACCTCTCATACTTAACCCAAATCATGTCCTAACATTAGTTGGAAGTTATTTAAGGTTAGATTAGTGATTGATTAGTCCTAATCTCTACTAATTGTACCAAGGAATTCCCCTGCTTTGTCCTCATTGCTTGGGAGTATATATAGCCTAACCTCTTCCCAATTCAGCCAAATCCTCTTCATTTCATCCTCCACATACGATTATATATAGAGAGAGTCCAAGGAGATTCAAGCCCTAGCTTCCTTCTCTCTTCGATCCAAGACTTCCATCCACCCACCCGATTGCCTCTGCACTTCTGGAATCTTGAAGCCCTCGACCGAGTGTAACAACTTCACCGATCGGATTTGTGTTCTCTTGAGTTTTCATCAAGCTAGGTAAGTTACCTCTTTAGTTTGGTTCATTGGCCCTAAGGAAAACAATATATGTGCTATTTGTGGGCAAATGAACACCTCAGATGCCTCAGATGCCCATTTGGTGAATTTTGGAAATATGAACTGTCAAATAACATGACTAGTATGATTTGAATGTTATTATGTGTTGTAGAATATGGGTTATGATTTATGGAGTTTTATGAATGTTAGGGCTTGAGAATCAAGCCCGAAGTATTGAGGAATTGTTGTTAGTTGTGGGCATTGATGTGTGTTGATTTGGATGATGTCAAGGTCGGGAGAAATTGTTATCCCTTGTTAAGCGATTTTATGAATTTGGGGCTCGGGAATCAAGCCCTAATTATTTTGGAATTTGTCATAAATTAAAGAGGATGATAATGTTGGGATTTATGGAATGTGTAAATAATGAAACTT
>CM028384.1:15336445-15374302 GCA_013146195.2 Codonopsis lanceolata | reverse complement strand
AACATGTCTCTTGAAGACTTGATCCTAAGGCTACGGATTGAACAAGACAACAAGGTAGCGGATAAAAGGAACAACCGCATTGCTATGGACGGGGCCAACGTTGTTGAGCAAGAACCGAGGGCAACAAGCGCAAGCACGCCGAAAGCTCCAAGAAGCACAAGCGGCCTCGGCCGAAGAGCCCAAAAGCACAAGAACTACAAGTTCAAAGGGAAGTGCTTGAGCTGAAGGTCGACCACAAAGCATTTGAATGCCGCGGGAAGAAGCGGGTCAAGCGTGAAGCAAACATGGTTGATGAGGAGATCAGCATGATATGTGTCGTCTCCGAAACAAACATGGTTGGCACGGGCCGCGAGTGGTTCGTGGACACCGGCGCGACGCGTCATATTTGCGGCGATGCCAAGATGTTCTCCGCTTACAACAAGGTGACGCCCGGGGAGAAGCTTTTCATGGGCAACTCATCTACTTCGGGAGTGGAAGGCAAAGGCCAAGTGACCCTGAAAATGACGAGTGGGCGGGAATTGGTGCTAACCAATGTCCTTCATGTTCCCGACATTCGCAAAAATTTGATCTCGGTTCTCTTTGGTTAAACATGGGTTTAAGTTGGCTTTTGAGTCGGACAAGTTTATCCTAAGTAAGAGTGGGGTTTTTATTGGTAAAGGTTACCTCGATGAGGGCCTTTTTAAGTGTAATGTAATGGTGGTTAACACCGCATACAATGTTGATAATAAAAGTGCTACAGCACCATCTTCTTCTTACTTGCTTGAGCATTTTGATCTTTGGCATTATCGATTAGGTCATGTTAACTATGACTCTATGAGACGATTAATGAAAATGGAATTAATTCCTCCAAGTCGCATTAATAAAAATAATAAATGCCATACTTGCGTTGAAGCTAAGCAAACAAGAACGTCGTTTAAGACAATCGAGCGTGACACAACACCATTAGCTTTGGTTCATAGTGATCTATGTGACTTAAAATCCATAGAATCTTATGGCGGAAACAAATACTTCATCACCTTTATTGATGATTGTACCCGGTTTTGTCATCTCTATCTCTTAAAAAGTAAAGTTGAAGCCTTCGAAGCTTTTAAACTTTACAAAAACGAAGTCGAGAATCAACTTTCAAAGAAGATAAAAATTCTTAAGTCTGATCGAGGAGGTGAATATGTGTTTCCCTTCAAAGACTTCTGTGCTGACCACGGGATTATTCACAAAGTTACACCCCCATATAGCCCACAATCCAATGGGATTGCCGAAAGAAAAAATCGAACCTTAAAGGAAATGATGAATGCATTATTGCTTCAATCCGGTCTACCCGACGAAATGTGGGGGGAGGCGGTGCTCACTGCCAATTACTTGTTAAACAAGCTTCCCCACAAGAAATTGGACAAAACGCCCTATGAATTATGGCATGGTCGAAAACCATCCTACAAATACCTCAAAGTGTGGGGGTGCCTAGCTAAAGTAGCTGTCCCACCACCTAAAAAGGTTAAAATCGGTTCCAAAACCGTGGATTGTACTTTTATTGGTTATGCAACCCATAGCAGCGCCTATCGGTTCTTAGTCCATAAATCTGATAATCCAGAAATCGAGGTGAATACCGTTATGGAATCAAGAAATGCCACGTTTTTTGAAGCTATCTTTCCTCTAAAAGATGATACTTCAGTAAAACGCTCATTTCCTTGGTCAATTGACGAACAAGATAACACCTCACAAGCAATAGTCCCTATGGCTATTGATCAAGGTATTCATCAAGATGAAGACATTGATGAACCTCGTCGAAGCAAGCGAGCTCGCACGAGTAAGACCTTTGGACCAGACTTTGTGACCACGTTTCTCGTGGATAATGAACCACGTACGTTCAAGGAAGCAATGTCTACTCCCGAGGCTCCACAATGGAAGGAAGCCGTCAATGGCGAAATATCTTCCATTATGCAAAACCACACCTGGGAGCTCGTCGACCTTCCCAAAGGTTGCAAACCCCTAGGGTGTAAATGGGTCTTCAAACGAAAATTGAAACCTGATGGGTCCATTGATAAATACAAGGCCCGGCTAGTCGCCAAGGGTTTTAATCAAAAGGAAGGTGTTGATTATTTTGACACCTATGCTCCAGTTACTCGAATTACTTCAATTCGCCTACTCATTGCCTTCGCGGCACTACACGGTCTCGAGATACATCAAATGGATGTCAAGACCGCCTTCCTCAACGGTGAACTTGAAGAAGAAATTTATATGAAACAGCCAGAAGGCTTTATTGCTCCAGGCAATGAAACTAAGGTCTGTCGACTGGTCAAATCTTTATACGGTCTAAAGCAAGCACCAAAACAATGGCATAAACGTTTTGATGACGTTATACTTGCTAATGGCTTCAAGACTAATGAATGTGACAAGTGTGTATACGCTAAGAATACACAACAAGGTTACGTCATTATCTGTCTCTACGTTGATGACATGTTAATTATTGGTAGCAATAATAACATGATCAAAGACACCAAAACGATGTTGGCCAGCAGATTTGACATGAAAGATTTAGGGTTAGCTGATGTCATCCTAGGTATTCAAATATCTAGAACATCCGAGGAGATAGTTTTATCACAATCTCATTATATTGAGAAAGTAGAGAAATTTAGCAACGGTGATACAAACATTGCTAAGACTCCAATCGACCCTAACTTTCATCTCAAAAAGAACCTACACGAGAGTGTATCTCAAATTGAATACTCTCGAATCATTGGAAGTCTTATGTATCTTACTTAACCGCACGCGCCCGACTCGCAAACAAGCTAACCGATTGAGTCGGTTTACAAGTAATCCCGGCCCCGATCAATGGAAAGCCATTGTAAGGACTCTTAGATATCTTCGATACACTAAGGACTACGGGTTGCATTACTCCAAGTATCCGGCAGTTATTGAAGGATACAGTGATGCTAATTGGATTTCTGATACTAACGACTCCAAGTCAACAAGTGGATTTGTATTCACTCTTGGTGGCGGTGCCATTGCATGGAAATCTTTCCAAATGACTTGCATTGCAAGGTCTACTATGGAATCGAATTTATCGCCTTAGATAAAGCAAATGAGGAAGTCGAATGGTTACGTAACTTTCTTGAAAATATTCCAAAGATGGCCACGCCTTATATGCATCCATCATGCGACAGTCAAGCCGCAATTGGAAGGGCACAAAATAACATGTATAATGGTAAGTCCCGCCATATAAGGCGGACGACACAATACCATTAGGCAACTACTCTCCAATGGCGTGATCACCATCGATTATATTCGATCTAAGGACAACCTAGCGGATCCATTAACTAAAGGATTGTCCGAGAGTTAGTATGCGCTCATCGAAGGGAATGGGTCTAAAGCCTATGAAATAAAGAGAACCTTTAGCGGAAAACCCCACCTAGTTGATTGGCAACCCCATGGTCTAGGTTCAAAGGACAACCAAACTAATTGATCTCACTATTAACACTAACGGACTCACACTCCTACTCATTCCTATGGTGAAAACACTAGTGTTACCTCGTCACTTTTAGGATAAGCATCGCTTTTAATGATTCTTGTGACTTGATCAAGGGTACTGACAGATACACCCTTATAAGAAATCACCTATGTGAATGTAAGATCGCCGATCTTATGGAAATTTCGAGGCAAAATTTTCTAACAACATTCACGTAACCCAGAAGCGCTCAGGCCAAAATGAACACAACGTAGAATCAAACGTTGTTTGAGGGCAGCTATGTGAATACTATTGTCTTGGTTGACATCAAACACCGCCGGCTCAAGACACACCAGCCACCGATTAGTAAGTCTTCCCGATAGTAACTCATAAGGAAAGGTTCAAAGCCAAAAGCCACCTCTTCCACTCTAGCTACTCTCGCTTGTATCTCAGAATATCAATATGTCATCAACTTACATGATATCTTATTCAATGTGGGGATTGTTGGAAACTTGTTTCCAATAGCTTGAATAAAGCTAAGTCATGTAAATGTGAAATGTGGGAATCCCACATTGGGAACAAAGAGAAACAAGCTCTACCTTATAAGGTAGAACTTGAGGCTTTACTTTCAAAGCCCTTGGGCCACTACACTTTGTGTAGGAGGGAAGACCTACCTAGGTGTAGGTCCAAACACACGGCCGGCCGGGTTGGTCCGGCTATCTTTTGCTACCGGCTCATTTGGTGTGTGACCTTTTTCCGCATGAACCTTTTGCACGTTCAAGTTCACCGGCCACTCAGAGTCGCTTATTCGCTATGATCGCCTCAAAGGTTGTGTTCCTTCGACAACCATAATCGCTAAACCGCCAAGGTTGTGTCTGCTTGAATGGTTGTGTCTTTCAAACAACCAACCGCCTCAACCGCTCCCTAACCGACATCCCCAACCGCCATATAAAACACCTCAAACGATTTTTTGCATCGAAAAATTCTCGCTCTTTCTATACCCTTCGCCTCTACTGAGATACAAAGAACGATTGCATTCGCCGGTGATTGAACATTTGAAGATCTGGCAAGCATCAATCACGTAAGATCAATATCCCGGGAGACTAATCGGATTTCACACACCGCACGCATCTGAATCGCGGTTTCTAGTTTTTGTCTTAAGGACAGAGATCCAATCTCGTTGATCTTAATACAAAAACCTACACTATATTGCCAGGCTAATATAACAATAGTGATTATTCTGTCTATCAGATAATTACACCACACACCAAACACCAGTAAAATATTTCGTACACGATCCATTAGTGATTTATGTAAAAGAACTTAGTGGAAAACATAGTGCACATTTTAAATCCAAAGTTGGTTGCTTTGGTGGTGGACTACCATTATTCACAGTGCAAACCATCTCAAAATATATGTGTTCTTTATTACTGCTTTCATTATCATTATATGTTTATCTCTCTAGTATCTTGCTTCTTGTAGCTCAACACTTAGAGTGTTGTCAAGTCTACTGTTAGTTCTTAACAACAAACTTAGTATTCATTTCCTGTGTATTTTTTCGCTACTGCAACTCTACTGATAGTTTTCAGTATACATTTGAAATGAAATCGACTCAAAAGTTTTTAAATGTAACTAGGATATTCAACCCCCACCCCCTCTTCTAGCCTAGTATTGTGCCCTTTGGGACTAACACAAACCCCCACCAACATAAGCAAAAGAAACAATTTTCTAGAGATTTTCCAAATCGAAGTTAATATTTCATATTTCTAGCTTATCTAAAAATAACAAGGGTAAGAAGTGTGCTTGGTCATGGAGTTTGATTGATTGGAATAGATCCTCTTTCTATCTCATTCTCTCTCTTACCTATTCATCACAACAGAGTCGATTAACATTCCAGCGACTTCGTCCAACGACATTCACCAAAAGTAATGAAAGTTTTTCTTTGGAGGTGGCAATTAGATTCATATGGGTGTGCTTGGATGAATTTGGTTCGTAAATTATGTCAGGGTTGTTGACCTCTACTTTTTTAAACGACAAACCATAATCCGACCACCAATTTCTGAAACAACGAACCTTAATTTCTCAAATCAGATCTCACCGATAAAATTAATCTTAATTACTAGATGTTAGGTCCCTGTGATATGCTCATTACAAAGGCTAGGGGATGAATAGCCTATGTTGCCATCATCCAAAATTTCATCCTTCTTAAATAATATATATAAGAACTTGGATAAAATGTTTCTCTGGCATAAGTGATTTCCTGATCATTACAATTCTGTTGTAATTAATACAACAAATATGCAATAGTAGATATGTTATAGCAGATTTCAAAAATCTATTGGAAATCATTGTTATATTATTTGCATAGATAGATAAATTATGTAGCGGAAAGATACAAGCAAATATATAACATTAAAGATAAAAGTCACAGTAAATAGAATGAACTAATATCAATTGCGTACTTTTAACTTCATAAGATGCAGTCTTACAATTCCATGAGCAGGGAGCTTAAACAAGATACGAAGTGGAAGAGCAGGCGAGAAGAACAAAAGTTGAATGTAGAAAACTTATCTTTTATTTGAGAATTCAGCAGAGGTTTATCAGATGATAAACATGCTTAGTACATCAACCTAGACTCTCTAACCTAAGCTTCCCTAGAGAAGGGAATGGAAAGTGAAGATCTATACCAAAACTCTCAACCGTATCATTCCAAATACCCTTGGGGAATATAGGAGCGGGATGGTAAGAGTTATGTGAGAAGAGAATATTATGGGTTGTTCAATTAGCTATTAATTGAACAACTGAGTGCTCAGCACTCAACCCACTATGACGACTCAATATCGCGCAACCGACAACCCTCGCTATACAATACAAGTCTGCTGGTATGAATGTGAATGAGATTAGCAGCTTTGGAGCTTCCTTGGGACGTCTTCAAGCATCTTATCTTCAAGCATATTGTCTTCAACATCACTATTGAATGCTTAATCTCTTGTAATAGATAAGTAGTCTATGCACATAAGAGACTAAGTCTTTTTGGGATAGAAAAGACTCAAATCAAGAAATGCGTTCTCAACTAAGCATTGCTTCTTTTTCCTTGTGAATTTCTGCTTGCTCTTTCTTACACTCTTGTTGTGTTTTATGAGTTGTGTTTGAAGGCACAAACACTTGCCTTATCTATACACCACAGTGAGCACAACTATTTGCACGACTATTTTGCACACTTGTTTTTGCACTATGTGAGCACACTTGTAAGAAGTGATGAGAGGTTCCTTTTATAGGCTGAGGAATGAATAGATCCATTGAGATTTTTGATAGTCTTCTAACCGTTGGAGAGTTTGATCTTGAACGCATTGTTTGATCTGTTGGTTAAAAGATTTCATGAAGATCTTTTGTCTTGATTCGGTCCAAAGGTCAGGTTGATTGATTTAAACAAGACATTCTGAGATGATGTGATAAGTGCTTTTGTCTTGATTTTGTTGATAATCTTGAAGATCGGGATCAAAACATTGAAGAGGAAATGTTGAGATGATATTAATGAAGGCACACATTGATGTGAATCTATTAGCTGTCACAAAGATCTGCTTGTTTCCTTTTTGATCAACATTTACATGGAGCACTAGATATTTGAAGCACAACAAATATTTGAGATATTTGCTTCATAACAATTCTTCTGGAGTAGAATATGTTGGAGTTTGCACTAGTCACGCTAATCCACTGATTGAGCACTTACGTCGCCAGTTGGTAGGACAAAGACTGGTATATGTACAAGACAATATCCTAATCCAAGACCTATATCGGTTTCAGTGGATTGCCACACTAACCGGTACGCAACTTGTTTAGCCACTTTGAAACATGTTGTAAGGGAACAAGCAAATCAATGCGTTGGAATATGCAACATGTAGTAGATATGATGCACATGCATATTCCTAACATAAGGGTCATTCAACTTACACATAGGTTGGTCAAATTGGTTGTAGGTGATGGCGTCGACGATAAGAGGACTGATGGTGATCAAGACTCTTAATGGAGAAAATGAGGACCAAGGTAGATGACGGGGTTTGTTGCTCTTGCTGTTATGGTATGGAGCTTATAGATCATGCCTAATGAAATCAATCTTTGCAGCTGCATCACCAATTAAAAACCCATTAACCTTCCATCAAGGACCAACTGCACGAAGACGAACTAGCAGAGCTTTCATCCATTTAGAGACATCGCACAATGGAAATAAAGGTCGATGCAGTAGGGTTGCAGCACATATGATGAATGGAGAAGAAGAAAGAAATAAAATCTATTCCTCGTAAATTTCGGTCGGTTATCAGTATGGATCGCATTCAAATCGCAACTACATCGACACATTTTGGATAGGGTGGGGATAACCACACCCCAATTCCCTATTTCTATACCCAATTTATCTCTACACTTCACTTCTTTCCCACATCTCTCTCTACACCCCCACCTAACTACCCATTTTACCCTTCCTAACCTAAGTGATCTATCTCTCTTCCTCACTCTATCTTCCTCCCTCAGTCCCTCTGCAAGCGATTTACGTCCCTCGCCTTCCCACCTCCATTTGTCTTCTTCCCTCACTTTCCCACCTCCGTCCATCTACTACTGGTCAAGCTGCATGACGAGCGACCTAGTGCTCTCCCTCTTCTCTTCTTCGTCTTCGTTGTCAATCTATCTCTCTTCCTCCCTTTAAGTAACTGTCGCCGCCGCCGCCCTTCAGTCCAGTCATCTTCTTCGTCGCCGGTCACCTCCAATTTATGGAAAATCCTAAATCGAACCAGCAGCTCCATCCATCCCCAGATTCAGGTATCAACTTGGAGCCATGTTTCTCTCGACCTTCTATCATCTCCCTCTGGCTCCATCTCCGATGTCGTCATCGCACACTGGTCGAACACAAATGAAAGTGTTCGTCTCATGGTGGTCGAACCAACCTCAGTCATTTCATCACAACAGGTCCGAACCAACCTCAACCATTTCATCACGCCATGCCCGAACAATATCTGAAGCTGATAAAGCCAAAGCCCCTCTTCATGATGGCCCTCTTGTGGTGCATTCCGAGCCAACTGCTACAGCTGCCTCTAAACTCCATGAGACTATGATTCAGGCTAATGACATTGTTAATAGATCTCCCGATTCCCCATTGCATGCAGCCGATCCTCCTATTATAAATAATTCTGAATCTTCCACTTTGAAGGAGCAACAGGCAAAAGACAACTCCAATGTTCACATGCAAACAAATATTCCAGAACCTCTTGCTAGGCCGTCTGATCAAGATCTGGATCCAGTTTCTGGAATCTCATGTTCCCCCAACAGATTTGCTTCTCTTCAAATTCTAGAGGATGAAGATGAAGATGAGCAGCCTACTATTAATGCCCTTAATTTGGAAATTCCCAAGATACACAAACATGCAGTGCCTCCTACAGATCAAATGACTCGGTCCAAGGCTGCCAAGCCCTCAGATGATTGCAACACCAATATTTCTCATGGATATTAAAACCCTTTTCTGGAATGTCCGTGGTCTGGGCAACGATCCAACTGTTAGTCGATTGAAAAATTTGGTTAAACTTCACAAAATTTCTCTTATTGCCGTTTTTGAACCAAAGCTTGCCATTGAAAAGGTTAACCTTATTACTCGGAAACTCAGGTTCAGACATTCGTTCTCTAATTCCTCTAGCTTCATTTGGATTTTTGTAAAGTCTTGCTTCTCTTGTAGCTTATTTTGTGAATCCCCTCAACAATTCTCCCTTAAAATTCAGCATTATTCTTGGTCCTTTCATGCCTTTGTCACTAGTGTTTATGCAAGGTGTGATTTGAGGGAGCACCAAGATTTATGGGAGGACATTATTCGGATCAGTTCTCAAGTCGCTATTGCCCCATGGCTGGTTGGAGGCGATTTTAATATCATCCTCAACCTGGATGAAAAAGCTGGTGGTAGGGGATGGGATCGTATTGGAGGGTTGGAGTTTCAAGCTTGTATTTCTGCTTCAGGCCTTACCGATTTGGGGTACAATGGAAGTGATTATACCTGGTGGAATAAATGGGATGGCTCGGCAACCATTTTTGAACGTATTGACCGCATGCTTTGCAACACTAAATGGCTGGACTGTTTTCATGCAACTGTGGTTCAGCACCTGAACAAAACTTGTTCGGATCACTCCCCTCTTCTCACTAATATCACTCAGGCTGCTTCTGTTAAACCATCTAGTTTTCGGTTCCTCAATGTCTGGACTTCTCACTCTACTTTTATGGATACTGTCAGGGTATCTTGGCTCCTTCCTGCTTCTAGTTCTTCGATGGTTCGTTTTGCTCAGAAGCTTCGTGCAACTAAGGTGGCTCTTAAAGCTTGGAATAAGGCTACTTTCGGCAACATATTTGAGCAGCTTCAAAAAGCTGAGGAGGATGTTATTGAACAAGAACTCCTTTATGAGCTTAATGATTCTAAGGCCAATAGATCTAATCTTATGAAGGCTCAGGCTCGTCTTCGTCTTCATCTCTCTAGGGAGGAATCTTTTTGGCGTCAGAAATCTCGGATTAAATGGTTAAAGGAGGGTCAAGGAAACACTAAACTTTTTCATGCTTCTGTTAAGCAATCTCGTCGGCGCCTTTTTATTCACAGTATCCATGATGTTGATGGCACTTTTTTGACTAAGGAGCAGGATATTAAAGAAGCAGCTATTTGTTATTTATGTGATCAACTTTCTTCCCCTACTGTGGGTCAAAGATTGGATATTAATTTAGATATGATTCCTCGTCTTATCACTGATGATTGGAACTCCTCCCTTATTGCTCCTCCTGATGTTCAGGAAATCAGACGTGCAGTGAATGATTTGGGTGGTGATAGTGCAGCTGGTCCGGACGGATTTACTGGTAAATTTTATTCCTCCTGCTGGGACATAATTCAAGAGGATTTTTGTGCTGCTATCCTGGAATTTTTTACTGGTTTTTCTCTTCCCAAGGCGTGGTCCAGCACTTTAATAGCCATGATTCCCAAGATTCCTTCTCCTTCTTCGTTTAAGGATCTTCGTCCTATCAGCCTCTGTAATTTCTGTTCCAAAGTTATCTCTAAAATTCTATCTTCTCGGCTATCTCATATCCTCCCTCATATCATATCAGATAATCAGAGCGCTTTTACGAAAGGTCGACTCATCCAAGATAATATCTTGCTTGCTCAAGAATTGATGAGCCATTTAGGGAAAAAAAAGTTGCTGGTTCTAATGTTATCCTTAAGCTTGACATGGCCAAGGCTTTTGATAGAGTCTCCTGGATCTTCTTAATCCAAGTCCTGCGTAAATTTGGATTTCATGAGACTTTTATTGATTTGGTTTGGCGCCTTTTATCAGATAATTGGTTTTCGGTGCTTCTTAATGGGGAGTCTATTGGTTTCTTTCCCTCTTCTCGTGGGCTTCGTCAGGGTGATCCGATCTCTCCCAATATGTTCATTATTGCTGCAGAAGTGCTTAGTAGAAGTATTAATAATCTTCATTGCTCAGTTCCTTCTGTCGTTTACTCCTCGATGAGTGGATGTCCCATTGTCTCTCATCTAGCTTTTGCGGACGACATTATTATTTTTTGTAATGGTAGTAAGTCTTCTCTTCTCCACCATAAAGATATTATTACCAACTATGTCTGGGCAGCTAATTAATCGATCTAAAAGCTCCTTCATTCTTGCTCCTTCTACTGATCCTAGTCGTTCCAATCTCATCTCTAATACTCTTGGATTTCAGGCTGGCAATTTGCCCATCACGTATCTTGGGTGTCCTATTTATTTTGGAAGAAAGAAAAAGCAGTTGTTTGATTCTCTTATTTTGAAGCTTCATAACAAAATAGATTCTTGGGTAGGGCCTTTCCTCAACAAGGCGGACAGGATAGTCCTCATAAATCATGTGCTTCAATCAATTACTATGTACCAAATTGTTTCCATTGATCCTCCAGTCTCGGTTATTAAACTCATAAATTACATGCTCTCCAACTTCTTTTGGGGCCAAATTGATGGACATCAGAAAAGTCATTGGGTGTCTTGGCTTGATTGCTGTCGTCCCACTTCTGAGGGAGGATTGGGGATTTTCTCTCTATCCAACTCCATCAAATCTTTTGGTATTAAACTTTGGTGGAGATTTCGATCAGTTAGCAATTTGTGGACTTATTTTTTACGAGCTAAATATTGCTCTCGTTTTCACCCTTCTATTGCTGCTTCTAAGGGTTCTCATATATGGAAGCGTATGTTACAAGCCCGTTCTTTTGCTGAACCACAAATTAAATGGATTGTGGGCAGTGGTAATTGCTCTATATGGAATGATATTTGGCTTCAAAGTTCTTGCCTAGTCAGGCCGCCTGAATGTCCTATGGACTGTGTTAAAGATTTATTCCAAGACTCTTTCTCTCTCCACCAATCAAGCTCCATGTTTCTCCCGCCCACAGTTCTGAATTCCATTCGCTCCCAAAGATATTTCCTTAATGCAGATCGGCCTTCTTGGAAGCTTCATCCAAAGGGCAGCTTCTCTCTCTCTTCGGCAATCTCTCTTCTCTCTTCCTCGGGGTCATCTATGATGTCTTCTTCTTTTATTTGGCATAAACTCTTGCCACGGCACATCAGCATTTTTCATTGGAGGCTCTTTCGTCAATGTCTTCCTTTGGATGAAGGTCTTCGGCATAAGGGTTTCATTCTCGCCTCCAAATGTCACTGATGCCTCTTAGGTAATGAAGAAACTTTTGACCATGTTTTCCTCTATAGCAGCACTGCTTCTCTTATCTGGCGCCATTTCCATAATTTGGTTGGTATTCCATATCAGTCCTACCCGCTGCAACAATTTTGTTTTTCTTGGTGGTTGTATGGAAAATCCCTCATATTCCATATTCTTCCTTCCTTAATTCTCTGGCACTTGTGGAAATTCCGTAACAAATCGGTTTTTGACAACATCAGGACTCTCTCTTCTGTGATCATTAATAATATTATCTCTGATTTGAAGTCCATATTCAGTTCAGCTGGATATCATTTCGCTGGCTTTGATAGCTCTCGGCATTATCTGAAGTGTAGCAAACAGGTTAATATTGAGGCTGTTAGTTAGATTCCTCCACATTCCGGCTGTTATAAATTAAATGTTGATGGGGCTAGTCGGGGCAATCCAGGTTTTGGGGGTGGGGGTGGCATCATCCGAGACTCTGCTGGTAATCTCATGTTTGCCTTCTCTCGTTATTATGGTCATTGTTCAAATTTGGTTGTCGAGCTTAATTCTCTCCATTACAGTATTATCTGGCTTTCTAATCATGGGTTTTCAGAAGTCACTGTTGAAACTGATTCGAAGGTTAGCTTTGACTGCCTTTGCTCTGGTCATTCCCCTCCATGGGAACAGATCTACATTTTTCGTGATATTTTTCGCCTTCGGGAAATTGGGCAATTTTCTTTCAGCCATTGTTATAGAGAAGCAAACAAGGTAGCAGATAGCCTGGCTAATTTGGCATGTGACAACACTTCGGATTCTTATTTCTCTTCAGCTTCTAACGTCAGTCCTTTTATTCGTGGTCTTATTCATCTAGATGCTTCCCAAACCCCTTATCAACGTATATCTTAATTCTTTGCATTGTACTTTCTTTTTCGAGGTAAGGCTCCTCCGTCCTCCCATTTATAAGGGCAAGGCTGGTTGTCCCCCTCAAGTTTGTACCTTTATTTTATTCTAATAAAATTTCACAGGGTGCCACCCCTGTTTCCTAAAAAAAAACTTTTGCCTAGGCCTCCCTTTCGGGTTTTCAACCTAGCGAGCCCTTATTTCTCCTTTTATTGTTTTTTTTTTTTTTTTCACGCTCTAACTTTTGCCTAGGCCGCCCTTTCGGGTTTTCAACCTAGCGAGCTGGAAAGGGAAGCACTTTGCCGGATAGATTGGTTTAAGCATAGTACCTTTTGAGCTTGTTGAGATTGGAGGGCTGAACAAGGTCTTCTTTTTCCTGGTTTGTGAGAGTACGGCACTTCCCGACCGGATTTCTTTGACAATATACGGCACATCGTGGAAGAGAGTAGTGGTAGCCTTTTGATAAGTAGCCCCGTGTTGTATATATATATATATATATATATATATATATATATATATATATATATATATATATATATATATATATATATATATATATAACCGCATAAAGACATGTCATGATAGCAATAGGTCCCCTAAAGGGGTGGTGAATGAGGTCTTTTCTTGGTCTCCTGTTGCCTTTGATTTGACTATAGCCCAAAGATGTCACGATTTAAGGATCAACGGCGCTACCAAAAATTTTGATATTGATGAGGGAAATCATTTTTGGGCGACGCCTTGTTGAGGTTGCGGAGGTCTACGCAGATCTGAACCTTCCTGTTGGGCTTTGGAACGCTCACTATATTGGATAGCCTGATCGGGTTTTTTTTTTCTTTTTCTTTCTTTTTTTTTTTATCTTTTTATCTTTTTGTTTCTTTTTTTTTTTACTACCTGAATGAAGTTGACGTGCGGCTGATTCATGATTTCTCTTCTTTTTTTTTTTACTTGTAGTGACCATTCCAAACTTGATGCGGCGGAGCTTTTGCTTGATTGGCCGAGCCTCCGGATATATGGAGATCCGGTGTTCGACTATGGCTGGATCTAGCCCCGGCATATCTTCATAGGACCATGCGAAGATATCTACGAACTCTTTGAGGAGGTCAATGAGCGCTTCCCTTTCAGAGCCTTGCAGGTAGTTGCCGATTTTGATTTATTTGACTTGGTTGTTCAGCCCCAGATTGATGATGGACAAGTCTTCAGCTGCTGCTGATGAGTGATGTTGTTCCTGTTGCTCAACTGACTTTACAAGCTCAAGCAAATATTTTTTTATCTTTTGGGTCCATTTCATTAAATGACTCATTATTATTGTTATTTAATGTGTCTTTTAATGTAGGTGCAACTAAGGAGTAAGCAAAGACATTCAGATTATCATTAATAGCAAACTGCACGGGGCTTATTACATTATTGAGGACCTGGGGTTTGAGATCCTCATTCTTAGGGAGCGGATCGGTAGATGACCAATCCGTAAAGCTAGGGGAAGGAAGGGGGATGGTATATCCGAAGCGGTCCACCAGTTCTGCGGGAGTCAAGAGCGGGCCGATCATAGTGTACCAATTCTACAGAGGCTTAGCAATGAGAAGCTTGAACTCAGCAGGGAGCTTTCCATACTCAGTGCCTCCGTCTATCATACTTAAAAAGCTGTCTCCTCCAAACATTTATTTAGAAGCTCCTTTCTTGATCAGCATATTTTACAGCACCTTTATTTATGGCTAATTAGACTAACTTGCCCTTTTTAGACCTCCTTGGCTTCATCTGTTTCAGAAAAATTTGTGTCTGCCACTGTAATTACCTTATTATCAATGAAATCCTGAATTGCATCTCTTAGTATATAGCACTTGTCGGTAAGATGACCACTACATCGATGATACTCACAATACTGGGCATGGTTCCAGGAAATAGGTATCGGTTTGGGTGGTCGGTAATTATCCATGGGTTTCAGTATCCCATGGGCCCACAGTGTTTGGAATATTTCAGATCTTGAGATGGGCAGGTCATCATAATGCCTTGACATTGTTTCTTTTCGGCTTTTTGGCTTGGGTAGATGGCCGGATGGGGTTTTGGTCAAGCAACTGAGTGGGTTTCTTTCTTGGATAATACTGTACTGGAATGGGGTTGCCTGGGCCTTGGCCCAATAGGGATTCTTCTTCTAGTATACAAATGATTTCCTTTAGAGTCCCTGGGGTCATTTGTTGAGGATAGGTATTTGAGGGATCAAGAGGAGGGTAATTCCTTTGGCTGTAATAGCAGGAATTCAGGTGAGGGGGATTAGAGCTGATTTCTGGAGAATATGGGTCAAAATTATGGGCGCTTGAAATCATATTACCTTAGGCAAGGAGGTCATCATTTGGTTGGTGGCTGACACTGGGTAGCTTTCTGGAGGCTTGGAAAAGGATATTTTCTGCGGTATCAGGGGAATTTATTTCAGGAAAATGGGAAGCATTAGGGTCGTATTTTGGGATTTTGGCTTTTTGGAGAAAAATGGCGAGAGTTTCTGAAAAACCTGCCAGGAGATCAATTACCACCTGATTTGTTATTCTTTCTGCATGAGCATCCAGTTCCTTTCTTAGCCAAGCTTCAAGCCCAGGAGGAGGTGCATACACAGGAGTTTCCCTTTCTGGTTCTTGACTGTTACGTTTGTCGCTAGCCCCTGCCATAGCTTGTTTATCCTTTCTTTGCCATCTTGCTCGGATCTGTTCCTCTCATCTTGATCACGCCTTTGTCGATTTGAAGCGATATCCTCTATTCTGATTTCTGCACTATTTTCATGTATCAATTGGCCAGTATTTCTGCCTTTCTAGGTTCGGGCAGGTTTCTGAGGAAAATGGGTTTGGATGTATCAGAAGGCTGGCTGAAGGCTTTCTGGGTTTGGGGTACAGCGTGCCTTTGTTAATATATTTTATTATTTATTATTTTCCCTACAAATTGACCGGATAAGCACAGCTTAATTTTGGGCGATCTCGGGACTTTCTGGAGCAGTGGATTCTTTCTCAGTATAGGAACCAACGTATTCCACACGCCTTCGACTCCCAGAGATTGAGATCCCGGCGAAGGGCCTATACTCTTTTCAGGATCCACCATTCGAAATGGTCTAGGTCGAGCATTAGAAAATAATAAATCAGCCCCAGTGTATTTTTTTTTTTGACTTGCGCAGATTTTTTTTTGACTTGCGCACAGTTTTTTTTCGACTTGCACATTTTTTTTTGACTGGGGCTGACCCACAATTTAAAATGCAAAAATCGGTCGGTCTTTGAAGTATCCTGAAAATCTATATGCAGTCTAACATTGGCTTATGCAGGGGGTAGGCTGGTCATGGTGTAGGGTAGCAGGTCGGAATATATTTATATGCATGTGCGCGTGTGTGCGGTATCTAAAAAGCAAAAAAGTTTTTTTTTTTCAGATTTTAGATATGGAAGCAGAAAATAAAACAGATATGGCATGTCTTGCTGTTATTTGTGGATTCTCTCGGCTTTTTATTTTGCAAGCATTTTTTTTTTAAGGTTGAGGGACATAGAACCCTTATTTTTATTATTTTAATGCCTTGAAGGCTACAATTATATATATGATGCCTTTGGTATGGCTCGAACAAATGGTGCCTCGGTGATTTGAACACCCGACCTCTCGGTTTAGTGAAGTACGGGGTGCCTTGAGCTTGAACACTCAACCTTCGTTAAGATAAGTGAGTAGCTAAATGGGGCCTTTGAGTAAGGCTTGAACAACAACGGTGCCTCTGAAGAGGCTTGAACACCCGACCTCTCCGTTATGAGAAGTGAGCAGTACCAATTGAGCTAGAGCTCGTTGGTGCGAGCAAGCAAGCATACCACCAAGAAATAGAAAGAAAAGTGGTGAATCTATCTATCCCTATTAATTACAAATGGGTCCTAATCCCCGAAATAAAATGACAGAATGAATGCATATATATATTTTGCGAAATGAAAATAAAGCAGAATAAAATAATAAATAGGGTCGAAAATGAAACGATATTAAAAATAAAGCCCCGGCCCTTTTGTTGTGCTGCACGGAAATTATTGCACATAAAAACTTATATATATATATATATATATTGCAATTTTTTTTTGAAAAATACGAATATTTTCAAGTATATCCGTAAAAGTGATTGGAATGAAACTGCTGCAAGATGGAGGATCATATCCACAAATATAGACATGGATGTTAAAGGAACGCAATATTCAAGTGTTTAAATTAATATAACAAGCATACTTTAGCCAGAAACAAAAGAAAAAAAAGTTTTGGTTATTGAGTCTAGCCCTCCATTTTTATTTATTAAAATAAAAACGATCTCCCCATCAGTCGCCCTTGTGGGTTCAGGAAATGCGCCGCCGCCTAGGGGTGCGCGTACGTGCGGATGTGGTGACATCCACTGTTCTCGTTCCACCCTCCCTTTTCTAGGGGAGGACGAAATCAAAAGTGCGAGAGGAGTGCTGTCGAATAGCGCATTTGAATGCGCCTCGGTTGCCTTTAGTGGATTTTGATCCAATATGGGAGCTTTGGGTTTTCTATGTCAAGTTATCCCTTTTTTAGGGGATACCAGGATATATGAATGCATCACTCTTCCATTCCCATTTTCCCTTTTTTAGGGGAAAGCGAGAAAGTGCAAGGAAGGAATGTTGCGGCGCCCCCACTATGGATTTTATGAAAATAGTCTTATGGCCTATTTCGGATCGTTATGGGTGCTTTGGGTTTTCTACGTCAAGTTATCCCTTGTTTAGGGGATACCAGGACATAGGAATACATCACCTTTCCATTCTCATTTTCCTTTTTTTAGGGAAAAACGGAAAAGTGCAAGGAAAGATGTTGCGAGGCCCCACTGGATCCAAAATGTTTTAGAGTTGTCATCTTTATTTTAAGGAATAAATAAAGAAAAACAAAAAGAAAACCAGAGATTGCAAAAAGCGGGTTCGGAGGCTAAGTTACGAGTTGGGAAGGTGCTAGGCACCCAACTCACCCTTTCGGTCTCAAAACAGTTTTTGGTTAAACTATGCTTTTTGTTATATTTATTTAACAGATAAATAAAGCATTAATTGCCTATAAATACATCCATTGTGTCTACATTATTTACATACTTACAACTGTCCCTTTACAAATAATTACAAATATACTTGAAAATATTTGGCCATAATAACGGCTCTTTTTAGTGCTATTTCCTAACTAAATCCGAGCAGCACAATTGCTTATATATCTACATTGGGCCGGATTGGAAATAACACTTTTACAAATAGAACTTTAAAACTTACCTACTAATGGCCTAGGATGTGCTCGCTCTGTCCTTTAGGGAGAGGGAGTCTTTTTTTGTTGTTGTTGTTGTTGTGTGTTGTGTGGATTTGGGCAGAGTGACTGCTTCTGAAAGTTACTTTCGGCCTCGGGATTTGGGCAGAGTAACTGTTTATTTTGGTTGTTGTGTTTACTTGAGGTAGGTTGAAATCGGGCAGAATAACGACTTATTTCTGGCTGATTTGGCCTTTTAAATCGGGCAGAGCAACTGCTCTTTCCACGATTTTTGGACCGGGGAAATAGGGTGGATACCTAGGCGGGGGCTAAGGCTCACTTCTGGGTTGGTTTTGTGTTTGGAGGAGGTTTGGCAGGGTTTCGAGGCTTTTGAGGTGATCGCTCACTATCTCACTTCGCTCTCTATTTCTTCAGCGTAACGAGAACGCGGAGAATTTTTATCGATGAAATGGTGTACTAAAGGCGGACCCCGAAGCCTTTATTTATAGGTTGGATTGAGGACACTGAGGGAATTAATTTTTCTTCATTAAGCATCAGCCGCTTGTACACTGCGTAGAGAGATTTGAGCTTTACGGCAACTGTAGCAAAACCTGGGAGCCGGGAAGCTGTTTTTGGGCGCTAGGAAGGGAATCTTGGCGCCATGCCAATATTTCATATGGGTGGCGCCATTTCTTTTCATAGTTTCCAAATTTTGCACTTTGAACCATGCATTTCATTCTTTTGCGCATCCTGCTTTGTCCTTTTGCTCTTTTGACCCTGTAACTTGACATTTGTTAATGTTTTAACAGGTCTTGATATTTTATGTCATGTCACATACCAGGGGTACGAAATTGGGGTGTCTACAGGTGGCAGCTTATATAAAAGGCACTACCAAGGCCTCAATCTTTTATGCATCGATCATGCCAAAGCGGAACAAATCATGGACCAACTCCACGGTGGTACCTGCGGACCCCACATGAACGGCCACATGTTATCCAAGAAAGTTATCCGGCAGGGGTACTATTGGAGCACGCTTGAAACCGATTGCATTCGGTGGGTGCGACATTGCGACAAGTGCCAACGTTTTGCAAATCTGCAGCACGTGCCCCCGCACATCCTATACAACTCCACAGCCCCCTGGCCCTTCTCAACATGGGGAATCGACGTTATAGGCCAAATTCACCCGAAGGGATCCAATGGCCATGAATACGTCCTAGTAGCTGTCGACTACTTTACAAAGTGGGTGGAAGCCTTTTCCTACAAAATCTGAATGCTCGCAAGGTGTCCGAATTCATCCGGACCAACATTATATATCGCTACGGAGTGCCTTTCGAGATTATCTCCGACAACGGTACGCATTTTGAAGGGGACGTGAACCGTCTACTTGACAAGTTCAAAATTCAAAGACATAAATCCTCTCCCTATCGGCCGCAAGCCAATGGTGCCGTTGAAGCAGCCAACAAGACACTGGAAAACATTATCAGGAAAATGGCTGACACAGGAAGAGACTGGCCAGAAAAATTGCCACTAGCCCTCTGGGGCTATCGCACCTCAGTTCGTACACCCACTGGGGCTACCCCCTATTCTCTAGCATACGACATGGAGGCAGTGCTACCTATTGAAGTTGAAGTACCATCGTTAAGAGTAATGATGGAATCTGACATAGCAGAGATCGACTGGGTCAAAGGGCGATTTGAAGAATTAGCCCTGATCGATGAACGGCGTTTACTAGCCCTAGAGCATACCCGAGCCTATCAAAGGCGCATAGCCCGTGCATTCAACAAAAAGGTCAAAGGCCGCGACATCCAGGTCGGAGATCTCGTACTTCGAGAAAAACCCCCTAGTTATGTTGATACTAGGGGAAAATGGAAATCTCCGTGGATGGGACCGTATATTGTCAAAGAGATCTGGTCAGGAGGTGTCGTACTCCTACAAACCAGGAAGGAGAGGACCTTGTTCAGCCCTTCAACCTTGACAAGCTCAAAAGGTATTATGCTTGAGCCAATCCATCCGGCAAAGTGCTTCCCTCTCCAGCTCGCTAGGTTGAAAACTCGAAAAGGCGGCCTAGGCAAAAGTTAGAGCATGAAAAAAAAAACGATAAGAAAAAAAAACAATAAAAGGATAAATAAGGGCTCGCTAGGTTGAAAACCGAAAGGGCGGCCTAGGCAAAAGTTAGAGCATGAAAAGAAAAAAAATATATTAATAAAAGGATAAATAAGGGCTCGCTAGGTTGAAAACTCGAAAGGGCGGCCTAGGCAAAAGTTAGAGCATATAAAAAAAGGGGGGAGGGAATCAGGAGAAAAATGAGAGGGAAGGCACTCTTTGAATCCTCGGCATTCTATCTCTAGTCTTCAGTATGCAACGGGCTCAACTGACAAAAGAAAGAGAAAAACACGACAGAAGCTCACATTAAAACACTAAAATATAATATTACAGGTCCTAAGGTGCAACTTAGGAATTTTTATTAAGACATTTACATTATGTATTATGCCTGCACATATATACTTTTGCCTATACCCCCACTTGTTCCCCCCAAATCTCCCTTCGTTTGCAGCTTCAGCCCCGAAGTGGTCCATCAGTACCTGCGGCGTCCGCCCACCCGGGCCCATGTACTTCTTCTGCAAAGCACGGAAAAGGCTCAGTCTCATCAGAACGAGAAGCACCAGAAGTGTCCCCATCCTATTCATTATCCGCACTGCCGTTGCCCTGAAATGGCCAGATGATTTGGATTCCGATCATTCACTGCTGCCCTGTCTAATTGCGAAGAAAAGCGCAGAGGCTATGAAAATAGCCTTACGCCAAGTGTAGCCCTGCAACAATTATATGGCCGAGAACAAAAGGACGTGACTGCCTTTTCCTCTCCCCGCATATTATATCAAAAAAAAAAAAAGAGAGAAGCCCGCTCGAGCCCGAAGGTATACTCCTTAAAATTCATTTCTGAGATACAGCGTGTCGTTACCCTTAAGAACCAGTATAGCTTTATTTTCTGCATGTGTTTTGAATGTACATTTTATTTTCTCATGTCATTTAAAATATATTACATTACATAATCCATGTTTGTACAGATTTTAGATAAAAAACAAAAATCGGAAGAGGGGAAAATGTATGTACAAATATATATATATATATATATGAAAGAAATAGAAAAGAAACTCTCCCGTCAACAAGGAAGAAGCAGAAAACAGAGAAGAGAAAGAAATGAAGGCTACTCCTTCATCCCGTAAGTGAAGAAGGGAGGAAAAGTGGAGTTTTCACTTTTCCCCCTCCAAGCAACTCAGAATCAGCACTTAAGTCCTCAAAATTCCAAAGTTGCAAAATGGCCCCTAAGACTTAACAGAAAGTTAACAAAAGTAAATTTGTTAACCAAATTCGACGGCCTTTCATCCCAAGAACAAGGAAAACTCATGTCTCCAGCAAGTCAGCCGCAAGACAAGCAGAAAAGTCAGAAAATTCGGCGGCAAAGGTGAGCCCCTTTCTTTTTTTGTAATAATAAAGTCAAAAAAAAAAAGAAGAAGAGAAAAAAAAATAAAGCATGCAAAAAGAAAAAAAAAGATGGCAAGCAAAAAAAAAGCAAAAAGAAAAAAGAAAGAAAAAAAAAGAGGGAAAATCAAAAATAAAGTCATGAAGAAAAAAAAAAAGAAAAGAAAAAAAAGAGATCCCTAGCATGAAAAGCCAGAACTGCAGAAATAGCCAAATCAGCTGAACCAGCAGCAGCAGTCAAAAGCATGGAAAGGTAAGAAAGGTAAGATTTGCTTATTTTACTTTCATAAATAAAAGAAAAATCTTTTTCAAAAAGGTTTTGTTTCAAAAAAAAAAAAAAAGAGGCATAAAAAAAAAAAAAGAGGAAGAAAAAAAGAAAAATATTTGTCGTGTCCAACAGATTTCGATCAGTTGGGTGCAGTTTTCGAAAAATTTGAAGAAAATTCCTTTTGTCGTATTCGACGACAGACATTTATCGGTCGAGTACAGTTTTCGAAAATTTGAAAGTTTTCTTATTGTGTTTGGAAACAAGGTATTTGACCAGCCAGACATGATTTTGAAAATGCCTCTTAACGTATTTCAACGATAGGTATTGACCGGGTGAAATATGGTTTTCGAAATACACAAAAATCTTCATACCGTATTTGACAACGGTTTCGGACCGGAAGAATACGGCTTTTCGAAAAACATGAAAATCTTTTTTTCGTTTGTGCTCTCGGATGGGTTTTGACCCAAAGAGCACAACATCCTCGTTGGTTGTTCGTCTTGCTTGAGGCCGAACTACCTTGGTCTGATTCCTTTTATTAAGGGATACGTAGGCAGCCTACATTAGTAGGTCCGACCATCAGAGCACTTAAATTGCATATCTGCTTAAAAACTACGATAACCTGCTATAACTGACTAAAAATGTCTAGGATATGGAGGTTTGTTTCATGTTATAAATTGTTGCATTATAACTGCTACCTGTTGCATCTTTCTCCCTCGTTTTATAATTGAACGAAATTGGAGAGTCTATTTCTTATCAACGATGTTCGTCTACTCAGTAAGCTGCGGGTTACCCGTAGACTCCATCGTTGAGGGGCTCTGTAGACACCCCAATTTCGTACCCCTGGTATGTGACATGACATAAAATATCAAGACCTGTTAAAACATTAACAAATGTCAAGTTACAGGGTCAAAAGTGCAAAAGGACAAAGCAGGATGCGCAAAAGAATGAAATACAGGGTTCAAAGTGCAAGATTTGAAAAAGGTGAATAGTAGTGGCACCACCCATGCCAAATCTTGGCATGGCGCCAAGAAACATCTTCCCGGCTCCCAGGTTCTTCAACAGTGGCCGAAATGTCCAAATTTGTCTGCGATTGGTACAACTGATTGATGCACAAAGAGTAAAATTAAATTCCTGCAGTGTCCTCAATCCAGCCTATAAATAGAGGCCTTGGGGTCCGCCTTCAGTACACCATTTCATCGATAAAAATTCTCCGCGTTCTCGTTACGCTGAAGAAATAGAGAGCGAAGTGAGATAGTGAGCGATCACCTCAAAAGCCTCGAAACCCTGCCAAACCTCCTCCAAACACAAAACCAACCGGTAGAAGTGAGCCTTAGCCCCCCAGCTAGGTATCCACCCTATTTCCCCGGTCCAAAAATCGTGGAAAGAGCAGTTGCTCTGCCCGATTTAAAAGGCCAAATCAGCCAGAAATAAGTCGTTATTCTGCCCGATTTCAGCCTACCTCAAGCAAACACAACAACCAAAATAAACAGTTACTCTGCCCAAACCTCGAGGCCGAAAGTAACTTTCAGAAGCAGTCACTCTGCCCGAATCCACACAACACACAACAACAACAACAAAAAAGACTCCCTCTCCCTGAAGGACAGAGCGAGCACACCCTAGGCCATTAGTAGGTAAGTTTTAAAGTCTTATTTGTAAAAGTGTTATTTCCAATCCGGCCCAATGTAGATATATAAGCAGTTGTGCTGCCCGGATTTAGGTAGGAAATAGCACTAAAAAGAGCCGTTATTATGGCCAAATATTTTCAAGTATATTTGTAATTATTTGTAAAGAGACAGTTGCAAGTCTGTAAATAATGTAGACAATGGATGTATTTGTAGGCAGTTAATGCTTTATTTATCTGTTAAATAAATATAACAAAAAGCATACTTTAGCCAAAAATTGTTTTGAGACCGAAAGGGCGAGTTGGGTGCCTAGCACCTTCCCAACTCGTTACTTAGCCTCCGGACCCGCTTTCTATTATCTCTGGTTTTCTTTTTGGTTTTGCTTTATTTATTCCTCAAAATAAAGATGGCGACTCTAAAACATTTTGGATCCAGTGGGGCCTCGCAACATCTTTCCTTGCACTTTTCCGTTTTCCCCTAAAAAATGGAAAATGGGAATGGAAAGGTGATGTATTCCTATATCATGGTATCCCCTAAACAAGGGATAACTTGATGTAGAAAACCCAAAGCACCCATAGTGATCCGAAATAGGCCATAAGGCTATTTTCATAAAATCCATAGTGGGGGCGCCGCAACATTCCTTCCTTGCACTTTCCCGCTTTCCCCTAAAAAGGGAAAATGAGAATGGAAGAGTGATGCATTCCTATATCCTGGTATCCCCTAAAAAAGGGATAACTTGACATAGAAAACCCAAAGCTCCCATATTGGATCAAAAATCCACTAAAGGCAACCGAGGCGCATTCCAACGCGCTATTCCAACAGCACTCCTCTCGCACTTTTGATTTCGTCCTCCCCTAGAAAAGGGAGGGTGGAACGAGAGCAGTGGATGTCACCGCATCCGCACGTACGCGCACCCCTATCCAAGGGCGCGCGGGGCGCGGGAGCACCATTTCTCGGGAACCCACAATGGGTATACTACTCAACACCGATTTCAATAAGATAAGACGACCCCCCATCGATAAAAGGCGGGCCTTCCAACCAGATATCCACCGAACAATTTTATGCTCAATGTCTTCAAAATAAAATCGTTTAATCCGGCCACTAAAGATTAGGACCCCCAAGTAGCGGAAAGGAAAGGCACGCCTACTACAGCCCGACCAAGCAGCAATCCGACGAGCTTTCGCAGCAAATGTGAAACATATTTGATGATATGTTTGGCAGCAAGCAAATGTGATTCCTTTGGATCTGCCTGAAATCTAGCACAAACACGAACAACAAACATAATATCAGGTCTACTGGCAGTAAGGTAAAGAAGTGAACCTATGATTCCACGATACATGGTCACGTTCTCTTGTTTTCCCTTTTCATCTTTGTCAAGATGGCAGTCGGTAGACATTGGAGTTTCAAATCCTTTAGCTGAATCAAGACCAAATTTCTTGATGAGTTCCTTTGCATATTTGGTTTGGCTGATGAAGATCCCGTCGGACGACTGTTGAATCTGAAGTCGTAGAAAGTAGGTGAGCTCTCCCATCATGCTCATCTCAAACTTGTTTTGCATCAGCTTCTCGAATCTTTTGCATAGGCTTTGATTTGTAGATCTAAAGATAATGTCGTCCACGTAGATTTGTACCAAAAGAGAATGACCTTTGTGCTTTAGGATGAACAGAGTTGTGTCTATTATTCCTCTCACGAATCCTTGTTCAATTAAGAACTTGGATAGAGTTTCATACCAAGCTCTGGGAGCTTGTTTCAGGCCGTAGAGTGTTTTCTTGAGTCGGTATACATGATCCTGCTTGTCTTGGATGACAAAACCTGGAGGTTGTTCAACATATACCATTTCTTAAAGATCACCATTGAGAAAGGCATTCTTTAGATCCATCTGATATACTTTGAAGTCCATGAACGAAGCATAGGCTAGAAAGAGTCTGATTGCCTCTAATCTAGCAACAGGAGCAAATGTTTCATCGAAGCTAATTCCTTCTTCCTGTCGGTAGCCTTGAGCAACCAATCTAGCTTTGTTTCTGGTGACGTTTCCATCTTCATCTCGTTTGTTCCTGAATACCCACTTGGTACCTATAAATGGATGGCTAGTAGGTCTTTGAACTAAGCTCCATACTTTGCATCTTTCAAACTGGTTCAGCTCTTCTTGCATAGCTTCAATCCAATAATGGTCTTCGATAGCTTCATCAATCTTCTTTGGCTCAATTTCGGACACGAATGCGAATGCAAACATAGTCTAATTTCGAACTCTATTTCTCGTACGAACTCCTGAGTTAAGATCACCAATGATTTGAGAAATGAGGTGATCTCTTGTTTCAATAACAGCTGGAGGAAGATCACTTCTGGTGAGTTCTTCCCTTAAAGATTCTGGAGTGGGTAGAGAAGGAGATTCACCAAAATCAGGTTCTGAAGAGATAGGATCTTCAATACCTTCATTTTCTGGTGAACAAGAAGGGTGAGTGATCTGCAAAGGTGTTTGGGGTAGAACAGAAGATATGGGTTCAGGGTCAACAAAAGGGTTGGAACTGGTACCAGCAGAGTTGAAGTCTGCCGGTGCAGGGTTAGTAGAACTGGAAGGGTCTGCAGTTGGAGGATTCTGAGGTGGACTAGAAGTAGAAGCTTTATTTGTACCTGTCTCAACATCATCAAAATCATCATCAACATTTGGAGCCTTTCGAGGCTTTAATAAATCATATTCATCAAAAGTAACATGCACATATTCTAAGATTTTCAAAGAAGTTTTGTTAAATATGCGAAATGCTTTTAAATGTTTGGAATAGCCCAGAAAAATTCCTTCGTCTAATTTTGAATCAAATTTACCTCTATATTCCTTTCCATTATATAGAATAAAACATTTACAACCGAAGATTTTTAAAAATCCTATGTTTGGTGCTCTTCCTCTCCATATTTCATATGGAGTTTTGTTATGAAATTTGTTTACCAGGGATCTATTCTGGGTAAAACATACAGAGTTGACAGCTTCTGCCCAGAAGTACTTCGGAAGTCTTGCTTCTACCAGCATAGTTCTTGCTGCTTCAATGAGTATTTTGTTCTTCCATTCAGCTACACCATTTTGTTGAGGAGTTCCGGCAGCAGAGAAGTTATGGCCGATCCCGTGGTCATCACAATATCTTTCGACACCATTGTTCTTGAATTAGGTGCTGTTGTCTAATCTGATGTCACTAATGTCTTCAAGCTTTTGGGTTTGAAGTCTTCTAAGGTGACTAGATCATATGTCTCATCCTTTGAGGTCATTGTTTCGATCCAGGTGAACCTAGAGTAGTCATCAACTACTACAAGTGTGTACTATTCTCCAGAGATACTGACTGTAGTGATTGGTCCAAAGAGATCCATATGCAGAAGTTGAAGAGGTCTGGTCATTGACATGACAAACTTTCTTTTGAATGAAGACTTGGAAAGTTTTCCTAATTGGCAAGCTTTGCAACTTCTATCATGGTCGGCAAACACCGTAGGTAGACTTTTGACAAGCCCATCTTTGGAGAGGTACTTGAAGTTGAGGTGACTGAGACGCTTGTGCCAAAGCCAACTATTGTCGCGTATGTTGTTAACAACTAGGCAAAGGCTGGTGGATCTCCCTAGAAGGTTTAAGTCCACGACATAGATGTTTCCTTGTCTATTGCTGGTCAGTAACGTTGAGCAGGATTCACGATCTTTGATGAGACATTGGTTGGAGGAGAATTGGCAGATGAGTCCTTTGTCGCAGAATTGGGATATGCTCAGAAGATTATGCTTTAAGTCGTTCACTAGAGAAACTTTGTTGATGGAGAGACTTCCTCTAGTGATTGAGCCATACCCAATTGTTTTCCCTCTTGCATTGTCACCAAAAATCAAAATAGGACCTTTAGCTTCAGCTATATCTGAAAGTAGACTTTTGCTCCCTGTCATGTGTCTTGAACAACCACTATCAAGGTACCAAATGTCCTTATCTTTTAAATCTATAGCCATGAAGCAGACCTCACTAAAGCGATCGTATGCTTGTCTCAAGGTTTCCTTGGGATCCTTCTTGAAGGAGTCGAATTGCTGGATGAAGGTGTATTTTCTGTTATCTCTTGTGTCTTGGTCTCCTTCCAAGTATTCAACAAGAGCTTCCCATATTTCTTTTGCAGAAGTACACCGGATCACTTGTTGGTAAGTACTGGTGTCTAGTGAGCTAGTTATGATGTTGATGGCTTTGCTATCTAGCTCTACTAGCTTTCTGTCGTCCTCTATCCATTCAAATTCTTCATTGGGTACTTCAGCAGGATTTCCAGTGATGGATGCCAGGAGATTTGCCTTCATTGGTACATGACGTCCTGCTAGTAGGCATTTTCACAACATGTTGTTAATAGAATTCATAAAATGCATTACCTTATCCTTCCAAACATCGAAATGGCCTTCGTCCAATATTGGGACGTGGTTCGCATTTGACGTAGGTAGCATGTAGTGTGTTTGTGCCATTGGATTGTGACTCTCAAGAGTTTAATCTTGGAAAAACTAGTTTTCGAAGAGTTTAGCTCTGGTACCAATTGTTAGTCCCAAAGGGCACAATAATAAGCTAGAAAGGGGGGGTTGAATAGCTTATTAGACACTTAAAACTTTTCATATAAATTCTTAAAACAAGCACTTACAATCTATTGAAAAGATTGAAGTAGCGGAAGTCTTGTAATGAAGACAGTTCAAGTCTGCCGGTGAAGCAGAGATGGTTCGCACTATAAAGAGTGCTACGTCCACCACCAAGGTAGTCAACCTTGGATTTAAATGTGCACTATGTTTTCCACTAGTTCGATTACAAAGAGTTCCAATGGATCATGTACAAAATATTTGACTTGTGTTTGGGGGTTGGGAATTGAATATCTGGACAAACAGAATATTCAATGGTGCAGAAGAATAGAATAAAGAAACAACAATAAGAAGCAAAAGATAAAGTGTTGATGCAGATCTTCTTGTTGTTGTTGAGGACTTCGTTGATCAGTTTAAGATCTCTTGAATGCACTGAGTATATAAGACTTGAAGTTGTTGGAGAAATTCAGAGCATTGTTTTCTTCAGTCTTTAATGGCAGTATTTATAGCTGGGGCATTCTTGAGACTGTTTGGAGAAGACGAAGAGTAACAACTCTATTAGGTTGAATGCATTAAATGCATGGAGCTTTGTAGATTTCGTCTTGACTGATACTGAGCATGGAATGGTGCAGAGTTGTTACAGCAACTGGCATGTGAGCAATCAGAGTTACAGACTTGCAATAGTTGGTACAGGTTGTAAGTGTCAATCTGTTCACCTGCTTTGTCACTATTCAGGAGGCGAAAGTCTTCTTGCTTTTCGGAAAGCTAGACAGGCATGTCTAAGAAGTCATGAGTTGATAGAAGATTTGATTAATTCAAATTCAAACTAATAAAGGTTGAATTTAATTAATCCACTAAACGCTTGATAACTGGACATGTCATGTTTGAGCAAGTGCAGACAAGGTATGTCGCTGGATGCTTTATGAGGTCTTCCGGTAAACTTTGCTGAAGTCTTCCGCTGAACCTGTGAAGCCTATAAAAACTATTCTAAGACAAAGTTCTATACACAGTTGTCACGCTAATTGATACGTAGCCCAATTAACCACTAAGTATAGAACCTAATGTAATGAATGAGCAGGTGTAAATCAAAATACAAATGAGAAACAACATTATCACTCTCGTGCATCGATAGGTTCAATTTATCATGATGGTGAGCCAGTGTACGACATATGCATATGGCCGTGCAGGTATCCGCACCTCTAGGCCTTTATTACTTGCGATTACATTCATTTGTTCAAAGCAAGATAATAAAGGGGTTGATAAACACCCTGATCAACAAGAATTGAATTAATAGAAATATATATTAAGCCATAGATTCGATACAAGTTACCTCCCAACTCCTAGATTAATGGATGTTTAGTTCATCCTTGAAGATGAACTGCACAATGAGATGAAGGAAAACATGGATCGATCTTCAAAACTGTAATTACAACAACTAAACTACGTAATACAATCTAATTCCTAAGCTAAAGTTGTTTTCTAATACTTCTTGGACGTCCTTTTGCTTTGGCTACCGTCCTTTATTTATACCATGGAGTTGTAGGGGAATAGGAGGTTCAATACAAGTCAAAAACCCCGTAAAGTCGGTTCTAGGGGCCTTGCGGCCGCATTGGGTCTTCACCTTGCGTCCGCAAGGGTCTTATTCTGGCTAGTCATCTTTCTGCCTACCTTGCGGCCGCAAGGTGGCCAGAATGTTCTTTTTGCCTTTCTTCCAATGTTGCACTTTGCACCCTTCCTCGAAATCTTCACTGAAAGCTTCATAAATCTCATAAATTCGCCTAAAACCCTGAAACTGATAAAATAGATGAAAAACGCATATCAGTAGCCAAAAGCCTCGTGGAATTGCTTATTTTAAGTCATAAAAGTACCCGATAAAGACGTATAAAATACGTCTATCAAATATCTTAGTTAGATAAAATTTGAAACTTGGGCAAGGTCACATTACAAAGAAAACCGTTACAATATCATGACTTCAAACAATGTGGAGTCTCTCAACTCAGTGTTCAAGGAAGCTCGAAAGACTCATATACTTTCCTTGTTTCAAAGTATTGGAAAAATGTTGCATAAATGGTTTTGTGTGAGGCGTGAGTCAACTTCAAGGTCTACAACCGTTTTAACCCCGGTAATGGAAGCAAAACTAGCCAAAACCAGAGAGATGGCCAAGAAGTATACGGTTATTGAAGCCATCAATCAATCCATGTATGTGGTGAGGGGTGGTAATAAACATTTCATAGTGGGTTTTGATAAACATACTTGCACTTGCCAAAGGTTTCAATTGAACCATGTACCATGCGAGCACGCAGTTGCAGTTTGCATCAAGAGACATTTTTCAGTGTACCCAATGTGCTCATCATTCTATACTACATCATCTTGGAGAATGACATATTCATGTAACATCTTTCCAGCACCCAATGAAGAGGAATGGGACATGCCAGATACAATTAAGGCAATGATTTGTCTTGCCACGAATTCGACCACGGGCCGTCGCGAGAACATCGAGAATTCCATCGATCGGAGAGTTTCGCAAAAGACAAAGATGCAGTAAATATGGAGAAGTAGGGCATAATCGACTTTCATGTAGAAATCAAACACTTATTTCTGATAGACAACCTACTTCTGATAGACAATCAAATGTTTAAAAACATTTTCAGTTTTTTGATTTCATGGACCATTTAAGTTTAGATTTCAGATTATTATTAATTTTTAATTTAAGAATTTTCAGATTTCTATGTTAAGATTAATTTATATTTAATTTAAGTTTAGCTTCAGTGTTATTAATGTGTAATATCATATTTATTTCAACTGGTTTGCAAACTGGTATATTTATGTTGTAATTGATTTCCTAAGTAAAAAACGGTTTTGGCTTGAAAATGCACCTGATTTATTGAAAGTTAACTGGTTTATGAAACTTTTTTACTCAACTGGTTTATCAACTCTTTATTTCTCCGAATTTATTGATTCAGCTGCTGGTTCATTGGCATTTAGAAACTGGTGACTTGTTTTGATTGCATTCCATTGAGATTAGCAGCTGCTCTTTTCTTTTTCTTTGAGTAACTTCTACCAACATGACTGGAAGAAACACCAGCAGCAGGTGCAGATGTTGTAGGTGTAATCGCGGTTAAGTTACATTACGTTACGTTACGTTAAGTTACGTTACGTTACGTTAAGTTACGTTACGTTAAGTTAAGTTAAGTTAAGTTACGTTACGTTACGTTAAAAACATCGACTTTCATGCAGATGTTGTAGGTGTAATCGCGGTTAAGTTACGTTACGTTACATTACGTTACGTTACGTTAAGTTAAGTTAAGTTAAGTTAAGTTAAGGTATGTTACGTTAAGTTACGTTACTTTATGTTAAGTTACGTTACGATAAGTTAAGTTAAGTTAACTTAAGTTACGTTACATTAAGTTAAGTTAAGTTATGTTAAGTCACATTAAGTTACTACCTATATTAATCCCTCCAATTTGTTCTGACTTCAAATTTGCCTCCCAAATTTTGAAGTCAAATTTGAATGGCCATATAAAACCCTAGATTCTCCATTCTCTCTCATTCCAATTTCTCATCATTTCTCTCTCCACTTCCATCTCCAATCCCCACTCTACGCTATCTCTCTCTCTACCGATTCAAATTCCTCCTCTCCTATCTACGGGGAATGGTGATGGCGAATGCTTCATGCTATTGTGGGCACCTTACTATTTTGAAGACATCGTGGATAGGAACCAATCCTGGGAGAAGATTCTTCGGCTGTACCAACTATTCCTATGTAAGTGTTCTTTCGTTTTAGGGTTTTATTGTTAGGTTTATATTGTGTTCTCTTTCTCATTTGGATGTATGTTACAGGACGGTGGGTGTGGATACTTCGCGTGGTATGACCCACCAATGTGCCCTCGATCAACAATAATGATTCCAGGACTTCTACGAACAATCTCTCAGCTGAAAGTAGAGATTTGCGAACTTGAAATGAAGGGTGTTCAAGACAAGAAAAAATTCATGTGGATTTTAGGTGTCATTAGTGTTCTTTTCTTGCTAGTTGTTGATGTCTTGTTGTATGTCTGACTAACTTTTCATGTTATAATGTGGTTGTCCCTTCTTTTGTAATGTAAGTAAGGTTATAACAATGTGTACCCCCAATCTTTTGTTTTTGTTGATGGGGAGGGGAAGATGTAAATGCCAGTGATTTTTGGACATGTACCTATGGTGACTGTAACAATGGTTGTAAATATGTATATGATCTGGTTTATCAATGGTTTATTGATAAACGAGTTGAGTAAAGCAGATGATACAATTTGTTGATAAGTTTGGTGTACTTACATTTGGTGTACTTAATTTGTTCACATACGGTTCTACTAACACCTGCTGTAGGAACAATTTTTCTGAGTTTATCAATAGTTTATCAATAAACCAAATGATAAATCAGGTGCATTTTAAAAGAAAAAACCATTTTTTACACCTGCTGTAGAAATATTTGTTTTAAATCTTTAATAGATAATTCTATGATTATTATATGATTTTTATTCAAAAATTATTTATCATTTTATAAAATTAGATATTTATATGATTAATATATGATTTTTATTCAAAAATTTATTTATCATTTTATAAAATTAGATATTTTAAAAAACGTGTTCTATAACTGTCCACTATCTCAAATGGCGGTTGAATAAACAAATGGCGGTTGAATAGCCAAAACATTAAATGTACACTATCTCATTTGAAAACTTGACAATTTTCAAAAAGCTTAAACCTCCAAAAGTTTCTCTCTTCCTTCACATGCACTTCATCATCTTCACTAAAACCCTAATTTCTGCTCACATAGCCCTGGACAGGTACAATGGCGGACAAAACAGAATTTGGCTATCTTCTTGATGTTGTTGTTCTCAATAGAGATGGTCTTGGAAGCGACCTAGTCACCCTTCTCGACAATTCTGGTGTTCTTCCTCTATAACGCTCCAGAACTTTACGTGATCGTCTGGCCAATATGATAAGCCTTAACGTGGAAGACTTCTTATGCCTGGGTAGGCTAAGGTAAGGCCGATACCCTTGGGATGTCTGATTTACGCTCGTTAGCGTGTTAGAGTCTCTATTGCGCGATTTAGCATTGTAGGGAACTCGACTTGGTAGAGTGTTATCTTCGTTAATTATTGTTTACGGTCTTTGAGATATCCTAGGTCTTCGTGTACTTGTTTGAATAAATTTTATATCCTTATAATCATGTTTATAAAGTTTACATGTGGTCACGACGTTCAAAGTATAGTCGTCGTCATATGTTTGATTTCGCGATTCGCATATCGTTAACATATCGCCTTTGGTACTTTGGTCGCACTTAATTTTGGTTTGATCTTGGGTATGTGTTTGTGAAACTTCATTAGGCTTCTAACATGTTTTAAAACAAGTATGTAAACTTGTTCGTTCGTTGTTTCGATCATGGGTTGTCCTGCGTAGTTTCGTCCGTTGTATAGCAAATTACGGACCGATTTTGGCACGCGTCTGAATTTTTTCGATTGAGGAACCCTCGAGAAAATTTTTGTTTGGTTTGGGGTTTTAAAGGATTCTACTTAGGACATTTACAAAGTGGCATGAGAAGAAAACGCGTCGTTTCGTCGAACGGTGTTCAAACTGGAGCCATCGCAAGTTGGGCCTTGTGCGTCTTTGTGGCAGGTTGCTACTTTGATTTTTTATGTTCATTTCCTATTCTACCCTCACTAAACCCCCTCTAAACCCCTCCTAACACCCATACTTACTCCTAGTGATGTCTTAACATGTGAGGGGAGTTAATTAAGGAGGAACCCCCACAACATTTAGACACATCACCCACTTATTCCCTAACCTTTTTAGACCACAAACTGAAAGTCTAACACCTCATATTCAGCCATTGACTTCAAAAAATGGGATAGAGCCTCTTGAGATCTAGAGAGAGTCTTCTAGGGTTCTTGAAGGTCCATCCATGGATTCCAAAGCTTAAGAGCTTCATTTCCCAAACCAAGCCATGGAATTGAAGAGGAGGTTGAAGACAACAACTTCCACCGATTAGAATTTCGTTTTGCTTGCTTGAAGGGGCTGATTTGAGGTAAGTTACTACACCTATTTCTCTTTATTTTGCCCCATTGACCCAGGAAAACAACCTTTGTGCTATGTGAGGTCAATGGGTGCATTCTAGGCTTTTAGAGATGCCATGAACCTAGATGTCTAAATGAGGATTTTGCTTGGATGAACTTACTTGAGACCTTGATTATCATGATATTCATGTGTAGAGTAGCCTATTCATCCTTGCTATGTGATTTATTCAAGTATTGTAAGTATGATTGGTGAGGTTACTTGAAAGGGTATATGCCTAAATGATGATTTGGCTTGGATGAACATGATTGAAACCTTGATTAGTATGATATTCATGTGTAGAGTAGCATGTTAATTCATCCTATGTTATTTATTCATGTTTTGTGGGCATGATTAGTGAAGTGACCTAAATGGGTTTATGCACAAAAATGGGAATTTGCCCTATGTTGCCTAACCAAGTGTTTTGTTGGGATTTTATGGGTTTAATGAGCTTGGGAATCTTGCCAATGATGTTAGTTATGAACATAGGAGGGTATTGTAGCCCATGGCTTCTATGCCCTAAATTTTGGAAAGTGTAGATTGGACTCAACGGAGTCATTATAAGTTTGATAATGTGCTAAACGAACTTGGGTTGAAATCCTACGACGATTGGGTTTCGTTTGATTAACGTTGTGAAATGCATAGTCTCCAAACATTAAATGAAATTATGATTATGATGAGCTTTATGGATTTTTAGGCTTGGGAATCAAGCCCGAATGAATATTGAGATTTTGTTGTAAACTTTAATGAAATGTTAAAGTATGGATTTATGAGACACATAAAGAATGAAATGTAGTATTAAGACTCAACGGAGTCATTATAAGGCCAATAATATGATAATGAGCCTTGGGTTAAAACCCTACGATGTTTGGGTTTTGGGTTGATTATGATTGTGCGCACCGAACATCTCATTTTGTGTCCATTTGAGACACTCATGTATAGAGACTTGTTGGAAATATATTTTGAGCGTGCTTGTTAGAGCACGGAACATTAGAGACCAACTTATGGCGTCGAATATGTTTAAGAGATGATTAATGAAAGAATGCTCTCTTTAAGAATTTGGTCGCGTGCATATAAAATCACTTGTGAGAAAGTGACTATGGAGTAGTCATGAGGTTCTTGAGTATGGTATTAGAGATGTCGATTATATACGACAATTAGGACTATGATTAAGTCCGGTGTGCTTAAAATAAAGACTAAAATATTAAGTCTTAAGTTGTAGATATTCTTAGACTAACGTAGTAGTCTTTGGTTTGATTTTTAGTGGAGGATTATTGTAGACCTCACATTATGATTTATTAAGCTTATATGTTATCCTTGATTTGGGTGATGACTTGAGGAATAATGAGTACCTCAATATGTGGTTCTTGAACTAAACTTGTAAGTTAGTTGAACATGTTGGTCATATGCAAATATATGCATTGTTCATGAGATTTCGTAGAGAATTATGTCCTACTTGTTTATATGCAAATATGTGCATGGTTTATGAGATGTTGTAGAGCATTATGTCCTACATGATTTAATAAGCCTGATATTAATGAACTTGGTCTCATTGGTTTATGCAAGTAAATATCTACTTGAACATTTTGGTTTAAGTCCAGCTGGCGGGTTTGGTCGTAGTATCGGCAATGGGACGATTCATAGTCTTTGGAAACAATCGCTATGAATCGTTGCATTGGTTCCCTTTCTCCTCACTATTTGGCCAATAGTGGGATGTGATCTCGAGTTATGCCATCTAGCGACATCGAGCTCTCATTTCTCATCCTAGGTTGGATGAATGTCAGTACTCATTAAAGGAAAAGCGATGAGTTGTGATTATTTGGGGATGAAACCCAAGGTATGATTGGTTGGGTATTGAACCCGGATTTTGGTTTGAGGATGGATCCCATGGTAAGTTTGGTTGGGTGTTGGACCGGATTTGGTTGTAAGTTCGATTCGTCTCTTGTTACACATGTTTATTTATGAGTATTTATATGAAAGATATTATGCTATGTGGTTTATGTGGGATTATGTGCTTTGGTAATTAAGTGCATGTTTATTGTTGGTATACTAGTATGATACCATGTTTCTTATATGCTTGTGCATTATGCCATGCCACGACATAATATGCCATACGATTGCATTTAGTAACTTCTTGGGTCATTATGACTCATTCGCGTGTGGTTGTTTTCCTAGTGTGTGCGGTGATCCCGTTAATGCGGCGACTTCGGATAGCGATTTCTAGCAGGTGGTCTTCAGGGCTATAAGCTTGGAGTTAATATTATTATTATTATTAATTAATTGTGAGACACGGATATAAAGTTATGTAGACTTTACTTGGGTAGATTATAGTAGTATATTATTGTTATGTATTTGGGAGCCGGCTAGTATAGTCGAGCTATTGTATCTTTAGAAGTTATTTCCGTTGTCATTTCGAGCAAGTTTGGCTCGTTTATTCTAATCTTGAGTTATTGTTGTTTCTATCTCCGACTGACTTTAGTCGTGAGATCTTGGTTGAGTGGTTTAGCATTTGAAATAATATTGTTGTAGTTGAATTGTCCCTCCGAGGCATGTTATAGCTGTTGAGGGTTGTTTATCGAGGTTGGGATTTTGTTGGTTTGCCGGCCTTTGGTTGCCGATGGTTTGTTCTTGCGCGTGTCTAATGTTGTGTCACGTGCGTCGAATTTTGGGCGAGAGATTTACTATCTCTTTGGTTGTTTTTATTTCGGAGCTTGTTAGCTCGGGTCCCATTTGTTTTTAACTTCCTTGATTTAGTTTTATTATTTATGCCATCGGCGCCGTTATGGCTTTACCTTCTGTTCGAGCTTGATGACTCATCTTTTGACTCGCACCATTATGCTTAGCAGTGCTTGTCTGTCTCTTAGCTTGTCACGATGGCACGACCTTGGGATTTTGTCTTGGGATTCGGGAATTCGGTCAGTCGTCACATCCTCTTCTGACCTTCAACACCAACGATTACAGTCAAACCCTTAATGAACTCTTCTTCTAGCAGATGAATCCTACCCCAAACATTCCTCACTCTCTTTGGAAACATTAATGTCACCAGTATTGTGTTTGATGCCCAAACCATTCTTCTTCGCTTTTCAAAGCTCAAAATAGCAGTACTGCATAAGCGAAATTACAAAGAAAATCGTTTGAAGTGGATGGGCTATCATGTTAGGAAGTATTCTGAACATTTGTAGGCTGGCGGGGAAGAAGAACACATTCGTGCTTACTTATTATGCCTTGTTCTTTGATGCAGACAAGTGCTTGATTATCAAATGCAGGCGCAAAGGATAAAATCACTTTGAAGATCAATTGAAGCGATGTGCCCAATTGTAATTGGTGAAGACATCAAGCTGAGGCTGCGTTACGGTGGAGTTTGTATTTGTGACATCACCAAGCACATGAAGCATCCCAATAAACCGTGGTTGACTCATCACCATCATCACCCATTTTCTTAAAAAAATCAAAGCGTGATGCGAGTGTTCTTGATGGTGAAGTGGTTTATGATTGGACGGGAAGAAAGTTTGGTTCTAGCGTCTAGGCAGACTCTGAAGTCAGGCAGTATGTTCCACCTGCTACTTGCAGAGTAGAAAGGAAGAAAAAAAGACACCTTGTTAA
>CM028384.1:15309468-15336345 GCA_013146195.2 Codonopsis lanceolata | reverse complement strand
CGGGCACATCTCATTCATCTAGAAGTTAAGCGGATGGTCTTGAGGAGCCAAAACACAGCGGCTCCCTCACATGTCCCAATTTATAACGACGTTCCGCCCGAGATAGTAGGCTTTTGAATCCAAAAGATGATCAAACCGATCCCGCTCGTCGATCGCGAGGAGAGAATCGAGAAATCAAAGTCTCTCATAAACTTCAACTGGCAAAGGTAGGAATACGATGCGGCCATTTATGAAAGAGATCTGAGGATTTTATAAAGCGAAAGAAAAGAGAACTTAACGAGGAAGCGAGAAAAAGAGTGCGAGGTATAAAGAAAGGATGAAACGGTGGTGAAAGCAGGCGATCTCGGTCCGTTTATCTCTTTTAAGCTGAAAAGCAGACAGATCCACGTTGCACGATCGTGAATAGTGATGAGCGCGGTGGCTGCGAAGACATGGCCGCCATAACCACAATCTGGCGCCAGCGCCATGTCCCATATGGCGCGCCCGGGTGACCTTGCGATCTGGAAAAAGCTGCAGGTATCTGGTTTATTTGTCGGCCGTCCCTCCTCTATCGATCGCAAAGGAAAGGGTAAGAGCTTTAAAAGGAGGGCTATGAACACGGTTTAATAGCATAATGCTTGTAGAAATAGGGAAGGTGGCGTCTCGGTTCCATATCATCGAAAAGCCCACTCAATCCAAAGGTGTATTCTTATAAACTCCTTTGAGTTTTCATGTGTAATATTTTGCATCATATACAATTATATTGCATTATATAATAATATGCATGCTGAGGTTGATTTTACATAATAAAAAAAGAAGAGAGAGACTAATAAGTCTGAGGAATCAAGCTAATGCGCTCGGGACGGCCAGCTTCTATCCGAGGCCACCACAGCGTGACCAGGGCGGTTGTGCCACCGACTACGGCCCCAGGCCTGCCCACGGCCGACTCGGCAGGCATCATCATCATCGTCATCATCATCACCTCGGCGATGCGGGCGCCCGCTAGCAGCTGCTCCCCTCTGAGAGAACTCATCGGCAAGCTTCAGATAAAGCTTGCTAATGGAAAAAACCCGCCGGCCTTCGTAAGTAGACCGCATTCACTATAAAAAAAAAGGGTGAGACAAAAAAAAAAAAAAAGATGAATGTGGTCTCCAAAAATATAGACATGCAAAGAAGAAGAAGATAACCAATATGTGCATGATATAAAAAATAATAATAATATAAAAGACAATAAAGGTAAAAGTGTCTAGAAACGAGACACGCTCAGGGACCCAAAGCGCTCCTCGGGGAATCTCGACATCGGGAAGAACACCTTTCTGAGTGTAACCACCCAGCGAGGCTGGAAGGTAGAAGATATCATCGGGATCTGTGAGCATCGGGTTCTCGTCGAGGCAAGTAGAAACCTGAGTCTGGCGGAAGCTTATCGGAAGATGCCACACAGGCACAGCGGGGAAGCGAGGAAAAAGGGGGATGCGAAGCCACGGACCTCGAGGGAAATGCTCATACGCCATAATTGGAAAATCATCGGTGGCATGAGGTATTCGCCCGAGGGTATTGATACATTTGGCGGTGATCGGGCTCTGCGAAGGAGGCAGAGAGGCGCCAGCTTGGAGAGCAGCAGAGACAGACTAATGCGATGATTAACTGGCTCGTCCATGTATAAGGAGTCCACCATAATGGAAACCATCGGTATCCGGCGGCGACTAAGTGCAGCAACGATATAATGCCCTCGGACCCTCCCGGAAGGAAGTGCAACGTACCCGGGACTCGAGCTAACAATCGTTCGTGCACTCTTTCCTTGCTCTTCTGACCCAGATCTGGTCGGATAAACCACGTTATCATCAACATCTTGGGAGACGAGGTATGGCGGTATTGGAAACTTCATTGAATAAGAGGACCGTGATGAAAAAAAAAATGAGACCCAGGACACACAAAAGAAAAAAATATGTTATCGATAAAAAGAAAAAAGAGAGAAATTTGTCTTCTTGAAAAAATAAAAATAAAAGAGAGTATATATAAAGAAAGAAAGCAAAAGCGACAAAAAGCGAGGAAAAGGCATATACCTCCCAGGAACCAAATCCATTCGAGTCGGTGAATCATTCAGGCATCCACGTCCATGAAGCATATCGACTAAGCGCGTCCACAGTCATAAGAAGGGATCAGCTCAATCGACCAAGCGGTCATGAAAAAACTTCGCGGGGTGGTAGAGGAGTTGGCAAAGCGATGTGCCAAGAAAAATAAAAAGGCTCTAGCCACTTTCAGTCCGGCCACTATATCATTCGGCAGCACCGCCCATTTTATTCTTGAGAAAGCCATTTCAAGATGCTGCTAGATGAAAATATGTCGATTTAAACCTCGGCTCGAAGCCCGGAGGTCCACCACCTCCTCTCGCCCGACAGGAGAGTAAAATCTGGGGCAGGGGTCTCCCAATATTGGTAGGAATGCAGTGATCGCCCAGCAGTCGCACGAGGTCATGGTAGCCTCCCACCACGAAATGGAGCACATCGAGATGGGCGGATATTAAAGTGGCGGGGAAGGAGTGCATGAAAGTCTTGAAACGAGGCCCCGCCACAAGGCGTCTTTGCCTCGGGCAACATGTCATGAATATCTCGACAACGTTAGCACGCGAAGCCGCATCCTCTTAGAAGCTAAAAAAATAAGGGGAAAAAGGTAAGTACACTATCGTTATCTTCCTTGTAAGGTCTTTAGAAGCATGAATAGATAATTGTGTAAATAAACACTCACCATTTTTTTCAAAGAGAAAAATATAAGATATACATGAACATAAACACACGTGTAAATAAACATTTAGTTTCAAAAAAAAACAAAAAACAAAACAAAACAAAACAACATTAAAAAATATTGTATATTTTGTAAATATATGTTGTATTCTTTACATTCCTAATATATATATATATATATATATATATATATATATTTATATATATATATATATATATATATATATATATATATACTATTTAACTAAGTATGTTAAAAAAAAGAAAAAAAAGAAGATTGTATTTTTTTCATCATATTTTTGCATCCTAAGAATCATAGAAATGCATGTTAGACTACATTTATCATGTACATATAAAATAAGAAAATATTTATGTATTATGTTAATAATCATCCCATAATTGTTTTGCATTGCATTTGCATCAAATAAAGCAGTACATGCATTCATCATATGCATTTTATTGTCCAATAAGCTGCATTAAGGGTGCGCTAAAAAGAAAATAAAATGCCACCAATCATGAAAATAAATATTCTTATGGCATTTACTATGTCCCTGCAGCATAAGCATGCATGAAAAATAAATTTAAGGGCATGAAATATATATATGTTTTGTCCTATATTCATCCGAAAATATACCCGAAAATGTATTTCGGAAAATTTAAATTGTATTCCAAAAAGTCTGTCTCGTGAATATATTGCATGCAAAAATGTGTTATAGCGTGAAACATGCATCATATAGCTCCAATTGCATTTATAGTATAAATCATGCATAGTAGGGTCAAATAGTAACCACTAGTTCAATCATGCATCGCAAAAATAAATCACATAAATTTCATGCATCATTACTTAATTACATCATTTAGGAATAAATAGGACATGCATAAACATCATTAATAAAGTCAGGAGTGCTCCAAAGGTCCCAAACACTGCTGAAATTTAGCAGATTTGAAGTATATCCATGCAAATCTAGAAAGAGAAAGAAACTTACAGTGGTAGGTGGAAGATTGGACACGTGAGTGCTCTTGCCTGAGAATGTTGCCCTGGCCATTTGTGGAGTAACTGTGACTTGATTTTATTTCGGATCAAGGGAGGAAACTCATTCCTCCCTTCATCAGATTCTGGGTGCATAGGAACCTTCCCCTTCCTGGATCGAGAAGAAGATGCCATCTACTAGACAAAACACTGAAGTTGGCGAAGAAAAATTGAGAAAATGAGCGAAAATAAGAAGGAAATAAGAAAAGGAAAGAAGGCAGCAACAATGGCCGCTGAAGAAGAAGAAAGGAGCAGTAGCTCCCTCTCCCTTACTCCCCGTCCATTATAAGGATAGAAAAGGGAATTTTTCCTTTTCCCCCTCCAAAGTTCGAAGCTGCAACACTTAAGTCCTCGAAATTCCAAAATTCCAAAATGACCCCTAAGCTTAATGGAAAGTTAACAAAAGTAATTTTGTTAACCAAAATTGGCGACCATCCATCTGAGGGCAAAGAGGAAATAATATCCCCAGCAAGACAGCTGCAAAATTAAAAAAAAATTTCTTTCAAGCGGCAAGAAAGAAAAAAGAGAAAAAAAAAGAAAGAAAAAAAAATAAAAAAAAAGAAAGAAAAAAAATAAAAATAAAAAAAATAAAAAGAAAAATAAAAAAAAGAAAAAGAAAAAGAAAAAGAAAAAAAGAAAGGAAAAAAAGGAAAAAAGAAAAAAGGAAAGAAATAATAATAAAGTCTCTGGCTTGAAAAAGAAAGAGTGACAAAAATGTCAAAATCAGCTGAATCTGCGACATCCACCCGGGCGCAAAAGGTAAGAAAGGTAAAGCATTCTTACTCTGACTCTATAATAAATTCTTTTTCTTAAAAACAAGTTTTTATTTTCAAAAAAAGAAAAAAAAAAGAAAAGTTTGTTTTTCGAATAAAAGAAGATAATAAAAGAAAACTCTTTTTTCATAAAGAGTTTCGTTTTTCAAAAATAAAAGAAAACTCTTTTTTCATAAAGAGTTTCATTTTTCAGAAATAAAAGAAAACTCTTTTTTTCATAGAGTTTCGTTTTTCAAAAAAAAAAAAGAGAAAAGTCTTTTCCAAAAGAATTTCGTTTTTCAAAAATAAAAAAAAAATGTTGGATTTTCAGAAATAAGAGAAAAGTCTTTTTCAATAAAGTTTTTTTTTCAAAAAATACAAAAAAAATGAATATTTCAAAACAAAAAAAAATGATGAATATTTCAAAACACACAAAAAAGATGAATATTTCAAAAACACAAAAAAAAGAGGAATATTGAAAAAACAAAAAAAAAACATAGAGAGTGAGAAAAAAAGGAAAGGAAAAAGAATGATTTTTACCTTATACAATTTTCGAAAAAACTTGAAGAAAGTTTTCTTTGTCGTGTTCGGCGACGGATTTTGATCGGTCGAGTGCAGTTTTCGGGAAATTTGAAAATTTTCTTATTATGTTTGGAAACAAGGTATCGACCAGCCAGACACGATTTCGAAAATTTCTCTTAACATATTTCGATGACAGGTTTTGACAAATTGGAATATGGTTTCCGAAAAATATTCAAATCTTCATACAGTATTTGGCGGCCGTTCTCGACCGTTTGAATACGGCTTTTTCGAAAAACACAAAAATCTTTTTCCTGTTGTGTTCTTGGTCGGGTTTTGACCCGAAGGACATAACATCCTCATTGGTTGTAGTTTAGGTTTTTGGCCTAAACTACGTTTGGTCTGATTTCCTTTATTAAGGAATACGTAGGCAGCCTACATTAGTAGGTCCGACCATCAGAGCACTTAAAATTCATATCTGCTTAAAAAACTACGATAACTTTGTTATAGCCGGCTAAATATGTCTAGGTTATGGAGTTTGGATAGCATGATAAAGCGTGCATTATAAGCATTACCTATTGCATTTCTCTCCGTTTTAATTGAACGAAATTGGAGAGTCTATTGTTTATCAACGATGTTCGTCTACTCAGTAAGCCTCGGGTTACCCGTAGATTCCATCGTTGAGGGGCTCTGTAGACACACCAATTTCGTACCCCCGATATGTGACTCTGACATGTGATATCAAGAACTGTTCAAAATTTACAAATGTCAAGTTATAGGAGTCGAAAATGCGAAAGGGAAAGCAGGATGCGCAAAACAGTAAATTGTGAGGGGTGAAAGTGCCAAAAATGGAAATTAAACAAGAGCATGGCGCGGCCTAAAAGATGGTTGGGCACTGTGCCATGCAATGGTGGTGTCGGCGCGCATTCTGATGAGCCTCAGACTTAACGCATTGTGCAAATCACGAAGGCTTGTACAATCGGACGAAGCGAGGTGAGGAATTTATAATTACCGATGAGTCCTCCTCTCCACCTATAAATTAAGGTGTTGGGCTCCCACTTCAGAAGAGAAAGAGATCGACAACGAAACTCTGAAAAACTCTCTGCGTTCCTTCGACGCCGAGTTTTAGTGAGAGGTGCGAGATAGGTGTGTGTAGCCCACCGAAGCTTCCAAACCCCGTCTAAACTCCATCAAAACACAAATCCACCGGTTAAAAGTGATCCCTAGCCTTTTAGTTAGGTATCCACTCCATTTCCCGGCCCAAAATCCATAAAGTAAGTCGATTACTGCAGAGTAATGAGTGAAAAACACAAAAATAAGCCGTTATTCCGCCCAACCAAAAGGCCAAAACCTTCTAAAATAAGCCATCATTACGCAGAGTGAGCGAGCCAAAGTCATCAAAATAAAGCGGTCATTAGAGAATCACAAAAAAGAAAAAAAAGACTCTCTCCACGAAGGGCGGGCGAGCACACTACCGCTCTAAAAGGTAATAGCCTTTAAGGGCATTTCTTTTATTATTTATAAAAGTTATTATTTAAAATCCGACCCAATGTAGTCAATATAAGCTGTTGTGCTGCCCAGATTAGATTAGGAAATATTATGTAAAAGAGTCGTTATAATGACCAAATATTTTTAAATATATGTAATTATTGTAAGGAAATGGCTTCAAGTCCGTAAATAATGTAGCCATGGATGTATTTGTTTTATTTTCCTGTCTTTTAATGCTTTATTTATTTGTTAAATAAATATAACAATAAGCATACTTTAGCCAAAAACTCTTTTTGAGACCGAAAGGGCGAGTTGGGTGCCTAGCACCTTACCAACTCGTAACTTAGCCTCCGAACCCGTTTTATATCTCTGGTTTTTTTTTTTACTTTATTTTTACCTTAAAATAAAGATGGCGACTCTAAAACTTTTTGGATCCAGTGGGGCCTCGCGACACTCCTTCTTTGCACTTTCCATTTTCCCAAAAAGGGAATGAGAATGGAAGGGTGGTGTATTCCCATATCTTTGGTATCCCCAAAAAGGGATAACTTGATGCGGAAACCAAAGCTCCATAGTGATCGAAATGGGCCATAAGGCTATTTTTCATAAAATCCATAGTGGGGGCGTCGCAACATCCTTTTTTGCACTTTTCTGTTTTCCCCTAAAAAAGGGAGAATGATAATGAAAGGATGATGCATTCTCATATCCTGGTATCCCCTAAAAAAGGGATAACTTGATGTGGGAAACCCAAAGTTCCCATATTGGATAAAAAATCCACTAAAGGCGTAGAGGCGCATTCAACGCTATCTTAGACGACACTTCTCTCGCACTTTTGATTTCGTCTTCCCTAAACAAAGGGAGGGTGGAGCGAGGCGGTGGTGTCCCATCTTGCTGCGATACCGCGCACCACTATCCAGGAGGCGCGTGGGGCGCGAGTGCGTTCAGGGAACCATACGGCGCGACTCCCAGAGTGGTCATGGGCGGCGCCCAAGCCTTCTCTGTGTTGTCCTTTTTCGGCCACTATTCATGCATTGTGCTCAATGTTCAGCCGTTTCCTCAGTTTTCAGTATAAAAAGGGAGTTGAGGCAGCGTTTATTTCACACCATCTACCTTTCTTTCTTCTCTCAAGTTGTAATCAATTCTGAGCTTTCTCTTTGTTCTCTCTCTCTTTTATCCAATCAGATATAATATTCTTGCCCTTTTCTAGAAATGGCCGCACCTAGCCGCACAGCCTTGGAGATGGAAATATACGAGACCTCGCTGGACTCCTGGATTCTTTCCTTACGAGAAGATGAGCGAGAGTGGATCGATCATGTTTATGGCTATCGATGCCTCCTGTCATGGTGGGCCCTACGTATAAACTAGGACATGCTGAGGGCAGCGTCCAGATTCTTGTCGGTGTAGAGTCATCTTTTCAATTTTTGCTTGAATGAAATGTGTCCCACATTTGAGAGTTTTGTGCTACGGTGGGGATGCCGACCATCGGGCCCATTGTCGTGCCTTCTGTGCGTAGACGCCCTTTTATGGCGATATGGGAATTATTTGGATCGATCCGTGCCACTACTCTGGGTTTTTTAATGGATTTAATTTTAATTTGACTGTTCTTCCCCTTGCCTATACTGAATATAGGGAAGACCCAGTCTACTTGCGGCGTCTGCTGGCTGTCCTCTTTCTTTGCATTATGGGAAGGTTCCTCCTAGTGGGCCAACACGGATTTATCGATGTTCGGGTTGTTGACCTGGTACTACAAGCTCGGGATCACCGGGCGAATATCATCTCGGTTATTTTGGTTGAGACTCTGTTTGGCCTGGATGCATTTTCGTCCAGCGACGAAGTGTTTCCTTCTGGTAGCCCTATTTTGATCCATATGTGGCTGAAGGAGCACTTTAACTGGGTGATGACCCCGGAGCATGTGGGAGGAGTGTATAATCTCGGGCGTTATGGCTCTCGCGGCCATTATCGCCATGATATGCCTACGGAGCTTGACTGTATAGAGTAGGCAATATATATATATATATATATATATATATATATATATATATATATCGGTAAATGTACATAAATAAATGATAATCTAAATATCTTAAACACCTATTCCTGAGTTGCACCTTATGGATTTTTTTATATATTTTTTTTTATGTGTTTTTTAGTTTTGAACCACATAGGTGGTTTTTTCTCTTGGCCGATCAAGGCCGAGATGAGCTTGAGCCGCTTTCCCGCCATAAGAAGTTTCACATTCTGTTCAACATGTCATGTGGTCAACATGTTTGCTTTGCTTGGGATTTTTTTTTAAAGGGTTTTCTAAAGGGTGCCTTGCCTCGATCTCCCTCTTCTCTTTTTTTTTTTTTACCTAACTTTTTAGAGTGCCCTTTCGGGTAGCGAGCCCCTTTCAACCTCCTTTCAACCTAGCGAGCCCTTTTTTTTTTTTTTCTTGCTTTTGCTTTTTTTTTGGAGAGAAATTTGCCGATAATTGAGATTTTTGATTTGATTAATTTGTCCATTGTGCATGAGGTCTCTGTGAGTCTTGGTCCATGGCTTGGTTGAGGTCTTGGTTCTCCCATGGTTCCATAGAACAGCGCACCACTTTGTTTCCCATCGACATAACTCCCATTTTTTTACCAGGTCGACATCCTACCGGGTTTGATTCACGGCTGGATTCACGGCCTCTTCTCTTTTGGATTCAAGGCTTTTCTTTTGTTATTGCTTTTCAAGTTGCTAACAGGCTAGTCGAGTTTCGTAGCGCCGCTAAAACTAGTTCGTCTCGATTAACGAGGCTCATTACCCTTTGTGACCCGATCGATTTCATTCAATTAATCCATTCCATATTCTATTTCAATAGGAAGTACTGCCTCCATTCCATATGCTAGAGAATAAGGGGTAGCCCAGTGGGTGTGCGGACCGAAGTGTGATAGCCCCAGAGCGCTAGCGGAAGCTTTTCTTACGAGTCTCTTTCTGTCTCAGCCATTTTTCTGATAATATTTTCTATTGTTTTATTGGATGCTTTGACGACACCGTTCGCTTGTGGTCGATATGGGGAAGACTTGTGTCTCTGGATTTTGAATTGGTCGAGTAGTCGGTTCATGTCCCCTTCAAAGTGCATACCGTTATCAGAAATTATTTCGAAAGGAACCCCTTATCTGTATATGATGTTGGTCCGGATGAATTCAAAGACCTTTCTGGCATTCAGAACTTTGTAGGAAGCGGCTTCTACACATTTTGTGAAGTAGTCGACAGCTACCAGGACATATTCATGGCGATTGGATCCTTTTGGGTGAATTTGACCAATAACGTCAATTCCCCACGTTGAGAAGGGCCAAGGGGCGGTGGAGTTGTATAGCGTATGTGGGGGAACGTGCTGCAGATTTGCGAAGCGCTGACATTTATCACAATGACGCACCCACCGGATACAGTCTGTTTCTAGCGTGCTCCAATAGTACTCTTGTTGGATTATTTTCTTTGACAGTATATGCTCGTTCATGTGTGGCCCACAAGTACCACCATGCAGCTGGTCCATGACTTCCTTGGCTTTGGCCTGATTGATGCATAACAGGTTTAGGCCTTGGTGGTGCCTTTTGTGTAGACAATCTCCGCTGATCACGAATTGCGATGCCCACCTCCGTAGGGAGATTTTCCCTCTTTTGTCTAAATTGGGTGGATAGACTCCTTTCTGAAGCAGATTTATAATATCCAAGTACCAAGGTTCGTTGTCTTCTTTAGGAGAAGCATCGATTCTAAAGCAATAGGTAGGAGTAGTCTTTTTCCCAACTATGAATGGTTAGGATGTTGATTTCTAAGGGGACTTTAACCAATGAGACTAAAGTGGCCAAGGCATCAGCGAATTGATTTCTATCTCATGGTAGATAATGGAACGAGATATTATCAAATTCACTTGACAAGGCTGTCAATCTGGCATGATAAAGTTGTAGCCGGGGATCCTGGGTTTTCCATTTTCCTTTGACCTGGTTTATGATCAGGGCAGAATCACCGAAGACTTCCAAATCTTTGGCTCCTTTCGGAGAGCCTCTTCTAGACAAGCAATGCAAGCCTCATACTCGGCAGTGTTGTTCGAGCATTCAAATTCTAGTCTTATAGCAAAAGGAGTTTGGGAATCTGCTCGATCAATTAGAAGGATTCCTATGCCGAAACCTCTTTTATTGGCAGCCCCATCAAAGAACATTTGACATTTGGTGTCGTGATCAGTAATTTCCATGACACCTTCGTATGGGAAACTTGGCTCCGATACATCTTCTGATTCTAGCGGTAGATATGCTAAATGGTCTGCGATTACACTGCCTTTGATGGATTTGAGTGTGACATAGGTGATGTCAAACTCATTGAGGAGAAATGACCATTTAGAGAGTGATGGCTTGCCAAAGATGTAATTTATAGGGTCTATTCTAGAGATGAGTTTGATGGATCGGGCTTACAAATAGGTTTTGAGCCTCAGAGTTGCCCAGACTAGACCAATGTAGCTTTTTTCTAAAGCCGAGTAGTTTAGCTCGCTTCCTTGCAAGTTCCTACTTATGAAGTAGATAGCATTTTCAATGTAGGAATCTTCTTTTTCTTGTGCGAGCATAGACCCTACCGCCGTATCTGTGACGGTTGGGTATAGAAGGAGGGGTTTATGTGTTTGGGGAGGAGCTAGTACTAGTGGGTTGGCAAGATATTTTTTGACTTTTTCGAAGGCTAGCTGGCATTTTTCATCCCAGACTCGGTCGGTGTCCTTCTTCAGGAGCTTGAATAGTGGCTCACATATGGAGGTCAACTGTCTGATGAAACGACTAATATATTGCAAACGACCTAGGAAGCCCTTGACTTCTGTTGATGTTTTCGGCTACGACATGTTTATGATGGCTTTTATTTTGGCTGGCTCTATCTCGATGCCTTGCTTGGTGACCCCGAATGTGGATTTGCTTGGGTTGAGGTTCATTCGGTGCTTTCTTAACCTTTTGAAGAATTTTCGAAGGTCTTTGACATGGGAACCATATATATCGTTGTACTGCACAATCATGTCCTCCACGTACACCTCGACTTCTTTATATATCATATCGTGGAAGAGGGTTGTGGCGGCTCTCTAGTATGTGGCCCCAGCGTTCTTTAGCCCAAACGGCATGACAGTATATCAGTAGGTTCCCCATGGGGTGATGAAGGAAGTTTTTTCTTGGTCTTCTGCTGCCATTTTAATTTTATTGTAACCCAGCATGTCGTCGATGAATGATCTTATCTTTTGAGAAGCCACAGCGTCTACCACAATATCAATGTTGGGTAGAGGGAAGTCATCTTTGGGCGATGCCTTGTTAAGGTCGTGGAAGTCCTCACAAATCTGAACCTTCCCATTCGGCTTCAGAACGGTCATTATATTTGACAGCCAGATTGGGTATTCAACTACCCAGATGAATTTGACATGTAGCTATTTCATGATTTCTTCTTTTACTTTCAATGACCATTCAGGTTTGATTCTGCGAAGTTTCTGCTTGACTGGCCTTGTGTCGAGGTATGTGGGAATTCAATGCTCTACTATGGCTGGATCCAACCCAAGCATGTCTTTGTAGGACCATGCGAAGACATCTACAAATTCTTTGAGTAGAATAATCAATGCTGCCCTTTCTGAACCTTGCAGGTAACTGCCAATTCTGACTTCTTTAATTTCATTGTTCAGCCCTAGATTGATAACAGACAAGTCTTCTTCTGATGCTGCTGATCGGTGCTTTTCTTGGTGCTTGACTGACTTGGTGAGCTTAAGTAAGTAACTTTTATCATTTCGGTCCATATCGTTAAACGACTCATTATTAATGCAAATTAATTCATCTTTTAACGTAGGTGCAACTAAGGAATACGCAAAGACATTAAGACTTTCATTACTAAGAGCAAACTGTACAGGTTTGGTTATAATATTGAGGTCCTGGGGTTTGTGGTCCTCAATTTTAGTGAGTGGATCAGTAGATGAACAATCCGTAAGGCTAAAGGAAGGAGGGGGAATAGCATATCCGAAACGGTCCACCAAGTCTGCGGTCATTAGGAGCGGGGCGGTCGTAGTATACCAGTTCTGCAGAGGGTTATCAGCAATAGACTCGAAGTCATCACCTAACAGGGCCAGGGCACAGTCGTCTTGGTCTATAGAACATGTATTTTTAATTGTGATAGTTTTATATCCAGGGCTACGGGGCTCCACGGTAACCTGTTCCATTTCATGGGTGGCGAGACTGATATCTTCGAAAATTTCCCAACCAGGGCGTCTTTTCCCATTTTGGTCAAACCAGGGTTCAGGAAACATGAGATAGGCATCTATTTCTCCCTTCCTTACAAAGTAACCATTTAATGTTTTTATAAATGGTTGGAGGGGGGGATCTATGTAAGGATGCTTTTCTCATTCTGCCTTGCTTCTTTCACGTTTCTGCCTTATAACTGCTGCTAGCTCCGCTGGTGTGGGTTTGTATCCTAGACCAAATGGAGGGATAGATTCTTTAAGTTCATCTTGGACTAGGTTAATAAGCCCCTACTGATTTCTACCGAGACCCAGACCAGGCATATAATTCATTTTTTGGAACATGTTTAGTTGGACCATGTTTCCTAAAGGTGTGGTTTTCTTTCTAGTGATGCCAGTTTCTCGCCCATATTCAATGGCGTTGACTCTAGCTTAAGGGGATAACTTCGAAACCACTGAGGAAGATACCGTGTCATCGTGCTTAATTTCAAGGATCGGGATGTCCATGTTTTCTTTGTTTTCCACGATCTCATCGACAATTATGATTACTATGTGGTCATCGTGGATAAATTTGGCATGCTGATGTAGTGAGGAGGCCACTCCTTTTACCTCATGGATCCAAGGACGTCCCAGCAATAGACTGAAAGTGGCAGGAATGTCTAGGACTTGGAATTCAACTGGCATAGTAAGTAGCCCAATCGTCATTATCAAAGTTACCACCCCTAGAACACATCGACTAGTGTTGTCGTATGCTCTTACTGTCTGCGATGAAGGAATCAGTTATGATATCTTTGTCCCCAGTTTGGCTAGTGTGCTGGTGGGACTTACATTCAAGGATGAGCCGTTATCTATTAGGACTCGGGGAACCCTTTTTTCCATGACCCCCACAGTGTTGTGGAGAGCATCGATGTGGTTGGTTCCTTCTTTAGGCATATCTAGGTCGGTAAATATAATCACATTTCCAAAGTGTATGTTTTTGATCATTTGGGTGAGCTTGTTTGGAGAGGTTTCAATAGGGATGACTGCCTGACACAAGGATTTGGCCAGTGTATCACGATAGGTTTTAGAAGCACATAACATTCCCTAAATATATATGTTTACTTGGGTTTTCTTCATCTGGGCTAGCAGGATATCTTCCGTACTTTTAGCCCCAGTATATGTTTCTTGATCTTTGCTAGAGTGGTCACCTTTTTCTTGGTTTGGTTGGTATGCCCGACCAGATCTAGTAAGGTGACTGATCCCCATCCCCACCGACACAAGTGGCTTTTTCAGTGCTACTGGTGTTTTGGCTACCCAGGATAATGTCCCAAGAAATCATGTTGCAGCTAGGCTCTTTTTTGGGTGGAGAGAAATGAACAATGATACATGGTAATGGCTTTTTATTCCTTTGAAAATTGGGTACACAATTTTCTTCACCAACCTCAATCATATTGATTTGAGCTAAAGGGTTATTGACTACATTTGGTCTGGGGGGAGGTTTTTCAATGGCCTTATCATCTATTAGGTCCTGGATTAGTTTTTTTAGTATGTAGCACTTGTCGGTGAGGTGACCATTGCAGCGATGGTATTCACAATACTGAGCATGGTTCCATGAGTTTGGCAGAGGATTCGGTGGCTTGTAGTTTTCCATGGGCTTTAGCACTCCATATGCCATTAGTCCTTGCAATATCAAAGATTGGGGGGTTTGCAATTCATCATAGTACCTATTCCCCCTGTTCGGACCCCTGAAGTTTCTGTTTGGACCATTGTTTACACCCACTGTATTGACGGACCTATCTGCTCCATAGGACCATGGAACAGTGTTGTAGCTTTGGGTAGGGAAATTGGCTGATGGCATAACATGCATATTTCCTACTATATTAATGGTTGATCCTGATGCAACTATCTTTCCTTTTGAGTAGCGGAAAGAGTTAGGAGGTGTATTGACTTTTAACTGTCCAGTCTGTATATCTTCGTCGATACGGATCCATATCTCCACTATTTCTTTGAAATTACTATAGGGGAGATACTGCATATGCTCAGGTAAATAGGTTGGAGGTTTTTGATGAACATCCTGGATGATTCAGCCGGATCAGGCCTGTCCAATGTTTGAGTTATTTTTCTTTTCCACTTGGTTGCAAAATCTGCCCAGGTTTCTTTTTCCCTTTGGGTGCACTCCTCAAGATCTCTTTTATTTTCAGAGGTAGTGTTGTCTTTATACCTCTTTAAGAACTCCTCAACTATTTGGTCCCAAGTGCCCCTGGTGCTATTATTTGCTAGCATTAGCCATTGCTTAGCTGCCCCTATCAAGGTAAGATGGAAATTGGAGGTCATAGCTTTGAAGCTAGCCCCCCTTGACTGCATGCCGGTAGTGTATGATTTTAGGTGAGAAATAGGGCATCCAGTCCCATCGAATTTTTCTATGTTGGGCATTTTGAATTTTGAGGGTAATATAGCCGAAGGCTGCAATGCTAATACCCGTGTAGAAAATTCCCCTTTATTTAGAATTTTTAGCACCATTCCTTTTAAGTTCTCCATGTCTGCCTCTAGTTTGGTGGGAGGTGGTGTTGGGTTTTAGTATAAATTGGAAAGGTTGGGAATAACTGGGCTTATTTCTTGCTGTGGCATTTGGTAAGGATTTTGAGGAGGTATTTGGTAAGGATTTTGGGGGGGTAGGTTATTTACGGGTGTTGGGTTTTGGTATATGCTAGCAGGATTTTGAGGAGGTGGGTTGGTTTCTGCCTGACGACCAGGATCATTGAAGGGTAAATAGGTCGTTACTTGGCCTGGTTGGGTGGTATAGCTTCTGGGGTCCATATGTGGGCTATTTTGGAGTGGATTGGTGATGGGACATGGGAGGTTATTTGGATTCTGGGGTACATTGGTGTTTGGGAAAGGATATGGTGTGTATGGCGAGAAAGGATTAAAATTTGGGTAGTATGGGTTTGGTGGAAAATTTGGATTGGGGTACCGGCAGTGATTTGGTGGATTAGTGTTTGGCTGAGGGTTTTAGTTTAGAGGAGCATGAGAAGTAGATGCTTCTTGAGGGGTTGCAGGGAAAGTGGTTCCCCACCACTGGGCCTTGTACCTTGCATGAGATTTGCTATTTGGCTTAGTAAACGATCATTTCGTGTATCCAAATGTTGGTCTAACCACTGTTGCATAGACGGAGTTGGAGCGTACCCTGGAGCCCCTGTATCTGTACCCACTGTAGACTGCTCATTTTCAGCTACCATTTTGCTCAAATCTGTACCTTCTGAACTGATTCTAACTTTTTCTAATCTGACCACGATACTTTATGATCTGACCCATGTGTTTGTATCCTCATATCAAACGACCGATACTATCTCGGCCTTTCCAAATTCGGACCAGGTTTCTGAAGAAAAGGGGTTGAAGGTATCGGGTTCAAGTATAGTGTGTCTTTATTATTAATATTTTATTATTATTAATCAAATTTTCCTAAGATTGATCGGACAAAAGCACCCGCTTTGTTTTGACAGTCTCAAGACTATTCTGGGAATAATAGTGGATTTTTTCTCTAGAGTATAGGACCCTCGTATTCCACCTGCCTTTCAACTCCCCAAGATCAGACCGATCTCTAGGCGAAGGGCTAGGTCGAATATCATAAAAATTATTGGTCAGCCCCTGTGCATTTCTTTATTCATATATATATATATATATATTGCTCTTTTTTTTCTTTTTTTTTTTGCAACAGGGATTGGTCAATATTTCGGAGATATAAAAACCGATCGGTCCATGAAGTGTCCTGAGAATCTATATGCAATTAACGTTGGCTGATGTAGGCGGTAGGCTGGCCATGGTGTAGGGTAGCAATTCAAATATTTCTACGTGCGTGCACGTGTGTGAGGTATCTTAAAAAGCAAAAAAATGTTTTTATTTCAGATATGAAGCAGTAAATAAAGCAGTTAATGGCCTGTCTTTCTGTTTTTTGTGGATTTTCTCGGCTGATCTGTTTGAGTCCCTTAAAACGGCGCGAACAAGCATAGCGACCATTCAGATCAATAAGTAGAAAGAAAAGCGGGGAATCTATCTATTCCTATTAATTACATATTGGTCTTAATCCCCAAAATAAAATGATAGAATAAAATAATATTTATATATGTTTTTGCTTTTTTTGCGATAAATAAAGCAAACAGAATAATAGTGAAATAAAAGTAGAATAAAGTAATAATAAAATAAAGCCCCAGTTTTTGTAATCCTGCCCGAGATTCTATATTTTTGATTTTTTTTTTGTATTCTCAATGGTGCTTGGAACGAAACTGATGCAAGTTTTACGGTTATTTGCACAAATATATATACATATATATATAAAAATGCAATATTTAAACTGCTAAATAAATATAATAAGCATATGTATCCAAAAATAAAAGAAAACTTGTTTTTTTTAAATGAGTTTAGCCCTCCGTTTTTATTTTCTTTAAAATAAAAACAACATCCCTAGCAGAGTCGCCACTGTGAGTGCCCCGTGTTTCGACCATTCCCCCGCTAACGAGAAGCGGGTGGTTTTAAAACCTTTAAGGCTCGTGGAATACGCCTGTCTTCAAATGTGGACTCAAAATGTGATAAACAGAGTCAACATCTTTATTTGAAAGAAAAACAAATAAAAACCAAGTGTAACCAGATTTGTAAAAGGGGTCGGAGGCTAAGTTACGAGGTGGGAAGGGGTTAGGCATCCAACTCGCCCTTTCGGTCTCAAAATAGATTTTTGGCTGAAATATGTTTTTTTATATTTATTTAACAAATTAAATAAAGCATTTAAATATACATATCCGTATCTATATTATTACAAACTTACAACAGTTTTCTTCCTGGAGTTACAAATACATTTATAAAATTTTGACCATAATAATGACTCTTTTTAGTGTTATTTCCTATAGAAATTAAGACAACATAACTGCTTATTTTTATTACATCGTGCTAGTCTAAATAGCAATTTTATATATTAAAAACTTGAAATAGTCTACCTCTTCAAGTGTAGGGGTTTCATCCCGTACCAACTGGCTTCTAGTAGATTTTAGGGTACGCTTGCGCTGTCCTTCCGGGAGAGGGAGTCTTTTTGCTGCTGTTTTGCTCTTGCGGGGATTCGGGCAGAGTAACTGCTTCCGAAAGTTGCTTTTCGGCCTCAAGATCCGAGCGGAGCGACTACTTGCTTTTTTGCTGTTGTTTGCTTGCTGACGGCAGAAATTGGCCAGAGCAACTGCTTGTTTTTTTTGCAGATTTGACGTCTGGATTCGGGCAGGGCAACTGCTCTTTTTGGGTTTTTTGGATCGGTGGAATAGGGCGGAATCCTAGCGGGTAACTAGGTTTCACTTTGGCCACTTGGTTCTACTTTTTGGGGGAGATTTGGTAGAACTTCGGGGCTAGAGGAATAAATCTCTCGAGGCGTTCTCTCAAAACTCACTACAGAGGCTTTCTCACTACGTGAAATGTGTGTTTAACTATGTGCGCTAACTGTGAATTCAACAAGCCAGGGCCTCTTATTTATTGGCTGGGAGAGGCTTTCCTTCGTGATTAAGATTTCTCATTAAGTGCTTCATCGGCTTGTACCGTACGCTTGAGAGATTGCACCGAAGGCAAACTGCTACAGGGAACAGGGCACTGTTGGGCGCCACCTATGGTGGAGGCTGGCGCGGCGCCCAGAATCACTATGGGCGGCGCCAAGGGGTCTTTTTCAGCTTCTTTTTGGCACTTAGGTCCCCTGCATTTCACTGTTTATGCATCCTACTTTTGCTTTTTGCATTTTCGACCATGTAACTTGACATTCGGTAGCTTTTTAATAGGTTTTGATATTTCATGTCATGTTACATACCAGGGGTACGAAATTTGGGTGTCTACAGGTGGTGATTCATGATTAGCACCGGCGCCCCCCCCTCATGATTTGATATGTTTCTCCGGTGCGCCTCGATTTCTGAGGAAACGAGCCGTAGCCCTTCCCTCTCCAGCTCTTTCAATTTGGTCCTCCGTTAGCGCTGTTAACCTCAGTTAGCTTTGATTTGCCTTGAAACTCTTAACGGACCCTAACAACAAGTATCAAAACTTAACATTGAAGCCCGGAATTGCCTCAATTTGCACGTATTGAGCCATAAAACCTCGAATATTTTTGAGATACCTACTTGAAACACAAAATACATAAAAATAGTATCTCAAATGCAATTAATCATTAACTAAAGCTCAAACTAATCAATAATATTTCGAAAAAAAAAAAAAAAAAATGAAAACTATAAGCTTATCAGATATGGTGTGCGCCTGCTCTCTTCTAAGGAGTGAATTCGTTGTTTTGAGGATGAGCGCTCAGCGCTCTATTTATAAGTGAATGCGGATAGGGGATGGGCAACCGGAGGAGCCAAATCTTTCACAAATAATGCATGGCATGCCAGATGGAGGCAGGAGAGCGAGAAAGCGAAGAGCCGCCTCGTGCGACTTCAAAACGCTGGCGTTTCCACTGGGAAGAAGAAAGAAAGGGGGAAGTACAGCTCCCACACCTTGGGAGCGGCTCCATGGAGTGGGGCTCCCAAGGATTGGGGAGCGGCTCCCCTTGGCCTTTTATGTGAATTTAACAATTTTCCAGTTAAGTCCTTCCAAGCTTTCAACCTTTTCCGTTAAGTAACTTGCAGATTCACCATTAACTAGCACCGAAAACCAATTATCAGAGACTATGTGCCAAATCATATCAATAAATGTTTCACCAAAGCCAAATTTCCGGAGAACTCTAATCAGGAAAATCCAGGAGACCCCGTTAAAAGCTTTCGCCATATGAAGCTTAATTATCACGTTGGACCCATTAATCTTTTTACCCAGATGATGATTTAACTCTTGAGAAAGAAGAAGATTATCCTGGATGAGACGATCCTTGGTAAAGGCACTTTGGTTTTGAGAAATAATATTTGGAAGAATTTGGACCAGACGCATTGAAAGAAGTTTTGTAAGGATCTTATTGCTGAAGTTGCAAAGGCTGATAGGACGGTGATCTTTAAAAGATATAACCTGCTCCGATTTATGGATGGTGGCTATAAGGGTACTCAACCACGATTTGGGTAACGAAAAGCTAGCAAAGAATTCCAAAACAGCAGAATGAAGGTTCTCATGAATGATATCCCAACAAACCGTGTAAAAAGCCCCCATAAATCCATCCGGACCAGCCCCACTATCCCTATCAAGGGAGAAAAAAACTCTCTTAACATCATCTAGGGGGGTTTAAGAATTAAATTTTGCTCAGAAGTTATTAAAGAAGGAATAAACTCAGTGATGTCTTCATCCAAACAATTACTGGCTTGAAGCTGATCTTTAAAATAGTCCACCGCAACATCTTTAATATCAGAAGCAGTTTCGAGAATTATACCATTCATATCCGTGATTTTATGGATGTGCAACTTTCTAAGGGCATGATTAACCGAGGAAAGAAAGAGCTTAGAGTTTCCATGACCCTCCTTAAGCCACTGAAGGTGGGATTTTTGCCTCCAATAATCCTCCTCAGTTTTTAGCCTAGCCTTGAGATGGGCTTGCGCAAGATGGAGAGCCTCCCTGTTTTTTGAATTATTCTGAAGCTCAAAATTCAATTCCTTTTCAAGAACATTGTCTTCCGCCTCCTTAAGAGCCTGAAAAATGTTGTCGAAAGACGTTATTCCACAGTTTGAGAGCTAACTTAACAGCCCTGAGCTTACAAGCAAAATGAACCATAGGCCGGCCTTCTACAAGTGAAGCCTAAGCGTTCTTCACTATGTCCAGAAGTTCATGATGCGAAGTCCAAATATTGGGGAAACAAAAAGCATATTTCTCGCTCTCGGTAAACAAAGAGATAGCCGTAAGAAGGGGGTTGTGATCTAAGCAAGTTCTGTTCAAATGAATAATTCTTGTTGAGGCAAATAGGGAGTTCCAACTAGCATTACAAACAACCCTATCAATTCTCTGATAAATGGTAGCCAGTACATCTCGCTGGTTGCACCAAGTAAATTGGCTGCCTTGGGAGCCTAATTCAAAGATGCTAGCAGCAGTTAAGCAGGATTGAAATTCCATGGCACCAATTCTATCCCAACCATCTCCCCTAATTTTCTCATGAGAAGCAAGAACAATATTGAAGTCTCTTCCCACAATCCAAGAAAAATCTAAATAATTAGAGCTCATGTCTAAAATGTCATTCCAAAGATCACGACGCTCAATTGCCATACACTTTGCATAAACCGAAGTAAAGAAGGTTGCCTGAGGCCACGAAAAAGTAATTCATTATTAACTAGTTTGATTAAATTTTGATTATGTTCAGTTAATTCATATTTTAACAAAATTGGCAACCAAGTAGTACATGCAAACACTGAGACTTTCATCAAAAAGGGGAAGTTACATAGTTGGCTATTTTATCAAGGTGTTTGGGGAGTAAGATCCTTGATATGGGTGTTAGGAAGCGGGTTGGTAGGTGACCAGTATATGTCATAAGGGATATGAGGGGGTATAGTGTATCCAAAAACGATCAACCATGTCTGCAGTTGATCGATGTATTTTATACGTCGATTTACTATGCTTCTATGACTTAAATTGAGCTATTCTACGAGGCTTTTGGCTACTGATATGTGTTTTTCAGTGATTTTGTGAGTTTTAGGGTTTTAAGTGAAAATATGCAAACTATAAGGCTTTTTGGTGAAAGTTCCAAGAAGGGGTCAGAGTGAAAAATTGAAGAAGAAAGAAGAAAAGCCAAGCTGGGAACCTTGCGGTCGCAAGGTGCAGTAGACCTTGCCTCCGCAAGGTGGACAGAAATTGAAGAAACTGAACCCCAGATTATTGAAGGACCTTGCGGATGCAAGGTGCCTAAGACCTTGCGACCGCAAGGTAGTCAGAATGCCTAATTTCGCGTTTTCACAAGAGATCTAATTGTAATACAACTCCATGGTATAAATAGAGGTCGGTAGCCAGAGCATAGGACGGTTAGAAACGGCTGGAGACGGCTAGAAAGCAGTTTTTTATAGCTTTAGAATAGATTTTAGGTTTTATAACATAATTAGTTATTGTAATTACAAGTATTGAAGATCGATTCATGAACTCATTCATCTCCATGTGTTGTTCATCTTCAAGGATGAACTAAATCTTCAATAATCTAGGAGGTGGGAGGTAACTTGTATCGAATCTATTCTTTAATTTATATTTATGTTCATTCAATTCTTGTTGATTGTGGTGTTTATCAATCCCGATATTATTTCACTTTGAACAAATGAATGTAATCGTGAATAATAAAGGCCTAGAGGTGCGGATAACTGTATGATCATTGTGCATATGTCGTACATTGGCTCATCATCACAATAAATTAGACATATCGATGCACGAGAGTGATAAGTTAAGGCCAGGTTCCATTTATGACCTAAGTGACAGTTAGATCATATGTTCTTGTGCTTAGGATATAGAATGGATGGATTATTTGAAGACGGAAACTGAACGGTAATTCAACAGGCTATATCTATATTTTGTGAACGAACTCAAGAGATTGAATGATACTTATTAAAATTAAGCATATGGGAGATACAAGTGAAACCCTAATCCTAGATTGCCATCCACCATAAGATCTTCATAACCTATAATTGCTGCTAATTAGTTAAACACCTGAATAATAATAATTAGTTTAGAATAGAATAAATACAAACCCCCCCCCTTAGATTAATAATTTGCTACCAATAAATCGTACTATCTGTGATCTTCTTGTCTCTGTGGTTCGACACTTGCTTCCCAAAACTATTCTCCAATAGTCTTGTCCACTTGCAAGGAAAATAATTAAAATAAGACATCGATCAAGTTTTTGGCGTCGTTGCCGGGGACAAGCTAGTTTACATAGTTAGTTTGTTGGTAGCGTAATTTTTAATTTAATTTTAGTTTTCAGTTTTTATAAAAATAAAAAATATACAAAAAGATTTTATTTTATTTGTTTTTAATAGTTAGTTGTTTTAAAATTGCTTTAATTATTTTATGCATGGTCATAGATCTTTGAATCCTCAACCGGTAGAACTGAATCAAGATATAAATAATATTAGAAGGAATCAAGAAGATCTTGAAAATCTAGCAACCCAGCCTGATAATCAAGAACAATTGAATCAAGAGGATCCTCCGGTTGATCCTCCAATGGAAAATATTAATCAAAATCCTGAAAATCCGGTTAATATGAATCAAAGAGAAGAAGAACCTACTAGAAGAAATATGGAAGTAGTCATAAATCAAAGAACTATTAATGATTTTAGTAGACCTTCATTAAATGTAGTAACATCATGTCTAGTCTTACCAGAAGTAGTAAGGACTTTTGAATTAAAAGGTCATTATTTTAATGCCATACCTTCTTTTCATGGAATGCCTCACGAAGATCCTGTAAGTTTCTTAAGAGATTATGAATATATGATGAGTACTTTTCCTTTAGGGGGTTGACTGAAGACCAAGTAAAAATGAAATACTTTCCCAGTGCATTAAAAGAATTGGCAAAGCGATGGTTTATGAATCTAACACCTAGTAGTGTTTATACTTGGGCTCAAATTTATGATTTGTTTATGAGTAAATACTATAAGCATGCATCTTTTACTGAATATAGAAAACAAATCATGTCATTCCAAAATGAACCAGGTGAAACATTCCATGAGTCTTGGGATAGATTTAAAAATCTGCTCATTATGTGTCCTCATCATAATCTGGCTCAACATGTGTTAGTACTTCAATTTTATCATGGTCTTTCGCCAGGTTTACAAACTATGGTTGATAGTGCAACTGGTGGTTCTATTAATAGAATGACACCAGATGCATTAGAGGAATTATTTGAGATGTTAAGCATAAATTCTCAACAGAAAAGTGCAAGAGGTAAAAGTAGGAGTTTATACCAAGTTCAAGAAAAATCAGATACTCAAGCTCAATTTGAAAATTGGCCAATTCAAGAAGCATGTTCTTTATGTGGATTATATTCTCATGCTACTAATTTTTGTCCATCAAGTGCTATGTATGCTGAATAGGCTAATGCCATGAACGTATATCCTCAAAGGCAAAGGAATGATCCCTACTCAAACACATATAATCCTGGTTGGAGGAATCATCCTAATTTTTCTTGGGGAGGAAATAAACCTTTACAACCTCAACAATTTCAGCCTCAACAACCACAACCTCAACAATTTCCAAATCAAGGTCAATTGAGAATTGAAGAAGTTCCAAAACAAGATGGAACAAGCAAAGGTCAAGTGTCCTGATAAAATATTTACTTGAAGAAAGTGAAAATTTGAAGAGGCACATTGCAAATACTGAAACCGAGAAAAGAGAAGAAGGGAAGTTCCCTAGCCAAACCGAGCAAGCAAAATCTATCACTATTTTGCGAAGCGGTAAAGTAATAGGTGAAGAGGTAAGTGATCTTGTTCAATCTTCTAATATGTCTGATGAAGTAGATAATTCTGAAAAAGAAGTTGAAAAGGATAACAATGAAGATAATCAAACAACTAATCAAGAGGTAGAAGTAGAAGTTCAAAACAAAGAAAATCAAGTAGAAGTAGAAAAAGAGATAGAACAAGAAGAAGAGGAACCTTATGTGGCTCCACCACCATATGTTCCTCCAATTCCGTTTCCAAGAAGACTTATGAAAAACCGAATGGACAAACAATTTTCGGAAATTTATAATATGTTATCCAAAGTGAATGTTAACCTTCTTTTGCTTAACGTTATTAAAAATATTCCAGCCTATGCTAAATTTTTCAAAGATCTTCACTCTAAAAACACAAATTTGAAAACAATGAGAAAATAATTGTTTGAAGCGTAAGTGCTGTTTTACAGAACTTCAAGTTGAAAGATCTGGTAGCAATATCCAAGTCTCTTTGGGAAGCTCTAAAAGATGAAAGCCATGCTAGATCTAGGAGCAAGTATTAACTTGATGCCTTTTGGTCTACAAACAATTAGGGTTAGGAGAACTAAAACCCACTAATATGTCCTTACAATTAGCTGATCGTTCAGTTAAACATCCTTTGGGTATAGTGGAAGACATCCTAGTTCAGGTTGATAAACTAATCATTCCAGTCGACTTTGTGGTTCTAGAGATGGAAAGGAAAATCTGCACAAATAATGAAGCCATTACACTAAAATATGCATTTTTATGGAAGGTAAAAAAACTTTACACAATTATAATAACCGTGAGACTTAACTAAGAACAAGCAAGTTTGTTAAAAAGTTTAAATGGACACATAGAAGTCATAGGATGGTCCCTAGGCGATTTAAAAGACAATCCTTCTATGTGCATGCATAAAATAGACATTAGAAGAAGGTGAGTAACCTTCAAGAAAGACAAAGAAGACTTAGACTAAAGAGGAAGAAGGATGGAAGAAAAGAAGTCCTTAAACCCCAGATGCGAGGATATGTTGCCGATTTGAAGATCGTGGGTTGATCCGGTTCAAGTAGTTCTAAGAAGTCGGGGAATTCAGTAGTTAAAAAAATAAGAAAGATGAATGAGTCCCTACAAAAACTTCATATCAGGTTATAGAATGCGTTGATTTGAGAAAGAGCTGAATCATTAACTAAGGATTACCACTTTCCTTTGCCATTTAATGACCAAATCCTTGAAAAGATTAATTGGTCATGAGTATTATTTCTTGATGGTTTTAGTTTACAACCAAACCAATAGCTTGAAGACCAAGAGAAAACAACCTTTTATGTCCTTTTGGCCTTTTGGCTTAGGAGAATGCTTTGGACTATGTAATGCACCGACCACCTTTCAAAGATGCATGATATCTATATTCTCGGATTTAGTAGAAAAGATGTGTTGAAGTTTTCATGGATGATTTTCGGTTTTGGAAACTCTTTTGATCATTGCCTAAAAATCTTACATCGGTTTTGAAAGATGTTGTGAAACAAATTTAACTTTAAGTTGGGAGAAAAGTCATTCATGGTCAAACATGGAATTGTCTTAGGGCATGTTGTGTCTAATAAAGGCATTGAAGTCGATAAGGCGAAAATAAGTTATTTCACAACTACCCCTCCAACATTAAAGGTGTTAGAAGTTTTCTAGGGCATTCGGGCTTCTATAGAAGATTTATAAAAGATTTTCAAAATCACGTAAACCTCTATGTAACTTGTTGGCAAAAGATACATAATTTGTTTTTGATCAAAATGCTTAAATGCATTTAATTTATTAAAGAAAAGATTAACCACTGCCCCTATTTTATTCGGCCCCGATTGGTCTATCCCTTTTGAGATCATGTGCGATGCATCAGATTTTGCAATTGGAGCCGTGTTAGGACAAAGGGTAGATAGAAAGCCACATGTGATACATTATGCTAGTAGAACTCTAAATGATGCACAACTAAATTATACAACAACAGAAAAAGAATTTTTAGCAGTTGTGTATGCTTTAGAAAAATTTAGACCATATCTGTTAGGATCGAAAGTGATAATATTTTCTGATCATTCTGCTTTAAAGTATTTATTGAGTAAGAAAGATGCTAAGCCTAGACTAATTAGGTGGATGCTATTATTACAAGAATTTGACATTACAATCAAGGATAAAAGGGAACCGAAAATGTAAGTGGCCGACCATTTGTCTAGATTAGAATTTTCACCCTTACTTGAACGTCAATTTCTTGACAACACAATTCCTATAAATGAAGATTTTCCTGATGAACAACTTTTAGCAATCAAAGATTCAGACCCTTGGTATGCTGATTTTGTCAATTATTATGTGTCTGATATTATAAATCCTGATTTTGATCACTATCAAAAGAAGAAATTTTTGGCTGAAGCAAAAAATTATTTTTTGGGAAGAGCCTCATTTATATAAAATGTGTTCGAGACTCTTTAATCGGCGATGTGTTCGAAAAAAGACCAACAAAGTATTATGGAATTATGTCATGAATACTCTTGTGGTGGTCATTTTAGCGGAAATAAAACTGCTAGAAAAATTTTACAATCTGGTTTATATTGGCCGACTGTTTTTAGAGACTGTGATTTATTTTATAGAACTTGTGATAAATGTCAGAGAACTGGTGGAATAGGAAAAAGAAACGAAATGCCCTTACATACTAATATGGTTGTTGAAATTTTTGATGTTTTGGGCATTGATTTTATGGGTCCTTTTCCTGTATCTAATAACTGTGAATATATTTTGGTAGCTGTTGATTATGTATCCAAATGGATTGAAGCCATATGTACTAAAACTAATGATGGTAAAATTGTGGTTAAATT
>CM028384.1:15266975-15309368 GCA_013146195.2 Codonopsis lanceolata | reverse complement strand
CTTGATTAATATGTTTTATATGCTTAATGGTATATTAAACTTTGCTATATGAATTGATTATGTGTATTGAGCTTGAATGACAAAGATGCTTGGAAGGATTTTCCCCAATTGTTTTTGGCTTGTTGAACATGATTGTAAGCCTAAGATAACATATGCTTAAGAGAGATATAAACCATGTTTGTATTTAATCATGTTTTGAAGGTTATGATTTGTATGGTGACTTGAAATGAATTTTGATTAATAAGATGGCTAATTTATTCTAAGTTGGCATTGTTAATTAAATTGTGGGTTTATGATAGTATATTGAATATTAGATTATAGTTTTGGCGATAGTTATGAACTTATGGGGTTGATGAAGCCCAAGCTTCTAATCCTTGAATTTTCGGAAAACTTAGATTGAACTCAACTGAGTTAACCTGGTTAGTATGAATCTAGGAACTATAATTTTAAGTCCTACGGAATTTGGGTAGAATTCATGGAGGTCGAGCCTCCAAGAAGTTTTGAAGTGTGTGAAGCACACTTGATTATGAGAGCTTATATGATTCTCGGTTGTGATGTTTATGCTAGTTGTGGATGAATTGCATGACTAGTTTGATAGTAGAGTGTTTACCTACTTGTTTTGAGCATATGAGTATATATTACTTGTGCTTGGGTTTTGAGTCCACTGGCGCCGGCTTTGTTGAGTTTGGTGGGACGACATCGTCTTCACGAATTGTGAGGATTCGTGACGCGATGGATCGCCGCGTGCCGGGTTTGCACACACACCCTCCATCGATGGCCACGGTGGGGAAGTAGTTTATCTTAGTTGTAGTAATACACATGACTTTGATAACTATGGAACTCTCGAGCGGAGATCGTTTCGGGGACGCCGATATCTACGAGAGGGACATCGAGGGCTGTTTTGCACGCAGCTGGCAGAGCGACACGCGGAGGAATTTGGGTAATGGTATCATATCCCTTATACATGAATTGTTTCACAAGTGCTTAAGTGAATAACGTGCTTGGTGAATTGGATATGATATGATGTTTGTTTTGGTTTACATGTTATACTTAATAGATAACATATTGATTAATGTTGTAAGCATGTATGCTATCACATGAGTATTATTGGAATGTGGTTTTATGCCAAAGGTATTAATCATTATTGTTAAGTTTATGCCTTGACATGAATAGTATGGGAAGGCTATGTTATAACAATAACATGAGTTACCGTTGTTAAGCTAATATGCTTTATCATGAATATTATTCGGATATGGCATTTTAGCAGGAATTATTGTTGTTAAGTTTATATGCCTTGACATGTAACCCATCGGAAGGCTATGTTATATCAATAACAAAATTATGATCGTTAACATATAAATGCCTTGACATGGATTTTAGTGAGATGTTATACTACAATGATAACATGTTTTGTTAATGTTGAGCATGGATGCCATAACATTGAATTTGTATAAGGTTATTTCATGACGATAGCATGATGTAATTTATGATTGAGCATTATGCCATGGTAGGAAGTTATGGTTAGTAACTTACTAAGTCTTTGTGACTTACTTTTATTTGTTGGTTGTTTTCCTAGATCCAGCCGAGCGCAAGATCAAGTAAATCAAGAAGATTGCATTGACAAAGATTCTTTTGGCAAGGTTGCTACTTAGATGTTTGTTTTGTTTGGTGAGGTCGTTGGGAAGATGAAGTTATGTAAACTTCATTATTGGGTAGCAAACCTTATGTGAATTGAAATGTTGTAATTATGTTGTTAGCTTATTATTTTGGTAATTTGACAAGTAGAAGTCGTGCTTGATGTATATTGGTAGTTAAACTTCCATCCGTTTTCGGTTGTTAGTACTTATAATGGTTAGTACTTAAGTTGTTGGTAGCCGAATCGGTTTTTAGTCGCGCTTGGTATTGATGAATATGTTTAGCATGCCATTGCTAGCTAAAGTATTATGTTTGTTCTCCCATGTTTTTAGCCGTTGAGTTGTTAGACTAGAGTCTTAGACTTAGTTTAATGTTGGGTTCCTAGTAGTTTACCGATGACTTGGTTTATATTATGCTTATTATTGAATTGCATAACTTGGGAGTTTGTCCTACGGCTGTAATGTCATGCACGAGTCGAATTTTTGGGCGAGAGATTAATTATCTCTTTGGTTGTTTTAGTTTGAGCTTGTTAGCTCTGGGCGCCCTTGTTTTATTTTATTTCGCTCCGCATGTGTTTAGAGTTGCCTGTATCGCCGTTGGCATGGCCCTACCCATTATTTGCTACTTGTTAATTGTTTCCTTGGCGGCACGACCTTGGGATTTAGCTTCGGGATCCGGATTGCCGCAAGGCAGGTTGAATCGATTCTTTGGTGGTTGTTTTAGTTCTTCGAAGCGCAAGGAAAGTCCCGGCGCATTTAATGATTTTATGATGGTCGTGAGAGAGCTTTCGCCTTGACGGTTCAGCGTTTTGCCTGAACGGAATCACGCTATGGATAGGCTGGTCATGAGGCTCATGATCTCCGTGGAGTCATGTTTTCACTAATAGACTGTTCTCCCTCATTTTGTTAGACCTGCTATCATTCATGATGATGAGGGGTTTTAGAGCTATCATTAATTTTGTATTTTTTGCTCTTTCGAGGTAAGGTTCCTTTGTCCCCTTTTCGGTAGGCAAGTTGTCCCCCTCCTGCTTGTTTTTTTCCCGATTTTCCTCAATAAATTTCTAGGCGCCGCCCCTCTTTTTTCCTAAAAAAAAAATGGGTGAAATATCGGCCTCGCCGTTGACCCTAAATGTGTTTGTACAGAGTCATCATCTCTATTTTAAGGTCTAAACAAAAAATAAGCAATTATTATAGAAAATATGTAGATTTGGAGTGTTTAAGTTACGAGTTCGAAAATGTTAGGCACCTTAGAACTCATTCTTTCAGCTGGGTCTCATTTTAGGTTTCAAAATGAATTAACATGTTTTTAAATCATATAGTCTAGAAGGAATATATATATCTTTGTGTGTGTGTGTGTGTGTAAAATAACATTACTTTGTTTAATGTTATTTGGGTATAATGACGACTATATATGTTTATGCCTAAATATTATATTTATACATATACATTTATACACATGTTTATACTAATATATAGCATGCATAATCATATATTTACATTCTATTCATTAATTATTATATTAATAGTTATAATAATAATATTATTTACATAGCATGCATGTACATATCATTTAGGTTATACACATTTAATTAATTATAACATGCATGAGTATTTACATTATTGCTATGTTATCTAACTATAATATTATTATTTGCATTGCATGCATATATAATATTCTACACTATTTATATTAACGGGAAAGATGGTAAATTGGTACTTACCTCTTATAGCGTGAATGTCTGACCCGGTATATACGCCTAGGCTTTAACCCACTAGGCACTCGAAGATTCTTATTGTGCTTCCTCTGTCCTTCCGAGAAAGGAAGTCTTTTTCTTGTTGTGTTGTTATGTTGTATGATCGGCTTGCCGGGGGCAAGGATTGAGGCTCAGATGACTCGCTTCGGGGCGAGGAGGATTGCTCGGGGGCAAGGAGGAGGCAGGTTGGCTTGCAGGGCAAGGCAGGAGGCAGCAGCTTCTTATCGGATGTAGTATGCGTCTGCTCTCTTCTGAGAAATGAATGCATTGTTTTAAGGATGAGCGCTCAGCGCTCTATTTATTGGTGAATGCGGGTAGGGGATGGGCAAGCGGATGTGCCAAATCTTTCACAGATACTGCATGGCGTGCCAGGTGGAGGCAGGAGAACGAGACAGCGAAGAGCCGCCTCGTGTGATTTCAAAACGCTGGCATTTCCATTGGGAAGAAGAAAGAAAGGGGCCTTGGGAGCGGCTCCCCTTGGCCTTTTATGTGCATTTGACAATTTTCCAGTGAAGTCCTTCCAAGCTTTCAACCTTTTTCGTTAAATCCCGTTAAGTCATGTTTTCTGAAACATAACGGAAAGCAACGTCAGCTAGTCCATTTAATTTATAAATTATATTTTTTATTATAATTTTAGGACATTATAAATTAGGGATACAAATTTGAGGTGTCTACAACAACTTCATCATGTGAAACACCTGCAGGATTAATCTGTAAACATTTCACTGCTGTGAGAGTGATAATATCATATGCTTTTTCATCATCACTATCATTCAAAGTTGTAGAGAAATTTAAACTTTTCTTACGAAAAGTATTAGCACATTGATTAGCATAATGACTAAACCCTGACAAACCCTACACTAAGTAGAATCAATATATTTTCCACTAAATGTGGATTGTTTAGCAAAAAGGTTGGTAAAAAAAATTTCAGGGGTTTGGAAAGATTTTTTTTTTTTTTGGAACAAACTTATTAGGCTCAGGTTTAAAAACAATTTTGGTGTTTGAAGATGGAGATCTATTTTGTCCTTTAACTTTCAAAATATTTTTAAATTTTATTATTAAAAGAGTAATAGAGTCTTCACCAAAGTCAGATTTTTCAATTTCTTTGTGTAATTCAATCAAGTCAGAAGACACATCAATAATAGAAGGTAAGTCAATGCATATAACATAAGGGGTAGAAGATGATGTACCTTTACCTTTTTGCTTAATTTGTTCATTGAGGTTTAACTCAAAATTTGGGAGGATGTCAGCTAGTTTATCAAAATTCATTTTATCAATGTCATGAGCTTCCCCAATAGCACAAATTGACATTAAATCTTTCAGGCAGAATGCGCATCATCTTACTAACAAGACGTTCATTGGTGATAAGATCACCTAAGCAAGAGCAGTATTTGATATATAAAGTAATCTACCATAGTAAGACATAATATCATCATTCTCATTCATTCTAGTGTTTTCAAATTGAGTGGTAAGTATTATAAGTTTGGAAGCACGAACACTAGCATGTCCTTCGCAAAAGGTTTGAAGGGTCTCCCAAACATCCTTAGCAGAGTCATAGTTTGCTATAACTTTAAAGGTATTGGCATTTAAGGTCTTGTATATGGCTGAAAGAGCCTTAGAATTAAACGAGGCTGTGGTTCTATCTCTAGTGGTTCAATCTGCATCACAGGTGATTTTAATATCACCGGTGATTTTAATATCACCATTATCATTAGTGGTCATATGATTCAAAGAATAATATCGATGCAGCTTCTAATGCAGTTGCATTCAAAGTTATATTGACCAAATAATTTATCAAATAAACAGCAGAAGACTTTATTCTAATAAAACAGTAATAAGAACCAAAAATATACCAAATAATCAAAACAGGAAATTCAGTTCATGATGTTACTACATTCAAAGTTGCACCGCATACTCCAAGCAAGACCCTTAGCTTTTTTCTCTATCCAGATATTCTCTCTCAGCGTGTATCTTGGTGCATTCTGTTTGCACGAGGTCTTCATGTATATATACTTGAGTTAGAGTCCTGAATAAACAAGAAAATCAAATACTCAAAGGAAACATATAATTTATGAAATAAAATGATTGATTTCCAAAAACGGTTTCCTCGTGAAAACCAAAGATCTTTCGAAAGATATTGTTAAGTTAAATATGAACTCTTGAGAGCTTTTGAAAGTATTTAATTATTGTAACACTTTACCATTACTTTTAGGATCATAAATGATACAACAAATAAATAATAAAATAGGATATCCCTATTTTACCATTACAATAATATCCTATATTGCACGGATATGCTTTCAACTTAGGTGCCGTTTGGTAGCCAGGATTAAGGTCAGATAGGATTAATAAGTCGAGTTGTCTGATGTTTGGTACGCAATAGGTAGTCGGGACTAATAACACGAGTTATCCGGAAAAAGTCATTATCCTCTCACTATTAATACCAAGGGGGAGGGTGGTATTATTAGCGCCCTCACTAAAAAAAATTGAGATTAACATTTGTAATCTCAAAACTACCCCCGATATACAAGTGTGGATTAATAGTGAGGACACTAATAGTACTAAGATTAATAATACTGTTTATCCTTATCTGACTATCGAACAAGCCCTTAGAGTATCCAGAAGTATCTATGTTATGGATACGACCAAATACACTAGATTAAAGGAGTGTCAATATAAACTACAAATTAATACTCCTTCCGTACCCAAATTATTGTCCTACTTTTCATTTTTCGTTCGTCTCAAAATAATTGTCTTGTTTGAAACTTTCTTTTTAAAGATAACACTTTTATCACTTTACCTTTACTTTTTTATCATATTTTAATTATGAATCATGTACACATGAACTATAAAATAAAATATACATTAAATAAATATTAATAATCCAATCAAATGTTTATTTCTCAAATCCACCAAAAAAATAATTTAAGGACGGAAGAAATATCATACACTACAATATTTCACATTCGTGGGATTTGGTGCAAGGTATTATAATTTATAAAGGTGAGTAAAACTTAGAGCATCAACATTGTTCAAAAAAATTCACTTTTTATCCTCGTTATTAAGAAGAAGATATTAACAATGACGGAGAAATATCATGTAGGATCTATGTAGGAATAATAAAAAAAATCTTGCAATTTAAGAAGATCACCGTTGAATTTGAGGAAGGGAGTCGGTTGTTTGTATGTGAGGGGGCGAGGGGGGGGCGGCGGCTTGACTTTTTTGTTTTTGGGGAAGGGTGGGGGGGCCGTGTGTATGTGTGTGTTGGGGGGGGGGGGTGCGTGGGAGGGGGAGGGGCCTGCTTTGCTTTTTAATTTTTTGAAACATTTTTTTTTAATTCTTTCTAATATGTGTTTTATAGATAATTTATTTATTAAATTATAAATTATAAAATTTAAAAATAATAATGTAATTATTATTTTTAAATTAATTTATGTCTTAATTTATAGATTAATAATTTATACGAAATATTTAAATATGAGATATATTACATAATGTGAAATAAATTTATTTGTTAATAAGTATAAAAATAAGAGTGAAATATAAAGTTAATGAGGTGACAGTGGGTCCTAATTGAATATATTAAGAATAATATATAATAAGAAGATATATTTTTAAGTGGATAAGAAGAGGAAAATGTATAAGTGATAATAAGACCCGGTTAAGAAATTGTGTAAAAAGAATAAAAAATGGTGATGTTCTTAAATAAAGTGAATTAAATATACAAAGTGGGCCCATTTTCATCCTAATAAGTCACATCAAAAGTTTTGTGAACAAATTTCAAAAAGTATTATTGCAGAACTGTACACACCACCCAGCTACTAGGCGAGCTGGCCTTGCTACTGAAGATGATCGAGCGGGCCGGCTGTATACGTGGTTGTCGTCTCAAGGCTCCATCCACTGCTCGGACTATAAAGCCGGCATTCACTCGTCAGGTCCGACAGCTGTCAATTACCCAAACGTTCGCACGTGACGACCTACGATAGCTTATGACAAGCCTACAAGTGACAAACATTGAAATTAAATCATTGAAAGACTCGTGTTTGACAAACATGCACATAAATTTTTTGGAGCTATTACATGAGTGAAAAACTATTTAACATGTGTCTAATAATTCATCTTTTAGAAGGTACGAAGGTGGAAAAAATTGTAGTTGAAACCAGTTGGTATAATAATAAATTGATTTTCAATTGTGATTAAAGTTTGTGACCAGATGAATTGAGTTGGATATAAATTGGGTTAAAATAGATAACAGTTCTAAATAAGTCATGGTCAGTTATAATCTAAAATTAAATTAATCGGAGTAGATTGGACGAAACGGGTCGGGCCGACCCTGAGGTATGTCCGGAGGGGCAACTACCATGGGCTCCTAATTTTGGGGACCTCAAATTTGTAAAAATTACCTTATACATTATATATACTCCCTCCGTCCCTTAATAATCGTCTTGTTTGATCCGGCGCAGAGTTTAAGAAAAAACAATTGACTTGATTATTTATATTGGTTTAATGTGTAATTTCCTTTAAAGCCCATGTGTATGTGGCCCGTAATTAAAGTAGAATGAAAAAATAAGGGTAAAGTGGTAAAAATGATGTTCTAAAAAAGTAAGTTTTAAAGTGGACAATTATTTTGGGACGGACAAAAAAAGAAAGGAGGACGATAATTTAGGGACGGAGAGAGTATAATTTATTCTTCTAACCTTTCTCAAGAAGTGTGATGTAGTAATTATCAATGCTCGTGCCTAAGTTGCTAAAGGTCTCAAGTTTAAAACTTGGGAAGGGGTTTTTAACTTTTTATTAATTATTAATTGGTCTGGCCTGTAAAGTCTATAATATATAATGTATATTCAATTATAATATATTTAGTTGTCTCAATGGTTAAGGTTTTATTTTGTTGGTTGTGTGGTCATGGATTCTACATTTCTACTCTTATCTATGTCAAAAAAAAAATCAATAAAAGGGTCCTTTTATTTTTTTTCGCCATGGGCCTCTGAATGTTCAGGGTCCGCCCTGGAAACGGGTCGGGTTGAAAGACAAACGGGTTGACCCATTTCAATCTACAATTTTTCATGAAAAAACTTTTATTTATATAGTAAAAAAATAACTTGTCGAAATGGGTAAGTCGGATTGGGTGGGTTTGTAGGTTTTTTGTTGTAATTGTCAGACCTAATTGCGATACATCGTTATGAAATAAGAGATTTTGATGAATAATTTTGTAAATCACAATTCATGATTTGTGCATCGCGAATCGCGATACATATATAAGTATTCATCAAAATCATGCATTACAATGCATAAATTGATGCAATACATTGAGTAAGTGATTTGTAGCTTGTTTTCAATTTATTAAGGGTATCGTAATTTTTTCATTACAAAAAATGTTTTTTTTTCTGTTAAAAAATAGGGTGAAATATCAAAAGTAGCTAGGATTCAAGGAATCTGTCAATACAGCTTGTGATGTAGCATGTAATGAAGCTACACACAGAGATGCATCGACCAGAAAGTTAAATAAATAAACAACGGAAGACTTTAAACAATTAAATCAATATTAAACACATAAGTTTATAAAACAATTTACAAGTTATACTTGTAGATCCAACCTCATGGTCAAAAATGATTTCATTAAAAGATTTATAATTTTCTTAAACACAAATATATAATCACCAAAATACCAAACATTTCACAAGACAACAAGTCTGGAGAGGAAAAACCCACAAAACACGGTATAGAAAATATGAGATTAAAAAATAAGTTTCCTAGAAATTAGGAATGCAAACAGCAACAGTAACAATGTAGCTCGTGATGAAACTATACCCGAAGCTGCATCCAGATTTCCAGCAAAGCAGCAAAGCTCTTAGTTTCTCTCTACGAAATCTCTGTTTTTTTTGCATGTATATAAGCATGTATGTGCTCATCATATATATATATATATATGTGTGTGTGTGTTTGAGCTAGAGTCTTACATAAATAAAAAAATCAAAATTTCAAGAAAACAAAGAATTAGGAAATAAATTAGTTTCTAAAATTAGTTTCCTAATTTAAATCAAAGTATCATACGAAAGATTTTATCAATTTAACTAAGAATTCTTGAAAGCTTTTTGGAAGTATTCAATATGTAACTACTTACCATAACTTTAGGACGAAAGAAACTTATTAAATATAATAACTTTTTAACAAAACTTTGAGATTAAGAAAAGTTAAAAACAACTCAAAAATAGGACGCATCTATTTTAACATTAGATAGGGTCTTGTAGGGATTATAAACTACAAAACGTGGAACAGTCCGCAATTTGTCCCATGTTTTTCATTTAGTGATAAGGTGGTGGACCTGGTGGTCTGAGTCAGCTTGTAAATATTTCAGCTCAAGTTTAACATAAATGAATAATGATACTTCTTGTTTTTTGTTTCTATATTTTTGTTTTTTGTCAATAAACTATTGGATAATAATATATTTTTATTATTCTTATTTATTTATAATTAGCAATTAGTGGTAATTACTTTGTAGAGTTCTTTCCTTGGTCATGAAATCGAGAGCTCCAAGGGGATGGTGAACTATGCCTGAGCGGGGTGAAACCAGAGGAAACTCTGGTGGAGGCCCGCAACGATACTGACGTACAAATCGTTTGTCTGACTTGAGTATAGGGGCAAAAGAACACTACAAGATAATTATCATTAATTGTTAATTACAAATAAATAAGAATAATAAAAAAAATAGGAGTATTATTCTCTAATATATACTCTTTTGAATTTTCGTTCATGTTAACTTCAGTAATACAGAACAAATTATGTTGAAGTTGATAGTGTTGGGGTTCAAAATATTTTAATCTCCGTTTTGATCCCTTTCCTTACCTTGTTAGACATAAATAAATAAGTAAAAAAAAAAAAACAAAACAAATGTTTACTTTGTATGTGATGTCTAAGACCATCACCATATGGTTTCCTAGGCGTCTAGATACTCCCTTAGATTATCCACATTGTATCATTTTTCCAATTTTTAGTGTTATTCTTAATTAAGAATTGGAAAAACAACAATGGAAGACCAATTCTTAGTGGAGAGAGAAACCAAAAAAATTCTTAATTAGGAATAAAACCGACTGATATACCCGGCCCAAAACCGGTCACAAGCAGAGCACGAGCTATCATCACGTGCCGATCACGAGCACAAACCCTATAAGGCCCACAGGCCCAGCGATCAAAGGTATGGCAGCTTTGAGCAGCGAGCATGGTATACCCGACCACCTGCCGCATAGGCCCGCCTCGTCTCGACTGTGGCCTTGTAACATATCCGCTTCAACAACATCTATTAAACAAGCGGGTAGGGCCCTGCCCGCCCAATCCTATACCGAGCAGAAGACACCAGTAGCTTGCCCGCCAAGACACTGTCAAAGGTTACCATATGTAGGTAGGACACTTGTCATATCTATCCCTGATATCTCGCGGCCAACCGCGTATCATGCCTGAAATCTAGGGATCCTCTCCTTGTTGAATAAGATAACTAAGGAAACCAAATCCTACCCGGATTCAACCTCAAAAGGGCCAATAAATACTCCTCCCCCAGACATAACAAAGGTACACGCATTCATACACTCATCCTCTTCCTTGAGTTCTGGTTTTCTATCTTACACACGATACTTACTCTCACGCCGGAGGGGTTTCGCGAGGCCCTGCCTTGCACTTCCACTCAGGTTTTCCTTGCTCTCAGCCAGGTTCAAGGAAGCAGATTCAAGCCCAGATATCCTACCCAAAGTGCAGACGGCCCAAGCTGAGGATTTGCCACATCAGTTTGGTTCCGTTGCCGAGAAATTCAACATACTCTCTTCTCACGTTTGACGGTACAAGTCTCACAAAAACCACCGATTGCAATGGCCGGTAAGAGCAGCAAGCACCATGCTACTGTGAGCAACAACCAGGCTGGTAGTCAATCGTCAAGTGATCTCACCAAAAAGCACCCTAGGGGTTCAGACAAGGAGCAGGAGGATGGTCGCATGGCAAGCAACTTATGGGAGGGACGTTCCCTATGTGGAGGAGCAGCCATCTCAACGTGTTAGCCAGAGCCGGGCCAGCCAACGTGATGCCAGAGAAATCATCAATGAGCAGCGCAGTGCCCGCGCAGATGCTGTGGATCTCAGGACAATTAAATCTCCAAAAGGAAAACGGCCATGGCAACCACGTAAACCCGCCGGGGCAAGCCCCCGAACAGCAGGCCGCTGCTCTCCAAGTCCAAGAAGACTACTATAGCAAGATGTACAAACTCAATCAACAATTACTTGCCTTGGGCCATGCCTTGCCTGGATCGATGAATTGCCAACTCCAGGCCCCCTGCATTGCTGGTGATGGTCACGCTCACAACATCTCGCTCGCCCAAGCAAGCGCTTCAATTTGTTATCCGCATACCGTCAAAAAGGTTGAATAGGTAAAGCGAAAGCAGATGACCAAAAGTGGTGAAAGCGATATAGCCGCCCAAATTTTTCACACAAACGTAGTCGCGGGCAAAATTATTATGCCCGCAGTGAAGGTCACAGTCACCGCAGAGCTCGTGAACACGCAGAGAAAGAGGCATACCGGCCAAAGCGTAGACCACGAGTAGACAGAGAGGTGGAAGCTTCTTGCTCGCCGACCTTCTGCCCGCCGGCTTCATACGAACACCGGTCAAATCATGCCTGCTCATCGGGTATCAATCTGGATGCTGAGAAGCGCTTGTCCGAACGCATGGAAGCTATGAAACGTGACATGGCTAAACAAATGGCTAACCTGCCGCAGGAACCCGGCCATGGTGTCATTAAGCCGGAAGGTAGCCCTTTCACTCCCGAATCGAAATGCGCCACCTCGCAAGGTGTCATATTCCACAATTTGAGAAATACTTCTCGGAAGACGCGGCAAGTGATCGGCTCGATCATTCGAGGCACAGATTCGAATGGTAACTAATATTGAGGCTCTAAAGATGCGAGCATTCGAGGGGGCCCTTCAGGGGAAAGCACAAGCATGGTTAGGAAGGGTTCCCCGTGGATCCATCGGCAGTTGGGAAGTGTTGAGAGAAAAATTCCTAGAAGAATTTCGCACCGCCGACCAACACCTAAAAACCTGTCGATCTCGCTAAAGTCAAACAAGGTGAGCATGGTCCTACTAAGCTACTTGAAAAGGTTCGAGGAGATGCTCGAGCAAGTGACCGCTAATGCTGACCATCGAAATAACGCTCGTTATCTAAACAACACGAGCAGGCCATCAAGACAATGTTAGCTATGAACCCGGAGCCTCCAAGGCTGAATCTATAAGTTCCCACCTTTTTTGCTCGACCGAGACCGGCCGCATTGCACAAAAATAAGAACAAAGACAAGGCTCAGATGCTGCCACGCCACGACCAGACTGTGAGGGCACAACCGTCCGCCAAGACGTAAGGAGATCATCTACTCCTGCAGAGGCTATTCAGAGAAGCACGCTCACCCCGCCGAACATAACGCTGGAAGATATCATGCTCCAAGGGAGATGCTCGCCGCCCCCTATCCTTCGATCCCGAGCTCCCCATACTAGGGGACCCCAACAAGTACCGCGATTACCATCATAGTACTAGGCAAAACCACGTAGGAATGCATAGTGTGAAGCGAAATACGTAAATTGATCAACGCGGCAATCAATCGCTTAAGAAAGACGAGGCGACCTGAACAACGCGGATAATGACAGACAAGGAAGACCTCCAAGAGAAGAGCCGCCAGCCCCTCGATTCGAGTGAGTGGTTAATATGATCCAGAAAAGCTTCCATCCAACACACAACTTGGGAAGCACATATACTCACTCTCCGTAACGTAAACTCTCCAAACTGTGCGCAGTGTGAGCCCAACATCTTTTTACCCGCAATAAGCTAGCAAGCACCCTCTTGCTTCCGCAAACCGCCGGTCATCTCCGCCCGGTAAATGAATGGAAAGTCCACAGAGTTCTCGCCGATTAATCGAGCGCAGAGATATTATGTATTATTCTCCGCCTTCAAAGAGTTAGAGCTAGCAGATGCCCGGCTCAAGCCTTACCTAGGAAAGCCGGAAGGGTTCACCAACCACCAAGTGGGCCAAAGTGACCATCGAGCCGAAGTTTTCATGGGAGACGGGCGCAAACCCGAAAAGAGATGATCACTTTCCGGTGATCGACCTCAAATCAAATAAGATCCGGGCGCTACGGCCATGGCCAAATTTCGATGGTCACTTCGATACCTCACCAAAAGGCAAAATTTTACATCGAGGATGGAGGGTATCCCGAATAGCAAACCCGGGCAACGGGGAGTATGTCCGAGACTCCAAAAGAAAAACAAAACCGATCGTGGACATTCCCCGACTGCACAACTCCTGAAAAGAGATGCCCGATGCTACACGCCTCCCTGCTCCCATAAACAACATAGAGATCTGGACAAAAGCCGGGAGCAGAGGACCCTACGGAAACAGACAAACCGAACAAGCCCCTACCCCTCAAGACATTCGCAGCGCTAAGCGCCAGAGCCACAAGATATTGAGATGGATACCCCGCAAGTGCGGATGAACCTCGATATTCAACCCGAGGGCGAAGCCGGAGAGAATCTCTACCCCGAAAGCGTAAAATCAAAATCGGAAGGCCATGCCTCCCGCTCGAAAGGCCGATTGAGCCGCTAAAAACACCGATGTATTTGCTCGACCGCCGAAGATACGCAGTGGATCGCCGAGACGCACGTCACGACTTGAATGTTGATCCAACATTCGACCTATCCAAAGACCGGCGTCTAAGACAATACTCAGGAGAAAAGTGCAACCATCAGGAGGCGAGTTGAAAAAGCTTAGAAGGCGGACATCATCGGATACAATACCCGACTGGTTAGCAAGCGTAGTGATGATCAAAGCCAATGACAAGTGGCGGATGTGCGTCGACTTCACGAGCCTCAGCAAAGCTTGCCAGAAAGACTATTACCGGCGCCTCGCATAGACATGCTTTCGCGGACTCCATCGCCCGGTTTGAAATGCTCGGTTTATGGATGCATACTCATGGTATCACCGGTCAGGATGAGCGAGCAAGATAAATCAAAATAGCCTTCCGGCGAGGCAGGCTCTTGCTACAAGATGATGCCCTTTGGGCTAAAAATCACGAGGGCAACTTATCGGTAGCATGGTTAACAAGGTCTTCGGTTCATAGCTCGGGAGGAACATGGAAGCGTACATAGATGACATGGCCATCAAAACCAAAGGTCACGACCACACTATTGACTTGGCAGAAACATTTGCCAATCTACGAAGACATAACATGAAGCTGAATCCGGGCAAATGCGCTTTTGGGGTTCGGGCGGGGAAAATTCCTCGGGTTTATGGTTAACCGGCGTGGTATAGAAGCAAACCCGAGAGAAGATACACGGGGCCTACTCGGACATGGAGCAGCCCTCTTGCATTAAACACATACAACGATTGAGCAGTAGAATCATTGCCCTTGGCGTTTCATCTCCCGATCCGGAAAAGTGTTTCCGTTCTTCAAGATCTGTAGCGCGGCAACAAAGGATTCGAATGGAATCTTGCACCAAAGCCCTAAGCGGCTTCAGGAATATCTGGGCAAGCCGCCCCTCCTTAGCGCCATGATCCTGTGCCCGGTGAGCCTTTATGCGTGTATCTAGCGACACGAACGGTTGTGGCCTTGAGTTAGAGAAGAATTAGACATTCAAAAGCTTGTGTACTATGTATCCAAAGCCCTCGATCTGTTGAGGGTCGTTATTTTAATCTGCAGAGAAAAATTAGCTTATTCGCTTGTTCAGAGCCGGAAATTAAGGGCTTATTTTTACGCACATGTAATCATAGTATACACAGATGCACCACTACGAAAGATTCTTCACAAGCCTGACTCGTCGGGGAGACTACTCAGCCCAGGCGATAGAGCTCGAATTCCACATAGACTACCTACCCGGGCGAGCAATCAAGGCTTGAGGCAGCCCGGCCGTTTTGGTAGAAACAAGCTTCACTCGACAAGAAGAAGAGCAGGAAACCCATGGCCGGTCAAGCAGGCGAGCAAGAGCGGTGCCACAACTTCGACCTGCACATCTTTGTTGGGACTTATATGTTGATGGAGCGGCGAGCAAAGTTGGGAGCGGAGCGGCATCCTTCTCATAGCTCCCCGACCAAGTTCTGAGGTCTCGAGCTAGCTTCGATTCAAGTTCCCCGCCTCCAACAACGTTGCAGTCTGGCAGGTAATTGCCGGCCTCGGACTAGCGGCGGACATGGGAGTAGATATGATCACGATGTACTCGGATTCTGGCGGTTGTAAACCAAGTCCGGGGAATACATGGTACATCACCCTTACTAGTCAAATACTACAGAACTTGTCGAAGGAATTTTGAAAATTTTCAAATTCTGGGAGATAATCAGAATTGACCGAGCAGAAAACATGCGAGCAGATTACTTATCCAAGATCACTGAGGAACATTTGTCACTATTGAATCCGTCAGTAATGATCGAACACCTAGAAACTCCGGCTATCGATAGACCAGTGGTAATGGACATTGAGCCAGCGGCCAGGAGTTGGATCGACGATTACAAGGACTATATCGAGCAGGGGATCCTGCCCACAGACAAAGTCAAAGCCACCACAGTCAGAAGCCAGGCCTATCGATACTCGGTAGTAGGGGGAATTCTGTACAAGCGATCTAAGGTCAAGCCAATGCTTCGTTGTGTGCCCCCAGAATTAACTGAAGGTGTCTTGTATGAAGTACCACGAGGAGAATCACGGCGGCCACAGGGCACCAGCGCCCTAGTAGAAAGGGTAGCGGCTTGAGGATACTCTTGGATAACCCTCGAGAAGGGATGCGAGAGAATCGTTCGTGAGTGTAACAAGTGCCAAGGTGCAGCGGACATCACGAGGCGCCATCCACCATGCAAACCCGGTCGTTGCGGCTGGCCCCGCCGACATGTGGGGGATTGACTGATCGGCCCGTTTCCACTTGCACAAGGCAAATACAAGTACGCAGTAGTCACCATTGATTACTTTACAAAATGGATAGAAGCAAAACCTTTGGCCAAGATCACAGAAGCAAATGTCATCAAATTCGTTCATGATCAAGTGTGGTGTAGGTTCGGCCTCCCGCGAGCAATCATATCAGATCACGACACACAATTCTCGGACAAGTTTACTGCAGAATGTGCTCGCCTAGGTGTCAAGCATTGGCAGTCATCCGTAGCCTATCCTCAAGGGAATGGATAGGCCGAAGCGGGAAACAAACATCTCTTGCACGCACTCAAAAACTTAAAGAGGCGGCGAGGAAATGGGCAGAGGCGCCATCGGCCTTATGGGCGGTCGGGAGAACTTCTTGTCTTGTGACCAAACATGGGAGACCCCATTCGCTCTCACTTACGGGTCGGAGGCAATGATTCCAGTTGAAATGGCCTTGACTAGTTATCGAGTCTCTCATTACAGCGAGCAGAACAACCAACTTGCGCGGGCAATAGACCTTGACCTCTTAGAAGAAAGAAGACTGGATGCTCGACTCAGAATGGTCAACTACAAGCAGCGGGCAAAAGCTCACCATGACAAAAAAGTCCGGGGCAGAGCTTTCATGGTTGGTGACTGGGTGCTCAGAAAGATTGAGGTAACCGACCAGCGAGCATAATGGGGAAAGCTATCACCTAACTGGGAAGGACCTTTCCAGGTCACTGGTATAATAAGGGAAGGCACTTACACACTCCGGACTCGGGAAGGAAAAGACCTAAAGCATCCATGGCACGCTAATCATTTGAAAAAGTACTATCCTTAGAGTCGATCTTCAGTAAATGAACGGGCAAGACCCTCAGCCCTGTTGAGGGTCACGAATTTTATTCAATAAAGGCAAGCTTTCTATAATGTCTTCATTCATACTTTGTTATCATCGATTGTTTACATTATATTCGAAAAAGCTACTTGCCTATAAGCGACCAAGGCCAAGCCCAGTCAACACTTAAAATACCCAAGTACTAGTGAACTTATTTTCTCTGTGGGTGAGATGCGGCCATGCCCGGTTCACATACTTAGGATGCCCGCCTCGCGGTAGGGGCCTCGCCCATCGATAGCGGCTAAGCTACCTCGGGTTCCTATAGTGACCGAGCAACACTGCTTAGTCGTATATCCTTACGCCCAGTTGATATACCGACAATCGATTCGGGATACCCACACCGAACAATGGCTGTGCCCGGTTATCAGTCGCCAAGCTGGGCCATGCCCGCTAGGTAATCAACTGAAGCTCGCCCAAGGCGATAGGGGCCCTGCCCACCAAAAGCCTTGGCTCATGCTAAGCAATCGGAGTGAGAGACTACGACCTGTACACCCGGAGAAAGCACTGGCGGACACCGGGAAAACAGGCCAAACGCTTATTCGTAAGACATTAACCTAAGATATACGATATGTTCACTTTATTGTTTCTGGGTTAATCTTTTTGCACGATTACTTAATCGAATATTATTGCCCGATATATCTTTGGGGGACTACCCCGCATACAATTGTGTTGGCACTAATTAAATGCAGGAAAACACGAGCAAGTACCATCGGGCAGAAAGACAATAAATAAATACAGATTACAATCAGTGAGAGGGACCATCATTCCAAAGCCAACAAAAATAAATGCAGGAATATACAAATATCGTCGAGAGGAATGACGAGAAATAAGAAGTTACAGACCGTTGTTCATAAAAACCAAGTATTTCCAAAAGATTACAAATTCTGTTACAAGGGGCCCATCGGCCAAATAAGATATGGGGTCTTCAAACTACATCAGGGACTGTTTGGATTGTAGCAGCTGCTTCCTCGGTGACGGGGCCCTGTAGTTCCACTTGAAGCTGGGCAGCTGCCTCGGTGATTCGCCCCTCCTTCTCGGCCCTCCGGGCATCAACCAGGCTGCACACATTGACTGCCAGCGGGGTGGGAGGATCCCATGGCTCCAAGCCGTCGTCAGCATCATCGCGGGCCAAGGCTTCCAACTCACCTTGTGTATAGGGCACCAGATGATGCAGCTTCCGGGCCTCCGTACAATATGGATCAAGCAGCGCCCACTCGGCCATTGTTCCCATGTCCACTGCCCCTGTGCCCGCTAACATGCGTAAAATATGATTGGTCCCCACTGCATAATAAGGGAATATCTCTTTGCGAACTCGGGCAGCATAAGCTGGAGAAGCAATAAACTCTTCCACGGACTGTTCCTTAGCCGCTGACAACTGCTCGGTGAATGAAGCCACGGCGGCGGCGGCTTGGGCCTTGAGAGTTTTCAAGTCAGTTTGTAATTGAGCCCGCTGTGCGCGAAGAGCCTCTTCCGCGGCTTGGGATTTCTTCAGCTGAGCCACCAACACGGACTTCTCTTCAGCCAAGGACTGTTTGTCCGCCTCCAGCTGCTTGGTTGTGGCCGCACTCTGTTTCATCGATTTGTCTAGAGCAGCAACTTGATCGTTTTTGTTTTTCACCAACCCCGCCAGCTCGTCCCTCTCGGACTCCACTTTCCGGCGAAGATCAATCTCCTCGGTGTAGCGGTTATAAATGTTAGTACAAGAGGAGGCAATCTGCAAACAACAAAACATGATTAAAGTCGGACTACCACAATAAACAACAATCGGACAAAGGGAAGCAACTGAAATTTACCTCGCTCAAGTTGAGCCCGACATGACCAAGAAGAACGTGCCCGGCAGTATCCCGGTCATGGGTCACGTCTTCTTGAAGCAGTCGCTTCATTATCCCTTTTCCTATCAGCCCGGCGGGACTGCCCCGGGCAGACAGATCTATATGCCCTATGTTAGGGCCCTCAGACAGCCCGCTCACGATGGCCCGGGCAGCGGGGACGGTTGTTGGCATTTCGAAACCGGGCAGCAGCCACGGCTTGGTAGAATCGCGGGCACCACTCGAGACCACAGGCGCGTTGTCGGGAAGATCGGTCGGCCGGCGGGGAAGGATGCCTCTTTCTCTTGCCTGCGGCCTTAGCAGCCTTGGCAGCGGCCTCAGTGGCGGCCACCGCAGGAACATCATCAGCCGGTGGGGGAGGAGGAGCAAGTGTTTCGGCTGGTTTCTTCGCTACCGAAGTTTTCTTGGCCGTCGGCCCAAAGGGAATTGTGGGAACATCCTGAGATGGTTTGCTCGCGAGAGCAGCCACCCTTCTACTCTCTTCGGCCTCGAGCCTCTGGAGTTGTCTTAATGTCATCATCGCTGCAAGAAGAAGGGGGAATCAGTATGATGTCCGCAAATAAGAGCAGTTTATTTAAACAGTCAAGGGAAAAATAAAAACCAGGAGTAAGGTGTATGTCAGGCGTGCGATCATGCAGAGCCTTGACATTACACTGTCTGCTCGGAAATTATGCCCGTGACAGTCGACCCAATACGCATGAGCCACTTCTTCATCGAATGTGCACAAAGGCTCGACCCCGGGGACAGTTGCCCGGAGCACCCCGACCAAGCGAAGATTTTTAGGGTTACAACAGAGCTCCTTCCAGTCAAACAAATACTCTTGGCTAATCCGCCTCTCGCCTTCCATCACACAACCTAGGGCATCTCGGATAACAGTTAGACGACCAGTGTCCCCGGTTTGAAAGCTGCCGCGAGGAAGTTTGGGGACGTGGATGCTATCCTGACTCATCGGCATTATCGGCCAACCTCTCCTCGACTCAATTAGAAGCCCTCGTCGGTCCCAAGCCTCGACCTTGCCCGGGACATCGGAAAGAATCCTGAGGAAACTGGAATTTGACCGCGCATTGACCCGGCTATATGCATCGACGGTCAAAATAAACAAACGCCGGAATATCTTAAGAGTGAGCTCTATTCGCAGCAGCCGACACGCCACTATGTATGCCATCAATGCCCGCACAGTGTTCAGCATCAAGTCGCTAGGCATCGGGCAAAAGGTTCTCAGAAACTCGAGAAAGAAGGGATCGAGGGGCAGTCGTAATCCCACTTGGAAAAAATCTGCATAGAACAGCAACTTCCCGTCTTGCTCGCGGGGATACTCGCCGTCCACCAATACGGCCTTCTCCACACGATAGTCCCCTGCATCTATGCCCATTGAGGTAAACCAGGCGGTCAGCCTAGCCGGCGTATCCAGTGATACCCAGTGAGCTGCATACAACGTCTCGTTGGCCTCTGACATCCAGGCAGGAGCGGGAACAGAAGTAGTAGCCTCGTTTCCTGCATGAGCAGCCCGCCGTCTCCTCAAAACTATCGGGATGTTATCGAATCCTCTTCAGCAGAGTTACAAATCTCGTTGACAACCAACGTCTCCCCAGCATCGGGTACCACGTCGTCCCCTGCTCTCTCTTCAAGCGTGAGCTCCTCCCGTTCAGGCAACTGTGCGTGGCCTTGCCCGCCGGTGGCCGAGCGGCCTTGCTCCACCTCTCCCTCGGTATTACTATGCTCGTCGGATGAATCGGACACAACAATCACGGGCACACGATCTCGTGGGACGACGACCTCGCCAGCTACATAGGCATCTCCCTCTTCGAACACAACGTCTAGGGACGGGGACCTCTCGCTGCTCATAGGGTCATTCTGCCCGCCATAGCTAAACTCATCCCGGTCATTTTCAGAAAACTCTCCGTCGGACATCTACAGAGATCGAGGAAAAAACACGGTCAGATCCTGCCCGTAACAAAGAACAGTCACTAAAAAGGGGAAAAACCCTAAGTCTAGGTAAAACCGAAGGGCCCTGCCCGCCAAGCAGACAGGACACAATGGGGGATTCTCCTCGATCTCAACCTAAAGGCCTTCGTAAATCCTATCAAGCCTATACGGAAAATTCAGAAGAAGGAGAGACAAAGAGGCTCTACCCAGAAATGGAAACATGGAAGGAACGAACAGGCAAAAGGGAAACGAAGAAACTTACTATTTAAAGAACTCTGAAATCGCTACTCCAGGAAAATTGCAGTTGGGACGGAAGAGAAACGACACCGGCAACTAAGCACCACAGTGAAACGGAGGCAAGAGTTAGCAGAGCTTCTCTCTCTTCTCTTCTTTCTCTCTCTAAAATCTTCAAGCACTGTAAAAGTTCAAATGGGTGAAGCTTCCGGCTTAAATAGGCAAGAATTCTAAGGGTTTTTGGGGTACCGCGCCGGAAACTGAAAAAAGAAGCGCGCCGCCGTCAGCCCACGCACGCGCATTAAATGCGCCGTCCCAAGAGAGGCGCCCCCGTCTTTTCGGTCACATCCTTGACGGCTCACGCGCGCCTTGTCCTATCCCCTGGCAGATCCCCTTAGCGAAAGCTTCGTTGATACGCTTCATTTGGCAACCACACAAAGTTCTAGAAACATCCACGACAACGCTCAACCCGATCATTTGCACTACAGAAATTCACGTGTTCAAACCCGAGCTACGGGCAACCCCATCACATTTTGAACGCTCCCCGCCTCGAGCATGAATACTCGCCAGGCACGAAGCTAGGGGCCACTGATATACCCGGCCCAAAACTGGTCACAAGCAGAGCACGAGCTATCATCACGTGCCGGTCACGAGCACAAACCCTATAAGGCCCACAGGCCCAGCGAGCAAAGGTATGGCAGCTTTGAGCAGTGAGCATGGTATACCCGACCAAACCTGGCCGGGCATAGGCCCTGCCTGTCCGACCTGGGGCCTTGCCCGGGTAACATATCCGCTTCAACAACATCTATTAAACAAGCGGGTAGGGCCCTGCCCGCCCAATCCTATACCGAGCAGAAGACACCAGTAGCTTGCCCGCCAAGACACTATCAAAAGTTACCATATGTAGGCAGGACACTTGCCATATCTATCCCTGATATCTCGCGGCCAACCGCGTATCATGCCTGAAATCCAGGGATCCTCTCCTTGTTGAATAAGATAACTAAGGAAACCAAATCCTACCCGGATTCAACCTCAAAAGGGCCAATAAATACTCCTCCACCAGACATAACAAAGGTACACGCATTCATTCACTCATCCTCTTCCTTGAGTTCTGGTTTTCTGTCTTACACACGATACTTACTCTCACGCCGGAGGGGTTTCGCGAGGCCCTGCCTTGCACTTCCACTCAGGTTTTCCTTGCTCTCAGCCAGGTTCAAGGAAGCAGATTCAAGCCCAGATATCCTACCCAAAGTGCAGACGGCCCAAGCTGAGGATTTGCCACATCACCGAACAGGAGGAAGCAGCCGCTTGCAGGAGGGGACGGTGTGGTGCACCGTTGTTTCAAACATAGCTCGTGCACCACACACTCTGAAGAGGAGCGTGAGATGCCTTTTCTTGTGGGTCCCCCATGTCTGTCAATTGAACAAAAATTGATATTTTTTTAATCCAATCGTTCTACTTGATTTAACGATTGGTTGGGGTGCGAGGGGGGAGGTTGTCCGGTTGGGGGTGAGTGTTCAACGGTTGCATTTTTTTAAAAAAACTTTTTTTGATTTTTCTTTTCTTTCTTATTCCCTATAAATATACCACCTCAACCTTCTTTATTTTCTTTGCAACTTCTTAATTTTCTCTTATATTTCTTTATCATCTCTTCTAAAAAATCAATTTATCTACATAATTATCTTTCAAATGGATCCAAGTGATAATTTTTTTTTTCAAAATTGACTGAATTCTTTAGATTTTGAAGAAAATCAAAATACTGAAAACTCTCGGGTTCCAGAGAATGTGTAAAATTCACAAATTTCATCTACTCCCCAATACATGCTTAAATTTTCCAACAACCCAAATGTTCCCAAATTTATGAATTTCTACATGCCTCCAAATTATGTAATTCTAATTATTGAATTTTTTTGACGTAATTTTTAAATATTTATATTCTATGTAATTTTATGATTTCCAGGCATTTTTTCAATTTGAACGTTTTTTATGTAATTTTCTATTTATGTTATTTTACGATTTATGTATAACATATGTTTTATAGATCATTTATTAATTAAATTATAAATTTTATAATTTATAATTTAATTATTATTTTTAAATTAATATATGTCTTAATTTATAAATTAATTTATTTATACGTTATATTTAAATATAAAATATATTAAATAACGTAAAATAAATTTATTTATTGAGAAGTATAAAAATAAGATTGAAGTGTAAAGTTAATGAGGTGACAGTGAGACCCAGCTAAAGAGGATATTAAGAAAGATTATACAATAAAAAGATATATTTTTAAGTGGTTAAAAAGATAAAAATATATAAGTGACAATGGAACTAACTAAAAAGATGTATAAGGAAAAGTAATAATGTGGTCCATGTGGATGCTCTGAAGCTGAATTACATAGTTAAATGATTGTACGTTTTCAATTTTTTTAAAAAAATTCTTATTTGAACGCATTTCCATTTCATAAGGGAATTATAATTACGGGCATAACCTTTCGTCATAATTATTGATAGAATTTGCCGGGGATTTCCGCATGTAACTATTTAATACGGAGTAGTAATCACTTTCGCCGATAAATGTTATTATTTTTTATTTTGAGATGTCCTAACTAATGTTTTAAAGACTTTTGTTATATAGACATTTTATCAATTTTCTTAATATATCATTTTATTTAATATTATCATTATTATACATATTAGAGAGAGAGATTGAGTGTAATAGATACATAATTAATGAGAGAGAGTGTGTGCAATGGGTATTTTGTCACAACATATTTTACAACCCATCATTAGTTACATTTCTTAATTCTTGTGTTTTGTTCACTAGGAATATTTATCCGAGATAGAGGGAGTAGTTTTTTTTGATGGAGTATCGATAGAAATTCCATCGGTAATTTGGAATTACTGAAAAAAATTTCGTCGATATTTTACCTTTTTTTCGTAGTGTCAGCAAGGTCGGCTCTGTCATAAGGAGAGTGAAGTCATGACCTTGGGCCCCTTAAAAATACCAAGCTTTTTGGGCCCCCAAATCTCACAAAAACCTGATACATTATTTAAAAAATAAAATAAAGGCCATATTCTAATTTCTAAAAAAGACTTAGGTTCCGTTTGTTTCACGGAAAATGACTTTCGTAAAACGTTTCTCTCATTTTTCGGTGTTTGGTAACCAGATGAAAATGTAGTCAACATAAAAGTTTTTCCAAGTCAACGGAAAATGAAGCCTTCTTTTCAAGAAAATGACTTACAGATTCATTTTCCAAATGTTCGAGCACCCCACATAATCTAAGTCATGGGCGAGCAACGGCCAGTCTTTAACCACTGTGACCTAATAGGCGAGCACCCATTCCCCAGAAGCCTAAGGACCAAGTGTGCAGCGAACTGGAGCCAAGTACCTAGCAAGCAAGTATGCGGCGAGCAGGTAGAAGGGACAAGGCGAGCATGCTCACCATGCACGGTAATTCAATAACGGTCGTCTTGGATGTGGCAGTTACCTCCGGGAAACCCGTCTCCGCATTCAAGACGTGGCCGTTACGTTGAACGTGGCTATTAAAGTGTTCGCTTTACACGTTCCGACATTAAATGGGAAGTTATCACTTCAAGTAGGCTATATAATCCCCTCAAAACGAAGGAGGGAAGTACATTATATGATATATAGGCTAAACTCTGTCAAATTGCTTACTGATTAGAGTGTTTTGCTAATTCACACGCTGGAGCGCTTTTGGAGGGAAACCCCCTGCCGAGTTCACGTTTCGTGTTTCTTAAGTGTTGACATGTTTGAGCCTTAAAGTTGTGGATTGAATTGAAAGTCAGATATCCAGTTGTCAAGCGTAGTGTATCCGACTAATTTTGGATACATCAGTTGGTTCCATTGCCGGGAAAGTGATTTGCTAGAGCAGATTTATTTTCGACGACTTTACAAGCTATAGATATGGCGGCAAACGGTGTTAATGGTGGTAATCAATTGGAGGATGTACACACAGCCACCCCTAGCGTGGACGTTCATGCTAACAATATTCTCCCACCACCGCCCCTACATGATGCCCGTCACTCGCTTAATCAAAGCCGGGGTCTGGATTCTTTAGCCCGGAGTGCCGTCACCACAGTTGGTTTGGCTAATGAATTTCGGGAGCAGGCTTTTGCCCCAGAGGGCGATATATTTGGGACAGATGCATCAGTTGAACCAGCAGTTAATTGCTATGGGCAAACCTCCACTGCCCATTGAGTTGGAGTCCCTCCCGGACATGGCCACGCCGAGTCAAGCAGTTAGTGTGTCCAGGTTGGGGAGGAATCCTCAACGATCGCTTCCAGTTCCTTCGCAACCTCGCGGACGGGAGTCAAACAAGGGCCGTAACCAGCAAGAGGGACGAGCCAGTCACAGGGTTGCTCCAAGTGTACATTATCGCTTGGGCCCTCGGGTAGGAGAGGACTCAGCCTAGTCTCACCGTCGTCAAAAATCACATTCTCCGGGAAGGTCGCATTCTCGTCGGCCTCGCTCGTCGTCCCCATGCAGGTCGCATGCTCGTAGGCATCGTACTCCATGTCCAAGGAGGTCAAGCTCGTCGGCATCGAACACCTTCACCTGGAAGGTCACAGGCTCATAGCCATGAGTCACCATCACGCCATTCCAGAGGCAGGCATGAGTTGCCCCATCATAGTGGCCAAAAAGGAGGGGTAGGAGTAGCTCCAGAACAATCGCATCAGGCTGCAGAAGTCGCCCAGGCACAGGTGGTGCATGCCGTGGGCACAGCTCAGGCTATGGGAGCTATGGGACCCCCACAGGCCCCTCTTGTGTCCGGGGTACAACCTCAACCCGCGAGTGGTTTACCTGCAACCATCAGTATGCAGGAGTTTGAGGAGATGAAGTGCCGCATTGAAGTGTGGGAGTAAGGGAAGACCATGGATGGAAATTTTTTGGGCACTTCAGCTAGTACTTTGGCTCCGTGGATAGAGAATGCCCCTCCGGTTCAAGGTCTCATCTTCCCCAGCATAAAGGAATATACTGGGAAGACCAAGGCAAGGGACTAGCTAATGTCCTTTGAATCTCAGATCGGTTTGGTGGCCTCAGATGAGACGTTGAAAATCCAACCTTTTGTAGGCCCATTACAGGGAAAGGCATTGACTTGGATGGGAGCTCTTCCTCGCAGATCTACTAACAAATGGGCAAATTTGCGGGCAAAATTCTTGGTCGATTTTGGGACCTCAGGGGCCATTGCAAAGACAAGAGAAGACTTGTCTAAGGTTAAGCAAAGGGCACATGAATCAACTTCCAGCTACTTGGAGAGGTTCAAGAAGATGCTTGAGCAAGTTCCTGGTTTGTTCGAACAAGAGGTTACTTTATGCTTTGAAACGGGCTTACTCGAGGGAGAAAGAGCCTGAGGTCGGAACTGAGCATGAGGGAGCCGAAGACGTAGGCAGAGATGTTAATACGGGCTCAGAAATGGTGCGAAGGGAAGACTGCAAAGAAAGAGAAGGAAAAGGAAAGCACTGAAGCCGGGGGTACTGGCAACAATGTCAAGAGTAGTGGCCAGGGTGCAGGGGGCAGTTACACCAGAAACAAATCGCGATATGATCACCCTGATATGGTGTAAAAATCTAAAACACTTCAAATCTGTTCCACGCAATCTAAACAGCCCCGAAACCCGCCTCAAACCTAACAAACTGCTTGTGTTTCTACTTTTCTTTAAAGATCTAGGCTACCCAAAAATAAAACCCTAACTCACCACCAAACTATTTAAAAATTAACCAATTGGTCCCAGCTTTTGGACTGCCCAAGCCACCCAAATAATCCCCCAATTTTAGCCACGAAAATTGCTCAAAACCCCTTTGCTAAAACAACCCTTAATCTGGTCCGAATTACTCGAGTAAACTGCTTCCCCAGCCTGTCCAATTCCCTTGGCTGAAGACTCCAGGAGCCAAGCAACAACCACGCTTTGTTGAAGCCTCGAACTGCCACGGAAACCTTGAAACAAATAAAAGAAAAAGAAGTAGAAAAGGGATAGATCGGCTTCACCGGACAAGCTTCACTCACTTTTCGTAAAAGAACACCGTTTGATTAATCTCCCTAGGCTTCACTCACCTTGAAAGAAAAACCAAAGGAGGAACGAACTCGTTCCTTGCAATGTGTTTCACACCAAAACTCAATATGTCGTGTTTATTGAAAAAGAATGCCTTAAATAGGATTTACAAAAATTATCCCAAAACTAATTGGAAAAGACTCCTAAATAGGCAAGAAACGAAAACCTAACTAGATACTAAAACAAAAAGTCTTCCTATCCAACTAAACTAACAAAAGAAACTAACCCTTTCTAGGAAACAACTAAATTCTATCCTATGACAGATTTCCTAATCTATCATCCCTTTGTACCCCCTTGCTTGCTCATTTCCCTTTCAGACATGGTTTCATTCTCACTTATAATCAGCCCAAGTATTCCCATGCAACTTGTAACATTCTTCATTGCAACCGCATCATACCCCCTTTCTTTAAAAAGGATAGTCCTCAATCCTGTATCCCTCTCCATATGAGACCGTCCTTGAGATTCCTGATAGATCCGCTTTTGCTCGGGCAGTCCGAACCCCTTTGTTTCCTTGTTCCTGCCCCGGCCTATTTCCACGATGTCGAACCCCTAAGGCAAACTCTTGGCTCTTGCCTCTTCTAGAAGAATATCCAACTGGTGTTTTGATGCCAACGTATCCTTTTCTAACTGATCACTGAATTTTAAAACCGAAAGAAAACTGTCAACCAAGTCCCTTCAAGGTGTGGCTTCCTCTTTTCCAAGCAATAAGGAACAACTGAATTTATATCCATGACCTTCATACTTGAACTCTTGAATTGTTGAATCACCCTTGCCATTGTCAATCTTCCAATTGAACTTGTCCTTCGAAGGAACCCTCTCTTCTTTGCATGCTTTCTCCTTAGCGAATAAACTTACTTTCCGTACTACATTGACAGGCTTTCTTTGAGATCAAGAATTAGATGGCTTTATACGGAATTTTTGATTGCCCTTGGTGACAATATAAGTATTTTCCTTCCCATGATGTAGAAAATTTGGATCAAACTACCAAGGTCGTCCTAGTAACACATGACACACGTCCATTGGGACTATGTCGCAAAGAACTTCGTCTTCATAACCTCCCATCGAAAAGGCAATTAACACTTGCTTGTCCACTTTTACCACCGAGCTATCGTTGAGCCAGTGTAATTTGTAGGGCCTTGGGTGATTGATAGTAGGTACTTTCAATTCCTCAATGAGAACTTTGGAGACGGTGTTGGTGCAACTTCCCCCATCCACGACAAGTGTGAAAACCCTTCCTTGGACCAAGCAATTGGCGTGGAAGATTTGTTCCCTCGTTCCCTCTTCCTTAGTTGTATCCTTCACATGTAGAGAGCGGCTTAAAACTAAGGTGTTCACTTCCTCACAATCCACGATCTCATCTGTCTTCTTTTCTTCTTTTTCCTTCTGTTTTGCTATTTCTTCTTCAATTTCCTGAATCTCAGTTGCAGTCAACACCCTTCTTGTAGAATATTCAGTTTGGTAATGACCGTAACCCTGACATTTGAAACACTTGACTGAGTCCTTGTTGCGAACTGGTCTCTTACCTCCACTACACTATCCTTCCTGTTTGTTGAAGACTCTCATACCTTGGTGTTGGTGGTGCTAGCCGTGACTTTTGGGATTGGCACTCCTCTTTGTGGAATCTTTGCCCCCTTCTTTTTATTCAACTGTCTTTCACACTTGATTGCTAGCTTACACATCTCTTCAAAAGTGAAACATGGCTAAAGATCCACCATATTAGCAACCTCGCTTTCGAGCCCACTCACAAACCTAGCTATCTTTTGTTCCATCCTTTCTTGCACATCACAAATAATGGAAAGTTTTTCGAACTCTTCAACGTATTCTTCTACGAACAATTCTCCTTGCTTAAGAAGATGAAGTTGTGTAAAATTATCTTGGAGATAAGTGTTTGGCAGAAACCTACGATCCAAATATTTCTTAAACTTGTCCCAAGATTCAATTTTTTCCTTCCCTTCACGCCTCCTTTGGGCCTTCAAATTTTCATACCATATCGATGCATACTTAGTGAGTTTAAGTATTGATACCTTGAACTTCTTACGATCACTATATTCCTTGTACTCGAAAACTCTTTCTTCCCTTTGAACCCATTCGAGGTACTTTTCTGGATCCATGGAGCCTTCAAATTTTGGAACATCGAGCTTCAACCCACGATCATCTTCATCCTTCTCCCTTCAAGGTCGAACCCTAGCTCCTCCCTCCTCTTCATCATCGGAAGGTGGTTTTACCCGAAGCATTGCTTGCATCCCTAGTCGAAGAGCTTCCACCGTGCATTGTAGTTCTCGGAACTCTCGATCCCTTCGAAGATTATTTATCGGCTCAAAATTTTGATCTTGCGGTTGTCCCCCATCTCCTTGATTTTCCATGAAAGCTTCGTGAATAAGGATTCACGAAGAACCATCTCTGATACCGCTTGATACGGTGTAAAAATCTAAAACACTTCAAATCTGTTCCAAGCAATCTAAACAGCCCCGAAACCCGCCTCAAACCTAACAAACTGCTTGTGTTTCTGTTTTTCTTTAAAGATCTAGGCTACCCAAAAATAAAACCCCAACTCCCCACCAAACTATTTAAAAACTAACCAATTGGTCCCAACTTTGGACTACCCAAGCCGCCTAAATAATCCCCCAATTTCAGCCACGAAAACTGCTCAAAACCCCTTTGCTAAAACAACCCTTAATCTGGTCCAAATTATTCTAGCAAACTGCTTCCCCAACCTGCCTAATTCCCTTGGCCGAAGACTCCAGGAACCAAGCAACAGCCATGCTTTGTTGAAGCCTCGGACTGCCACAGAAAACTTGAAACAAATAAAAGAAGAAGAAGTAGAAATAGGATAGATCGGCTTCACCGGACAAGCTTCACTCACATGTCGTAAAGAACACCGTTTGATTAATCTCCCTAGGCTTCACTCACCTTGAAAGAAAAACCGAAGGAGCAACGAACTCGTTCCTTGCAATGTGTTTCACACCAAAACTCAATATGCCATGTTTATGGAAAAAGAATGCCTTAAATAGGCTTTACAAAAACTATCCCAAAACTAATTGGAAAAGACTCCTAAATAGGCAAGAAACGAAAACCTAACTAGATACTAAAACAAAAAGTCTTCCTATCTAACTAAACTAACAAAAGAAACTAACTCTTTCTAGGAAACAACTAAATTATATCCTATGTTAGATTTCCTAATCTATCATTCCTTGATGAAGTAGAACTCATGGTGGCCGGCTGATCGATGTTTTATTTTATCTATTTCCTTGCAAGTGGACAAGACTATTATAGAATAGACTCGGAAGCAAGGGTCGAACCCACAGAGACAAGTGATCACGAACAGTGCGATTATAGATAGCAAATTATTAACCTAAGGGGGCTTTTTATGTTTAATTCTACTCTAATCTACTAGTTATAGATGTTTAACTAATTAGACAAGTAATAACGTATATGAAGATCTTATGGTGAGTGGAAATCTAGGATTACGGGTTTCACTTATATCTCCTTTATGTTCAATTCATAATAATGTCATTCAATGTCTTGGGTTCGTTCACTAAAAATAGATATAGTCTGTTGAACAATTGGTTCAGCCTCCATCCCCGCAAAATTCACCCATTCTATATCCTAAGCACAGGAACTATCAATCTAGATGTCACCTAGATTTATGATCTATCTGTCACCTAGATCATGTAAGAACCTGGTCCTAACTTATCACTCTCGTGCATCGATAGGTCCAATTTATTGTGTTGGTGAGCCAGTGTACGACATATGCACTTGGTCATGCAGTTATCCGCACCTCTAAGCCTTTATTATTTGCGATTACATTCATTTGTTCAAAGCAAAATAATATAGGGATTGATAAACAACACAATCAACAAGCATTGAATAGACATATATATATGAATCAAAACATAAATTCGATACAAGTTACCTCCCACCTCCTAGATTAGGGATGATTTAGTTCATCATAGACGATGAAACACATGGAGATGATGGGAGACATGATTTGATCTTCAATACTTGAAATTACAAAACCTAACTATGTTATACAATCTAAAACTACCTAAAATCTATGTAAAGAGAGCTTCCGTCCTCCTTATGCTTAGGCTCGGCATCCGACTTCTATATATACTCGGGAGTTGTGATTGGATCGAATGACCGTGTGAAAATCCGAAAAGTTCGCATCGCCTACCTTGCGGTCGCAAGGTCTTTGGATACCTGCGTCCGCAAGGTCTCCAAATGTGGCTTTTGATTTCTTTGATTGCTGGCTTCGAGGACCGTACTGCCTACCTTGCGGTCGCAAGGTCTGAGGCACCTTGCGTCCGCAAGGTGTCCAGTTTGTGCAGTCTTTATTTTTCTTCAATTTTTCTCTTCCTTGTAATTTGCACTTAAAACCCGGAGTTTTCGCGTATTTTCACAATAATCCTGAAACTTACAAAACTCACCAAAAACATATATTAGTACTCAAAAGACTCGTGAAATAGCATAATTTAAGTCATAGAAGTATATAAAATCGACGTATAAAATACATCGATCAAATACCCCCAAACTTGAACTTTGCTCGTCCACGAGTAAACAAATAAACTTATAAATACAAAAGCATATAAATAACAAAAATTAAAATCTTTTTGTGAGGGTGACACTATTTACACTCCTCTATAAACCCACAAACTCAAGGAGACTCTTTCGAATGACTCGACTATGCAGATAAATACAAAAACAGATAAATATTAAACTAAAATAAAATTACAAATAATACATAATTAAAACATAAAATCTTTTTGGTTTCATCCCAAGTTATAAGTGTATGGCATGCATGTAATCTCAGTTTGGTGCTCGCCACATATAGGCTTAGTCATATAAAACCAACTAGTCTTTTCTTAATACTGCTACTACTTTTAATTTCTCCGTGTGTGTGTGATCACCAGTCTTAAAGAATATCTTAACTAAAACAGTTTTATTGAGCTAAACACCACATTCATATGAAAATTACAGTTTAATAGAAAATCATGCATTAAGAAGTATGAGATCTACCATCCAAACCCGGTCAGTTATAGACAGAAAAGGTCCCAAGGATTTAAAAGACTTATACATCCATCCCATGCACTTCTATGTATGACATACAATGCTCTCCTATCCCAATGACTTGTAATAGCTAAGATTATGCTAACACAGTGAGCTTTAGGGTGAATAATAGCGATTATGAAGTGTGTGATCAATTTCATGTTACTCACTTGACAGTAAAAACAACATAAGCATTGGCAAGAAGATCATTAGGACTTTATAAGCTTGTAATGTAAGGCCAAGGTGTTGGGGGATTTGATGGAAAGGGATTGGAATTCAAAGTGAGAGAGTAAGACTACCCTTTATCCCTCATACTTCCAAGCAAAAGGAAGTTTTCCCTATTTAGGCTAGGACCTGCAAAGACCACAAGTGGAGGGGTGCTTTCTGTAACTTTTAAATTTTCTTCTTCCCCCCCAAACTTGTTTTGGGCAATATATTCTTCTAAAAATATCATCATTCTAATCAGCAGAATTTTTCTAACATATTTTCTCTTGAAAGCTATGCTTTCATTTGAATCTTTTGTTTATCCTCTTCTTCTTCCGTTTCATTTTTCGTCGACACATGATTTTTTTTTTTCGACGACGGAAAGAAGAAGCCTTCTGAAAAATAGCCTAACTGAAAAGAAGTGGTCCTCCTAAAATCAATTTCCCACCCAATCCTACTCTCTCAAAGGGTAGGCTAAAAGTGTATAGGCTTTTAGGGTTAAGTTAATGTGGGTAAAGAAATGATGGCGAATGGGGGTTTAAATAGTGTGCTTAGCACACTCCATTCTTTTTCATTAGGCTCAAAGGGGACACTAGGGATATATTTAGTATAGGTCAGGGAATATTTAGGCTCTAACGATCCAAAGATGGCCTAAATCATTTCTTAATGCCAAATGCTCACATAGTATTTAAAGCAAGTAAGACAACACAAAATATCATATCAACTATGGGAATTGGGGTTGAGTGTTTAGCATCACTGGATTTCACATAAGCATTCGCTAAGACAGATGGTAGGGACAATTGAGACTAACATGCAGACACGGTTCGAAAGTGTGCTTGAGATATATAAATGAGAAAAATCCAAGGGATCTAACTAACATGCAATTGACCCTAAGTTACAATTTAATGCAACAATCATGTTCGAATGGCTATGCATCATATTCTTGTGCATATCTTGTTGAAGTGAAATAGGTGTTATAAACTTTATAAAACTATTCTAATCAATCCATAGTTATGACTGGTGTGAGTGCATGAAGAATTTGGAGAAAAGTAAAAGTTTCGCAAAATTAAGTAAATTCCAGGGGGATCTACGGACTAACTATGCGGTTCATTGCACTAATCTCCTCATGGACTACGACTAGCATTACCACACCTAAACTCGAGGATGAATATTTTGAATTTAAATTATATATATATATATATATATTTTTTTAAGAAATTGGGAAATTTGGAGGTGATGACGATGACACAATTGATGATGGGTCCCCATAAGAGGAACCCACGAGTATCCAAAATAAGTGTATTCTGGTCAAGGCAACACCTCCGAAAATCAGAAAAAATAAAAACAGGAAAATAGGGTGAAGAGTTAAATGGTCATCTAGAAAAGAAATTTTCTTACACCCTAACGACATAGCCCAACTCCATTCCTCGTTAGGCTAGGACCTGCTAAGACCTAAAATTTTAAATCCCCCCCCCAAACTTAAGTTCTATTTTGTCCTCAAAATAGAGGAACATATGAGAGGATTGATGGGGTAGGACAAATATAAAAAGGACGTAGCGGGTCCACCTAACGAACGAGGACGGAACTTGGGCCTCGACTCAAGGTGAGTCGGGCGGAGATAACGAATGAGGACGAAACTCGGGGATCGTGCCTGGTGGCAGCCCATAATAATTTGAGACATTATGTCCCACGGTGTTAACCCACCAAAAATTTAGTCGGGTCGGCACGCATTTGTGCCAACCGCCGACTCACCATATCGCTTGGAGGACAACTTCCTCCAACCGTTGGAGATCCCAACGAGCGGGTCCTCTTCCTCTTCGGTTCCTCCTCTTGAGGAACCCTCACTCTCAGCCGGTGATGTTCAAACAAAATGGCCCTAGTAATGACCGACCAACCTTCACCTCTCGCGTGTTTGGGCATTCTCACATTTGCCCCCCTACACAAGTCAGTAATCAAATGCGGGAACGCGAACCCCGCATTCGTCCTACCTCTAATAAGGGTCTTGATTTGGCCGTTGATCAAACGGCCAACATCAATAGACCCACCAGTCATAATGGTGTAGGTCAAGACAGCCCTCTCCCAATTCACCGTGTTTTGGTGACTTGAGGGCATGAGACGTCCGCAAACAAATTTATACACGGGCTTGGCCGTGTCTTGGAGGAAGGACTCTCTCATGGTGCGTGGTCCATAAGGTGGGTTACGGTTATAGGACCACTCCACACTAGGGAGAGCAATGGTAGCATTGACTACCTCGACAGGGATACGGGGGTTGAGGTGTGTGCTATAATCATCGGCACCAACCGCAAAGTTGGAGGTGCCGAAATATGTTAATGCTTTGGGCGAAAAATCAACTATCGTGCCCCTAACATAAACAAGTGTCTTCACACCCCCATCCATGCTAATGTCACCATTAGCATAGAATTCTCGGACAATAGGGACTACGGCGTCCCTAGGCGGAGAATCTAACAAAGCCCCCACCTACGAGCCATCAGTTGGACGATATACCAAAGTCTTCACCTTGAATCCCTTCGGGCACCAAGGACTTGGAGAGTTTGTTGTGTACCTCTCTGACGCCTCGTAGGACACGAATCGGGTTATGTCAAAATTGTGCTCTTCCTCTTGAGCAGGGCCGGAGGATGAAGCACCGGAATTTCTACGCCTACGGAACATTTTGTTTGAAATAAAATTTGTTTAAAAAAAACTAAAAAGTTTAACTATTAAAATTGTATTTTAAAATTCTAAAATTAAAATTTATTCTAAAGCATGCAAAAATTATATCTACGTTAAAAAATATCTAACACCCTAGCATGCAAATATTTTACGTATGAATTTAAATAGGGTGTTAGGGTTACTTGTTTGCAGCCTTAATCGAGTGAATGCAGCCGGAGTGGAGCTTGATCTTTTGACGGCAACAATGGTGGTTTCTTCTCCTTCTTCTTCAAAATCTTCAATTTGTGGAGTGCAATGGTGGATGAGTGAATGAGGGAGATGAAGAGTTTGAGGGAGGAGGGAGATGATCTTTGAGATTAATGCCGATATTTGAAGAGATCTTGCCGAATTTTGAGGAGAATTGAACTGCTGCTGCTGTTGCTTGAAGGAGGGAAGAGAGTTTGTGTGATTTCTGCAAATGAAAACCCTGCAGCCTTAAATAAGGGGACCTTGCGGTCGCAAGTTCTGCCACACCTTGCGTCCGCAAGGTCGGCAGTCAAACCGGTTCTGTTTTTGTACATTCCCCATGACCGACGACGTGATTCATGAGATTCGCATTTCGGGACCTTGCGGTCGCAGGTCCTCCACACTGCGCCGCAAGGTGGGCGTGACTTCCCTTCTTGTTTTTCTTTTGCTTTTCAACGCTTGCGCTTTAGTCCTTCCGTTAACTTCCGTTATGTCTTGGATATTTCCTGTATGCAAAATCTAAACAAAAATTCTAAACTAAAAATTATTAGTAACATATAAATACAACACTAAGATGTTTTTCTCCCCCAAACTTAAATTTTGGCATAATTAATTAGAAATTAAATGTCCAAAAATAAAATTTAACGGAGAAAAGCATATTTAAACTAACTCAATAACAAATAACTTTCAAAATAGTGGGTTGCCTCCCACTTAGCGCCTTTGTTTAACGTCTTTGGCTCGACCAAACTGCAAGCCTAATCTCTTGGTGGTTCATTGTCAGCCAAACGGATTAATTCAATTGTTCGTTCAACTGACATTGGCTCAAAATATGGCTTGAGTCGGTGTCCATTCACTTTAAACACTTCATTATTTTTGGGGTTTTGTATATCAACAGCCCCATGAGGATAAATTCGTACTATTCTAAAAGGACCGCACCTATTTGGATTTTAACTTTCACGGGAATAACCTTAACCTAGAGTTAAACAATAATACTTTCATACCTGGATGAAGCATTTTGTTAGCTAATCCCATGTCATGATACTTTTTGGTCTTTTCTTTATACGTCTTTGCATTCTCATACGAATTAAGTCTATGTTCTTCTAACTCATTTAACTGAAACAATCTTTCTTCTCCGGCCAATGTTAAATCTAAATTCAATTCTTTAATTGCCCAATAGGCTTTGTGCTCAATTTCAACTGGTAAATGGCAAGCTTTGCCATATACCATTCTATATGGACTCATTCCTATGGGTGTCTTAAAAGCGATTCGGCCGGTATGCCCATAAAACATCCTTGAGCTTAGATTCCCAATCTTTACGATTAGGCCTAACAGTCTTTTCTAATACTGCTTTTATCTGCCTATTGCTTACTTCTACTTGTCCGGATGTTTGTGGATGATAAGGTGTAGCTAACTTGTGAGTTACACCATGCTTTCTAAGAACATTATTTAACAACTTATTGGTAAAATGAGTTCCCTGGTCACTTATTATGGCCTTAGGGACTCCATATCTAGCAAATAAATCTTCTACAAATTTGACTACTTGTTTTTCCATCATTATTCTTGGTTGCTACCTTGCTTCTATCCATTTAGAAACATAATCAATCTGCTACTAAGAATATATTCGCAATTATTGGACACGGGAAGGGACCCATAAAATCAATACCCCAAACGCCAAAAATTTCAACTACTAAATTAACATGTAAGGGCATCTCGTTTCTCTTTCCTATACCACATTCTTTTGACATTTGTCGCATGTTCTACAGAAAACAGCTCACAATCTCTAAAACAAGAGGCCAATCTGACACTGATTGCAAAATTTTACGAGCGGCTTTTATTACCACTAAAATGACCACCACAAGAATATCCATGGCAAAATTCCATGATACCTTGTTGGTCTTTTTTCGGAATACATCTTCTTATTAAAGAATCGAACAAATCTTATATAAGTGAGGAGCTTCCCAAAAATAATTTTTAGTTTCCGCAAAAATTTCTTCTTTTCGTAATGATCAAAATCCGGATTAATGATATCGGACACATAATAGTTGACAAAATCAAGCATACCAAGGGTCGAGAATCTTTAATGGCTAAGAGTTGTTCATCGAAAATTATCATTAATGGGGACAGGATCATCAAGAAATTGACGCTCAAGCAAGGGTGAAAATTCTAACCTAGACAAGTGGTCGGCCACAACATTCTCGGTTCCTTTTTATCCTTGATAGTTATGTCAAATTCTTGTAACAATAACATCCATCTAATTAATCTTGGTTTAGCATCCTTCTTACTTAACAGATATTTTAATGCGAGAATGATCGAGAAAAGATTATCACCTTTGATCCTAGCAAATATGATCTAAATTTTTCTAAAGCATATACTCTTGCTAAAAATTCCTTTTCAAGAGTGGTATAATTCAATTGAGCATCATTCGAGTTCTACTAGCATAATGGATCACATGAGGCTTTCTATCTACCCTTTGTCCTAACACGGCTCCAATTGCAAAATCGATGCATCACACATGATTTCAAAAGGAAGTGACCAATCGGGCCGGATAAAATTGAGGCGAAGTTAACTTTTCTTTTAATAAATTAAAAGCTTCTAAACATTCTTTATCAAAAATAAACTCGTATCTTTTGCTAGCAAATTACATAGAGGTTTCTGATTTTGGAAAAGTCTTTTATAAATCTTCGATAAAAACCGGCATGGCCAAGAAAACTTGAACTCCTTTAAGCTCGAAGTGGGAGGGGTAGTTGTGAAATAACTTCAATTTTAGCTTTGTCAACTTCAATTCCTTTATTTGAAACAACATGCCCTAAGACAATTCCATGTTTTACCATGAAGTGACTTTTCTCCCAACTTAAAGTTAAATTAGTTTCGCGGACATCTTTTAGGGCAGATGTAAGGTTTTCTAAACAATGATCAAAAGAATTTCAGAAAGCGAAAAATCATCCATGAAAACTTCTACGCATCTTTCAACTAAATCCGAAAATATAGATATCATGCATCTTTGAAAAGTAGCGGTGCATTACACAACCCAAAAGGCATTCTCCTAAAAGCAAAAGTACCAAAGGGACATGTAAAGTTGTTTTCTCTTGGTCTTCGAGGTGCAAGCAACGGGGATGCGATTATATCGAGAAAAACCATCAAGAAAACAATAATATTCATGACACGCTAATCTTTCAAGAATTTGGTCAATAAATGGTAAAGGAAAGTGGTCTTTCCTAGTTGCCGCATTTAATTTCACGCAAATCGATACACATTCTATAACCGATTATAGTCCTTGTAGGGACTAATTCATCTTTATCATTTTTAACAACGGTAATTCGACTTTTAGGAACTACTTGAGCAGGACTAACCCATTTACTATCGATATAGGGTAAATTATACCCGCATCTAAGAGCTTAAGAACTTCTTTCCTAACGACTTCTTCCATGTGTGGGTTAAGTCTTCTTTGTCTTTCTCTAGAAGGTTTACTACCTTCTTCTAAATGTATTTTATGCATGCACATAGAGGGACTAATTCATTTTAAGTCAGCTAAGGACCATCCTAAAGCTTCTCTATGTGTCCATAAAACTTTTAACAAACTTGCTTCTTGTTTTTACATTAAAGGCTAAATTGCTATAATAACGAGGCAAAGTGTTACCTTCCCTAAAATGCATATTTTAAATGGGATGGTAATGGCTTTAATTCTTCGACTTTGGGAGAATTAATGGAAGGCATAAATTCGAGAATTTTCGCTTTAATTGTTTCTTTTATTTTAGCCTCATTATTCTCTTCTTGCTTTTTCTTCCTCAATATCTTTTATCTCAATTTCTTCAAAGAGATTTTTAGAATCTCTACTTCATCATCTTTGATTTCATAACTTTCTTCTACTACTTTTTCAACTCATCGAGATTATTTCGATTCTATTTTTATTTTCATCTTTCTTCTTTTTACTAGCTTCTAACTTTTTCTTTCTCTAATCTTTCTTCTTCTTCTATTTCTCTTTCAATTTCCTCAATGTCAATTTTTATGGGAGGGATAGGGCTATCATCATAGACAATAAATCTATCTCTCTCATAATCTTCCTCTTCTTCAAAAGTTTCGGTTGATAATTTTTCAATCTCATCTATTGAAAAGCAGGCACTCATGTCACTAGGTCTATTCATAGCATCAAACACAGAAATTTCAACTGTTTCACCTAGGGCCGACATTGTGAGTTTACCATTTTTCACATTAATCATTGTATTGGCGGTTGCCATAAATGGTCGCCTAACAATATTGGGACTTCATTATTGGTGCATATCTTCCTTTCCATCTCTAGAACCACAAAGTCTCTTGGTATGATTAATTTATCAACTGAACTAGGATATCTTCTATACCCAAGGGATATTTAAGCGAGCGATCAGCTAATTGCAATTGCATATTAGTGGGTTTAGTTCTCCTAAACCTAATTGTTTATAGACGCGAAAGGCATCAAGTTAATACTTGCTCCTAAATCTAGCATTGCTTTCATCTTTTTAGAGCTTCCCAAGGAGACTTGGATATTAAAGCTACAGGTCTTTCAACTTAGGTGGTAATTCGGGTTGTAAAGCAGAACTTCGTTTCGAAACAACAATCTTTTCGTTGTTTTCAAACTTGTGTTTCTTAGAGTGAAGATCTTTGAAAAACTTTGCATAAGCTGGAATATTTTTAATAACATTAAGCAAAGGTAAATTCACATTTACTTTGGATAACATATTATAAATTTCCGTGAATTGTTTGTCCATTCGGTTTTAATAAGTCTTCTGGAAGCGGAATGGAGGAACATAAGGTGGTGGAGCCACGGTTCCTCTTCTTCTTGATCTAACTCTTTTTCTACTTCAAGCGTATTATCTTTATTTTGAATTTCTTCTTCTTTTTCTGTTCCTTATTTGGAACTTCTAACTCTACTTCTACTTCTTTTCTTTTTCTACCTCTTGATTACTTAAATCATTAATCACTTTATCACTATCACTATCTTTTTCGATTTCTTTCTCTTTTTCAGAATTTTCTCTGTAGGCATATTAGAAGAAGGATCAGGATCACTTACCTCTTCACCTATCACCTTACCACTTCGCGGAGGTGATTTGACTTAGCTCGGTTTGACTAGGGAACTTCCTTCTTCTCTTTTATTTGCTTGAGAACTTTCAATATGTTTCTTGATTTTCAATTTCTTCAAGCATGTACTTCATCAAAGTCGCTTGACCTTTACTACTTCTTGCTTGGGAACTTCTTCAATTCTCAACCGATTTTGATTTGGCAGCGTGGAGGTTGTGGTGGTTGAGGTTGGAATTGTTGAGGTTGCAAAGGCTTATTTCCTCCCCAAGAAAAGTTAGGATGATTCCTCCAACCGAGATTATATGTATTTGAATAGGATCATTCCTTGGCCTTTGAGGGTACATATTCATAGCATTAGCTGTTCGGAATACATAGCACTTGACGGACAAAAATTAGTAGCATGAGAATATAATCCACATAGAGCACATGCTTCTTGAATTTGCCAATTTTCAAATTGAGCTTGTGTATTTGAATTATCTTGCAATTGATATAGGCTCTATTTTTACCTCTAGCACTTTTCTGTTGGGAATTAATACTTAGCATCTCAAATAATTCTTCTAGTGCTTACGGTGTCATTCTATTAATAGAACCACCAGCACTATCAACCATAGTTTGTAAACTTTGGCGAAAGACCATGATAAAATTGAAGCACTAACACATGTTGAGCCAAATTATGATGAGGACACATAATAAGCGATTTTTAAATCTATCCCATGACTCATGGAATGTTTCACGTTTCATTTTGGAATGACATGATTTGTTTTCTATACTCTGTGAAGAGATGCATGTTTGTAAAATTTGCTCATAAACAAATCATATAATTGTGCCCAAGTAAAACAACATTTGGTGTTAGGTTCATAAACCATCTCTTTGCCAATTCTTTTTGCACGGGGAAAATATTTCATTTTAATTTGATCTTCAACCCTCCTAAAGGAAAAGTACTCATCATGTATTCATATTCTCTTAAGCCCGACAGATCTTCATGGGGCATCCCATGAAAAGATGGTATGGCATTAAAATAATGTCCTTTTAGCTCAAAATTCCTAACATCGGCAAGACTAGACATGATGTCCACATTTAATGAAGGTCTACTAAAGTCATTAATAGTTCTTTGATTTACTACTACTTCCATATTTCTTCTTGCGAGCTCTTCTTGTCTTTGATTCCTATTGGGTCAACTAGGTTTTCGAGATTACGATTATTGTTATTTCTTCCATTGTAGGATCAACAGAGGATCCTCTTGATTCAATTGGTCTTGATTATCGGGCTCGAAAGCTAGATTTTCAAAAATATCTTTGGTATCTTTTAACAATATTTATATCTTGATCTAAGTCTACCAATTCGAGGATTTAAAGATCTACGACCTTGCATAAAAATAAATTAAAGCAATTTAAAAACAACTAACTATTAAAATAAAATAAAATAAAATTCTTTTGTATTTTTATTTTTTTTTTTAAAAACAGAAAAATTAAACTAAAACTAAATTAAATTAAAAACTACGCTACCTACAAACTAACTACGTTGAACTAGCTTGTCCGACAGCGGCGCAAAAAACTTGATCGATGTTTTATTTAATCTATTTCCTTGCAAGTGGACAAGACTATTATAGAATAGACTTCGGCAAAGAAGTCACCACAGAGACAAGTGATCAGCGATGCAATTATAGATAGCAAATTATTAACCTAAGGGGTTTTATGTTTTAATTCTACTACTAATATTACTAAATAATTGAGCAGTAATAGCGTAGATATGAAGATCTTATGGTGAGGTGGAAATCTAGGATTCTGGTTTCACTTATATCTCCTTTATGTTCAATTCATAATAATGTCATTCAATGTCTTGGGTTCGTTCACTAAAAATAGATATAGTCTGTTGAACAATTGGTTCAGCCTCCATCCCCACAAAATTTCATTCCATATCCTAAGCACGTAGACATATCAAATCTGGCTC